>CM012450.1:31000473-32200473 GCA_003999625.1 Oryzias javanicus | reverse complement strand
AAAGTCAAACAATCTGCTAAAGAAGGTGAGGTGATTGACTTTTTGTGTCATGTTTATATATTAAGAGAATTCTTTTTTCTTTTTGTGTCAAAAACATACATTTTTAATAGAGAAACAATGTGTTGACAACAAAAACCTTAACTCGAAAAAGTAAAAGTAGACAAACCTTTGAAAACTGAGGTAACGGTTAAATAAACACTCATTTTGAGCAAATTACAACACAAATTACAAAACTATTCAGATCTAATTGGAGCTTTTTGGCACATATTGTTCATTATTAATGCAAAATTTTATGCAGATTAGAAAAAGACATTAGTGTTCAATCAAAAATGGCAGATCTCTGCACATTTTCAAAGGTCAAAGGTTTTGCTTTTCGTAAACTTTGGAAATTCTTGAAAGAACAACTGAGACTTTTATGTAGCTGCTGTTTGAAAATAAATTAAAGTCGTTAGCGGCATCGTATGGCCCGCAGGTGCTACCTACCCCGCCTTGCCACACTCCCCCTTCGCCCACATTTGACCTAGGCTAGTCAGAGCTCTAAACTGATATAAAATCCACTTCTTTTTCAAAATGGCTGCTTTCCTGTTGGTTTTTTCTCCATAGCAACTACTTTATGTTTTAGTCACCTGGTGATACCGAACAGATCGACGTGAGTTTCAGAAGAATTGACAAAAGTAAAATTTTTTGATTTGCTTAGCAACAGAGGTTTTTGGCTAACCACGCCCACATTCCTAAAATGTTCATTTCCTATGTTAAATCGTTTTGTTCAGCTCTAGCCAGGGATCCATGCATAACATTTTCACAACTTTCTGGTAAATATCATGCGACTAATAGAAGACTTTTGCAAGCTTGCCAGGCGCTCGCCTTTGAAAATCTATAATTTCTAGTTGCAACATTTTCCCTTTCCCCAACTGCTGACTAATGACAACCGAGAAGAAGTTAAAGAAAAGTCATTAAAAATGCCAAGGCTGAGTTTTTGTCAGTAACTCGTACTCTAGTTTTTTCACTGTGGCACCTCTTGAGTTCAAATATCAACAAACAAAAAAAGTTTCTGTAGTATTAATAGATGTGTGTGAAATTTTTTAAAAAATCGCTTTAACAAAAGTTTCCTTTTCCCACATTATTTATTCCCAGTTATTCCCGACATTTTATTTTATTTTTGTTAGTGGATTTTGAAAAATGTTTTCGGCTCCATATGCGATTTTTGGCCCATTTATTAATTATTTTTACTCTTTCACTCAACATATTGTAATAGTCTTTTTATTTTTTGAGGGGAGGGGGGGCGTTCACAATGCCTAAAAAATATTTTCAACAGGTAGGTACTAGTGTACAAATTTTGGTGAGTGTCAAACTTTTGCTCAAAAACGCAGAAAATTTTTCCAAATCCAAAAAAAAAAATTTTTTTCAATGTATTTTTACAGACTAGACCGTGACGGCTGCAGGCCATAATAACTTATCGGAAAATGAAGAAAAAAAATTAGTAATTTATATTTTGGCAATTAGTGAGGTTTATACTCAGTAAAATGAATAAAACTGAGACTGAATGTCCAGATTTACATAAAAATGTTTTATTTAATTGTTTCTATTTTTAATTAGTAGGTCTTGTTTAACGTTATAGTTTAGTTTGTGATACATTAGCAAATTTTAAAAACCAACTCTCATGAGAAAATTGTGTTTTTAAAATGTTTTTGTAACATTTTTCTAATGATGCGGGCCATATATATAAACTGCATTTCTGAGTATTTCTTTATTCAAATAATTGTGAATCAGGAGCAGATTAAAAAATTTCCGTTTGTAAAAAAGAGCTTATTTGTGACGTAGAAAATACAAATTCTAATGTATCTATCAATGTACTTCTTCGTTATTTAACTCTGTCTTAGGAAATGATGCATTTTGGGTAAAAACAGCCTCTTGGAACACTATCATCGACAGATGATAGGAGTGGGTCTTTTTCAATCAACCTTTTACTTCATATTGTCAATTTTGAATTTTAAGAATTTCAGACGTGGATTTCAGGAGGAAAGAAATCTCTCAAAAGATGGCCCAACATGTCAGGAAGGGCAGGTTGTGTTGGTTTGAGACCCTGACGTCTCGCAGAATCTAAGCCGTGAAGGTATTTCGGAATGAAACGGGAGCGGGCCCTAAGGCTACCCGAGTAAACAGCAAAGCGATTACATATCCCATTTTCTCTGAGGGATCAGGCTTGAGAATGTGGATGAGACCCAGTTTGCCACGAGCATAATGCCGGCCTATAAAGTAGGCTGCGGAAAAAAAAAAGTATCAGAAGATGATGCGGCGTGCAGCACTCACCGCTGCTTTCATTTATAGCGCAGCCTTATCATCAAAGGGAAGGCGGATGGATAGCGGGCGCTTCCACTGACCTGTGTGTGAGCGTAGGTGACGTTTGAGTGCAGTATGGCTGGGGAACGTCCGGTTGCATTCGCTGCAGATGTAGCTGCGCACGCCGGCGTGAACTTCCATGTGCTGCTGCAGCGCCGTCTGGGTCTGGAAACGCTTCCCACAAAGCAAACAGAAGATGGCCATGTCCGATCCTGCAGAGAGGGGGAAATAGAAGAGTCATCAGATCTCAAAAATCCAGGAATCTATGAATTAAAATTTACAATTTTCATGGATTTCCAATTGTTGTTCAAGCATTTACATGGTAAAAAATTGGGGGTTTGGCCAAAAATAAATAAATAAAATATCCAAAAGTTTTTGCAGTTAAAAAATAAACTTAATTATTTTCAGCTACTGTTTTTTCGGTTTCAAAACTAAAAATTTCTATTTCAAAACTTATTTTTCAGTTAAAAAAAACAAAAAACAAAACGCAGTTTGTACGCGATAAAATTCTGCTTTTTACGCCCGTCTTTGCAAAACTTCAGACTGTGATGGTAAAGACAACACAGACATTTTCTGGCCGTAATTATTACAGTTTTCAGAGTCAGTGAATGCACCGGAACTGAAGTTACCACCCTCATCGATTTTGATTGGTCTGTTGTGTTAGCCCCGCCCCAACGCACCACAACGGGGCCAAAAGTGTTGAAACTGAAATTTTCAGATTTGAAACTGAAAAAAAAGTTTTGAAATTGAATGTTTTATTTTTGAAACCTAAATCAAGCATTTGTTGAACAATGTGTTTATATTTTAGTGATTCTCCTGCTCCTTTCTGAACTTTTTTTTGGCATGTAAAAACTCAATCACACTTTCAGCGATTTAGCTAAATATGCTCCATAGAAAATGAATGAGAAAGTCTTAAAATGTCAAAATTTTAAGCAGATTAACAACAAGCCTTTCAATATATTTATGAGATTTTTTTTTATATTTTATTGTAATTTTCAAAACATTTGGAGTTTACCTGATATTTTAGCAACATGCTAATATTTGGCTAATTTGTTATCTACTTTTTTTCTTTTTCTTTTTGGTTAATTTAGAGTTTAACTTCTATTTCAGCTATAGGTTAACGTTTTTACTCATTTATTTACTGAAGAATTTTAAGGTATTTTGGAGTTTAACTAGTATTTAAGCAATGTGTTAGCTTTTTTTTTTGGCTAATTTGGCATCTACTGAGGTTTTTATGCTAATTTTGAGTTTCCCTTATCTTTTAGCAACATGCTAACATTTTTTGCTAATTTGTTATCTACTGACGTTTTAGGCTAATTCAGAGTTTAGCTTGTATTTCAACAACAGGTTTTTGACTAATTTAGTTAACTGAGGAATTTTAGGACTATTTCGGATTTTAGCTAGTATTTAAGCAATGTGCTACTTTTTTGGCTAAGTTGGCCTCTACTGAGGTTTTTTGGGCTAATTTTGAGTTTCCCTTATGTTTTAGTAAGATACCAATGTTTTTTGACAATTTGTCATCTACTGACTTTCTTGTAGGCTAATTTGAAGTGTAGCTTCTATTTTAGCAACAGGTTAATATTCTTGACTAATATAGTTTACTGAGGAATCTAAGGCTATTTTGGAGTTTAGCTAGTAAGCAACGAGCTAGCTTTTTTTTTTGCTAATTTGGCATTCTACTTCGATTTTTGGGCTAATTTGGAGTTCAGCTTTTATTAAAGTAACACAATAAATATTTTTTGCAAAATTGGCAAGTATTAGAGATTTTTAAGCAATTTTACAACACGTTTTTCAGAATATTAGGTCAACTTCAGTGCTACTTTATAGTTTTTTAAAGAAAATTCCAGTCTTTTAATACCTTTTTCATTTTCAACAAATCCCTTCAGCAATTAAAGTAAATCGTGTCACCATTTTCAGCAAAAAGCTTCACCAACTATCAGCAAAAAGCATTCACACGAGCAGGTAATGCAACTTTTCTAGTTACGTTTATTTTAGAACAGCATTTTACTTTTTTTTGGCCAAACCCCAATATATCTTGTCTTATTTGGGTTTCAAATAATATTGGTCCCAACGTAGCTCCATAGAAATCAGGTGCACTCTGTTTGCCTAACTGTTCCCTCACAGAACCGGGATTACAGCTGCACACAATATTCATGTTCTGGGGCTGCTGTGCAGAAAAGATAAAGATCTCCAATACGATACTTCAATTGAATTTTGACTCCAACACGAATGGAGCATTTTTCTCCTGAAGAGATAAAGAGCGCACGAGCTGCGAGCACACAAACAACTTAAGATCACAAACAGACGCACACTGCCGTGAACACACTCCTTTCACACTTTTTCAATTACCAGGCTGGGGAAAACTCTGGGGGAAAGACTGAGTGTTTCCAGCTCAGTTTCTATTTCATCAGTCAATAACACATCTTTGGGGCAAAGTTGACACTAATTTAAAAATCTATGAAGAGCGGCCCGCCTCATGTTCATAACCACAGGAGGAGGAGGAGGGCCCATGACAGCCTCTACGCCAGATCAATCACTGTCTCGGTTGTTCTGCACGCCGAAGAGCGCCGATGAAACGGGAGGTGTAGTGGAAAAAGGGCCGAAACAAACCACACAGACGAAAGAATCATAATCATTTGATATTTTAAAAATGAAATATCTACAAATGAGATGATAGTGAGACGACGCTTGTCGTCTGCTGCAGTGAAGGTGCGTCTGGAGAGCTTTAAGTTTAGCCCACAACCAACTTAAAGCCACATCTTTGAACTTTTGCACAGCTTAAGGTATAACTACCGTTTCAAAGCCACGACCAAAGAAATCGCAAAGTCTTTCATGTTGGTTTTCTTTCAGCTGGAAACATCTGTGCATGTGTTAAATCTCTTTTAACCCCACCGATCCGTACCGTCAGAACCACGATGTTCTTGTTTTAATTTTGCAATTTATTTGAATGTAAGAAACCAACATTCATGACGCGTTTCGTCTACACTGAAAAATGTGAAACGTTGGGTCATTTAACAAAAGTTATGTCATTTTTTACATGAAAAATCTTTTGTTTTTATCCAATTAAAATGTTGGGGTTAATGGTTTATGTTTTTGATCTAAAAAAAACTAATGTTAATTTTAAATATAACAAATTACAGTGCTCTGTTAATTGAGCCAACGTTTCACTTTTTTCGGTGAACTTGATAAACATTTGAGAGTAGTGATGTCTTACTGAGCAAAAATTGAAAAGTATTCCTGAAACTTTCAAACAATTTAAATTCAAATCCACATTTGGTTTTAAATTATTCTATTTGTAAAAAATATGTTTAAATTATTGTGAAAATAAATGTTTTAATGTATGAGTTAATATATTTTTACAATTTTAGGCCACTTCAATGAATCATTTAGGAGCAAAGGGGTCAAAGTGGCAGACAGACTCAGACACAGAGGAAGAAAGATACAAAAAAAGAACTGCTTCTATGAATAAATACCAACGGAATGACCAACCGGAAATGTCTTTTGGAGCTTTGAAATCTTGAAAAAAATGTTAAAGTTCCTGTTCTAGAATTTTAAGTTAAAGCGCTTCACTTAAAACTCCCTCTAGTGGTGATCGTAGGAATAACAATTATAAAAACTAAATAAAAGAAGCTACAAAAGGTTTATCAATTGACCAAATTTTGACATTTTTGGTAGTTAATATCAAAAAAAGAAACTTATTAAAATATACTTCAACCAACAGACCAACGTTGAGATGTTTCATATTTCGTCAACATGTCAGTTTCCTCATGTAGGGGTGAATTATTTGGTAAAGAGCATGTTGTATTCTGAAATGGTCATGATTCCATTCATGGATTTATTCTATCGTTCTTGATTAAGTGTGCAGAAAATACATTTGCTTACCACTGAAATTCTCATTTTTGTCATAGTTTTCGGAAAAAAAAGTAGAATTTTAGTGCCAAGATTGAGTCCATTTAATGTTTGCATATGGGACATCCAAAAAGTTTTATTTATCTATTCAAACACTTCAAAGTCATTATAAGACACTCAGATCAATGAAGATGCTTCCTCAACACTCCAGCACTTCTTGCATGACTTCACATGGGCTTCCTTTAAATTTATCAACAATGGGATTGACAGCAACCGTGTCAACGAAAAGAAAAACATTCAAATTGTTCTTTTTTTTCTTGTTGCCTTTAAATGAAAAATTATTTAAATAATAAAAACACATAAAACTCATTTTATTTTTCAAAATGCTTAAAAAAATGTTGATCCAATATATTGATCTAATATTTAAAAAATCCTTTGACCGCCGTGCACCTACATATTTTCAGACAGGCTACTGCATCTTTTAACAAGATTTATTTACATTTTTTACACTATTTCTGATAAATAAAGGTGTTTGATGGTTGTGACAGAAAAAACACATGAATAATCAGAATTTTTTTTAGCTTTAATGACTAACTCAAATGAAAATCATGTTTTTAAACATGTTCTAGTAGCATTTTTGTCATACTGGAGGAGATATATAAAAATAATTTAAGGCTAAAACTGCATTTATGAGTGTTTCTTTCTTCAAGTAATGTTGGATCAGATGAAGCTAAAACCAAAACAGCTTGGGAAACTGCTAAAACCTCCCCCCAGAATCTGGCTCAGAACTGTACAGCTGGATCGCTCTGATATCGCTTGCTGTGTTTTTGTTCTGATCTACTTTCTTACAGATCAGAACCCAAAGAGAGCCACAAAGTCTCACTTTTATTGCTTAAAAATGCACATTATTTTGGCAGTTAAGCATTTATTTAAAATTTTGTTTTTAAATTTTACATTAATTGTATATGTTTCTATATATAACAGTTCTTTTACTATTGACAGCAGCACACACTGTCCCTTTAAAAATAAAATCCATTCTGTGTCAATAAAAAACAGTCCTCCTGCTGCAGCAGCTTTAGTTGAATTAAAAATACAAAATAGTCAACATTTTTGTTTTTTATCATTAGGATTTTGGTGTGCTTTATTTCCTTTTAATCTTAAAAATAAATATGTCTTTAAAAAATGACAGTCGTAATTAAAAGACCACTGTGGATAGTAGCAGTAGTACTTTAACTCAAATTCTTACAAATCTTTAAAAACTTTCATTAGATTGAAGCTTTAAGTTTTTTAAAAAGCTAATTTTATTAAATTTAAGACATTTTGCCTCTGAATCAAAGGATTTTCTGTATTTAAATTAACATGTTACAAATTTGATCTTTTTCATACAACATGAATCAGCTTCTTTTTACTTTTTGACCTTGTCACAAACCTGAGAGGTTATTCTTTACGTAAGCTTTTTTTTCAGCTCATCTTCTCAAAGGGAAATTAATTTTTACACAGTTTTTTTTTGTCCCATCTGCTTCATAAACTGTAAGTAAACTTCATGATTCAGTACCATGACACTGAATGATTTGTAAAAGGATTCCCTTATGGTAACATTTATTCATCTTAAATTAGAAATAAAGTCTTTGAACTAATCTATCTCAGAGGTCGGCTACCTTTAAGAGTAAAAGAGCCATTTGGGCTTGTTTTCTACTGATCCGCATCGACTTACGTTACGTTAATTTTTTTTATAAATGTGAATAATGTCTATTTTTGGCACAAACAAAAGAAAAACAATATATAAAAAGAAACTAGTATCTCTCAAAAAGGTATTTTTTTACATTTTAAACTTTAGTAGCAAAAAAGCTAGCTTGTTGCTTAATTACTAGCTTAACTTCAAATTAGCATAACATTTCTCTGTAAATTAAATCAGCCAAAAATTTTAGCATGTTGCTGAAATAAAAGCTACACTCAAAATTGGCCCAAAACCTCAGTAGATAACAAATTAGCTAAAAATGTTAGCATATTGCTAAAATATTAGCTAAATTCCAAATTAGCATAAAAAAAACTAATTAGAGGCCAAATCTGTCAAAAAAGCTAGCTTGTTGCTTAATTACTAGTTGAACTTCAAAATAACCTAAAATTCCTCAGAAAACTAACTTAGTCATAAACGTTAGCATGTTGCTAAAATAGAAGCTAAATTCTAAATTAGCCAAAATAAATTTCAGTAGATTACAAATTAGCTGAAAACATCAGCATTTTACTAAAATATTAACTAAACTGCAAATTAGCATAGAAAACTTAGCCAAAAACGTTAGCATATTGCTAAAATACTAGCTAAATTCCAAATTAGCATAAAAAACTAATTAGAATCCAAATCTGCCAAAAAAAGTTAGCTTGTTGTTCAATTACTAGCCGAACTCCAAAACAGCCTAAAATTCCTCAGAATAAACTTAGTCAAAAACATTAGCGTGTTGCTCAAATAGAAGCTAAATTCTAAATTATCCAAAATAAATTTCAGTAGATAACAAATTAGCTGAAAACATTAGTATTTCACTAAAATATTAGCTACACTCCAAACTAGCATAAAATTTCTCAACACTTAGCCAAAAACGTTAGCATGTTGCTAAAATAGAAGCTAAATTCTAAATTATCCAAAATAAATTTCAGTAGATAACAAATTAGCTGAAAACATTAGCATTTCACTAAAATATTAACTACACTCCAAACTAGCATAAAATTTCTCAACACTTAACCAAAAACGTTAGCATGTTGCTAAAATAGAAACTCAATTCTAAATTAGCCAAAATAAATTTCAGTAGATTACAAATTAGCTGAAAACATTAGCATTTTACTAAAATATTAGCTAAACTGCAAATTAGCATAGAAAACTTAGCCAAAAACGTTAGCATATTGCTAAAATATTAGCTAAATTCCAAATTAGCATAAAAAACTAATTTGAGGCCAAATCTGCCAAAAAAGCTAGCTTGTTGCTCAATTACTAGCCGAACTCCAAAATATCCTAAAACTCCTCAGAAAACTAACTTTGTCAAAAACGTTAGCATGTTGCTAAAATAGAAGCTAAAATTCTAAATTAGCCTCAAAACTCCATTCAGTAACACATTAGCCAAAAACGCTTGTATTTTGCTAAAATAATAGCTAATCTTCAATTTTTTTTCAGCTAGAGAGACACTATGGAGAGATAAAAGAGCCACATGTGACTGAACTAATAAGAGAACAAATGAAGGTCATTATATTAATATAAGGAAGATAATGGTAAAAGTGTGAAGTTCAGGTAGAAAATTAGGCGCAGGATAAAGTCGGTAAGGGAATAATTGTGTGTTGGAGGACAGTGAGTAAAGGTGCTGTCAGCTCTTGATAGATAAAGACAGCAGTTGAGAGATAAAAAAGGAAGAGAAGGTGGGAGAAAAGTAGTTGAACCAGGAGGTCTATTACAGTGTAAAATTGAGTCAGCCCAAAGTGACACCTGAAAGGAGGAGCTGGATGAGGCGCCGGAGCTGCTGTGGGTTCTTAGTCTCAGTCCTGTTTGGCTGTTTTTGAAATAATTTACCTCCTCTAACCAGCCTCGCCATCTTTTTATAAAAGCTCGGGCCGTTTTCGCGTGAGGCCGCCGCAGTGTCGGCAGTGTCTTAATGGCGCTGGAGTGTCCGCGCCGCTGTTACTTAAGTGGGGGGGGGGACGGACACGGGCTGGTAATAGAGAGGAATACTCCCCCGATGGGAGGTGACAGTGGCCGGATGGGCGAGGAGCGAAGAAATGGTTTGGGGGTGCGGGCTGGACACAGATTTCAGAGAGCAGCAGGTTAACCACCCACACATCCAATCTAATAAACCTTAATACCACGGTTAGGAGCTGATAAAACGGGAGGAAACTGTTCCCATTACTTTCTGGGGAAAGAGGAATTAAAAATTAACCCTTATTTATTTCATTTTACTAATTAAAAGTTCATTTATTCCCAGGTTTTAGTGGAAAACATATGGGGCAAAATGAGTTTAAACTGATTCAACAGCAAGGCTTTGTTCCATACAGCTTGATGAATACAATCTACATAAATTGTATTTTTTTTTTCAAACGACAATATTTAGATTATTGTTACTAATTATTATAAATGATTTGTCTGTGGTTGTTTTAAAATTTGATTACGTCGCTGATATTAATGATCCTTTATAACCTGAATCTATGATTGTAGAGTATAAAAATGTAAAATTAAGTCCTGAACCGGATATTGATGATTCATGTAGAGAAAAAGAGAAAATGGTCGAGTCGGGGGGGGATTATATAAGTTCGCTTCCATTCCTTTTCAAGTGATATGCTTGTGATTTATCATGTGATATGTTACTTCATGTACTATAATAACCTGATTTCTTTCATTCATTCATTCATTCATTCATTCATTCATTCATTCATCCCCGCTTTAGAGTACAGAGGAGGCAAGCTGAGAATTTGTGCCAAGCCCCGAAAATACATATAAAAATACGCTGCTATCATCATTTCAGCTCATCTATACCGCATGTGTCGAAGTCAAGGCCCGGGGGCCGGATCCGGCCCTCCAGATCTTTTTTATTTTTTTATTGTTTTCTTGTATAATTTTGACAAAATATATTTTTTGGAGGATAAAATATTGAAAGTTATTTAAAGTTTAAGTTGATTTTTAATCTGGAATAATGTTGCTGCCTTTTTATTATTCATAACTATGTAAAAAAAAAAAAAAAGAAAAAAACATTTTTGAAGTTTTAAAAATTTAGTTCAATAAAACTATATCTTGTTTGTGACTTAAGGTTTTTTTGGATTTTGGTAGGATTGATCTATACATATATTACGTTTTATATTAAAGGTCTTGCTGACACTTATTTACCGGGCTAGGGACAGGCACAAGCAGGACACTAGTTTGTGCCCTGTTAAGACTGCATTCATATTTTTTTTTTGTGTCCATCTATTTTATGGTTCTCCTTTTTTCCTTTTTTTTTTATTTATTTCTTTATTTTGTTTTTAACTTTTGGTATAATTGTACATTTCTTTATTTAACTGTGATTTTTGCGAGCCATCATATTTGGGGCAGTTTTGACATTTAGGGGATGTTGAAGTTTATGGATCAACTGCATTCTAATTATGAAAAGGTTTCTTCTTTTTTCCAGACTCAGTTTTTTTTTTTTTAGGAGTTCTTCCTTACCGGGAGGAAGGGTCAAAGGGCAGGGATGACCAGTTTTATTTGGTCTGTTTAGTCTTCAACTATTTTTTCATATTTTAAAACAAACTTCTGCATCTGTAAAATTACCGGCATGAAGCCCAAAGAGGAACATTTTCTTTGTGATTTAAGGCTATATAAATAAAATTGAAAGAAAAAATGATTTATGATTTATTCATCGTATATATGAAGTTAATAACTTTACTTGTTATCACTTTTATGTAATAATCTGATTTACAATAGTACCCTGTCTTGTTTTGTTCTTTTTAATTAGTTCTACCCTTTTTTTAAGTTTTTTTTTGTTTTGTTTTGTTTCAAGAACCTGAGTTGTAAAATGTCGTATATCTTTCTTGTGTAGATGTTATTTGATGAGTTAAAATTAAATAAAAACTTGACTAGAAAATAATAATATTAATATATTTTTTTAAGGGAGAAATCGTTCAAACGCAATGCATTATGGTCCATATCCGTCAATGTTATAAGCAGTGATGCACACTAGTTTAAAGGGAAAATTTCAATGACATTGAACGTTGGAATTGTTAATTTGGAAACTCTGGAAAAAAAAATGGCGAATGCCCTATATAGTCTACAAACGTACCAAGTGACCCAATGTATCATATTTGATACTATCTATCCTAATTCCCCATAATCTTGAGTTTTCTGTCAATTATTTGACATAGTGTTTCACAGTTTTTTAAAAAAGCGTTTCTTGAAATCCATCCTGAACCTCAGAGTTTCTGGGACGGGTGCAGTTAAATGAGTCCTGCCCGTGTCACGCGATGTAGCGTGCTGAACAGAAGACCTGCCAGATTTAATGAGGCACAGAGCAGCAGGACCTCAGCACAAGGTGTTCAATCACAGCCCATTACCGACAGGCTTCAACCACTTTTACTGCTTGCTCTCGTCGATAGCGATCTATACGGAGGAAAAGTTTATCCGGCCTCAACGCGCATCCGCCTACATTAACGGTGGGTGTTTAAGTAAAGTTTCAAGAGCGAAGCAAAAGTCGTGATGACTTGTTCAGCTTATGGCGTCTTTGTGAGCTGCTGGCATCGAGTGCCTCTCAGAAACTGTGACTTACGACCTTCATCGCATCTAAACAAGAACGCTAATGCTCAAAAGTTGCAGCAGAGAGTTCTTCAACAAGAGTTAATCTCTACAGACCTTCATAAAACACATTATTAAATTGCACAACAAATTATTTCCAAAAAAACATCTTAGAAATGTTGTTGACAACAAAATGACAAGGACGTTTTATTTTAGTCAAAACAGCCATCAGGGGAAGAGACACTCAAAAAGAAGCCTCTGTTGGATTTCTCACATTCTTAGCTAAAAAATAAAGACATTTCTCTTTAAAAAAAATACTGTAAAAGATGGAAAAATGAACAACATTTAAGACTGGTCACATTAAGACTTTTTTTTGGCACTTTTTCAATTATGTCGTCCTCACAAATCCTCTACAAGTCCTTGGTCAAAAGTGTTTTATTAAAAAAATAAATAACGTTCACTTTGGCTGGAAAGTGGAAAATCTGACAGTGTATTTATCCCAGAGGTGTCAAACTTAATCGCACAGGGGGCCAGAATCCAAAACACACATTAGGTCGCGAGCCAAACAGGACAAACATTTATTGAACACTCTAAAACTACATTTTTAAAAAAAGGTTGGCATAATTATGAACAAGATATACAGCATTACCTGCAATAATGCTAGTGTGCTGAAGCTGAAACTGATAGCTGAAAACGCTGAAGTTGATAGCAGAAATCACAGAAGCTAATCACTGAAAATGCTGAAGCTTATAGCTAGCTAAAATATTAGCAACAGTAAATGTCAAAATACACTAAAAAACGTTAAAAACAAAGCTTAGGTTAGCCAAAACAGCTAGCATGTAGCTGAAAAAATTACTAAACTTTAAAATAGCTTAAAAAACTGAAGAAAAAACTAAATTAGCCAAAACAGCTAGCATAGCTGAAATATTAGCATGTAGCTGAAAAAAAAGCTAAACTTTAAAAAAGCCTGAAAAACTGAAAAAAGCCAAAATTACCCAAAACAGCTAGAGTGTAAATATTAGCTAAACTCCAAAACAGCCTAAAATACTTTGAAAAAAGCCTAAATTAGCCAAAACAGCTAGCATAGCTGAAATATTAACTACAGTAGATACCAACCTACACTAAAAAACATAAAAAAAAGCTTAGGTTAGCCAAAACAGCTAGCATGTAGCTGAAAAATTACTAAACTTTAAAATAGCCTAAAAAACTGAAAAAACCCTAAATGAGCCAAAACAACTAGCATAGCTGAAATATTAGCATGTTGCTGAAAAAAAAATGCTAAACTTTAGCTATAGTAGATGCCAACCTACACTAAAAAACGTAAAAAAAAGCTTAGGTTAGCCAAAACAGCTAGCATGTAGCTGAAAAAAATGCTAAGCTTTAAAAAAGCCTAAAAAATGGAAAAAAGCCAAAATTACCCAAAACAGCTAGAGTGTATATATTAGCTAAACTCCAAAACAGCCTAAAATACTTTGAAAAAAGCCTAAATTAGCCAAAACAGCTAGCATAGCGGAAATAAATACTACAACCTTCACTTAAAAAACGTAAAAAAAAAAGCTTAGGTTAGCCAAAACAGCTAACATGTAGCTGAAAAAAATGCTAAACTTTAAAATAGTCTAAAAAACAGAAATAAAAACTAAATTAGCCAAAACAGCTAGCATAGCTGAAATATTAGCTATAGTAGATGCCAAAAAACCTAAAAAAAAAACCTTAGGTTAGCCAAAACAGCTAACATGTAGCTGAAAAAATTACTAAACTTTTAAAAAAGCCTAAAAAACTGAAAAAAACCTAAATGAGCCAAAACAACTAGCATAGCTGAAATATTTGCTGAAAAAATGCTAAACTTTAAAAAAGCCCTGAAAAAACTAAATGAGCCAAAACAACTAACATAGCTGAAATATTAGCTACAGAAGATGCCAAAAAACACAAAAAAAAATTTAAAAAAAACCTAAATGAGCCAAAACAGCTAGCATAGCTGAAATATTAGCTAAACTCAAAAATAGCTTAAAAAATCTTATTAAGTTCCAAAATAGTCCAAAAAAAAAAAAAACTAGCAGAATGCTAATTTTTACAACTTTAAAAATGTAACTTTTAACATAATTATAAATAATAAAAAGGCAGGAAAATTGTTCCAGAATAAATAAACTTAAATAACTTTCAATATTTTATTCTCCATAAAATATATATTTTATCAAAATTATACAAGTTCGAAATTACAATAACAATAAATAAACATTAACAATAAAATATAATCATCTGACATAATTACCCGGAGGGCCGGTTCCGGCCCCCGGGCCTTGACTTTGACCGCTTCTCCTCTCCTGTTATCTATACGCTTGTCCTCACAGAGCTCCAATCAGTATTTAAAGCAGCTAAATGACAGCAAACCGATGCAGCTATTTCAAATTTGAATGCAGCACTAAGCGGCGAGTCTTTCTGCCTCCTTACAAAGAGTTATTGAAACAGAAATCGCCCTCGGCGTGCGTCCCCATTTAAGAGGAACGACCGGCACGGCTCATCCGCAAAAGTTGCCGTCATTAAGCCGCTCATTAACCCAAATGTCAGCGATTCTGTACCGCACATCGGAGTGTCACCTCCCAAACCGACCAGAAACCTGGACTCTGGTAGCCGCTGCCGCAAACCGCCACGAGGATCCCAGGTCGCCGTTCCTGCCGCTCTTTAGCTCCGTCAAGTGTTTGTTGTTACTCTCATCTGCAATCAGGCTCCCGTGTAAAACCCCTTTGAAAAGGTCATTTTTGCTGCAGCCTCGATGGGGCGTCGCCGCAGACGCGCCGTTGTCACGAAGGAGAAAATGAATGCTGTCTGTAATTAACACGATCTGAGAAAAAGGTCTTGGAGACTCTCCATCCATCAGAACCTGCTAAATCCTTCTAGGAGTTGCTGGAGCCTATAAAAGCTACTGTTGAGTCACACACTCAACAGGAGAGAACATACAAGCTCCACACAGAAAGTCCCAACAGGGATTCAAACCACGCTCTCTTGCTGAACGAAGAGAGTGCTAACCACTACACTACCGTCCAGCATGGTTCAAACTCTCATCGGTTACATCTATCTTTTTGTTCAGATCATGACTGCATCAAGTTGATTTTTGTTTCAGAAACTGACTGATCTTAACATTTTACTTTTTCAACTCATTCTTGTTCCCAAGTCGTCCCATACTGACACTTTTTGACGTTTTGGGTGTCACTAGCTCGTCGTTTTCTGTTCCAGTTAAATCAGGTCGTTTTGTCGGACGCCGACCGAACTTTGGATGTAGCCGGTACTGGTACCTTAACTCCAGCCTGGTTCCGCATACAGAACTGGTACCAATCCGCTTCCAGTAGCGGGTTCAGGTTAGGACACCAGTGCAGTCCAGATCTTGGTACTGGACAGGTAATGGTTGGTTTAATCAGAACAGCCAGTACATCGATAAAGGACGAGTTGGGGACACCCAAAATGTCAATTTTTGACACAAAGACCACGTGTCACAAATGACGACTTGGGAATGAGAATATTTTGGCTTTGTATCCTTGTCCTATGGGTCAGAATCACCCGTCCAACAAAAGCCCCAAAATAAAAGCACTGTACTTGAATTTTAAATCTAAATTCAATTGAGCTTATAAAGTAAGTTGTTACTTATAAATTATACTTGAATTTTCCTTTTTTATAATATTTTTTTGTTTCTATTATATTTTTCTTGACGATCACAGCAAATATAATTTTTAAACACAAATCACGTGTCGATAAAGTTTTATTCACTATTGCATTGTAAAAATGTGAAGTAATTACTTCTGATTTAATTATAAAATTAATTTTCTTAGGGGGTAAATTATAAAACCTTTTTCTCATAATATAGTTAAACACAATGTTGACTTTATGAATATTTTTCAATATCAACTATTTTGAACAAATGTGAGAATAGGTCATAGATGTTCAGCACGGTGGTGGAGCGGTTAGCACTCTTGCCTCACTATGAAAGGTCCAAATCCTTGAGGTTTTTCTCCGGTTTTGTCCCGAAAACCTCTTTGTGGGTTAACTAATAATACTAATTTGTCACTTGGTATGATTGTGTGGTTCACCCTTTGGACTATTTACGTTTGTTCAAACATTTTAATAATCCATAAAGGATCCATAAGACAAGATTTGTAACCCAGTGATGTGCAGCACAAATGGAAACATAAAAAAAAATAAAAACAAAGAATCACTTTTTTTTTATAATGAAGCCTCTTCAGGAAAAATTGGAAAATCTTAAATTCGATATAGATTAAGACTGTTTTTTTCTATAATTAAAGGTGATAGCAGGTCCCTTTTACCCACAAGAAAACCCACATTATTGTATTTCTGTACAACTGTTCTTCTATTATTTGTTTTTTGATATTTATAGGGCCAGAATATGTTTGTTCTCATGGAGAGAGATATTTAAAGGTGAATAAACAATGCATTTTTTTAAACTTAACATTAAAATAACTAATTTAATCAAATTATTTTTATGTCTTTTAATTCATTTATTGGTTTTATGACTTATCATTTGTACATTTTTTACCTTTTCCATCTTTTAATCCATACAGTGCTTCCAAAAAGTATAAGTTTACTTCCATTTTATGTTTGACTTTTATTGTTAGTGCTTTTAATTATTCTGATATGTCAAGCGGCTTGTGTTCTACAGAACATTAATGAAAGCTGCTCTATAAATAAAGTGATTGATTGATTAATTGATTTACCGACAATAATAGGTTTTGCATTTCTGCATTAGAAAAATTTCCTTTAGTTGTTTTTTTCTGCACATTTATAAAAGAAAACATCAAAAAATGCAGATTTTAATTGTTAAAAAAAATAGTGCATTATTTTAAAGTTTTGCTTGTGGTTAAATTGGCTGCAGTAAAGTTCCGAGCAGAAGCTGCTGCCTGTCAATACAGAAGCACAAATGGGAAAGAAAAAAAAAAAAAAAGCAGCAGCTAAATGACACCCATTGCATCTGAATTACATCACTCTGCAGAGGCTTAGGCAAATTTTTCAACTTAGTCTTTTCCAAGGTTTTAAAAGTTATAATTTGGCAATAAAACACTGTGTATAATAGGGATAAAGTTGGAAAACTTTGATTTTTTTAAATCGTTTAAAGATTAAATTTACAAACAAACTTCTTTACATCAGTTTTGATGCTGATATAATTTTTTTTCCTCTCCTGCAGTTCATGCATGACACTCGGTTTGTCAGAAGAATGGGCTTCGAGAGTCGCTGTATTTAAGAATTGTATTCATCACCTGCAGTTTAATGCCATGTTCATCATGCAGCGCCTTCCATTCAGAGCGTCCCGTTATCCAGCTGTGCACAGCCTTCCCCCCCTAACACTGTCTTCTAATCTCCCCGGATCAGTCTGGCTCCTCTGTGAGCCTCTGTTTGTGTATAAGAGAAAGAAAATAAGATGGAATGTTTGTGCTACAGCTAATTCATTTAAAGCACCTCCACCGAACCATTTATTGATCAAACTGAAGGAGGGGAGGAATGAAAATGAGGCGTTTGGTAACAATGAAGGAGTTTTAAAAGTAGAGAAAACTACTGCGACAAAAGCAAACAACATTCGCTTTTAGGCGGATTTATTTCATTCCCGTTAGAAAAAAAAAAAAAACGACATTAATTTACTAATATGAACCTATTTTCACCCTGATATTTTGTAAGCTACAGAGTGTTTTTTTTTGCTTTTGTGATGTTTTATTTTCCGTCTCTGCCTTCCAGTTACATCAGGCGGAGATAATTCACATCGGGCCCGCAGCGGCGCTGACATTGTAAGATGAACTGCTCCCCGCTAGATTAATGCCACCAGATGCCAGGCGAGATGCCATATTAATTACCCAGAGATAATGTCAGCACAACCATATGGCAGCTCAACTGGCCATTTAGTTGACAGGGAGAGGTCTTTATAGCCGTGCAAATGTCCTCATCTGCACAGCAGCCGGATCCTCTCCTACTGTATGTGAGATCTTTATTGCTGTTTGCATATTATTACTCAAGCCGGTGTGGAAACAGTCCCTACGTTTTTTTTTTGGAAGTACCATTCGTCATGACGACGTAGAAAAAAAAAAAAGATTAATTAGATGATTTATTCTTCTCAAATCAGTTTGTTTGCAGATATGAATACAAATGCATCATTGATCGCTTTTAGACTTGATTCGATTTCCTCCATTATTAGGGGACTAGCGGAAGGATACAAAGCCCTCCGTCGCGATGCGGTTCCGCGGAGTAGAAGCGCTTTTCTTAACGCGGGTGCGCTCTGAAGCACCGAAGTTTAAAGGGTAACCAAACCGGACTTTGACCAATCACAAAATTCAACTGTAATACCTCATTTCAACCTGTAGGGGGCAGCACACAGACGGTTTTTGACAATATTTTAAAGAATTAAACAGTATTATTTCAATTTGTCAAAAATGTGGCTATGACCCACAGACGGCACTTTTAAAGCCAAAAAAATAATAATAATTTAGGGTTTGGTGACCCTTTAAATAAAATTTAAAAAACAATGACTTTCTTTTAGTACGACTTTTTTAAAGTCATAAAACTGCTTTATAGATTTGAGCTCCGCTAGTTGGTGGTGTCGTCGAGCGGAAGTGACGAGCAAATTGGCAGACACTGGTATAGCCAAACAGACACTTTTCACAGTGACGTCAGACAAAATGGCGACAGTGAATAGTGACTTGGTGATCAGGTTAAGAACGGCAAAGCTGACAGCTGAACGCAGTTTAACACAATTTAACATAAATAATAAAAGGTAACATTACCAATAAAAAAAAAGAAAGTACAATATTCATTTTATGAATGTATGCTAACTGTATTTTCATTTCTTGTCTTATATCCTTCAGTTTTTGAGCTTCTATTGAAAATATCAATAATATAATATAATATAATATAATATCTTTAATTTGAGCAGATATGTTTCTATTTTGTTTGATGTTATTCAATCGTGTTTTAAGTGCGATCAGCACAAAAACTGATGGAAATTCGTGTTGGTAATAGACGCAACCAAGATGCACATGAATGCACGTTGGTCACGTGTGTTTTAACTGCACCCGAGGCTAGATTTAGTTGTTGTAATAAGAGGTAATTGTTGTTTTTCAGGGTATTTTTAGAGGTAAAAATTGGAATGTTTACCAAGTGACACAGAATATTTTCAAGAAAATTAGTATTTATTTTTCTTTTATATATTTTTGATGATTTCAAATTATTTTCCTTCTTTATTTTCATTCCGGTATTAGACATAGTTATGAGCAACAGCAAAAGGGACCTACATAAGAAAATAACAGTTATTAGTTTTATTTATTCTAAGACACGCTGTAATTTTCTTATTTTTGCTGCGTTTTTACTAAATTTGTAAACACGGAAATGTAATCAACTTTAACTGGACAGAAAAGATCTTCTGCAGCGTGGCTAGCTAGCGTTAGCGTTAGCATAAATTAGAAGAAGAAACTCTGAATTAGCGTCAAACAAGCAGCATTCAATGAAGTTAAATGCTGTTATTAAATAGATATTGTAAATATTTTGGTTACAATTGGTTCGATTACCTTTTATTATTTACATAAATCGTTTTAAACAGCTGTCAGCTTTGCCGTTCTAAACCTGTAAACCGAGAGTAGCTTTACACATTCGCCATTTTGTGTGACATCACGTGAAAAGGATCTTGATCCCCAACTAATACTAAAAACAACGATATAGTGCAGGACTATATGGGTAAAGCATATTAGAGACCATGCTCGTATGACGTCATCAATTTCACAAAATAATAATAACATTTAATGATGTTTATTTATGAATCCACTGGGTTCTGATGATGAAAATGTTGATAGTTTGTTTAATGTTGTTTATTGTTCAAATGCAATGCATTGTGGTCTATATTCGGGAATGTAGCTGATTTTAAAACAGCTCAACAAAATGACGTGTACTGTATATTTTAGCCACTATATTTTTCCATAAATTTTCTTTTGGAGGCTAAATGTGGGGATGAATCAGTAGCGGGCTAATTTAAAGATTTACATTTTCACCTGAACAAATAAAGCTAAAAGAATGAGGAAAAAAAAAGTAAAGCCCCGGAACATGCATAAAATCAGCTCTCCTGAAGCTTAGCTCTTTGTTTTTTTTTAGATGTTAAACACAGATCTCTCCCCCACACCTTTAAGCTTGCAGCAGATCTAAATCCTAAAATGTCAGTTGAATTTATTTATCGCTGTTTGTTTTCTTTCTTAGCGCCGAGCCGACTGCGAGGATCATCAAAGATGCAAGCTGGGAAGAGCGGAGCGGCCACAAAGCCCTTTATGGTGATTTACAGTCTCACGGCCAGACCCCGGTCGTTCTGGACTCGAGGACCCCCTTTCAAAGATGGACCACGCTTTGCCATCTAATCCAGCTGGCCACCACCACCACAGGAACACCAAACCTACCCCACCCTCCAATCCCCACAAATCCGATTTAATCAGACAACTTGTGCAATGTGGCTTGGAGTAAGAAAAAGGATAATTAGTAAACAGAGGAGCTCCTCGCCAGGCTTCATTGGCATTCGCACCGGGTTACTGTGTCGCATTTAAAATGCAGTCTGATGAAGTCTACAGAATCAAACCATTTGTTACTCCTATTGAGCAGGCTTCAGGCTACTGGCAATTAAATTGGAATTAGCGCTGGGGAATGAGATACGGCAGATTCATACCAAGGAGATGAGGGAGGGAGGGGAAAGGAAACAGAGAGAAAGCTGTGTCTGGACCTGGATCTGCTCGACAGTGGGTCAGATCTGGAAAGAATCGGGTTTTGTCTGTGTTTATCCGCTGCGTGACTCCAGTTATCATCTTTATAACTGCTGTCCACTTCCATTTGTCTGTTCGGTAACTAAAATTATTTCTAAAATCGATCAACAGAGACTCCGCAATTAAAGAAATGCTTTGAAATTCTGCTGAAAAAGTAAAGAAATGTGCAGCAATTATCCAATTATATGAGGACTGAAAGGAGAAACAACAAAGATTCCGACTGCTCTCCCACAGTTGACTGGATGCTGTTGAGCTGGGCACCAACAGAGCGCTGCTCCACCGGCAGAGGAAGTGAAGTGAAGAAGGAACAGATAAATGGAGTGGAAATGAGAGAGGACAGCTCCTGAGCTACAGCTGGCCTGCGTAACTCAGCCAGCCTGACCGTGACAACTGGCTCGCTTTTCTTCAGCTGCTCTGACAGCGGTCCATTTTCAGCGGTGAGAGGGCGCGGGCTGTGGCTGATGCCGCTGCTAAACGGACAGCAGGAGCCATTTAGGATGGAAGAGGTGACTATATGGACCGTACAGTAGCCGCTTCATTTCAGGAATAGAAGCGATACGATCTGTGGAGGAAGTAAGTCGAAGCTTTAGAGTTTAGTAAGGAAGCGGTGACGATGGAGGAGCAAATTATGAAAAAATAGCATTTTTTTGTGAAATCAGATTGCACGTTTTTGGGCAATAGACAATGAAAATACCCTATGAGGGTCAGACTGAAGCAATTTTCTTTAATTGCTGAAAAATGTCCTGAATGTTGATACCAAACTTGGAGAATTTGAAGAAACTGCACAACAATTTGGAAAAATTTCTTAAAAATTCGCAAAAATTGCAAAAAATGTTAAAATACTTAAAAGGTATGAATAATTTGCGCACAAAGCATGAATATGCTGAACGTACTGAACGTTTTGATACTAAACATGCATAGTTTGCGGAAAGTGCACAAAGAATTTAAAGAACTTCTTAAAAAAAAAAAAAAAAATTCGCAAATATTGCTAAAATTCCTTTATTCCTTTCCTTATTTTAAATCAGTTATTTGAGGGAGAACACCTTAAATCTTTCTCCCAGTTGCAGGAACAATATGATCTCACCAATAAAGATTTTTATAGATATTTACAAATCAGAAACTATATTACAAACCACAAAAAGGGAGAGAATTAAAAAAAAACCAAACTGCATAGAAGAACTCATAATAGTTATATTAGAAAAACAGACTCCAGTGCAAAATCTTACCTCTCAGATATACAGGAGACTGTCATCGTGTAAACCACACATAATACTTTCGCAATAAAAGAAAAATGGGAATTAGAGTCCAACAATTCAATTGAAAACGACTCATGAGACCAAATGTTTGAAAACTGCCACAAACACCTTAACAGCCAACAATGGAGAGAGTTCGATTGGAAATGTAAAATTAGATATTTTTATACACAATGGTTATCTCCAAGTTCACAAAACAATCTGTATCAGCACAATGCTGGAGACAATTGTGGCAAAACAGGAGATAAACACACATATATTTTGGGATTGCCTTAAAATCAGAAACTACTGGATAATGGTTTAAAGGGAAATAGAAAAAATATTCGGAGAAGAAAATTCCAACAAACACGCTGTTGTTTCTACTGGCCAGTTACCCAACACTAAATTTAATAAAGAACAAAGACAAATCCTATATATATTTCTAGTAATTGCTAGAAAAATGAAAAACTCTTAACTGAAAAAAATGTTAAACCACCAACAATAGATAACTGGAAAAATAAGGAAGGCAAGTATATGTGATGGAGAAAATGACTGCTTTCCTCCAAATGAAAACAGACATATTTAACGAGAAATGGAACAGAGTAAAAGATTATTTAAACGTCTAAGTCACAGGTTGTTTGATTTTATAATATGTACTCAAATGTAAAAATATTTTTGATAGATACAGCTGAATATGAATGCCAAAGGGTGAACTGAAACAACATTTAAATATATAAACTCCAATTAATTTACTTTTCTAATATATTATTTTATTATTTTTTTCTTGTCTGTCTTCTCGTATTTGTGACCTATGGAGAGATGACTATGTGTACTATGGGTAGAGTTCCTTTGTTTATCCTTTTTTTTTCTGCCTCTTCTGTTTTTAATTTTTTATTCTATGATATATGTTTTGTCCTCTTTGTATATCATTTGTGATAACAGCAAAAAACCAAAAGTTGCAAAAAAAATATTGCTAAAATTCCTAAAAAGTATAAAAACCAAAAGTGCAAGCACAAATGTCCTGAACGTGCCAAAGGTTTTCATACCAATATTGAATAGCTTTCAAAGTGCAAAAAGAATTTGGAAATAAAAAAATGCAAAAAAACTGTGCAACTTTTTAAATTCCGTAAAATGTGCAAATACCAGACTACAAGTCGCTCCGGGGTATAAGTTCATTGGAGCCAAAAATATCATAATGAAGAAGAAATAAAACATTTATAATTCGCTTTTGAGTATTAGTCACAAAACCTGGCCAAACTATAACAAAAACACGACTTATAGTTCTAAAAATACGTTACAAGCGTTAATCTGCTGAACGTTTTGATATCAAACTTCCATAGTTTGCAGAAAATGCACAAAGAATTTCTTGAAATGAAATTGCAAAAATTGTGAAAAATATTAAAATACTTAAAAGGTATGAAAACCAAAAGTACAGGCATTCATGTCATGTTTTAATAACAAACTTACAGAATTTGCAGACAATGCACAAAGAATTTTGTGAAAAATTGCAGACAATTTTAAAATGCACAAAAGGTATGAATAAGTTGAGTACAAAATAAAATTTCCTGAACGTTTTAGAACCAATATAGCATAGATGTCAAAGTGCAAAAGGAATTTTGAGAATTTCATAAAAAAAATAAAAATGGCAAAAAATTGCCTTCATTTTTAAATTGCCTAAAATTTGCCAATACTGAAAATACAAGCATTAATGTGCTTAAAGTTTTGATGCTAAACTTGCAGAAAGAGCAAAAAGGATTTCATGAAAAAGTAAAAAAAAATGCGAAAAATGTTAAAATACTTAAAAAGTATGAAAAAAGCACAAGCACAACATATCCTGAAAGTGCACAAATCATTCGAAAAATTTCATGAAAAATCGCAAAAATTCTGGAAAATCTTAAAATGCGTAAAGGTATGAATACCTCAAGTACAAGTAGTAGCTACACTGAGCTAGAAGAGCAGTTTTTAGTCTCAACTTGAACATTTTCTTTGAATTGATCAGGAAGACTGTTCTGGGTTTAGCCGGCATGAAACATTAAAATAAAAACACAAACGAACAAAAAAAGGTCGGGTGGCTTCAGCTAGCACTGCAGCTGACTGAGAACTGGTACGGGTCCCGCGGCGGGTGCTGACCGTGGTGCTGAAGCCACTTCTTTCTGGGTTTTAACATGGTTATTTGTGATACACCTATGAAAAATTTTACCCAAAGATTCACATATGATCAATTTTCATCTATCGGAGCAGTGTGGCACGCCCTTAAGTAGGTCACACATTGAAAACAGGAGGAAGTTCCATCACAAATGACACTAAGTGCATAGAAAAAATACAACTAGAATGTGCAGCTCTGATGATGATGCAGACTTTATAATAGAATCTATAGAAGCTTAACTTACTTATGGCTCTTCTTATTACAATATTTGACTCTGCTGCATCACTTCTGGCGTCACGTTTTGAGAAATTAAGAAACTTTGAGCTTTTTAATGTCTTCTCTGCAACTTAAACATTTATTGTTGCTGGTCAATTGAGCATTAGTGACTCTAGCAAATTGAAATGCCGGACATTATTTTCATCGCAGCTCCTTTGTAATAAAAAAACAACACTAAGCAGAATGTGCTATTAGAAGGAGAAAAAAAATATTCAGTCAGCGAAGCGATCATTATCATAGTTAAGTGTGCGCCTCCTTGTGTGTTTGTGGCTACGTAAATGCGCATATGCACTCAAATGCTTCATTCTCAAGGTTAAATACAAAGATGTTGTTCAAGCGAAGTCCATTACTGCTCCAAACCAATGAAAATAAATGACAGCTTTCAGTGGGAGGTTCGAGTATCCCACAGAGAAATTTGCGCAGCTCGGTCATTTGTATGCCCGCTTTTCTCCACACAGAATGCTCAATTGTGTGTTTACAGATGAAGCACCACGTTTGAGTGCAGTCTTATTTTTCTCTTTAACAGGAAATAGAGACATTTTCACTCTAAATATATCAGTGAACCCGTCAGTTCTTGTTAATCCCGTCACCCAGAGAAATCCGCTGCCTCCCTCTTTAAGAAAACTTAAAATGTGCCATAAAACAAGACTCCCCAAACTTTTTCTTGTTAGGGCCACAGAAGTGTTTTCTTCTCTGATGTGGAGCCGAGGTCGGTTTGTAGGCTAACAAAAAAAGTATAAAAATCAGCCTTTAACGTAAACATTTATGGTTTTCCAAAAAGCCACACATAGCCAAGTTTTACATAATTAATTTCTGTAATCTTCACAGAAATAAAAACTAGGTATGTAGATTAAGTGCTGATAGCTGAAGATGCTGAAATTTATAGCTGAAAACTTTGAAGCTAATAGCTAGCAAAAATACCAACGAGGTGCCAATTTATCGTAAAAAATAAATAAATTCACCACAACAGCTAGCATGAGGCTGAAATATTGGCTAAACTCCGATATAACCTAAAAAACTGATAAAAGCCTAGCCAAAATATCTAGCACGTCGCTGAAATGTTAGCTACACTCCAAACAGATAGCATAAAGCTAAAATATTAGCTACAATCCAAATTAGCCTTAACAACTAAAAAAAAGCCTAAATTAGCCAAAACAGTTTGCCTGTGGCTAAACTATTAGTTAAACCTCAAAATAGCCTAGAAATCCTTAGTAACTGCTAAAACAGTTAAGAAAGTTCAAACATAAAAAGAGCTGAATATTTTAAGAGCTTAGCAATAGCTGAAATAGAGCTGAAGCCATAATAGCCAAAAAACACAAGAATTCTGATAGCATGTAGATAAAATGACCAGCGAAGTGCAAATTAGCCAAAAAAAAACAACAAAACAAAGCCTAAATTAGCCAAAACATATTAGCATGTAGCTGAAATATTAAGCTAAAATCCACAATTAAGCCAAAAAAAACTGAAACAAAGCCTAAATTAGGCCAAACATTTAGCATGTAAGCTGAAATATTATAGCTAACTCCAAATTAGCCAAAAAAAAAAAAAACAAAGCCTACTAAATTAAAGCCAAAATTATAATAAATAGCCATGTAGTATGTCAAATCAGTTAGCTTAAACCTGCAAATTTTATTAGCTGAACTAAAAAAAAAAAAAAAAAAATAAAAAGCCTAAAGATTAAGACAAAACAACTCCAAATTAGCCAAAAAAAAACTAAACAAAGCCTTATTTAGCCAAAACAATATGTAGCTGAAATATTAGCTAAACTCCAATTAGTCAAACTAAACAAAGCTTTAAATTAGCAAAAATTAAGTAGCTGAAATATTAGCTAAACTCCAAATTAGCCAAAAAAACTAAAAAAGCTAATTTAGAAAAAATTTAGCATGTAGCTGAAAATAGCTAACTAATTAGAAAAAACAGTATGTCTACTTAGCCAAGAGCTAAAATAAAGCTAAAGTATTAGCTAAACCCTAAAATAACCATGAAATCTGTAGTAACTGTCAAATCAGTTGAAAAAGCTAGCTTTAAATAGCTGAATATTTTATTAGCTGAAGAGCTGTGGACTTAAAAAAATAAAAATAAAATAAAAAGCCACGTTTTATGTGGGTCTTCATCAGCCAGATTAAGACAAAACAAAAAATCTACACGTTTGGAGGGCCGGGCCAAATATGGAGGAGGGCCGGATCCGGCCCGTGGGCCGTAGTTTAGGGACCTCTTCCATAAAAGAGCAGCCACATAGCTCCAAATATGAGCAAAATATGTCAAAACTTAAATGAATGACACATTCGTTCACAGTTTGGAGACATTTATAGTTCCAGATAACAGAAAGGAAGATGTTCCTCAAAAATTCGCTGTATTATTTAATGTGTCACTTGAATACAAAAAAAAAAAAAAAAAGTATATCTCAAAAATCAAATCAATACTTGCTCTACCAGTCTATTCTGATGATTGCATAAAGGATCTGGTGGGACCGCATAAAGAGGCTTCTGAAGCTCCGCTACTGAGGAAATGTTTGCATCTCCATGTTTGAACTCCACGTCATGCGCTGCGGAGAAATCTGGGGCAGATCAGACAACTCCCCGACTGCATGATGGAGATGGATATAAATATCTGACGGTCCCAAACTTTTCCCCACAATTCTCACTGTGCCAGACAACAAGTGAAACAAAGACGGAGATCAAAGCGTCGTCGAAAAAGTTTGGACGTTTTTTTCCCCCCCAACTACTCAAGCAAAGCGTTTTTATATAGAGTTACTCAAAAGATGGCAGAAGAATGTCTTCTTTGGTTTGCTATAATGTTTTAATTGCTAGCTAGCATGCTAATTTTTAATTGCTAGCATTATAATTCCAGTAGATTCTGAAGGAGAAAAGCGGCTCGTCGAGCCGCTTTTCTCCTTCAGAATCTACTGGAATTATCGCCTTAACGGTTAAAAAATTATAATACGCCTCAGGTGCTAAAGGGTTCACCAAATCCAAACCAAATATATATTTCCAATTCAAACACAGATTTACCTACGTGTTCCTCTTTCATCACGATCAAGGCATCGGGTACCCCTGATGTTGTACGACATATTTATGGACATTTAGTCATATTTTTTGGACTAAACATGGCATGTAGAGTGGAAAAAGTACTCATACCACACATATATATGTTAAAAATCAATAAATTGTTCATTCTAACTCCTTATAAACTTTCTCTACAGTATCCTGAATAGTATTCTTTCATCACCTGGGAAAAAAATTATGATATTGCGTTTTTAGTTTTGGTTAGCCACAAAAGATCATAACAAAATATAAATATTCTTAAAGTTTGAAGCTTTATTCTACAATATAATGTTCTTTTTGTTATTGAACGCTAGTTTTCTATTAGTTTTTCCACAAGTTTAGAATTATTTTTCACAATTTTCAATGATTTTAATGAGTTTTTAAAGATCTGAGGACTTCTTATTCTCTTAACTCTCGAAATCACATCATCAATGACATAAAAATGACACAGAATTAGTTTAATTTCTGTTTGAAATTGAAAAAGAAAAATAATTTTAGCTTTTAAAATTTTTGGCGTGAAATTTATGACATAATTGTGATCCCTAATTTATATAAAACTTTATAACTTTGTAAAGTTTAATGGAACTTTATCTGTTATTTTAGACATTTTTCACACCTTGACCTTATTTTATTTTATTTTATTTTGTCTTTATACATTTGAAATTTGCTATAAAACAAAATAAAAACTGTTTATTTAAATTTTTTTGTGATTTTTTTTTATGTAAAAAAAAAAAGTCAAGATTTCCATCTTGGATTGAGTTTTTTGGACAGTTTCAGGTTCATTAGAATCATTATCCACAAATCAAGGATTGAAACAAAAATTGTTTAAAGGTAAATTAATAAAGAAATTGTAAAGTTGTAAAAAAAAAGTCCTAGGTTAAACTTTCTCTGCAGAATCCTAAGTAATATTTTTTCATCACCTGGAATAAGAGATTATTTTAAATTATTAGTTTTGGTTAGCCACAAAAGATAATGACAAAATGTTTTTATAGTTTGGTGTCGTTATGCTATGAGTATAATGTGTATGACGTAATTTTTTTCTAAAAGTTTATCATGATTTCTTTCTTTAACTTATATTTTCTTTGACTTATTTCTATGGACTCTCTTGGAGTCTGTACCTCTCCAAAGCCAATCAATGCCAATATACTTTCCATTCCAAATCGAAAATAAAAAAAAGTTTTTACTTTTTAAAATTTTGGATTTATGTCAAAATCGTAACACTCTTATGAATAAACCCTCTGAACTTTGTATAGTTTAGTGGAGCTTCATCTCTTATTTTAGACATTTTTTCACGACGTTATTAATCTGTTTATACTATAAATAAATAAAAAAAATCTGTTTTTTTATTTATACATTTTTATATTGTCTTCATATGTTTGTTATAAAACATAAAAAATGCTAAATTTCCCATTTTGTGTTCTTTTTATGTAAAAAATGTAAATGTAATTTCTTTTTCAGGAAATTTCAGGTTTATTTTGGAATTAATGCGTAAAATAATACAAATATTTCTAAAAACAAAAAAGCCAATATTGTAGTGAAAGATGGATATAAAAAAAAAAGTTTTAAAGAAAAACTAATAAAGAAAAGTGTTTCAAAAAATGCTCATAAAAACTGTGAAGAGTTAAAGCAAGAAAAGTGTTTGTTTAGCCTTTTACTGAATTCATGAAAATATATGAAGGAAGGACAAAACCCCACCCTGTCAAGCATCACCCCGCCCAACTCTGTCACCTTTACCCCACGTCCTGCGCTGGAATCTTTCCTGGACGTATTCTTCTCACCGGCCATCTGGACAGTGGAGCCAGACAATGTAAAAAGGAAAAAGGGGGCTGGGTGATGGGTTTGCAAACCCGCATTAGTCACAGGCTCTCAGGTCCTCCGACCCGTGCTCGCTAATACATACACACTAAGAGCCAAATGACCCGGCCCCCCCTCACTGGGGCCGCTGACATCGCCTTTCCTGCTGGACAAAAGGCTTTTAGCACCTCGCTCTACTGTCCCTAACCTCCTCACACACACGGCACCCATCATCCTTTGCAGCACAGACGCGCCGGACAGGATGGGATGTTTGTTTTGTTTTCTCGGACGGCTTTAGAAGACGGGAAAGGAAGGGACAAAAACTTAAACAGATAGAGCAAATTATACGTGGGAGCTCAGAAAAAAAAAAAAAAAGCAGGCAAATCGCTGCTGAATTATAAAGGTGTCGGGTACAATGGGCGAGGCGCGAGTCTGAATGAGGCGAACATGCGCCTTTTGTCAGGAGCAGTAGAGGATGGCTCCTGAGTGGAGGTCTGACAGAAAAGTCGCGGCGCACTACAAGTCTCCTTTGTTGTAGAGGTGTGCATTTAAAATACATACACGGGCTTTTCTTCCAAGAAAACGCTGAACTTCTCGTACCGGCATCCCACAATGACGAGAGCGGGGCCGTGACATCGCACAGTCATTCTCAGCCCTCACTGGCAGCCTCACAATGAAATACACAACAAAATAATGGACTGGAAAAAAACAAGACAAGAAGTCCGTCTGTGAGATCAAGAAGCTAACTAAGTAAAGAATTGGAGTCAATGAGGAAAAAGAAGTTGGGAATGTAACATATCTCACTGAGAAGGCAACAAACGCATGAAAACATTGTCGAAAAAGGAGAAAAAACGTTTTAAAATGTCAATAAATTACAAAAAGCAACATGTAAAACGGCAAATTTTATGACAATTTCCTCAAACAATGCATTTTCAAAAGAAATAAACATATTTCAGATTGATGTAAAACAGTGGAAAAGTGTTTCTTATAAGATCAAGAAGCTATTTAGGTAAAGAATTGGAGTAAATGAGGAAAAAGAAGTTGGGAGTGTGAAATAAACCTCACTGAGCGCGCAAAAAATTGCACATAAACATCGTAGGAATTCAGAAAAAGGAAGAAAAAGATAAATGTAAATTGAATAAATTGCAAACAAAAGTAAAATCTGCAAAAGAAAAAATACTGAAAAAGGAAAAAGGCAAAATTTTGACATTGTATTACACTTTCCTTATATATATATATATATATATATAAATGTATAAAAATGTCAAACTTGCAACAAAAAAAGGAAGATGGAAAAAGCTAAGCTTTGACAGATTGTATGATACTTTTCTTAAATATACTATTTTTTCATTTTCTAAATAAATAAGCATATTTCAAGAGGTGCACATTAATGTGAAACTACAAAAAATATTTTTAATTAATGGATTTCTTTCAGCATAATTTTGAAATGTTTTTTTGTTTTACTAACACTTTAAAATTTATACAAAAAAGTGTTTTTTTTTCAATTTTGATCTATATTTTATAAACCCACCTTTTTCTTGGGTGTTTTTTTAAATTTTTTTTTAGTTGGAATGTACAGTACACACAGTTAAACCGTATTAATCCCTACCCCATTCTTATGTCAAACAAACACAAATCGATATACTAAATTATGTGGGAATACATCCTGCTGCATCAATCAATAAATCAATATCAATACATCAATCAATAAATACTTAAACAATTTATCACATAATTTTCCAACTAATTCCATTTTTTGACCTCCGCAGATGGAATTTTTTAAGTTCAGTTTTTACTTAATTTTTTCTACTATTTTCTTCATTTATAACTAAAAGATTTTGTAAGCCACAACATTTTTGGCCTTATATTTTACCAGCAGTATCTGCAAAGAACATAAATCTTAAAATTTTAGAAAAGTTCCAAATTGTGCTTATTGTAGGAAGTTTTATGCATTATTCGTTTTGATTTTTTGTAGCAAATCTATTAAGGTTTGAATCATGAGAACTACCCAAGAGTTCCTGACAAATACGGTTAAATCAAAGTGCAACACAAAATATGCTTTGCTTGGTAATTTAACAAATATTTCACTTTGTTGAAAATTGCAAAATTTTTACTTTTTCTTTTCTTTTTTTTACTCACATAAGCAAAATGTTGCTTTCATTTTAAAGATCCAGACCCATTTTTCCTTAAAAATAAAACCATGTAGAAAATACCTGAAACCAAGGTTACCACACTACGGATATTTTTCTGTGACACTGATGTCATCGTGGGTTCTTATGGGTTAAATTATCATCATCAATAATTCCCAAACATCTGAATTCATTAACTTTTTCTTTAACACCATTAAATATTTGAATATTTGTTACTGAACAACATACACTTTATTTTGTTTAAATTGAGAGTTTGTTTGTATTAAACCATTTCTGAAGTAAAATAATTTCTTGTTCGATAGTAGACACTGATATCAAGTTTTTCCCCAAACAAACAGAGCAAATTGCAATATTTTTGACATGTTGCAAAGAACATTTATACATAAAATTAAAAAAAATTGGGTCTCAGTATGGAGCCCTGTGGAATACCGCAATGTATTATTTGGTGTTTGTCCTGCATATTCCACATAATTCTGACAATTATCTAAGTAACTAGTCACACATTGTCATGTAATGCCTCTAATACTATAATATAGAGGACAAATATTTTTGGTTTGACCTTCAGATTGATTAAAAAATTATTTTTAAGTATATTTTAAGTCAAATGATGAAAAACTGGTTTTCTTTGTCTATCAAAGAGAAATAAAACTCATTTTAAAAATCTTCAATTAATTAGATGTGATGCAGAAATACAAGTTTCATTCATTTCTTTGACATTTTTCACAATAATTTGCAGACGAGAACATTTTTGTATATATATGTTCTATTTTTAATGTTTTCAAAAGACTATTTTCGCTGAAATGGTGATTATAAGTGGCTTTCTGGCTCCTCCTGAGACTAAATCTCAAAAGCGCCCTGCAAAGCGTGCATTTGTTCAACCTGTGTGTCCATTTCCATCAAGCCACAGATTTACATTAGCTTAAAGAGCAGTTAAAGCCATTTCCCAAACAAGCAGTGAATGAATGCAATAAAGGCGAGTTCAGGCAGCCGTGACCTTGGAGCCAAACTGCAAGCGGCCGACGTGACTTGGCTGCTTGGAAGAAAAAAGCCTTTATTTATAGATCATCTGCGTGTCGATCAAACTCCATCGAGGGGAAAACAGCGGCCGGCGGAGAGGAGGAAGAGGAGGGGGAGGAAGAAGAAGGGAGGGAAGGAAGGAGCGTGTACAAGAGTGTGTGCGTGTCAGTTGCTGTGAGGGTTGCTTTTTGAAGAACTAATAAAGTGGTGTGCCTCAATCTCACTTAATTCCATTTAAAGGAAATTGATTTTGAGGTTGGGGGTAGGATGGGGTTGGTCGGGGCTGGGGTGGATGTGTGTGTGTGTGTGTGTGTTGGACGGGTTTGTTTTCTGCTTCCATTTCAGCAGTGATGAATTCTTAGCCCCGTTTCATTTCATTCAGCAATTTGGAGAAAAGACGTAGAAATTAGTCTTTTGTCCGTACGGAGAGAAGCAAAGGAAGAAATTAAACTTTAATAACTCCCACACTATGATTTGAGGCGTTTGGTCAACAAGTAGAAATGGAAAAATGGAAAGTAAATATTACAGAATCCAGAAGACAGCTTGCTAAGTGGAAATCAATATTGGAGCAAGTTTGATACGGAACATTTCTGTGTTTGTGACTCATAGTTTCTTCAAAGACTTCCAAAAAAAACACATTATATTTTAAATGATCAAATTAAAATATATAAGGATAATTTCATAAATTTAAAAATTAAATAATTTATTAAGGTAATTTTGATCTCAGGGAAGCAAAAGATGGCATTAATATGGTCAAATCTTATATTGTATATATACAGTGTATATATATATATATATATATATATATATATATATATATATGTGTGTGTGTGTGGGTGTATACATATATATTATATATACATATATGTATACATGCATACACCATACATACATATATACGTATATAAATATATATATATATATATATATATATATATATATATATATATACACACACATAATATATAATATACACATAATCCAGCATTAATATATACACACACACACACATATATAATATGATATCATATATTATTAAAATATATTGTATTTTTGGGGCTGTGAACTTGACGCGTTATTCCACGTGATTAATCGAAACGAATTAACGCGTAAATATTTGTCAACACCCGCCGTGAGATCAGCTTAATAAAACTTTGTCTAAAATATCTTAAAGCTTTTTTATATTCTGTGATTGAGATTAAATAAAAAGATAATACGACATTTATTTCTAATAAACCGATCCTCTATTTTAATAAATAAGCAGCAGACAAGCGTCGATCCGACGGCTGCAGCACAGAGCGAAAAATCCGCGGTGGGGGGAAGGGCGAAACGGAGCTGTCTGCTATCAGAAATCTAACAACAAGAAAAAAATCATTATTCTATTTGGGATGGGGCTTGACATAAATGTTTCTACAAAAATGAGCACGGCATTGTCTAAAAATCGCGGAAATTTCGCAGTTTATGGTGAAAGTCCCGCCCACCGCTGTTACAAGCGACGAAGAGTTCAGAGTGGACAGGCACGTCTCCACTGGACTTCTCCGCACTTTTCCCCAAAATTTTACTTTTATTATGTTTCACAAACACAATATTTAAATTTTATGAGAAAAAAGAAAAAAAAATGAAATGGACAGCAGGGTTGAAAATAAAGGCTCTAAATGTACAATTGTGGGTGAATCGCGATTAATCGCAATTAATTTTTCCAGGTTTGCGATTAATAAGTTAATTTTTTTAATCGGTTTCCAGCCTTAAATTTTGTACATAAATAATATTTTTATTATGATTTCTACTAATAAAAAAAAAAATCTTTGACGCACAAAAAAAATATTCTTTTAATTACCCAATTAAAAAAGTATAAAGAGAAATCACATTCAATCTAATACTTAAGAGTACTCTTGATTTTGAAACATAAATATTGATAGAAAATACATGCAAATGACGTAAACATGTCTTATTTATGGCATCTTTCAGTGGGAAGTCAGGATTTTATTCTTGCATAAGACAGTGGAAGGGATAAAAAGAAGTTCAATCACAGACTCAAATTGCGTCTTTAATTTTTATCTTATCGTTTTATCACTGAGCCGCTCGCAGATTTAGTCATTTTTCTCGCCTGCGTGCTCAGAAAGATGAGAGCAGATGAGGAGGTTGATGTTTTCCACATTTGGTTGGGAAAATCAAAGGCAGCTGAAAAACTCAGAGAGCCTCCTCAGAGAGGAGGGGAGAAAACAAGTGCGCTCGCTGCCAGGATTGTTAACGGCCACCTGCATGCGGCGGCCATGTGCTTTCCATAATAGAACTCAGAGCGGAGCGTTGAAGCGGATCTGAGAGTTCAGAACTCAGAAATCATCTCGAACAATGAAGGTTCCGTGAAGCCCCACGCGCTCTGTGAGGCAAACTTTGATCAAATTGGGATTCACTGAAGGCAGGAATGAAATCATTACTACAAGACCATCATCTTAAGCCTCCATCTCTAGAGAGAAGCGGGGCGCCCGCTGCCTAAAAATGCAGATAAGAAACGATCCCGCTCCAGAAATTGGTCCTGCAGGACCAGTACAGAGGAGAGATTAGTGGCAGATAATCATATAATGGTGATGATGCCGTATAACACCCTCGTAAAGTCACTTCTGAATAAAGAAAGGAGATGCAGATGAGCGGAAATAAAAGCAGTTTAATGTCTGGGTGGCTTTTAATGTGGCAAGACTGCGGGCTGTGCTGCCTCTGACCAGCAGGGGGTGCTCTTCTGTTACCACCGGAGAAATATGGAGGAGTCCTCACATGACCTCTGAGCCTAACAGGAGTTTGCCTTCAGATAAAAAGCCTCTTATATGGTGTATAAGTTAAGACTTAACAACCGCAGTTTCCACCAGTTAATGACCGAGAACGGAGATTAGAAAGTAGTAAAGAGGGTCAGGTGTTTATTATCGAGTGCTTTAAAACACTTTTCTAGACAAAAAGTAAAGATATAAACAAAGGAGAGATAGAAAAATGGGTCATGTGAAGCGCGAGGGGAAAAAAGAAGTAATTTTAATAGAAAAGTAAGTTTTTCTTTTTATTTTTTCTAATTATTTTATTATTTTTGCATTAATTAAGCGCATTTAGGAATCAAAATATGCTGAACTATTTTTATGTTGGAGGAAATAGAAAAAGGCTGGCAGGCATGAGCCCCGCGGAATAAAAAAAAAAAAAAAAAGCAGTAAAAGTTAAAGAAGTTTTCAACCGACTTCTACATCTCCGGTGTTACCACCTTGCATCTGCTCCATCATATCTATCTTTAGCTCTTCCTCTCTACCTCTGCGTGTGTCTTCAGGCCATATTTCTCAGTTGTCAGATCCCAGGAAATTATAGCGTGGTGTGGGAAGGAGAGACCACAAGCTCCCTGACCCAGACGTGCAGCTATAAATCCACACTTTTCTTTCTTTTTCTTTTTTTTTTTGAGGGGGTTCTCCCAACTTGACCCCATCGTTTCCTCCGTACATCTGGCCTGCAAACAAGCTGACAAGCTGGACGGCAACACACACCAGATATAAACTCCTCCACTCTCGATATTAGAAATATTAGACTAAACTTGATAAGAACGGAACACAAACCCACCATCTTCTGAATGTTTGGAGCATCTGGCCTCGCATAATTTCCGCACGCACTCAATAAAAGCATTTATTAAAGAAGAACCTTGGCGTGCTCGGCTTTATGTGCACAACAACAGATTGAAGCTAAACAAACACATGTTTGTCTTTTGAAGTTCCCACATGATAAACACCCCCGGCTCGCAGCACAAACACTGGATTTGCTGACAGATTTAAGATGAAGCCTGATCAAAACATTTCATCCGTTCCCGCTGGAAGAAAACGGGTTTCTGGGAGAAGTTTGAACAAATCAAACCTCATTATTTAACGGTGTGATTAATAGAAACAGTATAAAACCATTTTTTTTTCTTTCTAATGCACTGTAAACTATTTGATACTTGCAAAGGTTTACAACTTTGTTAAGATTTTCTTAAAATTAGAACAATTTTTGCAGAAAAAAGGAAATTATTATAAAAACGAGTGAATATCATTTTGCTCTAAAAAAAAACTTGACTTAAGACTCCAAAAATGCTCAAATTTCACTGTTCACTCTTTTAAAGTTCAACATAGTTAGACTGGAATTCACTAGCATCATTTTGTAAACCAAAAATACTAGTTTTAGATTTTATGAGGATTTTTTCTAAGTTTTTTTTCACATTTTGTTCTAAAAATGAGTCATTGTCACCTATTATACTAGTTGTTTTGTTACTTTAAGTAAAATAAACTGCAATAAAGCCCATTAAAAACTAACAAAAAAAAATTATTTGCTTATAACCTTAAAAAATATACTTATAATTAGGCTCGATAACAGTTTTATAAGTATTTCTATCGGAAGTTGAGTTTAGATTATATGACAATTTATTCTTAATTTGTTCTAAAAATGAATTATTTCATTTATTTTACAAGTTTTTGTCACTTTGATAAAAATAAACTACAATAAGGTACATTAAAAACTCAAAAAAATACACATATTTGGGCTGTACAACATTTGTTTTTAAGTAATTCTATTTTTTTTAGTTAATAATATCCCTTTCAAATGAATGTAAACAAATTTCACTAATACTGGGTTCAATGTTAAGCATGTCCTTTTAAAAGTTAAAGTAGTTAGTCTGGCATTCACTTTTATCATTTTAGAAACAAAAATGTAGAGTTATGCTATAAGAATATGTATTGCTTTAGATTTAATGAGAATTTACTCTATTTTGTTCTAAAATGAGTCACATAAACATATTATACTAGTTTTTACAACTTTAAATAAAATAAACTACATTCAGGTACATTAAAAACTCAAAAAAGTACCAACTGTTTGCTATCAAAAATACTAATAATTGGGCTGTATAGCATTTTTTAGGCAATTTATTCTCATTTTGTGCTAAAAATGAGTTATTTAATCATATTATACTAGTTTATTATACTAAATAAGTAACTTAAAAACTCAAAAAATACACATTCTTTGCTTAAAGCTACTAAGAAATACTTATGATTGGGATGTATAACATTTGTTTTTTAAGCATTTCTATCAAAAAGCTAACTTTTTTTGCTAATTTTACCCTTGGGAATGCGTGTAGAAACTTTTTTTTATCATTTAGAATATTTTTTTCTCAAGGAAAAATGATAATTTGACAGCTTTTCTTCTTCAGAATTGTGCTCTTTTCCTCTTTTTTATTTTCTTTTTGCTGTCTATTCATTCAAACAAAACCGCATTATAAGCTGGAATGGAGAATATTAAAAGGAGAAGCTGCCTGTACTAATTGGAGAAAAACAAAGGTGATTCAAGTGAGATACAAGGCTGCATCAAAGCTTTAAAAGATGGACTTTCTCTCTTTTTTTTTCCTCTCCCCCCCCTTCTTTTTCGGAGCTGTTTAAGATTCCTGGCCTTTCACCTGACCCCGGGCTTTGGCCGGGGGGTTGGGGTGGGGTGGACTGGAGGAGCGGTTCCCTGGCGGTGGTGGGGGTTAAAGTGTAATCCTGGTCCTGTGACCACAAAGGCTTGGCCCCTGAGGGCCAAGGACCGGCCACATTTTCTGAATTGCGACGTTATCCCTGAGCAAACCCTTCGGTCTGACTACATATCAGAGGATTATATCTTAAGACTCGTCTCTGCGTCACCAAACAGATCGGCCATTGTTTCTTCTAATATTTGGTTCGTCGACGTTTATTTTTTTTTAATCGGGGCCTCACTTCCACCAATTTCTGCCTATTAACTAGACTAATTGTCACATGGCATCATTTCAACTGACACGTATTTGAAGCCATTCAGATGCTGATATGTGGCTGCTAGCGTGCGGCTAATTGGTAGCTTAAGTAATCAATTAAAGGGTGTTTCTCCAACAGCTTGTATGCTCCATTATCATTAGTTTTATTCTCAGGAAACCTTAACAAACCCTTTTTAAGAGCGCCGCAGCTTGGCCTTGAGCGCCTCTTTGCATTTAAACCTAAAGAATTAGCTTTTTTTTTTTTTTTTTTTTTTTTAAGAGCAACTTCAGAGGATGGAGAGAACTGAAGCGAAAGAGAGAAAAGGTTTAATTGACGCCTCCCCCATTTTCCCAGGGTGAAGATGAGAGGGAGGAGGGCTCAAGGGAAAAAAAAAAAAAAAAAAAAAAGATGGGGGGGAGGATGTGACACCGCACTCCCGGTGCTGCGACTGTACAAAAGGAAGCAGATTTGCAGAAGAGATGACCCCTAACCTCTAAAGCTGCAGAAAGGGTCCTTGGTTGCCCCAGCACCACCTAATCAATCACCTCCTTCAGCCCCGCTGGTCAGCCGGACTGTAAGAGGACACTGCGGTCGGACCGGTGGGCCCACCCCCCCAAACATTCCTCTGCAGGAAGCCTTTTCTCTTTCAGTTAAGGGTGGGGGGTTCGGAAATGAAAGCTTCACTGTTTTTTGTTCGGTTAAAAAGCAGACCGTATCCTATAAAACTTCAACTTGATTCATTTGAAATTTGATTTAGATGACATCTTTTGTTTTTTAATTCTTGCTTATAATTACAGTAAATACAACAATGAAGATGAAAAACTAAGTTATAAAAAACTAAAGTCTCAATCTTACTTATTTCCTACATTTTTACAAACATTTCAGCGTTAAAAGTGAATTTTTTATGTTTGATTTTGTGTTTGACAACTAATTTACTTAATTTTTTAAATTCCTTTGTTTGAAAGAGAATATGTCTGACTGGAGAAAAAACATAATATTAAGAAATCCGTCAGACAAATAATTACAGTTAATTAATAAAAAAATGGAGATAAAATTAAAAAAAAACATTTCAGAAACTTAAAACTCTCATTCTTGCTTATTTTCTGCATTTTAGCAAACATTTCAGCATTAAAAGTGTATTTTTAAATGATTTTTCACTATTTAATATTCTGTTTGGCAATTCATTTATTTTACTCAATGATGATTTAATTTGGCAATTTCTGTTGCAAAAACTAATTTTAAGACAAATGTTTGGCTGAAAATTACTAGTAATAAAAAATAAAAATAATAAAAAAAAAACATGTTTCTGAAAAAATAAAGTCTCATTCCTGCATATTTCCTGCACTTTAAGAAACATTTCAGCATTAAAAGTGTATTTTTTAAGATTTTTCTATGTTTGGCAACTCTATTACTCAATGATAGTTACATTCTTGCAATGTGTTGTTGCAAAAACTCATTTTAAGATAAAATGTTTGGCTAACAACTTCAGTAATGTTTTCAAAAATTAAGATGAAATTAAAAAAAAAACATGTTTTATATAAATTAAAGTCTCACTCTTGCTTAATTCCTGCATTCTAAGAAAATAAAAGTGTATTTTTTATAATTATTAGCAGTTTAGTATTGTGTTTGATTATTCATTTGTTCAGTAATAATTCAATTTTTGCAATATTTTAGCTGCAAAAACTAATTTTAAGAAAAATGCCTGGCTGAAATTTAGAAAAAAATAAATTAAAAAACATGTTTCTGAAAAATCTAAGTCTCACTCTTGCTCATTTCCTGAATTTAACAAACTAAAAGAGCATTTTTTAAATGATTTTTAGCAGTTCAACAGTGTGTTTTATGATTAATATATTCAGTGTTAGTTTAATTTCTGCAACTTTTGTTTGAAATAGTAAAATTAACGTTTTTGTAGCATAAAATGTCAGTCTGCAAAAACAAAAGCTTAAAATCTGAAATTTCGATTTTTTGCCTATTTAAAGACAATGTGGTAAGAAACGTTTTACTTTTTTCTAAAAACACAAACATGTTACTAATCAAATGTAAATATTTGAACTGAACACTTAAGACAATAGAGAAAGATGTACTTTCTGCAAGAGGAACAATCACCTTTTCCCTAAAATGTATGTTTTTGTTAACAAACAATGTAATTCTGGAGTTCATGGAAGTTTCCTTCTGCAACATTCTCATCCTGCTTCAGATGAAACAAAGACGCGCTTAAAGCGTGCACCGAAAAAAATGTTTAGACAAGACTAACAATCAGTCCAAGAGCAAAAACAAATGAGACTGAAACTTCCTGATCTTTCACCAATCTTCAGATTTAGTTTAAAGAGGGCAAGTCTGGGCGACGAACAAAAGCCTTTCAGACGGACGGCCCCGCTTCTCGCCGAACCAGTTCAACTCACGCTGATTATCAATAACCTCGTGTCAGACTTTTCACATCTTCATGCATGGATTCAAATATTTGGCTGCAAATATTAAAATGAATGTTGTAGCCGTGTTCCCATAGCGACAAAAAGCACCAGCTAACAACATCTTACATCTATTTAGGCTTTTTTTTTTTCCCATCATATACAACACAAAGGAAGTGTCACAAGAATGCTGGCTAATAAGGTGTTGGGGTAAACTGTTGGGTCACTCCTGACACCACGCCTCAGCAAACGCGCCGAGGGCTCATTGTTACCGAGAGCCAACAATAAGAGAAGAAGTGAAACAAGAAAGTTCAGTGACCCAACTCAGCTTTTTCTCTGCTTCCCTGCACAAATTAACACTCAAAGGATGCTTTACTTTTTCCCTCCCTTACAGACCTTATCTGGCATACTCTAGTGGCTTTTTTTTCCTTCTGCAGTTGGTTGCAAAGGCCTTACCAGGTGCCATCTATCAAAACAATCTGCTCTCAAAGGGAAACCTGCTATTAACTGATAAGAGTCTGCCCTCGCTGGGGTGTAATGAGTCCCTCTTGAGTTCTTTTTCGAAGTATTGTCCTGGCAGGCCACCTCCAAGACAAACCCAACACCGCGTCTCACTCCTCTTTAGCTCGGAGTCTCTTCACGCCGACGTTTTGGCGTTGAAATGAACCCGGACGAAGTGAGAAATGAGACGTCACGGGGAAGGAAGTCTCCCTGTCTCCGTTTCGTCTCATTAGACGAGCACTATTGTCACAAAGGTTCAAACACGACAGCTGAAGTGATGCTACATGGAACTATTAATTAATTCCTGAACAAACCACACATTTTTACTGTAAATATGCGTGGAAATGACATTTTGAGAAATAGATTCACAATGTTTTCTTGTCTCCCAGCCAGACTCTGATGTACAGATATAATATCATGTTACAGTTGCAACACATTGTGGCTCAAGTGAAGGTTTGATGTATTTCAGCCTAGTACAAGCAGTTTTCAATTAGTTTTTTTCCAGAGAGAGGGAGATCCTAATCCTGTGCCTTGTTATGTGTCACAATAGGATGTTTATGACCAACAAAAAATGACAAATTACTAAAAACTGACAACCTTGTAGACAACAATCCATACATAAACCAGATGGGTGTTCAAGTTGCTGCCAAACTTCTCTTATTTGACTCTTTAAACTTCAGTAAAACCATCTTAATTTGTATTTGCAGAACCATTAAGCGCAGAAAAAGTATCAATGGTGGTATATGTACATTACGTACCATTTAATTTCAATTGAAAGCTGCTCTATGAACCAAAAAATTAAATGTTAGTGAGTCAAATCACAATTGTTTCCATATTATTACAAAACTACAAAAGATTATATAAAATAATCAAAAGTAAGTGGAAAATACATTCTTATAATTGTTAATATTTTATGCAATTTACAAAATTTAAACAGAAAGAAAACTAGCCAACTAACTAAACTAACTTCTTTTTCTTTAATTGCGTAAACAATTGAAGAACATTGGAGCTAAAGGGTTAACACTTGTCAAGGGACTACAGATGAAAAATAGCTTTTAGCTTAATTCTGCCATTGCAGAGATGCTATTGATGCGCACTGTCCCTGTGAAATAAATAAATAAATAAATAAATAAATAAAAATAAACCAAAAAATATAAAATGGTTATGTCAATAATACATCAGTGTTTTTGTGGAGATGAAAACATGACCTTTTATGTGTTTTTCCTGGATTTTGCTTTTAATGACATCTGAAACTATATTAATGCCTTCACAACTGCCCTTACGCGTTGATACAGTATGGGTACAGTACGGGTCATGCAGGTGGCCTTCAGGGAACATCAAACTCACAGAGCGCTCGGTGAGCCCGTAGAGTGAAAAGGATCATGCACATGATTTTTTTAATGGGCATGCTCTGGGCAACAGGTTGTAAAGAGCATGTACAACATGCAAGGGTAAGTAGGGTTAAGTAGGTGGGGTTTTTATATTTTGTCCACCACCCCAAATCTTTTGCAGGGAGCATGTAAGCTTGGTTGTTAGGAATGATGTAATTAAACAATCAGATGGGCGTTCCACTGGAACTTATGCTACAGTCACAAATACAACCACCACACAATTGGGTGGTATCGGCAGAATCTTTAAGATTTCATGCCAGTGCCAGATTTTTTCAAAATTGTTGGCGTGGTCATGAATGTAGACATTGGCAGTCAGGTGGCAGTCAGGCGCCAATCAGGCGATATTCAGGTGGCAGTCAGGCGGCAGTCAGGCAGCAGCTAGGTGGCAGTCAGGAACAAATCAGGCGATATATTCAGGTGGCAGTCAGGCAGCAGTCAGGTGGCAGCTAGGTGGCAGTCAGGAACAAATCAGGCGATATTCAGGTGGCAGTCAGGAAGAAATCAGACAGGCTGTCAGGTGGCAGTCAGGCAGCAGTCAGGTGGCAGTCAGGAAGAAATCAGACAGGCTGTCAGGTGGCAGTCAGGCGCCAATCAGGCGATATTCAGGTGGCAGTCAGGTGTGCAAAATGGCCAACTTTTATAAACCTACAGGCTACTGGATGGCTGGTGGCTGCCATCCGGAAACATTTATATATCAGTCCAGAAAGTGGCATTTTCAGATATATGACCATAGTCCTTGGTATCACGTGCACACCCTGGGGGTGCACCTTTTGCCTCTGGTCAGTTTGGAGCCAGTACTTGCACTTTGCTAACAACTATAGTGCTGCGAAAAGGGCTCCGTACAACAGCATCATCTGTATGTCACACGTGCGTGTGACTTCCATTACGAATACTTTAAAAAACACATGCACACCAATGGTACGTTCCACTTTCATGACGTCCCCTAAAACCTTAAAACCTGCAATCAATCCACGGTACGTTATCGTTGGGAGTGGGGTTATCTGGAACCTGCAGGACAGCGGGCTGAAGATGATTTTTGCCTTTCACTTGTGTCCATGAAATCTTTGTCATGGGAAGGATGACATGTGAACTCTGGGGGTGGGGTCATCTGGACTCCACGAGGCAGCTCAAGGGTTAAGGTGCAAGGGAATTGCACGACACACCTGCGCTCCTTTAAGATGTTTACGACCCCCGACAGGCCCAGACAACCCAAAAACCTGCAGCACTCGTACGCGTCATCCCCCACATACGTTGGTGAAGTAAATACTACTTTAGAACAATTACAGCCGGGTTTATTCTATGAAGTAAATCCTCCTAAAAGTGTGGCATGTTGTCAAATCTTCACCAAAAACACGACTTTTAAAGTTCAAGACAATTTTTTTTTGGTTTTATCATAAAAAGATTTACATTATCCAAAGATTTGTATCCTCCTTTAATAAAATTACGCTAAATTTGAGCTTCTTCAATAAAGCAATTTCTTGTTTTCGAGAACACAGTGTCCCCTGATGAATAAATTGTTATGATTATCTTAAGATGGAAGTTCGATTAAACAGGAGAAAAGCCTTTGAGGCTCTTCTCTCCATTGAAGCCATCTAGCAGGAGGCTGCCAAAATGACCCATCAGAGATTGACGGGGGTTAAGCTCCCATAATCAATATGACACTGCTAAGTGGCCTTTGATTGAGCTGCACGCAGTGTAAAAGGACATTTCTGTGTGCCCAGCTGCTCCTGCCACCAAGACATGCAGCATTCGTCCAAAGCTAAACAGTCTTCTGAATGTCATTGTCACGGGTACATTAACTTTTATATGAGCCTGAGAGACAGACTAAGAGAGAGGATGAACGGCTATTTTCATTAGCGTGGCTGCTCGGAGCCATTAAGGGTGCCGTCAGATGGACGGGAATGATTTGCATTTTTTTTTTTTTTTTTTTTTGCGGCGGGCGAATTTGCTGGTGAGCAACCTTGTGTCACCAGGCAACTGGATCTGATGATTCCTTTGTTTGGGGTGAAAGGTTGGAAGCACTCTTGCTAATCTCCTTGCTTCACAATTAAGGAACACAGGAGAGCTGCTCAAACCGCTTCCCTCTTTCAAACAACAACGACAAAAAAAGAAAAGGCTTGAGAGACTCCTCTATTGTCCGGCTTCCAAAGTCCCCACCGCCCCCCCCCCTCCACCAGCGCCACCTCCCTCATCTCTCTCCACGATAATCGAAAGGTATTTGCACTGTAAATTAAAAGGGCCCTCGTGCACTGCTGGTTTAACACTGACGAGCTCTCCTAAGATGTCCACAAACAGCTCCAATCTAATTACAGAAGGAGATTTACTTCAAATAACACGCCGGACAAAAGGAGCCGGCCTATTGTTGATGAGGGTCCAGTGTTCCACGTCTCTTTTTCTTCTTCATTCTCTTGGGCGAATCCTTTTATATTCAAAGTCCTCTACTTGCCAAGGTTAAAATGCGATGGGCTATCTAGACATAAGCAACCTCCTGACAAGAGAAACCTTCCTATTCCCTGGATGGCAAAGGCCGCCGCCGGTTTTCGCCGTTCTGTGTCTTCCCTTATCTATCCCTCTTTCTTTTCCCCCTCCTTTCTTAACCAAGCAGATCTCAAACAAAGCCACAGCGGCTGGCATGCAAATGGAACGGTGTGTGTGTGTGTGTGTGTGTGAGGGGGGGGCAGGACAGTGGTATCCAAGGGAGTTAAGATTGTCGGACAACGGGACACGCTGGCTGGGGTCGCATTGTGACGTACGGCTAAGACACATCCTCGGGGTCGAAGGAGGGAGGAAGGGGATAGAGGATATTGGCTGACCAGATTTGCAGCGTGTCCTGCTGACTTCCATTTTATGGCCCGTGAATCGCAGAGCCCTCTGGGAGTCTATAATCCTCCCCCCCCCGTCCCCTCCCCGCGCCTCTACCACATCATTTTATTGGTCTTTCTAGATGTGTGGCTGCTGTCCGCGTGGTCCACAATGATCCGTCCGTGTGGGGATTCTCCCGCAGCCAGACTGTTGCACCACTGTGAGCATCCCAATTTGCTACTGGATGCGCCCCTTCCTCATAAGAATACAGCCTCCCTCTCTGACATGCTGTTGTCCATGTGGTTTCCTGCGGAGACGCCTCAAAGCGACCGTGCCCACCATGACACTAAGCCTCGGCACTAAAGCTCCGCAGTGCAGGGGCCCGGTTGGTTTTTTTTTTTTTTTTAATGAATGAAGCTTGGTGCGGGCGAACATAACAGTGCCAGCTCTCATTCACACATTTTATCTCATTTACACGCAGGCCACACATTCTCTATTCACGTAGGCCTCTGTGCATAACACTTCTAGCGGCGGCGGATGATTACCACAGAGCGCCGGTCACACTTCAGCCATGCTCAGCATCCATCAGCCAAACTCAGGATCTCCCTCCGCCTGGAAAAACTCATTTAGATCTTATCTGGGGAAAACTTTGTTTGCAGAGGGAGAAGAAGGAGGTTAAAGTGACTGTAGTTGAGCTTGTGCTGCTTGATTTAATTTAGCCATCGATAGCGTCTCCGACCACTTGCACTCTTCTTAGTTTCGAAGGTGAGGGAGACTGCTGAGTGCAGTGAGGAGGGGGGGAAAAAAACAAAGAAAGAGGTATTTGTTTGCAGAGACAGAAATAAAGCGAACGGCGATAATCTTACCGACAACGTGACAGTGCATAAGGCTACGTGAGAAAACGCCGAGGACACCCTCAGTCACTGATCTTATCCCTCTACATATCTACAAAGACGGTATGTATTTGCTCTGTTTTCACGGGATATGAGTTTTAAATAACTCTACAAGTACAAACTCTGGTTGTTCCAGGAGGTTTTGCTGATTTATATTCAAGTTACACATAAACCTGAGATGTCACAGACGACGACAAAACGAACTATTGTAACTTGGCCTCATTTCCACTGAGTGCGTGGTATCAATCGCTAGCGCGCCGCTAGCTAACCCTGTATCACACCGTCGCTAAGGTTGGCAAAGATGGTTAGCAGGCCTTGCTGTCATTAGCAGGCATTTTCAAAACAGACACTCGTGACCAAAAGAGTACGCAGGAAACTGCAAGAACCCGCATGCTAGCAAACATTAGCTTAAATATTAGCACTTTCTAATGTCTTCATCACTTTCTGACAATCAACGGGTGGCTACAATGACTCCGCCCCAACTGTTCCGTTGCACTTTTTAATGGACCTACATATTGTAACTATTGAACGGGTCCATTTTATAATGGAAACGCTCAAAATACCGACCAGACCGGACCACTCGGTTATCTTTATCCTCTACAATGACATTAGTGGTTTGCGTGATTCTTTTAATTGGCCTTTTTTAAACAATAAAAAATGACAGATGTTGGAATTGTAAAATTAAACCATTTTTAAGTGCTTTAATATTCATGCTTTTAAGACCCTTGCCAGCTAAAATGATGATTTTTGTTGACATTAACATCTTCTTTAAACCTAAAATTGCATTTTTAAATATCTTTTTATTCAAATTGTTGGGAATCAGGAGCTGACCAGAAAATTGCTGTTAATTTGTGATGTAGAAAATCCACTTGGTGGGTTAAGTTACAGCTGGATAGCTCCAACGTTAGGTTGTGGGTGTACGTGAGTGGGTGAGCCTGTTAATAGAAAGCTCTCAGTTACGGGTGACAGGAAGGGTGGGTGGGGTTGCTTTGCTGAATGGTCCCGTCCACAACTCAGAGGCAAATTTATAATGAACTACTGCCGCTCTGCAGAAACTATGGCCAAGTAAACTACACTTTTTTTTCTTTTTGGCTAAAAACACCATTGTCAAAATTAGAAGACCACTAGTGACTTTTCAGCTCCAAAAATGTTTTTTTGTTTTTTTTACTGGTTACAACTTGGTCCGCACCGGATAGTAACTGATTTTTTTTTTCTAAAATTTACAGTAAAAAAAAAAAATCTAGTTCCTAACTTGTGCGCACCAGATAGCAACTTGGTCCACACCAGATGATAACTTGGTCTGCACCAGATAGCAACGTGGTCCGCACCAGATAGTAATTTGATCTGCACCAGTTGGTGACTTGGTCCGCACAAGATAGTAACTTGGTCTGCACCAGATGGTAACTTGGTCCGCACCAGATAGCAACGTGGTACGCACCAGATAGTAACTTGGTCCGCACCAGATAGTAACTTGGTCCGCACCAGATAGTGACTTGGTCCGCACCAGATGATAACTTGGTCCGCACCAGATACCAACTTGGTCTGCACCAGATACCAACTTGGTCTGCACCAGATACCAATTTGGTCTGCACCAGATAGCAATGTGGTCCGCACCAGATAGTAACTTGGTCCGCACCAGATGGTAACTTGGTCTGCCCCAGATGGTAACTTGGTCCACACCAGATAGCAACGTGGTCCACACCAGATAGCAACGTGGTCCGCACCAGATAGCAACGTGGTCCACACCAGATAGCAACGTGGTCCACACCAGATAGTAACTTGGTCTGCATCAGATGGGAACTTGGTCCACACCAGAAAGCAACTTGATCCGCACCAGATGGTAACTTGGTCCGCACCAGATAGCAACGTGGTCCGCACCAGATAGCAACGTGGTCCACACCAGATAGCAACGTGGTCCACACCAGAAAGCAACTTGATCCGCACCAGATGGTAACTTGGTCCGCACCAGACAGTAACCAGAATATTTTTCTTTATTACATCTATATATTTTTTTTACTTCTATGTCCCTGTACAGGCACCGTAAAAATGTGTCACTAAGGAAAAAGACCAAAACAAACCCATTGGAAAAACAAGTATTCCTACCACAAAATAGCAATAAAAACAACATGATTGTTGTAATTGTCAACACAGAAAAGTGGATATGGCACCAAATCCACATGATGGTCCTGAAAGCCCTGTGTGAGCTCTCTGGGCGGCCGGGCCCAGACTCACAGACGGATAATCTCCCACGTTTCCGCGGACAGCTTGCTCAATTATGAGTGGGATGCTGAAACGGCGAGCATGAGGACGGTGCTAATCAGCCTTTTGACTCACCAGATGACACCAACATGCTAGCGCTTTGCCATCAGAAGTCATAATGCGACGCACATCTGCCCTTGAGCAGAGAGCGGCGGACCGAAAAGCCTCAGATATTTTCTCCGTCGCGGTCAAAGAGAGGGCCGGGCGCGTACGGTGGAACACATTCTATTTCCTGTGTGCGTGTTTGTATCTGCAACACATGTGCAGCACTGTCTGCCAGGGCTGCAAGAATATTTGCTTTGCTTATCGCAGCTCTAATGCTCACTGACAACTTAATAACATCACAATTAACTAAATGCTAAACAGATGCCAGTGCTGGCCTAATGTGATTGAGACAATCGGCACTTTTGACGTGACCCCTGTACAGCGCTGCCATTGGCCTAATTTGCTTGAGTGACACGACTAGACTGTGTTTCTCTGTGTTTGTTTTGGGGAACCTGATTGAGAGGCCACCAGTGTGAACAATTTACAAGCGAGAAAACGAGAAGAAATCACCAAAAACCCTCCCTTTTGACAGTCATAACCCCTGCTTTGCTTTCTGTCGATTCCTCTTCCCTCCCTTTTTCCAGCCCTCAATCTTTAGCCAAACTATTTCTGGCTTGAGAAAAGAAAGTGTTTACTCTGTGGCCAAGGCCTGCTGGAATCACGCTGTGTTCCCACTAGCTAAACCCGCTATTGCCACTCCATGGTTTGCATATTTTCCTGGTATTACAAGGATTAAATAAATAAAAAAAAAGATCAAGTAAAAAAGACAAAAAGAGAAGATTCCTGCTCTATTATATGAGGATTTTTACTCATCTGGGCACAGAGATGATTCATGTGTAAACAGGAACAGCAACAAATTCTTTTGAGGCTTGTGGACTCCAAACTCATTTCTGCAGATGTCACATGGGAGAAGCAGCCCTGTTGTTTCTGCTCACAGCTCACGCCGGATAGCGGGCGACTGCTCACACTGACTGTGGCCTTAATGTGGCAGCTGAATGTGCAGATTTCAGAGCAAATTACGAAGTGTGGATAAACGATTCAGAGCGAGCCTGTAAAATCTATGCATCTGTGGAAGTGAAACCTGCATTTCCCAGCAAAAAAAAGACAAAAACTCTAACTCCCATTTATTGCTTACTCTTAAACTTACGAACTGCTTTATCTGCACATATTTTGACCTTTTTATTTTTGAGAAAAAGAAGAAGCCTCCACTTGAAGCCGAGCGCGCTCGTGGCTGGCTTATCAATAAAATACAAGAGTAATAAATTATGGCGAGACCCAGAAGCATCTACTGGAACAAAAAGAGATGAATGCAGCTGTCAGAGGGAGGCAGATAAAGATGGGATAGGGGGAAATCATCAGTCGAGGGCTCAGAACGGTCCCGCTCAGATCGACTGGGAAAGGCTTCACTGAAAACACTAAAATGACACGTTTGGGGGTTTTAAACACACACGACTGCTGCAATGTCGGCTTTTGGTTTGAAACAAAATTCACTTTGATTCCAAAGAGGAAATGAAAGAGGATGCAGAAATAATCAGCGATCGAAGTGTTTGCACTGAAAACTTTTCTCTTATAACACCTTCCTTAAAGATTGCAATCTATTCAGCCAAACGTGGTTCTTTTTCTGCTTGTTTGTTGCTTTGGAACTTGTGGCCCACCTAGCGTATTTTGTATGTCACAACTTAACTTTTTCAAGCTGCATTTTTCTCCTGATTCACATTAATTCCAAAAAAGAAATTTTGCCACAAGAACATGTTAAAAACTGAGTACATACATGTCTCGCCATATTTATTGTATCGCGATATATCCAGAGATTGGACCAGAACAATGAGTTTTTGGTAAAAATTAAATTGCACATGTCTCATGTCAACAAAAACTGAGTGACGGACGTAACATTTAACACAAGCTGGTGTTGTTCTGGTGTGGAGCTGCCCAAAAGATGGTCACTGGTCACACGCAAGATGGTGCCAGAATCAATCTTTAACCAGAAGCGGAAATTCTTAAACTTTAGGGAAACCCTTTCAAAAATGATATTTTAAAAACTTTTAAGAACTAAAAGCTTTTAAACGTTTGAATGGGAATTAACTGTAACTATCTGACATTTTAGTGTGCAAGATGAGCTTCAAATGGGACAAAAAACATTCATCGTTTCATTTCTGTCAAGTCAATATTAACGAGTGTTCAAATATGTACAACTCTGTTGACTTCCAGAGAAAAAGATGGCAAAATTACATTTCTTCTCCAAGAATCATCTGATCAGAATTGTCAGAAAAACAATATTGGGGAAAAAAAAGGGTGGAGTCTTAAAACGGGGGGATCCGAGCGAGGACCTCTGGCTAATAATTTTGGGCGCAAATTATGTTTTTTTCTTTTCTTTTTCTTTTGGGGTGTGTGTTCCAGCAGGGGGGGGGGGGGGGGGGGGCTCTTCCAACTATTAATTTTTTGGCGCCATATTTTTTCTCTGCAGCCAGATTCTCTTGGTTTAAAGAGGCGCAGTGTGCAGTGCTGCCAACTAGTGGTCGGGGGTTTAGTAAACAGAAGTAAGACGATCCTATATAATTTAATTTAATTTAATGTAAAAAATGTTATTAAAAAAATCGATACAATTATCGCCAACAAAATATCGCGATTAATTTCTAAATTAATCCCTATTAATAACACAATTATCATCATGTTTAAGTTTTTCAAATACCGTATTCTCCGGAGTATAAGTTACACCGGAGAATAAGTCGCAAGAGCAAAAAATGGTCTCAAATATGGGAAAAACCACTTTGGCTCTAAAATGTAGCATCTACTTAAATATAAGCTAATATTTTTTTTCATACCTTGAAATAAAATCAGTAAGGGGATAATCAAGAAGAAGAAAACCATGTTTAAGTCACTCTGGAGTATGTCGCACTTTTGGGAGAAATGTCTGACGTTTCAGAAGAAATTCACTAAGTCTAGCAAAGCTAAAAAATGAATAAATAAAAACAACAATACTAATATTTTGATTTGTATAAAAAAAATATCCAAGTTTAAGAAAAAAACAATCAGATTCGCTTCCTAGTTTGTTTTGGACAACACTTCTTCTTCTTCTGGTACTGCAGTAGCAAAGACTCAGATGCAGTGCCCTCTTGTGGTTGTTAGAGGAAACAACCACTAAAGGACAACCGGTGTTTACTAGGAAAATAACTAATATATGAGAAATAAGTCACACCCCTGGCTAAATTAAAAAAAAAAAAAATACTTATACTCTCAGTTTTTGAAGAATGTTATAAAAGAAGTCGCCTCCTTTTGTTTTTTTTTTAAATTTTAGCTGAAAAAGAGCCATTACTTAAAGTGAGGTTACTTTTCTGCATTCATTGCATGACGGTTGGACAGAAGCAGAGCGGGTTGAACAACTCGCAATGACAGCAGTGCTTTCCCTTTAAGGATGAGTGCTGTGAAAGCCAGACTCTTCCTAAAAGCCCTGCAGCTGGTCCCAGTTTAGAAAGAAAAGAAAAAACTCATGTGATGCCACTCAGTTTGGAAGAAAAAAAAAAACATTTATATATATTTGTTAGAAAATGTAATGAATCTGTGACAGGATGCCCTGAACTCAAGCATTTGTGGATTTTGTGTGTTGCACAACACAGAGGGAGGATACTTGGCAGTGTTTGTGCATGCCTATGTGCACGAGTTCAGTTGGTAAAAACAGACACATGATCTTCTGCTTCTAGTCCCCCTTCGGTATTCGGACCGGGACTTGCCAACACCAACACGGAGAAGAGTGCGTCTGTCACGATGATCCTCCAAACTATCATGTGCTTAGTAATCTAGGAGTCTAATATCACGGCGAGGTGTCGAAAGCAGGAAAGGGAAGCCGAGTCAGTGGCGCACAGAAGCGGTGTGGGACTGCAGCTGATGGGGTCAAAGGAAAACATGCAACAATAGTTGGTGCTGAGATCAACAAGACTCAGCCGCAGAGGCCAAATATTGTCATCAGAGAACATTTGCCAAGGGCTGGAGAGCGGCCAAGAGGCAGGCAGAGATCAAATCTGTCTTTGATGGCCAACAGTAAGCCATGCTTCCTCCACACAGCACTTACTGTGCATCTTGTGTACAGTACACACACGTCTGCATGAATACACGAGGACGGGTGCGAGTCAAAGCTCCAGCTGCTCGGTTAGAATCATCTGATGGCTTTTTCCCCCATCTCTTGAAGATTTTTCTTAGCCTGAAGAAGACCTGCCAGAGACCTTAAAACCCACTCTAATGAAGAAAAAAAACTGATATATAAAAAGTAAATTAAGCTCAAAATTGGATGTCTGAGTATTTCTTCATCCAAAATGCTGTGAATCAGGAGTGGACAGTAAAATATGACTAATATTTCTCTCCATATTTGTTGCATCGTAAATGTTAGGTTGGGTGTGAGAGGGGCTGTAAGCTAGTGGGAGAGCACAAAAAAAAAAAAAAACATAAAACAGAGAGCCTAACTAAATTCCTAATGAAAAACAGACGTTAATTTTGTGTTTTGTTTTGTTTTTTTAACATGTTCTTGTAACAATTTGCTGATGATGGATGACGTATATTCAGAAAATTAAGCTTAAAATTGCCAAGTTGTTGTGGATCAGTTTTTTCAAGATGCTGGGCGGGGCCACAAGCTCCCTGCTCCGCTCCATTCTGATACATCCACCTGTGGACGACTAAATCCATGGTGTTCACCTTACGGGTCACCACAGCGAATCCGCTTTCACTGTTTTGAAAAGGTAGCTTGAAAGAAAGATGCCATTCCTGACCAAATCCTGTATTTTTACCGGGCTGGGGACAGGCACAGGGAGACAAAGATTTGAGCTCCCCCTAAAACTACATCGGCCGTTAGCTTGAAGGGTTTAGGTAAGGAGCCCATTGTGCCCCTGAGAGCCGAACCCCGGTTTCCAGGTAATGATCTGGTAATGTTAGGTTGGGGGTGTGAGGGGCTGTAAGCTAGTAGGAGAGTACGTAAACAATTGTCTCATTTCCATTCATCGTACGGTCCAGTCCTGTATTTTTGAGTCTTTCCATCATAAAATGGGTCCATCAGGCCAGACCTGACCATACCATTTTTGGACCCCTGTTGTTGTACCTAGGCAGCAAGGCCAAAGGGGCCCCATATGGTTTAAAAGTGGGAAAAAATGTGGGCCCCAATTGGGTTTGTCCGCAGTTTCCGTGGTAGCCCCACTTGTGTCTACCCACATTGGCTTAAGTGGGCTGACTGCTATGCTAGCCAGTTGCCTGGGACAGCGTGGCGAGCATCAGGGGCAAGCAGAGGGTCGCCACCCAGAGCAGCGGAGCCAATGTGGGAAACACTGATGGGGCAACAACAGAAACTGCGGACAAACCCAATTGGAGGCCACATTTCCTTCCCATGTTTAAACCATATGGGGCCCATTTGGCATTGCTGGCAGGGTAGGCCAAAGAAAAATGAAAGCGTGGAGCTAACATTGGAATTGGTCATTACGACAGAAGAAAGCTCCAAGAAAGAGGCTGTTTTCCTCTTCCCCGCCCGCAATCTTCTCTCAAACAACATTTAATGCTTTTAAGGCTCACCTGAACTTTCTGATTGATTCTAAACTGGACCGTGTTGCTTAGTGGAAACGTGGCTAAGGGGTTCTCAGGAACGGGGGAGGGGTCGTTCTGCGCCAGGGGTGAATGTCTATTGAACGTTGCCGCTCTGTAGAAACCATGGCAACGTCCGAATTCCTTCCCTACTCACTATATAGTGCGTTCGCCATTTTCTAAGTTGCTGTCCAACTCTACTAATTCCAAAATCAAATGCACTAGAAACTTCCCAGAAGTCTTTGCGAAAAACTAGCTTACATTGATGCTCACTATATTAGCAAATATAGACCACAATGCAAAAAAAAAAAGTTTAAATGTAATTTTTTTCAATAAATCATCCACATTTTCACCATCAGAACGCAGTGGAGTCACAAATGTTCGCATTGATTCAATTTTCACTTTGTGAAATCGGTGACATCATGTCCACCGTTTAAAAAAAACAAGAAAAGTAGTGAGAATGGCGTCCGAATTTGTTTTAAAATCAGTTATTTCATAGCCCTCGTCCTAGAAAACAACAGATGTTTTTATTTTGGCCAAAAACGACAAACTGAAAAGATCAAAAGTTCATAGTGGGTGTTTAATAAGTTTGAGAGTTCGCTGTTAGCGTCCCAGGAAAAGCGGTTTCCCTCTTTTCCTCATCATTCACTCAGTGCTGGAAGCAAACCAGCAGCCAAGCCTCAGCTCCGTGTGGAGCTCAGCGCATGGATAATACTTAACCTTTGAATGTCACCATATGTAATATCAAACACAGAAGTAGAATGTCAAGCATTACCTTCACGGGAAGGGGGTGGGGGTGGGGGGTGTCATAAGTACATGTGGGGCAGCAGAGGTGTCATTAAAAACTGAAGCTCAGAAGAAGGCGGTGCACTTTAGCAGCCGCCATCGTGTTTCCTCACAGCCGATTTCTCAAGCTGCGATGCCTCGTGGGGGCTCACCCCGCTGATGATTCTCCAACTGCTGCTCCACTGGCAAGAAGACAGTTCTGCCCCCCCCCCACCCCTCCGTCCATTCGTTCCAGACTGGAATGCCTATATTTAGAGTGGTGCTTTCCGCTGTTATGGCTGTTGAATCATTAGCCTCGTTTGACCCTGCTCTACCTCCGACGAGCTGCCCGGCTGAGGGCACGCCCCCCCCTTTTAGGGGTAGACCCCCCACCTCCGAGTCCTGCCTAGGCATCCCCACCTTCGCAGAAAGACGTGGAGCCACTCAATAAAGCCTCGGGGCTTTGGTTTTTGGATGAAGGACAAACCACAAGATGATGATAATGCGGGGCTATTTTGGAGAAATGTTGCTGGCCTGAGAGGGCAGCGCTGCCTCTCATCTTGTTTTGTTCGACATGCTTGAGTGAAGCAGAGGGATGGTGATGATGATTAGCTGGCTGGTGATCCCCTGACCTTTCCCCCGACACACCCATTAGGACTAAGTGTCTTCATATGTAGGAAACATCAAAATCCAACAGAGGAGATTGGAAAAACATCTTTTCTGGGACATCAGAAGTTTTCTCCACTTCCTTTTCAATCTGCCAACTTTATTGCTTCTTCAACAGAGGCTGATTCATTCTTTTCACATTAACTAACCTGGCCAAAAAGTGTCTTTAAAAAAGAACCTCACATTGAAAAAAAAAAATACTGCGGTGATTAATGAATCCAGCGGCAGCAAGAAATGCAGTGAGAAGCTTCTGGTTCTTTAATCAGCCATGCTGTGATCATGCAAAGATGTTTTAATACAGACAAATTACAGGTTTGCAACCAGGAAAGCTAAGAAAATTCATTAAAAAAGGTCAAAGTTGTCCACTGCATTAGAAAGCCCTAAGTAAGAAGAAGAAATATGACATTGCAATCCAATAATATTAACCAAAAACCCTAAAATCAACTATAAAAGCTATAATAAACCCAAGTACAAAAATTGGAAGAAATAAAATAAAAGTCTAATTTCAGACTCATATACCTCATTTTAGAGTGGTTGATACATTGAAATAAGAATACTTTAATTAAATGTCATGATATGGGTCTTCACGACTTAAATTACTTACAGATTATCAAATTATTTCATAAATACGGTTAGTTTCTGTCTAAAAAGGGTTAAATGTAAAAAATACCAAAGTCCTCAACTGGCAGTTATTAAGAAGTGGATGCAGCATGGAACACATAGCACCATTAATGTAATAAATACAAAAAAAAAGCCAATACTTGTCTAGAAGTAATGCTAAATTATAGGGAGAAAAGAGGAAAAAAAAATGAATTTGACATCCCGCAGGAAACTAAAGCATCACCAAAGAAATTTAAATTCAAATGTTGTCCAAATAAATATTGCCTTGTGACATTCTGTATTTTGACCAAAACATAGAAAAGTCGCATTACTTGCAATAATGCTTGTGTGAATACTGTAAGCTGAATCTGGCTCCTGAAGATGCCAAGACACATAGCTAAAGAAGCTAATAGCTAAAAACGCTAAAGCTGAAAGCATGTTAAAAATGCTAAAATTAACCGAAAAACTGCTAAAATGTCTAATTTAGCCAAAACAGCTAGTATTTAGCCAAAATATTAGCTAAGCCCCAAAGTAGCCAAAAAAAGCCTAAATTAGCCAAAAATAGCTAACATGTAGCTGACTTTAGCTAATCTCCAACGTAGCTGAAAAACTGAAACAGTACATAAATTAGCTAAAATAGCTAACAAGTATCTAACTATTATCTAAACTCCAAAATAGCCTAAAAAAAACCTGAAACCATGCCTAAATTAGCCAAAATAGTTAGCATATAGCTTAAATAGTTTTTCAAGCTATTTTGGAGTTTAGTCAATATTACTGAAAGAAGTCTAAATTAGCCAAAATAGCAAGAATGTTGCTGAAATAGCTAAACTCTAAAATAGCCTAAAAAAATGAAACCATTCCTTTATTAGCCAAAATAGCTAGCATGTAGCTGAACTATTATCTACCAAAAACGGCTAAAAAAAAATGAGCTGAAACCATGCCTAAATTAGCCAAAATAGTTAGCTTGAAGCCTAAATAGTTTTTAGGCTATTTTGGAGTTTAGCCAATATTACTGAAAAAAAAAGCCTAAATAACAAAAATAGCTAGCATGTAGCTGAACTATTGGCTAAGCTCCAAAATAGCCCAAACAAACTTATAAAAGCCTTAATTAGTCAAAACAGCTAGCATGTAGCTGAACTATTAGCTAAACTTCACAGTAATTGCTAAAACAGCATAATAACTGAAATAGCTGAAAGAGCTGAAGCGCTATGGACGTCCAAAAAAACCATAATAATAAATACAGACAAACACAAAAAATATTAGAAATAAATTAAAGATATTTCATATTCTTTGAACTGGCAGCTGAAGATTTAAAATGTTTTTTTGCTTGTTTTTCCTTTTGATCTGTCTGAGGTGCCACTTGTCATTAAATAAATAAGAAGATAAATCAAAACCAAAACAGGACTCACTTTCATACTTCCAATTCCTAATACCTTACCCCCAAAGCCCTAATTTTTCCAAGAGAAAGTGGAATCAGTTTGACACGATCCATTCCGCCTAAATTAAGGAGTTCGTCAGCAGCAGTTAAACCGCTGTGGGCCATCACACATCTGCCGAAAGGGGATTTACTTCTTCCTATTTACATCTTGGCACCTAGATCATCCTCGTCTTCCCATCTCTGTAGCCGTGGCGCTGATAAACAACACTCGCCTGCCAAGTTTTCCCGCTCTGTTGATTGCAGCTGGGTCTGTCTTGATTTAGGACAAGTGGGACTAATCCTAGGCGATGTGATCTGTCTGTTCGTCTCCAGTTAGCCAGGGAAGGTTAAGTGAGGAAGGTGGAAGAGTCTTTATGTGGCACCGGAAAACAAGCCTCCACAATAAAAAAAGATTCAATAGGAATATTTATTCGTGAGTTTTGAAGTGGAAGACAAAACGAAACAAGCATTAGAGTTTAACGCTTTAAAACCAAAGCTTCAGTATTTGATTTACTGTAACTTTTCCCTCCGCTTTTCTCTTTCAAAATCTACTGGAATTACGTTGACCGTGTTAGTGTTTGAAAAATTAAGGATTTTGTGTTTAGACGTCACCGGCGACGCCTAATAAATTAGCCAAAACAGCTGGTATGTAGCTAAACTCCAAAAAGCCCTAAAAATCTGAAAAATTCATAAATCAGCATGTAGCTTAAATATTAGCTAAACTTAAAAAAAGCCAACAAAAACTGAAAACAAAATCTTAAATTACCCAAAATAGCTAGCATGTAGCTGAAATATTGACTAAACACCAAATTAGCCTAAAAAAACTGAAAAAGTGCCTAAATTAGCCAAAACAACTATCATGCAGCTGGAATTTTAGATAAACTCCAAAAGAGTCTAAAAACCAGAAACAATCCTAAATTTGCCCAAAATAGCTAGCATGTAGCTGAAATATTAGCCAAACTCCTAAAATGCCTAAAAAAATTTAAAAAAAATCGTAAATTAGCCAAAGCAGCTAGCATGCAGGTAAAATTTTAGCTAAACTTCAAAATAGCCTAAGAAAAAAATTCAAAATTAGACAAAATAGCTATCATGTAGCTGAAATATTAGCTAAACTAAAAAAATAGTCTAATAAACTCAATAAAATCGTAAATTAGCCAAAGCAGCTAGCATGCAGGTAAAATTTAGCTAAACTTCAAAATAAACCTAAGAAAAAAATTCAAAATTAGACAAAATAGCTATCATGTAGCTGAAATATTAGCTAAACTCAAAAAATAGTCTAATAAACTGAATAAAATCCTAAATTAGCCAAAGCAGCTAGCATGCAGGTAAAATTTTAGCTGAACTCCAAAATAGACAAAAAAACCAAAAAAGCCAAAATAGTCCACAAAGCTAGCAAAAAGTCTTAAATTTCAACTTTACTACACTCTATAAGGTGTTAAAGTGCGAAAGAAACTCTATGAATTCATACAGAACTGTAATCAGAGAAGATCTGAATCTTTTTCTCTGTGTGTGACTGGCCGTCCTTACCAGTGTGAATCTGCCGGTGAGCCTCCAGGGATTCCTCCGTCTGGAACTGAGCGCCACACTGGTCACAAACTATGGCCTTCTCCCCAGCTGCAGAGCGAGAAACAAAATAAACAATCAAACAGCTTGCACCACATCCGAAAAATGTATTTAAAGATAAAGTAAAAAAAAAAAAAAAAAACAAGAGTCTGGGTTTGGTAAGACATTCTTTTCCTTCGTGTGTAGTTGTGTATCCCAATCCGATGAAAACTGAGTTTTTGTGGCATTTTTCTGACTATCAAGGACATAGAAAGAAAATTATGCCAAGAATTTCATTTCTGAGTATTTCTTTATTTAAATTGATGTGTATGTTACGTGGGCCGACCACGAGGAGGGGAAAAGGGGGCGGGGTTGCAGTCTCACCCATGACTTGGGAGCGAATTTTTTTTTCAGATTTTTAGGCCTTTTTGGAGTTTAGTTAATATTATCAGCTACATGTCAGCTGTTTTGGCTAATTTTGGCTTTTTAAGTTTTTTAGGCTACTTTGGAGTTTAGCTAATAGTTCAGCAACATGCTAGCTATTTTGGCTAATTTAGCACTTTTTCAGTTTTGTAGGCTATTTCGAAGTTTAGCTAATATTTAAGCTACAATCTAGCTATTTTTGCTAATTTTGTTTTTTTTTTCTATTTTTTAAGGCCTATTTCGCATTTAACTGATATTTTAGCTGGTTTTCGGCGTCAGTGTTTTCAGCTATTAGCTTGAGTGATTTCAGTTATCAGCTTCAGCGTTTTTAGCTATAAATTTCAGCATCTTCAGCTTTCAGCACTAGGATCTTCAGCAGCCAAATTCGATTACAGAGTTAACACTAGCATTAGCGAAGGCTAAATGTCTCGTTTTTAGTTAGTTTGAAGCTATTGATGGATAAGATGTTTGCTTTACATCCAGTTTGCTAATGACCCGATTAGTCGACTAATCGGAAAAAAAAGTCGACTGTTAAAATAATCGTTTGTGGTAGCACTATCCCAGAGCAGGGGTTTTCAAACTACGGCCCGTGGGCCGGATCCGGCCCTCCTCCACATTTGGCCCGGCCCCCCAAACACCAACAAAGATTTTTTTTTTTTTTTTCTCCATCTCATCCAGACCCACATAGAACTTTATTTTTTTATTCCACCCTTCGGAACGGGAAGAGGGGTTGCAGTGTCGCCCACAACTCTTAAGCAAATTTCTAATAAACTTAATATCCTAGAGAACGACTCAAATTTTTGATTTTGGCAAAAAAAAAAAAAAAAATACATAATCATAATTGAAATACTGCTCTAACATTGGCTAAAAAATGATCGGAGTTGGACTTTTTAAGAGGAAACACAAATTGTTAATGAAAAACCAAATATAGCTAATCTAAGAAGGTATGAAATGTCCTGTCAGACATATAAACAAACAAATTGCATTGTCTAAAGACTTGTTTTCCTGACATTATTTATTCTGATTAATAAAATTTAAGGTTATAGCCTCAAAAATCAATTATAAAAGAATATGTGATTATTGTCCACTAGAGAGCACTGACATGTTTAATTTCCAATCTCTGGAAGATCTCGCACAATGGTGACATGCACATTTTTCTTAATGTTATCTCATTTTGTCGTAACGATTGAGAAACTTCAGGCACGCTTTGTCTAAACTGTCAAAGACGGAGCTGGACGCGCAGAAGCGATCCGCCGATTCATTTTCCCAAGAGCACGCCGCAGTCAGAAGGATGTTTATGTGAACGAAACTTGATCATTCCAATCCCTAAGTGTTTACACATGACTATCTCTGTACACAGCACGCCTGCTAATAAACACAAGAGCCTTTTTTTCTCTTACTCATATATAATAGCTTCTTAAAAGCCAACAAATTTAGATTCTGAGATGCTCGTTTTCAGAATTTCATTAGATTCTTTTCAGGGTTTTATGATTATTAAATTGTTGTACCCTCTGATTGAGCGTTTCTGCTGTATAATTTGAAGAGTCAATTCATTCGCCCTCAGACGGGTCAGAGTCGCTCCAAATTTCATGAATATGCAAATAAAGGCAGACGGTTTTCTTCTCATTTGCTAAATGCAATATATGCAGGATCACTGCGCTGAACTTTTTCTGAGTCCATATTTGGGTAAGTTTGGATACCAAACGTGATGTTTGACTCCAGTTCTAACAAAAGATTTTTTTTAAAAAAGGTTTTTTTCTAAGGAAATGAAATATGAAAAGAAATATTGCTATTGAAATGAGAATATTTAGAAAAAGCTTTGTAAAGAAATGCAAAAAAAAGACAAAAAAACAGGAAAGTGATATAATTTCCTGCACAATAATTTATCGTTATCGCGATATCTGTCTGTGTATCACAAAAGACAATGGAAACTGCGACAAACCTTAAATTTTAACACATATGCTCAATCTCATGACAGCTTTAAATAAATAAATAAATCAAATAGTGTAATTTACACATTCGACCAATCAGATCGTTGACCAATCAAATGGAGTTTAATTTAAAATTCTTTTGATTTTTATTGAAAAAAAAATGGTTGCAGTGAAATAATATTGATCATTAATAATCGTGATTTTTCCTTTTATCGTGCAGCTACACTAAAAACAATATTTAACCGGTTTGTTCTTTCGTTTTAGTCGAAATCTAATAATAAAATAAATATCAGACAAAAACAAACAAAATAATCAATAGATGGAAATATTTTTAGTCTGTTTTTTTACACTTAAATACAATTTCCTAAACAATATTTAACATTTTTTGGCATAAAATCACCCAAAATAACAGCACTGCCCTCCTTCCTTTGTGAAGTGTTTGTCTTAATTCCTCCTTTCTATCAGATTTTTAGATGTGCCTGAGAGCGTAATCATAATTGGTATACATGTAGTAGTATCCGAGGTGGGGAAGCATAGATTCCTGTGCAAAACAGAAAAAAAAAATTCAAACAGCTGCATTTTGCAGCATTTTGGCCATGAGCAGCTGTCATTACTTTCAGAGCAAATCTGGTGGGTCATGAATGAAAGGTTATTAGAACATTTCATTACAGACAGAAATACTAAATATAAAGCAGATGGGAAACAGTTCGCTGTCAGAATCAGTTTGTTAATGTCGTTCCACTTGCTCAATAAAACCTTGACTTCACTCTCACTCCAGTCCTTCGGGTTTTTTTTTTTTTTTTACTTTTTACTATGGATTTTCAGAAAATATTAGATGTTTTAAAGCTGAAATTGAGATTAGAGCTGTATTTTTCCAATAAAAAATGGTGCTTTAGACATGTATTTTTGAGTAGCATCATTGGATAAATTAACAAAAGTTCAGTGTTTTGTTACATTTAAACTAAATAGTTTTCATTAAATTACAACTGCTTCATTTTTTACAAAGTGGGTGGGACCAAACTCCTTGCTCCGCCCCATTCCATCTATTTGCAGACGACTAAATCTTGTTTTTTCTCTTCCGAGCTGATCTGGTTTATAACTTTAAGGCAGGATAGCTCAAATTTTTTTTAAAACCAGGGCTGGGTATCAATAATTTCCAGAATTAATTTGATTGGATTTACCAGCGCCTGGATCAATTCGACTCCAATTTTTTATTTTATTAATTTGATCCACTCAATCAATTCAAGTTTACACTTTAAGAAACATTTGTTTATAAATATATGAATAATCTACTATATTATTTTAATATATTTATGTTCACGTTCTGTATAATGTTTTAGTGAAATAATGAGATTGTTAGTAGTATACAGGGTTACATGGTTTCTTAAAAGGAGAATCTCCAACAAAAATGTTCAGATAATTAACGTTGTAAACATTGTTCTGCCTCTCCTAGAGGGCGTTTCAGTTTTGGCCACTAGGTGGAGCTGGTGCTATAGCAGTACAATTATTTCAAGAAGAATAAGGAACGGTGGAAAATTAATGCCTGGGACCGAGCATTAGCATTAGCCGTCCTATGGGCAATTTCATTATACGTTAGCATCAAGCCAGTAGACTTTAACTTTATGTGCTAGATCGATTAGTGTAAGCTCAGATCAATTCAAATCGGTTAATTTAATTAACTCAACCTCAGCTAAAACATGCATAATCATAATTTCAGAAAAAACAAAAACACACTAAAGCTTTTAAAATAGCTCAAAAATGATCAGAGTGAGTCTTCAGACTGAGAAAGTTTTATTGCTTTGGGGTTGTTATCTAACTCAATGTGTGCAGCGGAGCGGAGAAATGTGTTTCTAAACAAGTTCCCCACAATTATTTCAAAAAGTTCCACTTCTTCTGATCCGCGCTCGTTCCATTTATTTAAGGAAATAGCTTTTGAGCCATAAGCTATAAAGTCCATGTGCAATAAAGTACAGTAGGACGGTAACACGCGCGCACGGAGTGAGTGTTAAAGGGCGTATCAAATCAAACTTGGAAAAGTCATTTTTTTTCATGGCTTGGCAGTTAAATCTGTGCACACAAGCACACATCTGGATCCTGCGCTGTTTAACATCTGGATGGTGTGTGTGCCAGTGTGTGGGCGCGGAGCACAGAGCAATCTCTCCTGACCAGACCTTGGTTTTGTTCTTGGCATTGCCTCCTGGGTTACGACACCTCCAGAGATAGAAAGAAAACACAATGAAAACAGGAAGCCGATTCTTAAATGACAGAAAAGAAATTCAAGGGGAGATGGATTGTGAGGTTTTGCAACCGCAGTGGCATTAGGGAACGGCCTGTACTGTAATAAACCCTCCAAAAGCAGAAACGACACAGACCGTACATGACACAGTGTGCCTGCCAGTACAGTGCTTATGCAACAAGTTATGCAAAAGATGGTACGCTGCACAAGCGAGCGTGACAAGATCATAAGCCCCGGCAATGCAAGCTGGATTAATCTGCAATATAAGATGATATAGTTTCATTTAACGGCTATAAACTGCTTTCAATGGACTCTGCAGCAGAGCAAGGATGCTTTTTAAATTGGCCGCATGTATTCAAGAGGCATCATTTTCAGAGTGAGCGTATGGCACACGAGCGCCAAACGCACAGATGAGCATATGGCCAAATTAGCCCGCGAAAGCATTCACTTAACCTTTAGATGAAAAGACATGTAGCGGAGATGTAGACAGACCCCCCCCTCCTCCAGATGAGCCTGATTTGCATTAATCACATAGCACCGCTGTTGCGTCTGAAACTTTTGATTCATTGCTGTTTGTAACTGTGATTATTTTGCAGCTGCTCAGCCAAACTCCACCGGATTCCTCCCATCCATCGACTTAGGCTCATTGATCGCCCTTCCAGAAACCACCTGGGACAGTTTGACAGCAGAAGTGCATTTCATTTCCACTGTAGCCAATCAATAACTATCAATAACCGATGCAAAAATATCAATTTTTACGACTAGGAAACCACAAAACTGTGCCTGCTGCTGAATAAGTTAAATATTTTAAGTTTGAAATAGTAAAAAACAACTATTCTCATACATGTCATATATAAGGATATAATGCTATGTACAGTGTTGGGTAAGTTACTTTTGATTAGTAATATATTACTTTAGTTACTAGATGAAATTGTAATCAGATTACTTTACTCATTCCCTAATGTTTCGTTTTTTTAGCAACCGTTTTATTTTATTTAACAGAGTAAATGTCAATTCTTTACACAAATTTGTTTTATTCGTCACTTATAGAGGTTTCACTGCACCAAAATGTGAGTAATAAAGTAATATGGGTTTCTGCAGTCTAGGAATTGTAATTAAATTACTAAAATTTGAACTGTAATTTGTTACATTACTGACAAAAGTAATTAAATTACAGTAATTTTCGTTACCTCCAACACCGGCTATGTATTCATGGGCACATGTTTAACAACATGCTCTTATGGTAATTATCACTGGACTGTTGCAACCCAATACTAGCACATCAACCTACTGTTGGAAGAGGCTTGGTGCGAAATGTCCAAGTGATACAAATCATGCAAATCTTCAGTCAGACTTAATCAACTGACATGCTACACGCTAGCCACATTAGCATACTCACAATACCCGTTTCCAACCCGTAAAAAAAGCTGACTTATATTGCTAAAGCAAAACATTACTGTGAGAATGCAAACTTGTTAGCAACGTGAAAAAAATATATAAACACAGTCTTACACGCTACATGTTAGCCACGTTAGCATTTTCACGACACCTAATTCTGTTTGCAACTTGTAAAAACAAATACACTGACATTTTGACAAGCGAGACAAGAGTAAGAGCCCTATTCATCAGTCAGACTTTATCAGCTGACATGCTAGCCACATTAGCCACGTTAGCGTATTCACAATACCCGTTTCCAAGCATGTTAGCAACACATAAAAAGCGAAAAATTACTATGAGCGTGCAAACTTGTTAGCAATGTGAAAAAAATAAAAACGCAGTTTGACACCGCTACATGCTAGCTACATTAGCAACATTAGCATACTCTCAATACATGTTTCCAACCATGTTAGCAAAACGTAGAAAAGCAAAACATTACTGTGAGTATGCAAACTTGTTAGCAACGTGAAAAAAAAATCCAGTCCAACACCGCTACATGTTAGCCACGTTAGCATTTTCACAATGACACCTAGCTTTGTTTGGAACTTGTAAAAACAAATAGTGACATTTTGACAAAGAACTGTAATTCTATAAAATTTGCTTTGACACTAGAATTGATTCATATAAAGCACTTCAGATTATGGTGCGCTTTTTGTAAGTAGTGCGCAAAAACGCACCTAAAACTTGTGTAGCGATGTGTAAAAGCGAGCGTTTGAGCCCAAAATGGAATTTCACTAACTTTTCAGCTGGAAGTGGTCACTTGACTGCATGCGTAAGTTAATTAAGCGAGACAAGAGTAAGAGATCTGTCCATCAGTCAGACTTTACCAGCTGACATGCTACATGCTAGCCACGTTAGCATACTCACAATACCCGTTTCCAACCTTGTTAGCAACACGTAAAAAGCGAAAAATTACTCTGAGCGTGCAAACTTGTTAGCAATGTGAAAAAAATAAAAACGCAGTCCGACACCGCTACATGTTAGCCACGTTAGCATTTTCACAATGACACCCAACTCTGTTTTAATCTTATAAAAACAAAAAGGCTGACCTTTTACCTATGAAAAATCATTCAGACACCAGAATTGATTCATATAAAGCAGATTATGCAGCCTGTCTGTAAAAAAAATAATGCTTTCAAGTGAGGAAAATACAGTAGTTCCAATAATGTATACAAAAGATAGTTCACAATTGTTCATTAATTGCAGCAAAGCTTAATCCTAATTTTATCTTGAAATTTACACACTTGCAGGATTACCAGAAGCAGTGACAGTGAGGCGGAACTATAACCAGTCTTCTGGGAGGCCAAGAGGTGTGTGCTAAATGGGCCACGGATAGGGTTTTAGTGCAGGGCATGCCCCCGCTCGCAGCAGAAGGACATAAATTGTCAGGAAATGCCTGCACGTTGCTTTGCTTCAAGGACAAAAGAGTTGTGTGAGGTCACTGTAGGGTAAAAGGGGGAGGAAAAGAGGGAGCGCAAGAATTCAGGGTGCACGCCGACGGGCAGCCACCCAGCCAGATGCCCGTCACTCCGGTTAGCCGGCTAAGTGCTAACAGGGGGCCCCTTCGCTTGGAAACAGACTCCGCGAGCCATTTGCGGTGCCAAATTAAAGTGATAAATCTCGAGGACCCCTTTGATCACAAGAGGGCGAACTTGTTAGTTTGGAAAGACGGGGAAACTTGGCGTGGCGGACACTCGCGCTGTTAAGTGTTATTATGTGTGCTCCACATAATATACACTAACAGGAGCCCAAAGGAGGGGGACTTAAATTTATCTAAGGAAGCCCAAATAACTTCCTGAGGGCATTAAAACCAATAAAGCATGATCAATGCTGACAAAAAAAAAAAAAAAAAAAAACGTTGAAGGAATCTCCCAAGAAGCTCTTACCCAACCCCTCCAGTGGGGAGTCCTGAGTCACAGCCACAGATTTAGCTGACATAATAAAAGCTGCACAACCCGGTTTGTGTGCATGTGTGCTTGGAGGAAGGGGGAGCAGCGTGGTGATCAGGTGCCACATGCCGCAGAAGCTGCTTCCCTTTTCACTTCCCTCTCTGAAATATTGCCCAACTGCTGTTGCAGCGCCCTGTGGCTCAGCGATTTCATAAAGAGCCGTAAAAGAGAAGAAGCCAGCAAGGGCTCGCTGCCAATCAAGCAAACTTTCCACAAAGCGCAGCAGCAAATACTGATGCTATGCTTCTGTAAAGTGTAATCTTGATCCGTCTGAACGAGCCAAGCTGAGAGACACTCACTCCCAGCGTGTCGCGCTGCTTTTAAAAGCCAGATTATCTTCCGTCTCTGTAAATGTTTCTGTTTTTTTTTTTTTTTGAGCCCGGCGGTGAGTGCAAGTCAGAAGGGTGTGCTTCAGAAATACTTTGCAATCCCTCGTCGATTTATGCCTCTAGAGATGGACTGCAATATTTTTTAGGAGCAGAGAGATTCGGAAAAAAAGTCTTTGGTAAATAATTAAAAAATGTTTTTGTTTTTTTGAAGTATCACATTTTAAAACCTTTTTTGTGCGCCTTAGCCGGAAAAAGAGCTTAGCACCAATCATGGACTGGTACCTGTGGGTTGTTTGGGCCAGTGGAGGGTTGTAGAGAGACACGTCTGCACCTTAAACACCTTGTAACACCCGAGTTTTTGCCCCAGTGTCTGCATACATACCAGCACATACTCATTACCCAAGTCGCCACATATTGACGTTTGGTTAAGGAACCGTCCTCGACATGAATTTACTTTTTGGGTATACTTGTCGGTAGTTGACGTGCTGGCTGTTCCAATTAATGGTAGAAGTTACTGGAAACAGTGAGGTGAAGTTCTGTTCTCTATTCTCATTTATGTCTCATCTCCTCTATTCCTTATTATTTATTTTATTTAGTTCTCTGGGCTTCTGTTTGGTACAGTCCAATTCACGTGTTGTTCCTCTTTCTCACTACCCTCCAGGGGAGCGGGAGAGATTTCAGATTCCAGGCCTGTTCAGAGTGTTCTTGGACCTCGCCTCTGGCTTCTCATCTCTCATCTCAGAGTGGGAGTGATTCCTGATGGGTCGTCTGGGCTCCTCTTCTTGCCTGTTCTTGTTCTTGCCTCCAGCTCGTGATGGCCGTGGATCTTGCCTCCGGCTCATCTTGGCCGTGGACCACGCCTCCGGCTCGTCTTGGCCGTGGATCTTGCCTCCGGCTCATCTTGGCCGTGGACCACGCCTCTGGCTCGTCTTGACGTAGACCACGCCTCCGGCTCGTCTTGCCCGTGGACCACACCTCTGGCTCGTCTGGCCGTGGACCACGCCTCCGGCTCGTCTTGGCCGTGGACCACGCCTCCGGCTCGTCTTGGCCGTGGACCATGCCTCCGGCTCGTCTTGCCCGTGGACCACACCTCTGGCTCGTCTTGACCGTGGACCACGCCTCCGGCTCGTCTTGGCTGTGGACCACGCCTCTGGCTCGTCTTGACGTAGACCACGCCTCCGGCTCGTCTTGCCCGTGGACCACACCTCTGGCTCGTCTTGACCGTGGACCACGCCTCCGGCTCGTCTTGGCCGTGGACCATGCCTCCGGCTTGTCTTGGCCGTGGCCCTCGCCCCCACCCGTCCCCCAGTCTTATCTGGCTGGACTATCTTCAAATTTGAATTTTGTAGTTAGATGAGCTAATTCCTCTCACCTATCCGTCCTGGGAGAGGATCTCTCCTTCATGCAGACATCCCTAAGGTTTCTTACTTTTTCCTTCTTTTTGGGAGTTTTTCCTTACCCAGAAGAAGGGTCTAAGGACAGGGACAACCAGCTTTAGTTAGTTTGTTAGCTTAGTTTGGCAACTAGTTATTGTTTATATTTTATGACCAAGCTTATGCTTCTGTTCAGTTATCAGTATGAATCCCAATGAGGCATTTTTTTGTGCTATTAGTCCATATAAATAAATTGAATTGAATAATTTATTATCTTTGGCTTTTAAGTTGAAATATCCATATTTTGCTAATAAATTTCTCTCATAGGTGATCTTATACTTCTTTATTTTTTTTTTTTTTTTTGGCTGCAGCCACTTATACCCCAGAGGGACTTTTAGGGTGGAAAATAAGGTAATCCTGCGCTGCAGTCACGAGTCATGGCCTCCAGTTTAAGGCATTTTACAATCAGGTCATTCATATTTCTGTGTCTCCTCTGTTCTCCAATGCTGAGGCTCCACCAGTAATGTGATTACTGTTGAGGCTGGTTCAATCTAACCACGTCCACAGCATTATTCAGGAGTGTTTTACTTAAACCTTACTGCCCCCCTCCTCCACCACCACCAGCAGCAGCATTTCACCACGAGGACGTGAGGAGGATTGTGGATTAGCCTCACAGGGAAGTGATGGCGCACTCCCTTGCCTGTAATTTGCCTTGACATACAGTACTAAGTGCTTGTTCTCCAATTTCCCTAAGTAATGTGTTGATGGCGCCGCTTGTTATTACGCTCATTCCAACGCGAGTGGCAAATGAAAACCGGGGTGGGGTGATGATGGAGACAAAAACTAAAAAAACTCATTGTGGGTCAAAAAATAACACCCGTTTTGGTGTCGCACAAATGAGCGCACGGGGCGCAGGAACACACACCAGACGTCACAAGACTCATCCAGATTGGAGATGTGATCTCATAATGCCGCCATTCAGAGGCTGGGCTCATTCAGAGGAATATGTCAGAGGCACAGAGAGGCCTTGTTTGTTTGGGCCGACAGAGCCGCTTCTCTTGTAAAAGACCTCATATTTCTGGTCGCCGCAGGCCCGTGCGCGGACGTTTACTGTCATCTCAGCCCACTTTTCTTTTACAAAGGTGATGCATACAGTACATGATTACACTTTAACTGATGCCCTCCATTGGGATCCCAGTTTAAAGAGAATCTTTCATCAAAGACAGTCGCAGAATAAAACATAAGAGTTGCAGATTTTTTTTTTTTTTTTTTGTCTTAACACACAAAATCTAGGCCACCGTGTTGAGATGGGAATTAAACATCATCCTCCGGAGGAGATAAAGGCAATACTGCGCCTACAACGGATGGTCGATTTGTTTTTTTTTTGGGTTTTTTTGCAAAACATGCAGATATTTCCCTAGTTTAACATGTTGCTGACAGTGAGCAAGCAGAATTAAAGATGCAGAGACAGGACTGAAAAAGCAGTTTTTCCAGGAAGTCATGCAAAGCCCTTCTGTTTCCTGCAGCCCAGTCATGATAATAAACCGTCACCAGGTCTCACCCGCTCATTAGATACCCAAAATATTGAAGAATGGTTTAACAAAGATGGAATAAAAGAACTAGATGTATAATGACAAACGGTTTTTGTTATTGAGAAACAAATTGTAATTTTCAGATGGCAGCCATTAATAAAGATTCTCCAGATTGGATAAAAATGTGTAGAAAAAAACGCAGGGATGCATTTCCTTGAGGATAATGGTGTGTTGGTCCAATTTCTTGAATATATTGATAAAAAAATAAGATTTTTTTTTTTTTCAATAATTGAAAATAAGAGAATAAACACAAACAGATGCAATTATTTCAACCAGCAGGAAATAAATTGCAAACTAGAGCGACAAAGTAAACACTTGAATTGTGAAAAATGCCTGTGGAATTTTTGTCGTGCTTTTAAAGCAAAAAAAAAAAAAAGACCCACCCTAGATGAATAGACAAAAATGATGAGAAAAAACATTTATTTTATGTATTAAAGACTCATTTTTACAATTTTATTATTAAAAAAAAGAGGTAATCTGGATTATATGAAGTTTTAATTACAAATTTTCTCACCCCTAAATCCCACGACAGATTCAGTTTATGGAGGGCGATCTGTTTGCGCCCATGCACACTGACTGGTCCCCTCATATCAGAGGTTAAATTAAAAATTAAGGCACAATTAAAACATTTCAAACAGGACGTAAAAGGACAGGGCGGTGCGGTGAAGGGAAGGAGGCAGACAAGCGCAGTCACCAACAAAAACAGAACCCGGCTGTTCACTGAGCCTACATAAATGGTTTATGTAAGAAAGTACTCCCAGTATAAAAAAAACAGCAAAAATCCATAAACTCTCACAGTCACACACCCTCCTCCTTTTGCTTCCTTGCACAGACTGATTGGTCTTTTTGGCCATTTTTTCCCAAAATCCTTCAAGAATCACTCCACCTTCTAACATGTTCTTGTAGCATTTTTCTCATGAGGGACGACATACGTAAAGATGCGAAAACATGGAGCTTCCTGTTCACACGTAGACAAAAAGATCCCTTTCATTTCACTGTACGGGCGGACGGTCATTTCTGTTAAAGCGGTAATGTTGGGGTTGTGAGGGGCTGTAAGCTAGTGGGAGAGAGTGTAAACAAAGGGATGATGGGAAGTGAGAGAAGGCTTACACCACAACTCAGACGCAAATTCTAATGAACTACTGCAGAAACTATGTCAAGAATTCTGATTTTTACAAAAATAACGGCATAATCATAATTATAAGACCACTAGGAACATTGTTAGAATAGATTAAAGATGATCTGAGCGGCAATTTAATAATATTTAGTCTGTTTTACATATATAATAGGATTTCGCTTAAAAAAAAAATGTAAAAATCACAAACCTGGGGAAATTAATTGTGATTAATCTTTTTTTTTTTTTTTGCTAACACTATTTGATGGCCACTAATTATCTTTGAATAATCATAAGAAGAAATCCTACACAGAACTACATTTAATATTGATTAATGCTGTCAATCGATAAAAAAAAAGAAAAAAAAATCAGATTAATCACAATGTTTTACTTAGTTTAATTTAATTTATACAACAATATTTATTTTTGTTTTTGCCATAATAGGTAAGTTAATAACCTAAAAATATTACCTCATGTTTCTGTTAAGAAGTAATTAGTTAGTAGGCCTACACTTCTTTAATTTGTTGATGCTCATAAAGAACAATGTGTATTTGTGTCTGTCTGTTTTTTGTGTGCATGTGTGTTGTGATTGTATGTTTATAGAATAGAATAGAATAGATTTATTAGTCATTGTCACATGTACAACAGAATTTCAAAGTGCTCAATGGTCAGTGCTTCATTCATACTGTTCCTAAAGAATAAAATTATAATTAAAAGAGTTAAAAAAAAAAAAAATCAAAGTATAAGATAAAATATGTATATAAATAGTCATAAGATGAAAACCAGTAAAGTCATAGAAACATCAGCATATCTACAAACAAACAGACCTTCATCCACACATTCTTTATCATTCGATTTCATACTAGCATTTAGAATAGTGACTGCAGTTGGATAAAAACTCTTTTTGTGAATCTTGCTTGATGCTTTTATTTTGAAATTATTTACAAATCTGATCCAATTGTAAAAGACTTTCATATTTTTTGTACTGGTGTTACCAAAACATGATAGACACATAAACATGACCGCATTTGTCAATCGCTGTGTTTTATTGGGAAAAAAACGGTTTTATTGTGAAAATAAACTGGATTTTATCATGTATCCTGATGCAACTTCCTGCCAGAATTGATTCGTTCGCACTTAAAACAGACCAGACGGCAAAAAGAGACTTTCGCGGAGGTCCGCGCCTGGTGCGAAACACACCATAGGTTAACAAAGGTCTGAGTTCCGCGGACATGTTTCTCCGCGGGGTGTAATTAATTTGCCTTAATAAATATTAACGCGTTAATTCTTTTTACTGTCTAATCTATATCTTTCATATTCACCAAAAAAGTAAAGTTATGACTAAAAGACACTTATTTTGAAAAATAGACACTCATGGTAGCGCCTAGGAGTCAATCTAGTTCACGCGCAGAAAAGCGAAAACATGCGTGACGCAGCGCGCTGTCAGAACAATGAGTACAGACACCACACGCTCCCCTATCGTCTTCCCCCGCTCTCCTGGTGCTCTACCTTCGCCGCTGTAACGAGCTCTGCTGTACACTTTTATTTACACCAGCCTCTTATCAGTGCTACAGCAGTACAGAGGCTGCCAATTGGAGAGGACAGGCCGCGGTACTGCCTGTACCCTGTTGGGGAGTAGGTGTATGTCGCTTGTGCTCCCAGCACATTTTTATCAAGGCTGAGGAGAGTCTGGGCCGGCGCCAGGCCGGGTCTTAAAATAATAAAACACACTCAGAGGATGGATGACTTTGAAATAAGGCGTCGCTGACACCATTTGACACAGGTCTTGGAACGCACCTGTAACTTACAGGGATTTGTATTCAAGGATGCAAAGAGGAGTAATCCCTCTTAAATCTTTTCGACAACCATTTAGTTGTACAGACACACGGTTTAGGCTGTACGTTTTTAGAAGAGATAAATTATAAATATAAATTCCTGAAAGAATGGGCGGCAAACACGCGGCTGGTGATTCCGCCGTCAACGCTCATCCCAGAATAGTCTGAGGATTTGCTGAAATATGGAGACATTTTAGCTCTTTGAAGCATTCCACTGATCACAGAGAGGGAATTACACTAATAACAAGAAAGGTCTTAGGTGTGAAAGAAATAATCAATTATGCCTGTCTTTAGTTTTTGAAAGGGGATTTTAACACATTTGATCCACTTCTTCTTCTAACAGTTAAAAATATGCATATCTATAGGTTTCGTTTAATAACGAGTTAAATTTTACTTTTTAAAGAAGATATAAATGTATTGTAAGGTGCCCATTGTTAATGTGTTGTTTATTTAAGTACAAATAAGGGTTGGAATTCCAGACTAACCACTAAAATACTATATACTACAGTGGGACTATCCAGTAATTTGGATTTTATTACAATTCGGATTAATACCCATCTTTTTGTTATGTCAAATATGACATCCTCCATTTGCCGAAGTAAAAACCTAATAAATGTAAACATTTTACAAAGGGTGTCTATGAATCTACTGTGTTCTGATGAGAAAACGTAATTAAAAAAAAAAAAAAAAAGCATTTTTTTAATTAGATTTTTTTCCAAAGCAATGCATTGTGGTCTATATTTGGCAACATTAATGCAATCTATTTTTTTGTAGAGACCAGGGAGACGTTTCCAAGGTACTAGACTTTTAACATAATATCAACATGTATATATATATATCTCAAATAAATACAGGCACCACCATAACCCCTCCCCCAAAATAATAATAAGATTGAAGGAGTTAGTTCACCAAATTAGGAGAGTTTTTAAGCAATTCTGTCTTTTTTTAATTTTAGTTTTAAATTATTTTGATTGACATAACTTAGTTTAACAGTCAGCATTCATTTTGTAATTATCGTTAAAAATGTATTGTCTTAAAATTTTTGAAGTATTAGATTTCATGTTGATCCAGATGGCAAAAATCTCAACACTTTACATAGACTTTCAAGGAACAAACCAGTCACGTGACCACTATTAAAGTCTTCTTTAACTGTTTGACACTAGAGCTTTAGCTCCACTGTTGATTTTTTTGACTACTGTAACTCTTCAATGCAATTAACATATTTCCAGCGGATTCTGAAGCAGAGAAAAGCAGCTTTGTGCTTATGTGCAACACTTTACGGGAGCGAAATGTCAACGTAAATCAGCTGGTTCGGTTGCGGAGAAAAGCGGCTTTGCACCGTCGTGCAAAACATCACAACATAAAGTGTTGCCTAAATTTTGTCAGGAGTCAGAGCTCTGTCTTCCCCCACAGAGTCTCAGTCAGTGTGAAGTATTGTTTGTGCCATTCTGTCTGCATTACTGAGCGTTTCTATCTGGACCTATCTACGTCTATCCTGTTCTACCCAAGGTCTTGTCCTCTCATGCTCCCATGTTCGTGTTTGACCACTGCCTGCCTGACCCTGATTTAGCTTTATGGACTTTTAGCTGTGTTTTGACATCTGCCATCTTAATAAACCTGCTGAACGTGGAGCCAGATGTCTGCCCGTTTGTGACAAAAAAGCTTTTATCAATGCCAGATAGAAGGTTAAACACCTGGATGCTAATCTTTCATTTGCTAAGTAGCAAAAATGAGTAACAAAACTAGAAAATTGTTTTGGTCACGATTAAAAATGTATTTCAGTTTGTCAAACGGCAATATAATAATGTCACCAAGATGGGACCAATAACAAACTCATCTAGTCGTGATAGCATCCCATTTGCCAACGGATTAAATAATAATGACTGAAGGAACTGTAATGGGACAGGATGAGGCAGTGGAAATCTAGGGAGCATTCCTTGGAGGAGTACAGGATGCAGTAAACTAAACAAAAACAGAGGAAGAAAACACTGTTGTACACACTGTAGCAGCTATAAAACACGCAGCGAGCTGCCTAATATCAGCAACTCACACAGGCAGGGATGACTTTATAGTGTGGGCAAACACGGCGATATAGATAAGAGAAGATAAACTCCTATGGAAGGTGGATGGGCGGGTGGGAGGATTGGACAAGCCATCAAAAGCTCCAAAACATGTTTGCTCCCGATGATATTGTTATCAACGGAAGGGAAAAGAAGAAATCAAAGGAGGACGAGGAAGAGGGAGGGAGAGGAAAAAGGAGGAAGCAGATGAAGACAGAGAATATTCAGGTCGCATTTGACAGCTTTACGGTCTGTTGCGCCGAATGCGATGTCTGGGGACGTGGCAAAGCAGACAAATATTGACTTGCAGAGCATTCACATGTGCACACATAGGCCCACTCTGACACACACTGGTGGGGAAAACACACAAGACACTCCCACGTGAAGCCTCTAAATTCAGCCACGGTTGAAATGGATGAGCTCACATTGCAACATCATTCACCCTTGTTTCTTTGCCCAGCTCAACCTCTTAATCCATTTTGCCTTCAAACCAATTTGTTTGTCCAATAGGTCACAGACAGTTTCCTGCCCTCACTGTTCCCTTCTTCTTTTCAACTGTTTGTTTCTCCCTCCTCATTCGCTTTACTTTCCCTGAATGACGCAGCCATTTCCACAGCTTTTGCCCCCTGGGAGATCGAGGGCATCTCGGTCCGTGCAGTCATTTGCCCGGCCCCTTCTTTTCCTGCCACTAGAATTCTCCTTACACACTGCAAAAACGGGTTCTTTAGAAAGTAAAAGGAGGCTTGTTTCAAGAAAAATAGTGTTAGTTTTAAGAAAAAAGAAACATATCTTACTGACTAGAATTTGTTTGCTTATTATTTTAAGAAAATCTGCTATAGGGGAGTAGGGGAGTAGTTTTTGAAGGGCAATTCCTTCCCTAAAGCTGTCAAAACATAAGGACTTTTAAGGATATTTTATGTTTTCAATCAGTATTCCAATGGAAAGTTACATTTATACTTCAATATTCATTACCAATTTATTTGTAAATCCTGTTTTGTAGTTAATATATCACTTTTTGGTATAAAGGGTAACCAAACAGTAAATCAACATGGTGTTAACTGATTTATTTCTATTGAAAAAAAATGATACTGTGATGCTTACTTTACATTAATGGAAAATAATCTGCATACATATAGAGCTCCAGAATAAAAGCCCCAATCATCTTTGAATCTGTAACGCTTAGTCATTAGCGTGTTAGCTTTAGCATGGCTCGTAGAGGTTTCGCCTTTGGTCGTCAACAATCTATTGACTTGCACAACTTTCCAGTGGACTTGAAGTTAGACAACAGAGGTTAAGTGTCACTGGAATTGAATCCAACAGACTTCGTCCAGGTGATGGGATTTGGAATGAACCTTTCACTCCTGGATTGTTACCTTAATATGTTAGCCTTTATTAGCTTATGATGTTAGCATCATTTTAAATCCTCAACCTCACAGAAAGTTCTGTGCTGAAACTGGCATTTCTTGTACATCCCTACGCTAACTGAAGCTAACCTCCTTGTCAATCCAAACCACACCTACCCCAATCAGCCCCGCCCCCTTTTTTTCTTTTTTCAAACCTGGGTTGAAAGTGGAGTCAGTCCCCAAATACTGCCCTTTAATACTATACTTGTACCTACATTGAGAGGGGGGGGCTTCAGAAGAGTGACAAATGAAAACCTCATATTTTAATCTAATTTTATCTTATTTTGACTTTGTTATAGAAGCTTTTATTGATGATTTCACAATCTTTGTCTTAATGATAATAACATTGCCTCAAAATCTGGAAAGGAAAGCTTTTTACTGGGGAGGCCTCTACCCCCTTTGCCCCCCTGTAGCTCCGCCCCTGCTATTTCTGTAGATCTGGCAACTAGCAAAATACTGTTAAAATGGATTAACTTGACAATTTTTTAAGGAATTATCAGAACGTTTTTCAGGATTTAAATTCTATAATGTTCCGAACCTTTCACCATCTCACCAGGGCTTGGTGGTTTTGAGCTAAAATGTCACAGGAGCTGGTCTTAAGCATAAAGTTTACGTTTGTGTGAATAGCTTTTGTTTGCGATGCCCCGTGGTCTGACATAAATCTGTCCGGCAGCACCGTATACCTTTGTCTGTAAAGTAAGATGGCAGAGTGCTGGAGGTAATGGGGGAAATAAAGAAAGATCCAGGTTGTAAAAACCTGTAATTTTCTCAAGTTAGAGAGCACACTCACACAAGCATCTTTGCCCCATTGCTGTCCAGTAATGGCAATTACCGTACACTGCCAGAGACTGATCCTTTTTTTTTTTTCTCAAAATCTCTATATAGGTCTCTTCCCAGACTTTCCCCAGAGGTGCCACATGTTTTACGCTTTTCTTTCAAAACCCCTCGATTTAAAAAAAAAAAGAAGGTATAAAATGAGGTTTTGATCATGATCCCTGGGCTCCTACGGGCTTCAGACGCAAGGATCTTAGGTGGATTATGTTTGTTTGTGTGTTGGTACAAGATTGAGCGTGAAAAAGAGCAAGACAGGATGTAGGAGACGTTGAGGAACCACCTGGGGCTCTCCTGGTGTGAGGAGACAGGAGGTCTGGACAAAAGGAGACGAGTTTAGTCGGCTGTTTCCTTTCTACTTCAGGACCTGGTAGCAACACATCCTGGTTTGATAGCGTTCGGTTGGTGAAATTCAAAAGTTTTGCAAGAACCATATAGGGCTGCCACGATTAGTCGACTAATCGATGACTAATCGACTATTAAAATAGTCGACAACTAATTTAATAGTCGATTAATCATTACTTTATATTGTATGAAGTCAGAGTGTAGTAAAGTTAAAAGTTATAATAGCATTCTGCCAGCTTTTTGGACTATTTTGGCATTTAATAAGTTTCTTTGGCCTTTTATGGAATTTAGCTAATATTTAATCTACATGCTAGCTGTTTTGGCTAACTTAAGGTTTCTTTTTTTAGTTTTTTAAGCTATTTTTAAGTTTAACTAATATTTCAGCGACATAGCTATTTTGGTTAATTTAGGATTTTTCTGGGTTTTTTTTAGGCTATTTTGAGTTTAGCTAATATTTCAGCAGTATGCTAGCTTTTTGGTTAACTTTGGCTCATTTTTTAGGCTAATTTGGCATTTAATTAATTTTTCAGCTGGTTATCAACTTTAGCGTCTTTACATCCAGTTTGCGCATGACCGATTAGTCGACTAATCGGAAAAAATAATCGGTGATTAGTCAACTATTAAAATAATCGTTTGTGGCAGCCCTAGAACCATATGGATGTCTTGTCGCTATGATTACTCTGTTTTTAGCCGTTTGTCTGCAGAACTTTTTAGTGTTTTTGAGAAATTTGTCTCTGAGTTACCCCCCCCGATGCCTTTCTGATAATCAAGAATCTTTGTTAGTTTAAAATTCTGATCAACTGATTGGTCAAAAACCAATAATCTAGACTCCGCCCACTGTCTCACCAGATAACACATTTTCTCGAATTCTAACTTTGCAGTTTTTAGTCAAAAGGAAAAATTCTGTCGTTTTCTTTTTTTTAAGACATTTTTTAAAGATATATTTTAAAGATACAATTTTGAATTGTGGGTGGGACGGTTGGTTCGGAGCAACCCCGCCCCCTTTCCCTTAACCTATTGCTGGGAGCTCTGTCCGCACGCTCACACTCAAGCTAATAGCCCCAAGCTAGCATCAGCAGCACAAAAAAAAAAAAAAAAAAAATGGTGCAGAATATTGGATCAATCCAGCTGTACAGTTTTGGACCAGAGTTCAGTTTGGACAAGGAAAACGAATGTGCACAACTGGGCAGAATGGTAAGAGTGGACGCATCAGTAGCCCAGCTTTTTCTAGCATCCGGTTTTCTAATCCAATGTGATTTGAATTCAAAAAATACTCAGAAACTGAGTTTTAATCGTAAATTATTTTTTATATATATTCTATTATGAGAAAAAAGCTACAAAAACTTGTTAAAACACATAAAAATGGTTTTGATTGGAGTGGGGTTTTAAGTTGTTAAATGCATGACTTGCAAGGACTGGATCGACTGAGTTTGATGTCAACCATGGAAAATGTCAGCCTCCAAGTGTACTGTTGTGTTACCCTTTAAAGTTTGGTGAGAATAAATATGTGGAGGTTTGGTAATCCCAATTTAATCTGGCTCTTTCACATTTTTGGGTTTAGATCAATCAACCCTTTAATTGGTTTTTAATTACTGTAAAAATGATTATCAGTAATCAAAGAAAAAAAAAAACTGAACAAAAAAGGCATGGTTTACATCCGGTTCCAACCAAACAAAGTCAACCGAGTCGCCTTTTTTTCCCACAATACCGACATGTTGGAGCCAGAAGTAGTCAGTAAGCCGTGATTGGTCGATCCAAGTTGGTCAAAGTTTCTATGGCAAGCACTCTCACCAATCAGGAGTGAGGTTGTTGAAAGTCCACACCCCTTCTACTTCAATGCAGGCTACAGAAAATCTGTCAAACGTTTCGAATGTTGGCCATAAAGCTCCACCTACTTTTTTTTTTCGGCATCTGATTGGCCAACTTTCTAAAATGGTTATTCTGACAAAAACAATACTGACTAACATCTACAGAAGTTTGTCTTCTTAGAACCAGTAGGAACTTCCTGTTTGGAACCTTAGGGGGAGGAGTCACTCAGTCCAGTTCTTATATACAGTCAAGGGGTGGGCTGCAAACAGATTGCAAGACGTAGAAGCATTGGCCAATGTTTCTCCGTCTCTTTTCGTCAAAATGAGGAACAGAGACTTGAGAAAGTTTTCATTCAGCTTGATGAAACATCAAAGAACTGTAAAAGTGAATCGCGGATCCTAGAGGATTAAAGTTCTAGTGACGGATCATGCAAGAAACAAATACAGCCGAGCCGATTGGGAAACCAGCATTCCTTTGCTACTGCTGAGTAAACCCCGTTGGATGATAGGATGGAAAGTCAACAGTTGTGAAACATTTCCACCTTCTCAATAACCATAATGGTTATCAGAAGTGTACGTCGAGGTCAGAGCTCTGCTCTAAGTTCAAGGTCAACCTACACAACTAGTAACCTAAATGGAGTGTAAAGTTAATGTGTAATCTGTGCCACTTTTTTTTTTTCTTTCCAGAAAAACAAAATATGAGAGGGGCCATTAAAGCAAAACTGCATGTGTCCTTTGATTACGCATTCCCATGCGCGCAGCGTTAGACTGACAGGAGCGGTTTCAGATAAGACTGTTAAGAAAACTTGAGGTCACAGTACTTTTATCTCGCAAACGCGCCGTCAGAAGCTGCTGCTGCTGCAACATTTGTAAATTCTTAACCTTTCGTCTGCGAACCCTTCCTGCTTTTTAAATTCTCCTCCGGGAACTCAATTGTTTTTTCCCGTCTGCAGCTGGGAAGTGATCCAATTGCATTTCAACTTCCTAATCCTGCAAACAAGCTCCAAGACAATTCAACATTTAAAAAAAAAAAAAATCAACACCTAGATGAGTTTAATAGAAAATATTTGCTAAAAACTGACAGAATTATGTGCGTTGATTTACATCAGCCCATCCTGAATATTAATATTTGCGTGTTTTTATTTCCCCTCTGCTATCGCTGACCCATTTTTTTTAATTGAAGTGTTAATAAAGTTTGCTCTGATCCTGCAGACGATAGGCTACAGCTTAGAGGAAATTAATACGTTTGCTGCATTATATATTTGCTTGAAGGCTATATTTATTAATTTCCTTCCAAATAGTTTTAATTAAAGCAAATTAATTCAGTTTTTCATTTCATTGAGATCAGAGATGTTGGTTTAATCTAAAGACTGTTAACAGTGAAAAGAAGGCTTTAATGCGAAAAATGAAACTTCAACATTTGAATTAAAAAAAACTACTTTTAGCAGCATTCAATATGAAAAGATTTTTTTTAATTCCATGATGCCTAATTATTGATTTTAGTTTGAATTGTTAATTTCTAATAATTATTGAGGATTTTATTCCTAATATATAATCTTGATTATTTTAGAAGGAAAAGTTACAATTTAAAGACTTAAAAGATGTCAACAAATTCTTCGATTTCAAAGGCCATAAAGCTTCTATTATTGTGTTTCATTTTCCATTCATATGCATATCAAATCTCGTTTGATCAGAACGGCCCATCTGTCATCGAAGGACTAAAAGCCGTTTTCACCGTAACGGGAACAAAGGCACAAACCTGAGACCCTGACCAGCAGTTGAACCCTCGCCCCCTGCGACCACAATGCACTGCTGCACAGCCAGCTGCTGGCGGTCCCGCAATTGAAATCCTCTTTACAGTGCTGTAAATGCATTTATAGTTCAAGAGGGGACCGGCAAGATGGCTGCAAGATTGAGGCAGAGGTTTCAGAAATTTCGCCAAGGTTTTGAAGAGGTGGCACGAAATAAGGACCAAAAATTTTTTAAAAATCAACCTCTTGTCCTCACATTTTTACTACCTTCTGGACCACCGTCGGAAAATAACAGGGTGCCGGAACGCTGGGACTTTTACTGGTTTTAACGAAACCGCAGGGTTTCTGTTTATTAAAAACCTGTGAGACATTTCTCCCGTTCCATGTTTGCACACGATTTAAAACATTTTTAATCTATTTTAAGTGGTTTTTAATTACAATTATAGCATTTTTAGGCTAAAAAAAATAATAATTTTTGCAAAGTTTATCAGGTATTCATCTCTCAGTTGTGAGTGGGATCAGTGCTGGAGGGGAACAAGTCCAACCCCACTTCCCATCACCCATATGTTTAGACCACATGTCAAAATCAAGGCCCGGGGGCCGGATCCGGCCCTCCAGATCATTTTATGTTATTAATGGCCGATATAATCTTACGCTTATATCTTAAACTTAAGCGTAACTTGTATAATTTTGACAAAATAAAAGGTTTAAATTGATTTATTTCTCTAATAATATTCTTGCCTTTTTATTGTACATAGTTATGTTTAAAAGTTATGCTTTTAAAGTTTTAAAAATGTAGTTTAGTGTGTTTAATAAATGTTTATCCTATTTGGTCCTCGACCTGAGGTGAGTTTTAGTTTTCGGTCACCTGTGCGATTGAGCTTGACACCCCTGTTTTTCCCACTTTCCTATGCTAGCTTACAGCTCCCCACACCCCCAACACAAACACTTTTTCCGCAAAGCTAACAGATCGAGCTAGCGGTGATCAGCTGACCTCGCTAAGCATTTATCCTCAACACCTATGCGATGTATCTGGCCTACATCAATATTTTAAAAACTATTTTCCCCTCATTTTTTTTGTGGGTGACATACCAGCTCTAGGATGACATCATAAAGTGGGCGGTACCCTCGGGAACTAAAGGCGGAGCCTAATAGATCCAGTTGTTTTACTTCCAGGTATAAAAGAGTCAGCAAAAGAACTCATATTTCATAAATAATTAGTTTTTAGTGTTCCAAAGATTATATTTGATCATTTATATCAGGGGTGGGTAAACTACGGCCCGGGGGCCACATACGGCCCCTTAAGATACTTAATCTGTCCCTCCAAATTAAAATACATTGAATCAAAAACCCTAATTACTGTTTTATTTTCATTGTATTTCTGGTTTCTTCTCATGAATGATGTTGTTTCTCTGGCGTTCGTGTGTTTTTTTTTGAGTCAGAAGGTGATTTTTTGATTTCTTTGAGTTTGCATTTTCCTCTGAAGAACATCAACCCAAAAAGAGAACAAAAAATCAAAATTTAGAAATTAAAATTCCCCAATTTTCTGTTTTTAAATGAATATATGTGAATCTTAATCCAAATTAAAGCATATTTTTCTCTAAATTCCATATTATCTTTTTAGTTTATGAGGTTCATTACTAAATCACTCCTTCTATCTGCTCTTTTTCCGACCCTTATGCCAAATTTTAGAACCCTTTCTGGCCCACAAATCAAAAAGTTTGCCCACCCCTGATTTATATGGATATAGTTTACTCTGAAAGACTTAAGAGAATCTCAAGAGAATTTTCTTGATAATTGTCCTTCATTATAAAAAAAAAAATGCCACAAAAACATACTAAAAACACACTTTTCATCAGAGTTGGTCTTTAAAAACTGAGTAACAGTTTTCCATTCTCTTTATTTAAATTTTCATACAAGTAAGTAAAAAACAGATTTGTTTCCTGAATATAAAACAAAAAAAAAAACTATAAGAGAAAAAAATACGATAAACATTAAATGTCATTATCCTTTTCTAGAATCAAAAAGCTCCATGAAAGGTTGCCAGGTTCTATAAACTCTTCTTCTTTGCGTTTAAGAATTAGATTTTTTTTCTAGTTGTAGATGCTTTTTTTTTTAATTTAACACAAAGCGGTTCAGAACAGCCAGATGAGCGACATCCTCCTTAGACTCTCTCCCTCCTTTAACCCACATCAATAACCTGTAAAGATTTAGCGTTTAAAGCCCATTATTTCCTGCTTTTAAGTCACACATTGTCAAGGGCAAGCCTAAGTTTATTAAGGCAGGAGTCTGGAGGTCAGAGTGGAAAGCCGGGTAAGGGTAGTAAAGCTGAGACAAAGAGGGGAGGAGAACCCGGCTGAACCTCCACACGACTTGTTGCAAAACAAATAACTTGCTCCTTCTTCAGTTGCCAACAAATGTGTCGTTTTTCAGGTTTAGTGACTTGCCTGCATAATCCCTATAAGAACCGCTCATTATCAAACACTTGCGTTGGCTAAAGGATGAAATGAGGCGGATCAGAAGTGAAGAATCCAGATGACAAACGATCATAATGACTTAACACAACAGGAAATACTATAAACATAAATATATTTAACTGCACTCAGGTGCAGTGATTTACATACTTGTTTATTCAGTTTGAATCCAAAAATCCTCTCCTCTACTCTGTTAAATCTTCCACATAAAACTTAATAAGGGCCGACTTCAAACGGCCAAATTGGATCAATTAGGGAAATCTCACAACGAGGGCTATTAAGGGGAATAAACTTTCCTCAAAATACCACAGGACTTGTAGTCATCAAACCCGTGCGTATCTGTCAATTGACACCATTCTGAGGTTACTCGTACTTTTCCATGAGATCATCCTGTTTTCTTCCAGCAAACAAGGTGTCAGAATAATAAAAAAAAAAGGTTAAGGGGAATCTTGGTGTGAACATGCACTTCACAGATGACATTTAGATCCAATTAGTTATCAGTTTGGTGGACCAGAAACCAGCTCTCTACTTCTGCTGCTTTTTGTTTTGGGCTACAATTAAGAATTCATGTAAAAAAAAGAGAAAACATTTTACAGCATGCATGTGGCTCCAGGCACACATTCTGAAACACAGCAATTAATGATGGTCTGTTTCTAATAACTAAGCTGGAATTGCTGCTTTTTTCCCCCCACCGAACAGAGTTTACAGTGACTTTAAAGGGTTTAATTGTTTGTCGCGAGTGCAAGAAAAGTGAGTTTCCACATTTTTGACAAGTTTCCAGTTTGGATTAGCAGCTGCTTTCCCCCTGCAGGGCCGCCGCTCCGCGCAAAACACACGAGTCTGGATATAGATAGAGCAGAACTCATACAGTAGAGGCAATGACAGCTCCTGGCAGGCAGCCAGTAGTAGGGAAGTGTGTGTTAATGTGTGGGCGGCGGTGTGTGTGCTGTGTGGGGGGGGCAATCAGCTGAGCCAGAAATAGGCCAAATGGTGACGGTGCAGTTTAAAGAGTTGGTCTGTCCTCTCTAGGGTTGTTCACGAGGGTTTTCCCTCTTTTTTTCTGCTGTTAAATGACTTTAAACGTTTGTTTTTATTACTTAAAATGTAATTTTTTAGCTTTATGTTTTGATTTGTGCTGTGTGAGTTGTCAAAAAGAAAAGCTAGACAGCAATTTAAAAAAAGGTGAAGTGTCTCCATTTTATGTATTCCTGCAAAAATGTAAAAAATTATAAACAACTTGGTAAATATATGCGCAAATGGAAAAATACAGTTATATGCAGACGATACAGTTATTTATGTTTATGCCAAAACAAAAGATGAAGCTGAAATCATGGTGTCAGTCAATACCAGAAGTAATTTAGCACTTGTGCTAACTCTGGCATTTTATGGTTTTGTTGTACTAAAACATTGATGAATATGGACTTTTCATGAAAATAAGTAAGCCACATTTGTGAAAAAAATAATAATTTTGCACATTTTTTTATTGATTCATATGGTTTTTAGCAAAAACAAAACCATTTCTTAATGATTGAAAAAACAAAGGCTTAACTGCTAGAAGATGAGACGTGTAGGGGAAAATCGATTTGGCAATGTATCGCAATATTCCATTTGGCGATACTTGTATCAACTTAAAATGCAGACAAGATGGTATTTAAATATCAAGAAAAAAATGAGTGAAGCAATTGAGAGGCTTATGCACAAAGCTTCAGCTTTAAAAAAAAAGTGAAAAATTGTTCTGGTATAGCTTTGGAATATATATAGCGATGCTTATCGTGTTGTGAGATACGTATCGTGATACATATTGTATTACCATACTCTTGCCAATACATTTTTAGAAGATGAGAATTTAAAGATCCACTCCGATACTCTTGTGTTGTATTTTCAAAGCGTTCATAGTGGTCTTTTATATAGGATTATGCTGTTTTTAGCCAAAAATCATAAACTTGTGTAGTTTTTTAGGACATAGTTTCTGCAAAGTGGCAATAATCTGAGTTGCGGGTGTGACTTTTAGTGTTCCCTACCTGTTGCAGAGTGGACTGAGCTTGAGCTTGTGGCCCGCATAGAGTATTTTCTATTAGGTGTGTTTATTGTGTGGCAATAAGTATCTCAATACATGTCTCACGATACGATACATATCACAATACTGTATCAGGATAATTTTTCAACGTGGCACAGAGTTTTGGTTCTGTACCTATCCCTAGTAAAAACTAAGTAGAACATGTCTCAAAACAACAAAAACCGCAAGGTGAACTGAACATTTACCACAAGTTGGTGTTGTTCTGGTGTGCTGTAGAGTCGCTCAAAAAGGCCCGGTGTGCAGTGCTGCCAACCAGTGGTTGGGGGGTTTAGGTAGAAAACAAAAGAAAGACACTGAAGGGCACTCTTGATAAATTATTAAATATCATCTTGTTAGCATTTTAAATTTGATACAAGTATTGCCAATGAAATGTTGCGATATATCAAATCCATTTTTCCCTACACCCCTATTTTCTATGCCACAATAATCTTTTTTCAAATTTTTCCTCTACTTCTGACTCATAACAATTTGAATGAAGAAATGATCAAAAATGCAATTTCTAATTTTCTTAATATTGGTCAGAAAAATGCCACAAGAACGTTTGGTAAACACAATTTACATCGGAGTGTGTCTTTGAGAAGTGTTGTGGGATAGAAAAGATTCAGACTTTCTCTTTCCGGTCAAACTGGTGGGTGTTCTTAGATCCTCACATGATGCCTATCTTTATCTTGAACCCATAGATACCTCAGTCTTTACACATTTGCCTCACATGTACTTGAGCAAATGCTCCCTCGCTGGGAAGATCCGCCGGCATTTAAAGCTGTGAGTCAGGCGCAACTGGGTTTTGGGTCAATGGGCATAGATATTATGAGTTAGTTATGTCATAACACACAGACAGCCTGAGGCGTCAATGAACTGACAATGCTGTCAGTGCACTAACATTGCTGCTCTGCTGGATTTATTGTGCTGTCTGTGACACAACCACACACAGCTATTGCCTACTTAACCACCTGTGATAATTTATTGCCTGGGTTACAAAAAGCGTATACTGTAGTCGGTGTGATGAAACATTCAACGAACTGTAACGACTTGTCAAATGGATTATTAAAGTTTGACAGGCAGCAATATTTTTAATTATTAAGATTCCAAAGGCGTGCTATTAAAACCTTAGTCACAACTGGCCTTTAGGGTGGATACAGTTTGTCTACAGATAAAAAAATAGATATCAACCTTTTTCGGGCTTGTATGTCGCCTTCACAACATATCAAGGTTGTAGACTGCTTTGTGAAGCCAAAGGGTGAAAATGTTCATTCATATTTTTTTTAAGGGCGACAGGTCAGTGAAAAAACGTAAGGATAAGTCGGTGTCCGGACTCACTAAGCAACGTCCTCCACCGACCACCAGAGGGACCCTCTCCTGAGTATTAATCATCTTCAGTACCTTCCTCACTCCAACTCCCATCAGCCACCACTTCAGTCTTCCCCATGCACAGCTGATTATCATCAGAACCACCAGCATTTATAGCTCCAGCCTCAACTTCAGTGCGAAGTCTTGATTGTGTTCACCCGTCAGTCTGAGCAGTTTGATTCTCTGGTTTTGACCCACACCTGTTTATTCGTTCCTCTGCCTAGCCTCTGCGTTTTTGACCATTGCCTGCCTTTTTGACGCTGTCAATGACTTGCTCTTGCTCTGTTCATTTAAACTGTCCTAACATCTCAGCCTCTTCATCACAGCAAGTGTACGGACTTTTAATTTCTTCCAACCCTGCGGACCCGGACCCCCACAAGATAGATAGATAGATAGACCTTTATTGTCATCATCGCAAGGACAATGAAATTGCAGCAACCATTCCAGTGCAAGAAGTAGCATAAAAAAATACAAGACATAATGTAAAATACGATATAAGTTTAAAAAAATATGTAGAAAAAATTATATAGAAAAATTATATACAATGAACTGAACCTGGTAAGTAAATGTTGTCCCTTTTAGTTTCCAGACTATGTGCAGTTATGTGCAAAAATATACCACAGATACCACAAGAGTTAAGATGCAACCACTACTCTCTAGAGACAACCAGCGCGTTCTCACTCCAAACTTGTCAGACATGGACGTATGGTTCGGGCCCCTTCCGTGCCACTTTTTGGAATCTTGGGCACCCCCAAGTCATCGTGTTTTTACATGCTGGTTGTTTCCGTTAAATCAGGGGTCCTCAACTTCTGGGCTGCAAACCAGTACCGGTCAGTACGACCTACTGGTAAGGGGCCCCAGACAGGGAAAATGTGAAATCAGGGGTCAGTGCCCTAACCTGGTACCAGTTCCACGTCCAGTAGCGGGTTCCCCTGATTTACTGGTAACAGCCAGCGTGTCAAAATATGACAGCTTGGGGACATCCTAGACGCCAAAAAGTAGCGCAGTGGGGGCCCAAAACATATGACTATATGGGACAAGTTGGGAATGAGAATGCGTAGGGACAACCTCCCATATGGGGTCAACTCTTGTCTGGGTGCATGTGACTAAAGCTTTAAGTGGTAGTGTTTGGTTTTATTTTTTTTGACTGTATTGCCTTTAAATCTCACAATCGGGTCTAATGAAATGTTTGCCATTCAGTTCTTTGCCGGGCTCGTATGAGTGCACGTACTAAGGCTTATCAAGGATTGGTGACTCCAGACCTCAAGGCCATATTCCTGGACGTTTTCTAAAATACCCTGCTCTTCTATGTCATCATTGGCGTGACACACTTGAACCAGGTAATAAGTCTTCTCTGGAAATCATGCAAAAACTACGGCCCTCAAGGGTTTAAGTTGCCCATCCTTGGCTTAACTGGTGTATTTTACTGGAAAAATAATCACCAATGTGTAGAAAGACAAAAATCTTTGGGCAATTTTCAAAGATCTGGATTAGTGAAGGCTAAGTTTGGTGCATTAAATCAAAGAAGACGCGATGACAAATCCTCTGGCAGCAACTAGACTGCATTTATGAGGTCAAGCTTGGAAATCTGTGCAGACAGATTCAAAAACTGCATATAGACAGCTAGCTAATAGCTGCAAATCGATATGCTCTGTACCCCCTAACCCCCCCCAAAGATCCTCTGGGGAGCCATCCAAAAGCCTGTTTACTCCCCCATTGAAGTGCTTTATCTTCTGACCGGCCATATTAGTATTCTGTAGCCACTTGCTTGTTTTCAACAGTTATAACACAATATCCATGCTTTTTTATGTCGCACCTCCCAGTGGAATTAGCAGCATAAAAGCAATCCTTGTGTGTCCTGGCTACTTCCAGATGGCTTTGGGAGTGCTTTTATCTTTTCCCCTCTGCCTCACTCCCTCTGCCTCCTTTCACTTTTCTCTTGCTCGTCTTTCTTCCCCCCACATGAAAGTGCCGCCGGCAGATCTTTGCTTAGCCGGGTTCATTCTCTCTTCATCCGAAAATATAAAAGTTTCAAAGAGCATTTCATGAGGGAGCTCTTCCATAAATGGGATTCATAGCTCTCTAATCTGTGCTGCGAAATTGATCTAAAAAGTTTCCCAGAGCTATTGGCCAACTTACATAATGCAATAAAGGGTCGGGCCTGAGAGAATATTTACTTTTATTACCATTTGTGTCACAAACAATCCAACCACCCTGATTTTTCCCACTTGGACCATAAAATAATTTATATACCCCAGAAAGAACAACCTTTAAAATGTACAAAAGCCGGTTTGAAGAGAAATCAAAAATGTGACGATTAGATTTTAAAAAATAATAAAGAGGGAAACACAAAGCAACATTTAAGAGATTATGCTGTGTGAGCTGGGCAAAGACGATGCCCTCTGTGATTATTAATTCATGTGATCGTCACATGGCGCTGTCGAGATCTGCACAGAAAAACACACGGCGACTAAATGCGGCCTTGTTTTGAAGCCCCGGGGCGCGGCGGGACGAGACATGCGAACAGAGCGCGGGACTGTCCACTCTCACGTCAAACCTGCCCAGTTACGCACGCCGTCGATAGACAATGAAGGAGCTGTCGGCTTGAAATGATGGACTTTAATTTCTGCAGATGTCAGGGCATACCGAAGGCTCACTGCACAAACAGCAACAAGTGGTAGTGAAAATCTAATGAGCGGTTTGCATGTGTTTCTGGCTGGCAGGAACAGAGTTGTATTGTCGTATATTGAGGTTTTCCTAAACTCTGTCACACGCTGTCCATCTCGTGGATGACTCTCCCTTCACCTCAAGGTGCCACTCCGGTTTGGGGACGTACGCTCGTGACAACAAGCAGATCGGCGCCCTGATTCGACGAGGCACTAATCAATCAGGAGGCGATGCAGAACAACTTCTAATGTTCTTCTTCTCATGGTTATGTTAAAAAGAAAATACATGAGAAAGAATCTTTTTAGCGCAATTTTGCGTCCTTATTTTTAAACTGCAGTCTGTGTTCTGCGTCCTGATTGGCCATTGATCTCGTCAGTCAATCCCCTCCGTGACATCTGTACAGTTTGCCAGAGTTGCATAAATGCTGCTCTCTATTAGACCGTAGGTTACAAAGGGTTAGAAATAAATGTTATAAATATACAATTTGCATGATTTCATATGATGATTATTTGCAAATAATAAGTGGCTGGCAAATACTGCAAAAAAAAAAAAAAAAAAAAAAAAAAATCAAACGCGATTACTTTTTTCCAAATTTGCAATTAATTAGTTAATTTTTGTAATAGATTCCCCTCATTTATATGAATCTAATACATAAAATGTATTAACAGCTTTACATGGATTTTCTAAATGAGAAGTTCTGACAACAATGTTCAGATTATTAACATCGGAAACATTGTTCTGCTTCTCCTGCATTTCAGTTTAACCACTAGGTGGCGATTGAGCTACAGTATTACACTTTATTCCAGAAGAAGAAGAAAGAATGACAAAAAAAAAAACAGTTTTAGACCACAAATTGTTACTTTTAAACACATTTTTATTTAAAACAGTTTAGAAATTCATGCCTGTGAGTTTTTAGACAGCAATGTAGGTTTAGGTCGACCGAGCGTTAGCATTAGCCGTCCTATGGGAAACTCCATAGTAGCATGTGCTAAATCAATTTCTATTTTTATGGGCTGATATTTGGTAATTAATCGATTTTATCAACTCAGCCCGAATAATCATAATTAAAAGAGCACTGGAACATTTTAAAAATAACTAAAGATGACAGAAAAGTGTTAAAATGCAGGTTAAAATCATATTAAACTTTGTTTTTTTTCCCCCGTTAAGTCTTGCATAAATACAAAGATCATACTCACTATTTTAAGAGTTTTACTTTTATATTTAAACAGCTGCTCTCACTGCCACAGAATTGCAAGTAAAAAACATCCTTTTTTGCCCATTTTTCCCCTTTAAATACATTTTGGAGGGCGTCACAGGGGGTCCATAATTATAGTAAACACCAAGGGCCGATATTATTAATGTGGAAGTGCACCGTCGCATTCATTGTGACACAAACTATCAGGAACAAAGCGTGACATAAAAGCTCAGTGGCCACATTTCGCTTTTATTCCATCTCAATACTCAAAAAATGGGTTTGTGTCTGACAAACACTGTCATGGTTACCACATTGAAAATCTATTGATTGTGTCATCACAACGCACACGTATACAAACACATACTCCGCATAAATGTCACACCGCCGGTGCGTGCACGTGTGCACGTGCTGGTGGAGGTTTTACAGTCGGGCTCGATATACAGGCATGCTGGCGCGCATGCACTCACAAAGCAACACCAATCCATACTAGCCACAGGCCCCTCTCCAATCTATTTTCTGCTCAGCTGGTTTTAAATGAAGTTATTATGACTCATTAAAATGCCCACAAGCTTGTGGAAGTCGGCCAATTACAATTTAAATTTAGCCTCCTGCTCTCACAACCTTACCACCTCTCGCCACTTACAACAAACCTCTCATCGCCGGCGCACTTTCTTCTTTCTCTCCTGCTTTTTTTTTTTTTTGTATTTTGGCATTAGCGATGCAGACACGCCCTCACATGCACAGATTCACACACATTTACTCGAGGATTTACACTTAGACTGACCATATGTTTAGGACCCAGATTAAAGAAACAGAAAAATGATATATCAAAGTGGGTTTATATTGACATGCTGTCCAGATACACTGAGCAGAACTTCCTCCAAATGTGGAAAAATACCACTAATTGCTAGACAGAACTGAACAAATGGACCCTGCCAGCACCACAAGAACATACTCCCACAAACAAACTTTATTCGGTGAGCTTCTCCATGTGCTTCGTCACGTGGAAAATCCGGTTTAAAAAATATGCCATCGTGCAGAACTTATGGGAATTTATGTATATCTTTTCACTTCTAACGCAGCTTATCGCGCACGTTCCAATAACTTTGAAGTCCTTCTCCGTTGAAAATCATGTTTTTAACGTGTCTGTGTGGCATTTTTCTTATGAAAGATCAAATGTAAGAAGAAATCATTTTGCATTTTTGACTATTTCTCCTTTAAATCTGTCAATCAAACGTTTTGAATGAATGATCTTCTTTCTGCTACACATGCACTAAACCCTCATCTGGTCCGGCTAGCGTGTCTAGTTCAGGTTCTGCAGAAGAGAAGATCTTCACATTGACTGCAGTCAAATGGAGCGCCGTTCACATTTTCTGTGGTCCTCAGCCGTCACTGGATTTTTGGTGTGTTTCATCCAATACTTACGGTAGCAGGCTGAGAACGCTGAAAAATCTCAACAGACTCCACGGAGCTTCTTGATGTGACACAAGAAATGTGAACCGGCGGCTCATTTTGATCGCAGTTGGAAAGGATTGTAAATGAATGAAAGAGCATTTGGATGTTAGCTTTCATTATTTTCTGCTCTGAGAAACCAATGGATTGATCACAGAAACGTCAAGAAACAGCTAAAAGAGTCTTTGGTGAACTGGAAGGAGAAAGAATCAGGATTTTTGGAAGGAATTCTGTCCATGAAGATCTGAGCTGACATCCGGATCAGAACCATACGCCTGGACATTACCGATGGATTGATTTTATTTTTTTATGTAGCAGCGGTGAAGATTTATGCTAACGAGACACAGAGCTATCATAATAAGACAGGAAAGGGGGATCAGGGGCGGAGCTCCAAAAGCCACGCCCCCTTAGAGGAGATTTTAGACACAGATGATTCAGATCAACATGAAAAATTGATTTTTAAGCCATTCAGGTTGTGAGATTTTGGCTAAAAAATTAATAATCATAATTAAAACACCAAACTTTTACACTTCTTTTGTTATCTTACAAACTGACCCCAGCCCACATCAGAGAAAAAAAAAAAAAAACAGCTATGTGGCCCTCACAAGAAACAGTTTATGGAGTAGGGATGAAAAAACGACTGGTATTTTCTGGAATATACGTCACAGTTTTTTTCATAGTTAAGCCAGCGACTTATTTATTTTTTTCTTTTTCTTAGACATAAATATGTTATATATTCGCGTGTTTCCTAGTAAACACCTGTTGTCCTTTAACAATTGTTACCTGGTAACAACCACTAGAGGGGGCTGCATATGAGTAAAAGTACTTGCTTACCGGCAAGAAGAAGAAGAAGAAGTGTCATCCAAAGCAAACATGGAAGAGAATCGGATTGTTTTACTCTTAAACTTTGATATTTTTCTTATGCAGATCATTTATTTACTATTTTATTTTTTAGCTACGCTAGCCTAAGAGGGTTTGTTCTGAAATGTGCGACTAAATATCTAGTTTTCTTCTTCTTGATTAGACTTTTTTTTTGCTCTTGCGATTTATAATCCAGAAAATACGGTATTTAACCTGCTTTAAACTGATTCATGCATTTGTATGGAAATCTGCTGGTGTTTTTTTATGCGCTTCCATCCCTGCATGAATGAAACAAACGCTTGTTTGATGGAGGATTTGTAATCAGTGATGTCACTCGAGTCTCTCCGCCAAAAAAAGAAATACAAGTAGACTGGACCGAGCACCTGATCCTGCCTCAGCCCCCCTTGAGCAACGTTCACTGTTCAGGCAAACACACACATGACCTAATTTAACACCCCAGTCTGCAGCAACCAAACGTCTGCAGCTTTCCATCTTCCGCCTCCTTTTGGAGTTAATGGCGTGCGCTCGATTCGTGTGGACACACGTGTTTCTGGCATTCTACAGTATCGTTCGAATTTCCAAGAGAGCAAATTAATTGGCAGCCCTTTTGCAATAATTGACTTTTAACCCGCACACAAACACACACACGCATTAGGTACACACGGCGAGCAATCACATCTGACACACGCGCAGACGCACGCACACGCTGCTTGCTGACAACAAAGCTGCTGGGAGGAGGGAGGGATGATGAAGCGAATCCAAAATTCAATCGACTGTGTTCTTGTTTTGAGCAGAAGGCACACAGTGTACTGTACTGTGAGAGGCCATAAAACTCTCACTCTGCACACAACACACACACAAAAACAGCCCTTGGTAGACACACAGACGTTTCAGCAATCACCCTCCATCAAAACACTTTGTCTCGCATACAAAAATAAGACTTGGCATTGGAGCGGAATACCAAATCAAGCCCATTAAGGGAGCACAGGGGCACTCGCTACTAAGCAACCAAAAGGATTTAAAGCAGCAAAATCTCTGTAATAAAAGGAATAAGATCAAGTCCTTCAGTTTTTTTTTATTTTTTTATTCTTGTCTGAAAATAGAGAGGTTTGAAAAGTCAACTCCATGCCTTCTTTCGGCTTTTTAGATTGACGGGATTTGTGAATAATCAACATCACAGGAGAAAATTGCAGTTATTGGATAACAAACTCATTTTCTTCAGGTAGGAAGTGGAAAATGTGGGGTTTTCAGGAGCCAGCCTTTCATTTTAAGTGGGTAAGAAATGGGCTTTTTCACAAGAGACAAGTCTATTTAAAAAAAAATGACGAATATTTTTAGCTAATTGAGACAGAAAACGCTTTAGGCCTTCAAGGAAGGTAGAAAAGTGCTAAATAAGTATAAACTATAAGTATAAGGATCCACCATAAGCATTTTTTTCTCTCACCAAAAAAAGTCAATAAGTTGCTTTTAAAAAAAAAAAAAAAAAAAAAAAAGCTAAAAGCTAAAGCTTAGCTTTTAAAAAAACATACCTTGTAAAAGAAAGTGACATAATTTCCATCTAAAGTCAATAAAGTCAAAGCTTATTTTTGGAGTCTTTACTCACTCTGTTATAAAACAGTGTAAACGTGGATTTAATTAACATTTACATATTCTAGGTACACAAAAACAACAGATTTATGGATTTATTTGATTAAAAAGTCACTAAATTAGGAACCAAAATCAAATTTATTTTTTGTACAATTTCAGTTTAAAGTTAAAAGTTTGCATCCTTATTGACAAAGATGCTTTCCATGCTACGTTCATACTTCCTTCATTCAAATTAAGACTTTCAATGAAAAGTCAATGTAAAAGCTCATACGGCGCCAGAATCAATCTGTAGACGGAAGCAGAAATTTTGCAAGCTTAGCCGGTTGGGTAAGCGGAAATTTCGTAAACTTTAGGAAACCCTTTCAAAAAATGTTTTAAACTTTTCAGAACTATCAGCTTTTAAATGTGAATAAACTGCAACTGTCAAGCAGTTTACAGAGCCAGATGAGCTTGAAATGAGACAAAGAGGTTCAAATTTGATGATTAGATAAAGTATTTTTTTGCGGCCGCTCTAATATAAATTTTTGAACGCAATATATTTTCTCTGTGGCCAGATTTTTGGGTTTCAAACCTCTGACAGTTAAGAATCACTGAGAAAGTTTTAAAGCTGGGCTCTACGAAAACGCGCAACTGAACGCACACCTAACGTTAAAATAGTTTAACTTTGACCAATCAGGACTCAGATTTGGTAGTGACCACTGGATGAAGTCCTTTACAAAACACAGAAGTGCCAACCGTTTGAAAAGGTAAGATAATGCCTGGCCAGAATCATACGACACCCGGAGTGGACTGGACACCATTAGGTCACTTAAGGTGAACCAGAGTTTGTTTCCAGTCTGAATACACCCAGGACCCAGCGAGTCCGGGTCCAGGACCAGGAACCGCTCTGAAACTCATCTTTTGAGGTGGTCTCAGTTTGTTTTTAATCGGACTGAGCTCCATGAATAGGCTCCGTGCTCGGAGTGGAACAACTGGACGAAAACAGCCACCGTGGCCGGGTATTATGGGATGTTAACATAGTAGCGGAAGAACAATCGGACTCAGGAACTTATTGAAATGTGGTTGGATGAATGCAGGCTTATTAAAGTAACTTTTAACGTGATACTGTCACAGTTGAACCATCCTCAGTTGACATCCTCCTGAGCTTCTCCCTCACTCCATCTCCCATCAGCCTTTGCTCTCTGCTCCCAAGTTTCACCAGCTGTTCCACATCCTCTCAACAGCATTTAGTCTGGCGCCAAGCAGAACTCCGTGCGAAGTCTTGTTAAGCACTGCTGACAGTCTGAGCGTTTTTCTAAACTCGTCTCTCTGCGTTTTTGACCCCTGCTCGTCCTCCCTCCTGCCTGCCTCGCTCCTTTTGCCTGGTTTGACGTTTCCATTCTGCCTGCTCGTTGTCTGTTTATCTTGACATTAAATACCTGCCTGCATGGATCCAAACGCCTCAGCCTCTTCGACACAGATACACATTTCTTCTTACACCATAAACGCTCATCAGCGTATATCGTCTTAGTTGTTCCTTCTCAGTAACTGCCTATTTTAGCATTTATGAAGTTTTTTGGCTATTTTGGAGTTTAGCTCATATTTCAGCTACATGCTAGCTGTTTCGCTAACAAGCTTATTTTTGATTTTTAGTTTAGCTAATATTTCAGCTGTATGCTAGCTATTTTTTTGCTAATTTAGACTTTTTATATTTTTTTTGGCTCTTTTGGAGTTTGGCTATTATATTAGCACCATGCTAGCTGTTTGGGCTAACTTAGGCTTTTTTTTCAGTTTTTTATGCTAATTTGGCATTTAACTAATACTTATAGCTATTAGCTTTAGCAATTTCAGCTATCAATTTCAGAATCTTCAGTGGCCGAATTCAGCTTACAGCATTCATACAAGCATTATCGCAGGTATATGTTTTACATTCAGTTTGCGCATGACCTGATTAGTCGACGAATCTGAAAAAATAATCGGTGATTAGTCGACTAATAAAATAATCGTTTGTGGCAGCACTAGTATCGGGTAGCAACAATGTAAAGAAAGTGTGTTCAATAACCTTCCTTTCTAAATGTGTATGTGTATACATCTACTCTAACAAAAAATGTAAATAAATATATTTATCAAAAAAAAAATTAGCTCAAGAACAGAGGGGGTTTATACAAATATACTCCTCGTATGTTTGAACATTCATAAACTTCTATTGTAGCAGTAAAATATGTCCAATACAAGAAGCTTTCGGCTCTTTCTGCTCCACTCCTGGACGGGACGAGTTAAAATAAATAATAAAATAAATAAACAAATGAGATCTTTCCTGGAAGCGTTCCTGAACAGCCCAAATCCTTATCGTCAAACATACTTTCACTTCTTCTTCAGTGCTTCAAATGTGCCAAACCTGGAGAGCTGCTGAGCAAAACCACACATGAGAATGTGCCATAATATACAAAATTAGACCCTGGAGTCGCAGCTAAATCCAACACAGCTGCTTCCAGGAAAGCTGCTACAGGTGTCAGGTGGAGCAACATGACATTTAAGGCCACCGGCTTCTCCAGCGTGAGACTGGATCCAGACGGAACTGTCAGAGGACTTTATCCTTTGCTTTCTGCTCAACCCAGCCTGCTCTTATGCTTTATTTCTTCAAAACAACCACTTTTTCCCAGAAGAGCAGAAGTAAAAAGGAACACCGAGTTCTGGATAAGGGGAGCAGCTGCCCTGACGAGCACGCTCCTGATCAAGTCACATTTGCTCAGGACAGAGGTCTAACAATCCAATTCGGCTCCTCCGTCTCTACCGGGCAACTGGGAAAAAAAAAACCTGCAAAAGCTGACGCTGCAATATCATAAGTGTTGTGTCACCTCGTGTGTCCTAACATGCCCCTCGTTTAATACAACACAGCTGAGATTTCTCCAGCTGCAGGATCCCTGTGGTGTTATGAAGAGCAGCTCAACAGGTCAGGGGAATTATGGGAAGACGTGCATGGTGGTTTGAGGTCACACAAAAGTCTGTTATTTTATTCTACTTAAGGAGCTATGATGTTCACGAATGCACACGTTTGTATACGTTTTTCATCTGAACGACTTCTTTTCCTGCTACTTTTAATAGCACTCCCATGAGCTTCCTGTCTCTCTGTTCACTCATGCATGCGTGCACAGTCAGGCGTGCACGCGCGAACACACATTTAGGAATTTGCGGCCTGGAAGGCAGTCAAGTTTCATTAATTTCTGAGTTTGGGTACAGTACAGTGTGTTCCTGGACTCACATCTGCGAGCGATCATAAATGCTGGAATGCTGGCAGAACATCCAGACCTGCCGGCACAAATATGTCGTCATCACTGTGAGGGAAGAGCCGGCAAAAGGCCAGAACGGCCGGCCCAGCCAACTGCCAAACATCCAAACAAACGCCACGAAGATGGAAACGGAGACAAAGAGCAAAAAAAAAAAAAGGCAAACTTTTTTTTTTTTTCTCATGGGAAAATGCTGGACATTTACTAAAGCTCATTGCTTCTACACATTCAGATTAGGATCAGATTAGAACAAAGATTTGGATTAAGGGAGCCAAGTTAAACAGCTGGCTGAGGATTAGGGTGAAAATGAGCCTTAATGTTGCTGGGATGAAAATAACTTTAGAACAGACATAAAAAAACACCTTAAAAGTTTCATTTTTCTAAGAAAAACAATAAATTTGAAGATTTTATTTGATTTTTTTTAAATAGTTAAACAATAAAATCCTTAAATCCCAATATCTGGTTTTGAAACACTCCTACAAACTATTCCACTTATTCTGAAAATATGCCGTGTTAACTTTATTGCACAGTGATGCATTTACAAGCATTCCAAAGTTCGGAAACTGCATTACAGTTCAGGCTCGTGAGTCGGAGTTTCCACATTATCACCTAAAGCTAATTTTCCTCTTTGAAAGAAGCACCAGAGATGATATTTAGTAACAGGAGAATTACATTAAGAACATGACATTTAAGCATAAGTTACAGTTAGGATTTAAAGTCGTTTTCAGACTGAAGATTAGGCGGGAATTTTGCACTCAAGCTAAATCATTGTTGGCTGTTAAAATCCTGGTTTTAAACTGCCTTAAAATTAGAGGGGAGGAATCTTGAGGCGCCTAATGATTCGATTATAAAGCAATCGTCAATGGATCCCAGATCTAAATTTTTCACAAAGGGTTTGACAAAAGGGCCAGACCAGGAGCAAATGTGTGGCGTGTTTTGGCAAGTGGGACAAACGCATGGTAATTTTGATTAAAAAATTCATATATTTTGAAACAGAACATTTCTTCAAAACTGTGACCTTTTTTTTCTCATTTTAGATCCAACTGCACCAATTGATCGATGTCCCTCAGAGAAAAAAAACAAAAAAGTGTTCATGTGTTCTTGGAATGATTGGAAAAATGCTGGTCTGACTCGGAAATTACACATGAAAAAAACAACAAATCGTAAACAAACGCATGAATGCAGAGTAACTTTCTAGACCAGGGGTGGGCAAACGTTTTGATTTGTGGGCCAGAAAGGGTTCTAAAATTTGGCATAAGGGCCGGACAAGGAGCAGATAGAAGGAGTGATTTGGTAATGAACCTCATAAACTAAAAAGATAATATGGAATTTAGAGAAAAACATGCTTTAATTTGGATTAAAATTCACATATATTCAATTAAAAACAGAAAATTTGGGAATTTTGATTTCTAAATTTTGATTTTTGTTCTCTTTTTGGTGATCCAATGGGTTGATGTTCTTCAGAGGAAAATGCGAACTCAAAGAAATCCGAAAAATCCCCTTCTGACTCAGAAAAAAACACACAGGAATGCCAGAAAAACAACACCATTCATGAGAAGAAACCAGAATTACAATGAAAATAAAACAATAATTAGGATTTTTGATTCAATGTATTTTAATTTGGAGGGCCAGATTAAGTAGCTTAAGGGGCCGCATGTGGCCCCCGGGCCGTAGTTTGCCCACCCCTGATATAGACAGATGTCAGTGTTTCTATATCGCACAATCTATGGGGAGACACCTGAAATTACGAGACACAATAATTAGGATCATCAATATAATTTATTCCATCTTGGCGGGAAAGATTAAGTAGTTAATAATTATATACTATAATAGTTATATGATAGTTATTATTGTTATATTTACTTTAAATCATGTACATTTTTTTGATCATCGATCAATTAAAATTCATGAAACAATTCAAAATCATTTTATTCGATTTCTCAGAAAAAACTTTTTTTTTTTTTTTTTTACCCCCACTACTAATAAACAATAAAAATATTTTAGGTTATACTGCTAGAGCTAAATTTCTTTCTCTTCTAAATTTGACAAAGTAAAACGCTTCAAGCCGTAGTTTAACAGTCAAATAAACTAAATTATAATAAAAAAAACAGTAAAAAATTACACCTCATGTTCTGATATTACACAAATCAGCGTGATTCTGAAAACAATATCTCTGGTATTTTCTTGTAGAAGAAATACCATCAGTTTTATTCTGTCTGTAAATGAAAAACAACTGAAAATCTTAGAAAATACAAGCAATAATTGCTGATTTTTAAATATTTTTCTGAAATACTTTGAGAAGCCTTCCTGAACTTTTCTCAAATAGCGTGAAGCGAAATAAAAACTGAAGTTAAGATGCATTTCATCACATCCTTATCAGAAATTTACACAGAATCTCATTTGACTTTGATGAAACATTTTTATGTAAAGCGGATCAGATAAACAACTAAAAAAAAGTAGATTTAATCTGCTTCTCTACGCTTTTTTTTTTTAATGAAGAAACCCTTCAGAAAAAAAAAAAAAATGTTGAAGCTAACAGGTACTTTAGTTCTCTTGATTCCAGGTGACACATTACAAATCTCTCCATTCAGATATCATCACATTGTACCCTTAAGCAAGGCACTCTGTCTGCCACTGCTGGCTAAATGAAGACGGATCTCTCTTTCCCAGACACACACACAGTTAGCCACTTCAGGAACAAGTAACATGGATACATACAGAGGCTTTAGAAGTCTGGAGCTGAAAAAAGGCAGAAGGATGAAAAGTTGGTGCGAGCACAGACAGCCATGCGGCTTTTACAGGGAGAGTCTTATGGGTAATCTTGTTATGCTGCACCAGCATGCTTACAAAACAAACTGTAAATCTTATAAGCCTGGTCGGGTTTTTTTAGATGAGCTTCAACACATTCATCTTGCAAAAACACCCAAACACACTCAGGTGGTTTTTGCAGGGTATTTTTGAGGCAGTAAACCTCATACAGCCCAACTTCTCCAACTCAAACTGGGATAAAGAAAGTTCATAAAAATAACCATAAACTTTGTATTCTTTAAATTGATTTCTTATGAAAACAGTTGTGTGTTTGTGACTGAAACCTCCATAACACACTGTCAGTTTGATTACTTTCAGTAACTTTTATTTAATCCGCTTCTCTACTGGCTCAATTAAAACCAGAGTCATTAAGCAACATTGTCTAAATGTTTTAACCCAAGAGAATCAATGGGGTCACATTTTGCAGCTGTAATTATTATTAATTTTTTTTAATTCTATTTTCTGTTTCGGATGCTGTTAATTACTATACAACCCCTGATGAATAAATAAGAATTACCATCACCTGTGATAATGCAAGTCTAAATGCTGTAAACTGAATGAAGCCACTGAAAAGGCCAGAGTGGATACCTGAAACTGATAGCTAAAGATTTGCAAGCTGATATCTGAAAACACTGAAAACTTGCAATATACTAGCTAAATGCCAAGTTAGCCAAAAAACAAAAAGAAATTACTCCAAATTTGTCTGAAATCTTAAAAAAGTCTGATTTTGACAAAACAGCTAGCATAATGCTACAAATTTAGCTAATCTCTAAATTAACCTAAAAAAAACTTGAAAAAAATAAGTAATTTTACCAAAAACCACTAGCATAATGCTAAAATCATGGCTAAACTCCACATTTGCCTAAACAGCTTTTTAAAAAGTCTGATTTTAACAAAACAGCTAGCATAAGGCTAAACTTTGAGCTAAACTCAAAATTGGCCTAAATCATTTTTTAAAAGTCTATTTTTAACAAAACAGCTAGCACAAAGTCAAAATATTAGCTAAACTGCAAATTTGTCTAAAAAACTTGAAAAAAAGTTATTTTCACCAAACACAAATAGCATGATGCTAAATTTTGCTAAACTTCAAATTTCCCTAAAGAACTTTTAAAAAAGTTTGAGTTAAACAAAACAGCTAGCATAATGCTTAGCCTAAAAAAGTAAAAAAAAAAAAAAAAAAGTAATTTTATCAAAAACAAATAGCATAGTGCTAAAATCTTGGCTAAACTCCAAATTTGCCAAAAACTGGAAAAAGTCTAATTTTACCAAAAACAGCTAACATGTTGCTAAATTTAAAGTTAAATTCCAAATTACCCTTAAAAAAATCAGTAGTTGCTGAACATTTTAAAGTTTGAATGGTGCCTCGAGCTGGTAGTAAATGCGGAAGTTCACAAGTATCGAGGTTACAAAAGGTTTTTTGAAGAATTTGAGCAATTTCTCATTCATTTCCTATGCGGCATATTTCGCTCAATATTTCAAAAGCTTTAAAGTTTATGAATACCAGAAGTACATTCAGTAATGTCCTGGATGAGCTGAACAACAGCAGTGCTTTTAAAGAAATACATACTGTAAAAATATTTTTTGTATGATTGCAAACCACTTATTTATAACTGCACATGATATATGCAGATGATGTTAGTCATTTCTTTCAAAATAAACTTCAAATCTGTTGATAAAACAGCACAAAAAGAACGTAATAAACCCTGTTAAGATTGTTGCGAAAATTTGACAGTTCAGGTGACTTATTAGAGACAAAAGTGATGATTTATGTATTTATTTATTTTTTAAATACCACTACGTCTTTCTGGTCAAAGATCACTGTGATCCAAAGAAACCAAAAGAGGCTGAGTCACTTTTTATAATCTCGCTGCCCCCCCCCACACACCTCTTTTACAGGCTGTGGCTCAGCGAGAGCCATCAAACATTAAACGTCAGGCTGAGATAAAAACAGAACAAAATAAACACAAAACATGGAGAGGACAAGACGAGAGGAAAAAAAAAAAAAATGTTGGCACAAGGTAGACTGTACATACAGTACCGTCAGCGATGGCAAGCGGCCCAGACGGGCCAGCTGCCAAGTTTTTATTTTTCTGTGCAACAAGCTGGAAAGACAGACAGCCAGATGAGCAGATAGACGGGAAGAAAGTGAGACGGGTGGGAAGTGGAGAGGAAGGAGCTTCTAAAATGCTCCACATCCACGACAAGCTGCGCATACCAAGAAGCCCCTTTGCTTCATTTCTTCTGGTCTTTTCTGAAACAAGCTGAAGGATGGCGGCGGTGGCGGCGGCGGTGGTGGTGGCAGTGGCGGAGGAGGAAGAGGAGGAGGAGGAGGAGGGGGGCACAAGTTGAGGCTTTCGGGACTGAGTGAAGTGTCATCATAACAAAGGGATATGATAAAAATCGAGATGCAGTGTCAGACTTAGAAAAAGCCTTGAGAGTCAAATGGTGGAGGAGGCGACGGGGACGAGAGGGAGCGAGAAGAAAAAATAAAAAAAGACAACAAAAACTATCAAAGAAGCTTTGCCTCAGCGCTGTCTCTTCCCTAACTGTCGCTTGTCTCGACAGAAGCGCTCGTCTTGCCTTTTACGCCAGACCAAAGCGGCGATGAATCAACACTGATGTGTGTAACAGTACAGGTTGATGTTGTGCATCAAGACAGCCTTGCACGGAAAGAGGAAAGAGAAAAAAAAACAGAAAAAAGTTTGTGCACTTGGTGCCACCATTTCTAAAAATACACTGCCCACATCTTCCGCTCAGTTGCCTTTCTCAAGGTGGAGAATGCGGTTCTTCCTAGAGTTTTCAGAGTTTTCTTTATTTCCATTTTAACTCTTATAAACTGGTATTCATCTCATAAGAAAATAATTTATAAAGAAATTTTATTTTAAAGAGGATTTTAATATTAACCACATTAAGTCTCTAAAGGGAAATACATGAAGAAAAAAATTAAAAATAAAACATATTTAAATTCCTATAGCTAATGTAGTTTATCGAAGCAAGTTTCCAAAAAAAAAGGAAACTTTTAAATGGTGAAAGCAAAACAGCTGCTGATAAAAATATATATATATATTTTTGAGTTTTAATTTAAATTATCAGTTACTTATTTGTAAAATTAAAGTATGCAGCGGTTAAATTACAAACAAAAAAAAAAAAAATACCTTTCATCCTTCATAGTTAGAATTAAATGAAATATTTAAAATATTATTCCAAATTTTAAACAATTCCTTGCAAATTTGGAGAAAAAATATATATATTTCTTGTTTTTTTTTATGGTCAAAAGGTATCATTTTCCAACGAGAATATGAATATGAATACTTTGAAACTTCACACAAGAATATAAAAAAATAGGAAAACATGCGAAATGGTGCAAAAATAAACGTGAATATATTTGTGTAATTTTGTTTTTTTTTTATCTTCCTGGACAGTCACATTAAATGATGATTTTACACTCTAATGCAGAATAAAAAAATATATACAAAACATATCACTGAACATGTTTTGAAGCAATATTTGTGATGCGTTTTTATGCATTAAAACCATAACAAATGCAAAAAATTTAGACTCCACATCAATAGGCCATAAAACTGTATCCTTTAATAAGAAAAAGCCATGTTTTGTATTTCATTTTGTAAACTGAAAACTGATCCGACCAAAAAAAAAAAAAAATTACTCAGACTTATCCAATTTTTCAATTTAAATATTGAATATTTTTTCCCTAAATGTTCCAAAAACAACTGCCTCAAAGTTACAAAACATACTTTGGTAAGGAAAAATATATTAGATTTCGATTTTCTTGGTGAAAATAAACATTTGTTCCTCATCCTGTTTTGATCCTAAACTGCTTTATTGCTTTTAAACGGTTTATTGTTCTCAGATGAAAGTCATTTCTCATCTTTTTATGGAGGGACTCACATAAAAAAGTCATGTGAGCCGATGAACCATTTTCTTGTAAATCGGAGTGACCTAAATATGTTTGATTTTAAGGAGGAACTTCTTCCAGATGTGGTGGTTGAAAGTTGAGATTGTTTGCAGCAGTAGAGAAGACTATAAAAATAACCAAACACAAAACTTTCACTCAAAATATATTATTTTTTCTTTGGTTTTCTTTGCGGTGTTTGTTATCGCAAACATGTAGATTCAAAAATCTATGGTAACCAAAAGATGAATTTAAACACACGGTCTGATGTTTTTAACGTGTTCTTCTGGCCTTTTTCTGATTAGGAGATATTTGAGGAAAATGTATTTTGAAAGTGCATTTCAGAGCATTTCAGGAGCAGATAAAAGAAGGGCTCTTTTGTGACGTAAAAAGTACGCTGGGCGGCGAAAGCCGTAAGCTCCCTCCTTCTTGCTTTAGGCAGCATTCAAGGGAAGTGGGGGAGGGGTTTCTCCGCGCTAACAGTTTCGTCCACAGTTCAGAGGTGAATGAACTGCTGAAAACAACACGTTTATTATTTTTTGGTTAAAAACAGCTTAGGACTGTGGAGCGTTACAATTCAATTCACAAATGAAGCTTAACTACACTTATTTATTATTATATATTATTATTTTTTTAGTTTCTAAACTTATAATCCAACACACACACGCACATACGCACATATATATATATATATATATATATATATATATATATATATATATATACATATATATACAATATATATATATATATATACACACACAATATACATATATATATACCCATATACATATATATATATACATACATATGTGTGTGTGTATATACACACACACACATACACATCTACGCATATATATTATATATATAATATATATATATATACTATATATAATATATATATAATAATACAATATATATGTATATATATATTATATATATATGTAATATATATATATATACACACACACCTACGCATATACATATATACGCATATACGTATATATATATAAATACGTTAACAACAAAATCCCGTCTACTTTTGTCCACCTTTGTCATAAGAGGGATCGTACATCAATGTAAGGGTGGGTCATCTGGACCCCATAAGAGAGCATGAGATCCGTGATCTTTATAAAGATCACAGATCTGTGATTTTTGCTGTCAATAATATTCATATACTTACATTTTTGGGAGCTGATTGCAAGTATCTGAACACTCAGATGCTCATTACGGCAGTAATAATGATATTGAAAAGGATCATAGGAACCCTTAAAATAGATCAAAAGATGATCAGAGTGGGTCTTTGAAGTTTTAAAATGCCAACAAAAATGCAAACAAATCCATTTTTACCGTCTAAAATCCCAAGTATTACCGTCCTTTTACTTTATCAAACATTACCGATGCAAGAACATGTATCAATCTCAAAACAACTTTTATGTCTTGATTTAAAATAGCTGCTAATTCTTTTTCTCTCATAAACAAAGCTTATGTTGTGATTGTGAGAAAATAATAGGAGATGAAAGACAGAAGGGTTGTCTGCTGCTGATTCTGACCCTCAGCTATAGAACATGCACAGAAAAGCTGCTCAGAGTTGATGTTTAATAAATACTACAATCCCTCAGAGCTTATTCCTTCACCCACATTTATTAGAAATGAAAAGCATGGACAAAAAAAATCTGTTTTTCACTTGAATTAACTCCAGTGCATCTGTGTTGTTTATGGTTATTTCAGTTCTAATGTCGATAAAGTTTTAGCCAAAATATTTGAAGGCTAATCTCCGAGCAGGAGCTGTTGTGTGCAGACATCGCCCTTTCTTTGCTTCATTTCAAATCACAAAAAAAAAAAAATTAAATGAACATTTCCTTTTTCTACTAAGCTGCACACCATGGTGTCAAACAAGCAGGCGTTTTAGCGCAGACACCCCGAGGCCCGACATTATATTTGAAGAAGCACATACAATCATTGCAAACGCGCTGGGAGACGCGTGTAAAATATCATTTCCAAAACATCAGCTGTCTCATTTTTTTTCTGAGTCTTTTCTGCTTTGACAAGTGAGGAGGAAAGGGTAGGGGGTGTTATATGTGTACGCAGCAGGGGTTGAGAAAACGGGAGTAATTTTAAAATAAACAGTGAATATTTGCTCAGAGCAACTTTTGCTTGCAACACACAGAGTTGTGCGCTGCGCTGACTCTCTGGCGCAGCGTGGGTTTGTCATTCATCTTTGTCATAACTTAGCAGGAGTGTCAACATCCATCTCAGTCACTATTTCAGTTGTGGTGAGATATGAACAAACAAAAACCATTCTAACAATTAGGATTTTTTTTTTTACATGCCGCAGCGTCTGAATGAGGAGTGGGAGGAAGTATCCAGACTTGTTGACAGTCTTAACCGGATCTGCGTGTCGTAAATGAGTAGTTAGGATCAAGAATTTTACTGGTGTTCCAGAAACCGTCTACAGGAAGAGTGTGGAAACTCTGTGCCTGTAAAAGACCATCGTTACTATTAACCCAATCGCAGAGCTGTGGGGGGCCGCGGGCTGAGACTGGACCAATCAATGTGTCCAGTGTTCTGATTTGTACTACCTTACAGACCTCCAGTGTCACAGAGGTATAGGATGGCAGGATGATGATGTGCAGGCGCAACTTGGGTTAAATTTCCCAGAGCTGCTCTGCATAACTTTTAGCAGGAGTCATTCAATCACGATGACGGCTGGTGCCCATTCATTTGGTGGAGACTTCCACATTTATGGTGAAAAAAAAATACTAATTTTGAAAGGAGCTAAAATTCTTCTTCCTTCAACCCTTTCACTATCCCTTAGAGCAGGGGTCTCAAACTGACGGCCCGCGGGCCATTTGCGGCCCCTAAGTCGAGTATTAGAGTTCAATGTTTACTAAGCGATATCTTCTCTATGTCGCTTCTTTAATGATCGTTTTTATTTCTTTTAAAACTTTGCATTTGTTATTGTCGTTGGATCAGGTCATCAGAAAAGTCCTCAGCAACAGTTGCTAGCGTCATTAGCTCCTGTCGTTTTACAGGACACGCTGAAGATATTGCAGAGAAGAAAAATAGGCCTAATCCGAATTCTTCCCTTCTCCTTTCATTTAGGTCCCCAAACAGAGAATAATAAATAAAATAGTGTCTCATATTTCAAATGTCATTTTCGTCAATGACGTCACCAATAATTGCCGGCCTGCTAGCTTTAACGCGGAGCTCTCAGTGCTTGAATATACATAACAACATTGGTTTTATATAAAAGTCATACTACAACAAAAAGTCCTTCCTTACATTTAAATGTAACTTTTGTGGTTCAGAGCGCATCCACATGAAGAAAAGTGCTTCTCAGCGCAACGCGGTTTAGCCCCGCGGGGGAGAACTTTATATCCCTTCGTTTGGAGGGTCAAATTTAAAATACACATTTCCCAGACACACTTGAACCTAAACTTCCCCTTCAAATAAAGGCGAATGAAGAAGGGCCAGAGAGAAGAGAAGAATTCAGATTGGGCCATAGACTTGAACAAATGTTCGATAAACTTGTTCAGTAGACAATGGACAGAAGATATAGACAGCCAATTTTTGGCACAAATGGGACACCATACTGCCCAGCCTCAGCCAGACTCTGCCTTCAGTGGTCTCAAGTTAAACTCTGGACTAGAGACTTAAATTGTACATTTTTAATAGAATGATCCAATAAAAATTTGCACCAAATAGAAACAGCCTTCAGAAATTTTACCTTTTTTTCCAATTTGCAACACTTTTGTTTAAAACATGGACTCAGATTTAAAAAAAAAAAAAAAAGCTGCATATTGGATCTTTTAACAATGAATTAATTATCTGTGGCCTAAAAAACGTAGGGGACTATACCCGATCACTTCAACTAGAGGTTTGTGACTGAAGAATATCAAATAGAGAAAATGGGCAAAAGTGAAATCCAAGGTCGCTTTTTTAGTGTTATATTTCTATATTGACCAATTTTATGAGTACATTCCTACATTTTTACACTTTGAAAACAACACATTGTAAACAAACTAACTACATTTAAGATCTAATAACCCTTAAGGATAGTTTATTTTCACTTAGGCTGAGTAGATAACTCAAAACATGGGAAAAAAATGTATTTTTTATTTGTTTTGGAGAACTTAAAAGTTCAAGGGGCAAAATGACTGGTCTGAAAAACATTAACAACTTTGACAGAGCCATAAAAGCTACTCGATGATAGATAACTGGCTGAGGGTGTAGTTTTATTTTTGTTTAACCACAATTAAAAATAATTGCCGTATTGAAGGCATAATAGAGGTTGAACTCTGCTTACCTGAATGAGACAGCAAATGCATCCGTAGACGAAGGCTGTCCAGGAAGCTTTTCCCACACAGCTCACAGCTGTAGGTCTTCATTCCACTGTGCATCTTCCTGTTGATGAGAAGCAAAAGAAAAATATCTATATCTACTCCAAATTGGGAGGACAGCTAAGACAGATCGGGTCGAGTTCATCGCATACAGATCTCAAAAGTGGCTTTTTTTTTTACACTTTGCAACTGAAAAATAAAGTCTTTCACTTTGATTTATTTCAATAGAAAATGTCACACTTCATCAACCGCAACACTTATTCCACTTATTTTCTACACAACAAGTTCTTCAACTTATTCTTTGGCAGCGAGGCGCTGTAAATCAAAGTGCTATTCAAACAAAGACACTTGTAAAATTTCCACACCTTGAGTCATCCTTCTGAACGCAGCGCTTTAAAGTAAAATAAAGCGCTTTATTTGTCCAATAGCTGCTTGGATCTCCGATGCGTTTGTGGGGTTGTAAAGCGACAGAGATGTGGATGTCAGGTATGTGATAAATTATCTATTTCCAAACAGACAGTCATTAGGCTGTGACACCGTTTAAGCATACAAGGTCAGACAAAGACTAAGGGTCAATATTTGATTATGTGGATGAGTGCTGTCTGACGTTATTCAGTTACCTAACCTTCAAGGCTTATCCTTACGACCCCCTCCATTACGAAATCCTCAAAGACCCCACGGCTCAGTACAAAGCATATTATTCTTATGAGATATCTGAAAGTGCTCTAAAGCAATTAAGGTGACACGAATTGCCAAACAACTGCCGCGGCGCCTTAAGCCTCCCAAGAACTGCAAATACTTCATCTTGAGAGAGAGGCACGCACAAACGCCCGTGGTTGTAATGACTGCTTGTCAAGTTGACACAATTTCACCGTCAGCGCATTTAATCTTCCGCAGCGGTCACCCCTTTCATAAAGTTTGAAGCTTAAAAACTAAATATGCTCTTCTCGACTGTTTGGGAAACACTGCAACCACGACCGGTGTGGCGGAACACAAAAAAAAAAAAAAAAAATTCTTCATGATTGTTTGTATCAGTCAGACGAAATTAGACGACGTCGAGCACGTTTCAAAGTCTCCGCCGCAGCGTCAGGTGGCACAGAGGGATCAGTCAAGAGCGCTCTTGGAAAAACAATGCCCTTGATAAGAGATCCCCTCAACTCGGCGGAGATGACAGCCATCCATCTCAGCGGCTTCCACAAAGCATCAGAGGAAGAGGTGGTGCCACTCTCCCAAAACATGACTGATTGATGTCAGATGTCGAAAGCAAAATTGATTTACAGCTCCGGCTTCTTGCCTTAAGTGAGGCAGAGCGAGATGGAGCGAAGATGAGGCAACAGACTGAGAGGAGTTGTTTCACGTCCTTTGGAACAGGCAGGAGAAGTAATTGAGTCGAGTGTGACTTTTCACAATTACTGACTGCATTCCAATACTGAAAAAAACGAAAAAATCTGACTCGAATGACATTACAGAAAGAGTTATTATATAACTGGTTCTACTACTAACTGCTAAATGACAGCCTATCAGCAAAGAGTTTAACACCCAATCTGACGTAGATGGTGTTTTTAACACGTTCTTGTGGCATTTTTCTGATGATAGACAACCTGAAGCTTAAAATTGCATTTTGGGAAAAAAAAAAAGTAAATTTGCTCCATTCTTGCAGACTGAACTGTTCTTTTTTTTTCCTGGTGTCTGGCTCAAAACTCTACAGCTGGATAGCTGTAATATTGGTCGCCATTTTTGTTTAGGTTAGGAATATAGGGGCTATATAAAGGTGCGATACGTGAAGAAAACGTTTTTTGAAGTCAACATGACTCAAATTTGACTCTTATTTACTTATGTCTAACATGCTCCACTTCATCTCCAACCTTAAAACTCACAGTTTCAGACTTGCCTATACTCTTTTTTTAAAAAAAAGAAGTTTTACATTAAATGATTTTCTGCTTTAATTACAAGTGTTTTTAAATGAAATAAATGAAGTTGTCACACATCAAGGTGTGTGAAATCTGTTCTCCGCATTTGACCCAGGGGGAGTGGTGAGGTGCAGACACAGCCGCGGTCAAAACCTCCCAATTCAACCCTTGAGCGTCAAGCAGGGAGGAACTGGGTCAATTTTTTTTTTTTTTTTAGCTTTTGTGTTATCTTAGGTATGTTAACGTTGGGCATAAAGTTGCCTAGGAACCACAACTTTTTTTTAAGGATTTTTTGAGTTTCACTGATGTCCACGGCAAACATGAAATCCTGTCCCCCCTTTGTCAACGTAAGGGTGAGGTCCTCTTTAGTTTGACTCGGTCTGGGTTTGAACTCATGATATTCCAGTCTCAGGGTGGACGCTCCACCACATGACCACTGAGCTGGCCTAGTGGTAGAGGCCTAAATGTTGTTTTTTTCTTTGTTCGGCTACCTTGAGTTCCTTGGAAGGCACAAAATAAAATGAGATGCATTCGTATTCCTATTTTATTATTGTATTACTGCAACATGCCTCTCTCTGTAATATTCATATATTTTTTCTCATTTTATTTGTATTTTTACTTATGATCCTTGTTCAAGTTTTGTTCCCGTCTGTAATAAATCCTGACTTGTTGCGACAACGATACATCTATGATGTATTTAGAGTGTGTAAACAGAGAGCTCTCAGTAACAAGGAGGGGAGGGGGAGGCAGGTTTTCCTGATTAACTACAGACACCATGTCCTAGACGATGACGCAGATTTTTTTTATTTTGGTTAATAACGGCATAATGATTATTAAAAGACTTATGAAATAGATCAAAAGATTATTTGATTTTTATTAAAAGCCAAATGTACCCAAAAATAAAGGCAGTAGGTCACACCCGGTTTTCTTTAACACAGGAAGGGTATGCACTTCCATGAAAAAAAACAACAACTTGTTTTTTTTCCTTCGAAAGTCATGCAGACAGCAGGGAGATCCAAACACAAAACAATGTGTTGCAGCTGCACACAACTGCACATGATTCCAATCTGCCTCACAGCGACACTGTATGTGCCGGTCAGTGAAAGCAGAAAACAACAAACCTCGACACAGGAACGCTTCTATGTCCGAGACAGAAGCATCGTCATAAATTCAAGACCAGAACAAGCTAATTCTACGAAATGAATTAGTTGATGTTCTGCATTAATGCTCTAATTATCAGTAATTTTTCAGCTTGTACAACCAACTGCAAACGTAAAAGTTCCTCTCAAATGCTGAATAAAAAAAAAAAAAAACTTATTTTTCCTGTTTGGAAATATATTTTATTTTTGTTTAAAATATATAACCTTAAAACGAGATTTTTCATCTCTACAATATTTAAACCTCCAAAAATGACATAAAACAGTTTCCCACAATGGAATTTTTACTTCATGCATGCATCAGATACCCCAAAACACATGTGTTAAAGTCAAGGCCCGGGGGCCGGATCTGGCCCTCTGGGTAATTCTACCCGGCCCTCCAGATCTTTTTATTTTATTGTTATTAATGGCCAGATGTTGTCTTGTGCTGATTTCTAACTTGAATCTATTTTCATGGAGAGTAAAATACTAAAAGTTATTTAAGGTTTACGTTGATTTATTCTGGAATAATACTCATGCCTTTTTATTATTCATAGTTATGTTAAAAAGTTACAGTTTTAAAGTTTTCAAAATTGGCATTCTGCTCACTTTTTGGACTATTTTGACATTTACTAAGATTTTTTTTAGGCTTTTTGGAGTTTAGCCAATATTTTAGCTTCATGTTAGCTTTTTTGATTATTTTAAGGTTTTGTTTTTATTTTTTTAGGCTTTTTTGGGGTTAGGCTAATATTCACACCCTACCTGTTTTGACTTTTTAGGCTTTTTCCAGCTTTTTTTTTTTTAGTATACTTTGAAATTCAGCTACATGCCAGCTGTTTTAGCTAACCTACGCTTTCTTTTTTTTTTTTTGCGTGTGTTATTTGGGCTTATTTGGCATTTAGCTAATATTTTACCCAGCAATCAGCTTCACTGTTTTTATCTATCAGTCTCAGCATCTTTTGCTACCAGCACTAGCATCTCCAGCTACCAGCTCTAACATCTTCAGCTACGCGCTAGCATCTTCAGATACCAGCACTAGCATCTTCGGCTACGCACTAGCATCTTCAGATACCAGCACTAGCATCTTCGGCTACGCACTAGCATCTTCAGATACCAGCACTAGCATCTTCAGCTAACAGCACTAGCATCTTCAGCTACGCACTAACATGTTCAGCTACCACCACTAGCATCTTCAGCTAACAGCACTAGCATTTTCAGCAGCCAAACAGCATTCACACTAGCATTATTACAGGTCATGCTATATATCTAGATCATTATTACGTTAAAAAGTTACGGGTTTAAAGTTGTAAAAATTTGGTTTTAGTGTTTAATAAATATTTATTCTGTTCGGCCTGCAACCTAAGGTGCGTTTTGGATCAGAGTGTCACCCCTGCCCTAAAACATGACAGTTGTTGATATTCAGTGTGTTTGTTCTTAAAATACAGTCAAACTGAAATTATTTTCATACATTTCCATCTGATTACATGAGGTAAGCTGCTCTAGTGAAGGAAGAAATGGAAAAAAAAACAGTGTTTAAGTTAAAATGCGTGTCACACCTCTGTGGTGGTGGTGGGGGGGTGAAGTCTAAACATCTCCCAGTTAATTTAACATTTCACAAGCCATCCCCAGAAATCCAGCCACATGAATGAAGCCACACGGCGGGTTGTTTTTTTTTTCTTTAACCTTTTTCTTAGGGTCATATGTGATGTACTCCGTTTCATTCCGATAAGAGGAAAACACACGTAAGTGGAAAACCACAACACACACAGAGCACAAAGGCTTTCAAAGGCCTTTTGTGTCCCCCTTCAATCTGACCATTGTGCCCCCCAGACAGAGCACTGATAAGCCATGGATGGACTTATTAAGGCCACGCAAAGTGCAGCCGGTGCTACCTTTTTTTTTTTTTTCCATCGTAAATACAGTGCTGATGAGCAAAGCGTGATGCAGACACGCGTGACTGCAAGCGTGTTAAGTGAAACAGCACGATACCGGATGTCCAACAAAATGGAAATCACCTCTCTCTGCGGCGTTTACATGTTTAAAAGCGCTTCCAGTGAAATATAACCACGACATTCTTTAGAGATGGAGTTGTTTGTCTGTCAAGAATAGAGGATCTTTGTTTTTAGAAGAAGCAAATGTGTCAAGTAAACGTGTTAGCAATTTAGCCTAATTGGGTTTAGAAACAACAAAGAATTCCCTTTGAGGCGTTACAAGAATTATTTCTTAGAAAAACATATTTTAGAAAAACATCAGTGGTTTGTCTAGTCCAGGGGTTGGCAACCTTTCACAGTAAAAGAGCCATTTGGGCTCGTTTTCTACTGATCAAAACCTAGAAGGACCCGTATTGACTTATGTTAGCCTTTAAGAAATTTGGATTTGCTTTTATACCCTTCTTTTTGGTTTTTTTTTAAATAAATATGAATAATTTCTATTTTTGGCACGAACAAACGCAAAAATATATAAAAAAAGAAACTAATATCTCAGAAAAAGGGATTTTTTAAAAACATTTTTAACTTTAGCAGCAAAAAGCTAGCTTGTTGCTCAATTACTAGCTGAACTCCAAATTAGCATATCATTTTTCTGTAGAAGAAGAATCTTATTTCTATAGCACTTTTCACAGAACGAATTCACAAAGTGCTTCACAAAAGAGCATAAAATCTGAAGACAAAGGGAAATAAAATCAATTGGCATTAAATCAGCTCAAAATTAGCATAAAACCCCCAGTAGATAACTAAAAATGTTAGCAAATTGCTAAAATAGTAGCTAAACTCCAAATTAGCATAAAAATTTAATTAAAGGCCAAATTCGCCAAAAAAAAGCTAGCTTGTTGCTTAATTACTAGCTGAACTCCAAAATAGCCTAAAATTCCATAGTAAACTAACTTAATCGAAAACGGTAGCATGTTGCTAATATTGAAGCTAAATTCTAAATTATCCCCCAAAAATTTCAGTAGACGACAAATTTGCTGAATACATCAGCATTTTACTAAAATATTAGCTAAACTCCAAAATAGCATAAAATCCTTCAGTAAACTAAATTAGTCAAAAACGTTAGCATGTTTCTAAAATAGAAGCTAAAACTCTAAATTAGCCTAGAAATCCCAGTAGATGACAAATTAGCCAAAATTATTTGCATGTTGCTAAAATAATAGCTAATCTCCATATTTTTTGAAAATTCCAAAATCTCCTCTGAGGGGGCGTGGCTTTTGGGGCTGAGCTCAGTAGCCCCGCCCCCGATTCCCCCTGATTCGTCCCTCATTCACATTTCAATAAATAAGTACTCAGAAATGCAATTTTTAAGTTTAAACATTTGAAAAATGCCACAAAACATGTTAAAAACATCATTTTCTTTGGAGTCAATATCTGAAATATCCTCCCGCTCAGCTCAGACGCAGCCCTCCACACGTCGTAACGGCTCGCTGTCATGTTGCTCCTATGAAGCGCATGATGGAGTGTGTGTTTGAGTTTGTGTTTCAGCGTCTGGATGTGTGTGTCTGTGCGGTGGGAGGGAAGGTGATTTGAAACAGACTGACTGTAGCCATTAAGGAAGTTCTCATAAAACTCTCTCAGGCCATTTACTCAGTTAATAATCGACTTTGTCCAACAGTCACTTTTGACAACGGCAATAAATTCTAAATTTATGTCAACAAAGCATATGCTGATCACCTTGCATGGTGTGCTTCCTCATAAAACCCGCCCGACTGAGGGCGGCTTTGACTTCATGTGTGTGTGTTTGAAATGTGAGTCGATTACAGGCCCGTGTTATTGAGCCGTAACAGCTTGGCTCGTGTAATTCAGAAGTGTTTTTTTCCTCCTATTTTGCCGCCGGACTTGGCTGGCTATATATCATAACTAGTGCTGCGTTTGCTAGTAAAGACCCAGGCTTCCCACCTGCCCTTCTTTGTAATACACCAGTTAAAAAGTCAAGCTAAGGTGATCTACTGCTCTGCACAGTAAGACGTGGAAAAAATGACTCCAGCGCGCGCGGCGCGGCGCTCGGATGATTTTAGGTCATCTCGATTTAACGTGATCGGACTTTGACAGAGGAAGTGGAGCCGGTGCCAAACCCCATTAAATCAAAGTACTTTATTTGATACCCATGCTGATACCCCCCCCCCAGCTCTACAAAATTTAGATTTATTGACAAAAAATGTCAGATTTGGTGACTTTTGGTTCTCTGAAACAAAATGATGCTTCGTTTCCATATATGTCATTCTTATCCTGAATTTTGGCATTTTAATTGTTGTAAAAATCTCCAACCCAGTACATAAACTCACCAATCTTTGGTTGAATTTCATTTAAAACTAACACATAAAATAACAACAGAGCTTTGGGTAAAAACTACAGCTATGAATGACAGATTAGTAATGCGGGACTGTAAAAACGAGCAGAACATGCATATTTCAATAGATAATATGGTTTTTATTACATAAATAATTCCTTGAGTTTAGATTCCATTGTTTTATTTGTTGAAAAAGCCTTTAGAAGCTAAAAAAAACTGAAATTCTTCAATACATGCATTAACTGTTTTTATAAAAAATAAAAATGTTTAAAGAAAAAATGCGTACTTTTAACTTTTAACACCTTTTTCTACTTGTTTCTTATGAATATGGATACATATCGACATCCAATCTAGAATATTTAAAATAAATTAAAGTACTTTAAATACTCACTCCAAAGAAAACTGTGTTTTTTGGTCTTTTTAACATGTTCTCGCTGTATTTTTCTGATATTGGAGAACATATTCAAAGAAAATTAAGCTTAAAATTGAGGGTTGTGTTTTGGCAAGAACAATGTCCCACAACTGTACCAGAACCTTTTTTTTTCTCAATTTAAAAAGCCCTCCTGAATATTAATACATAGTTTATGTTAATAAAATGGTAAAAATTGGCTAGTGCAACTGTTCTCAAATTGCCTTTAAGTTGCTTTTCCCAAGCAAATTCACAGTGCTTTCTTTTAGTGTATTAAGAAATATTTGTTCATTTAAGGGAAAAATTATTATTATTAGGGTCAGTCTGACAAACTGAATAATTGATTTGAATCGATCTAAGCTTAATAGATCAATAATCAAGCTCTAAAAATAGTGATCGATCTTGAGCATAAAGCTGAAGTCCGCTAGTTTGATGCTAACATTTAATGGAATTTCCCATAAGACGGCTAATGCTAATGCTCAGTTGACCTAAACATACATCGAACAGTCTTATATACTCAAAGGCGTGACATTTACAAACTCTTTTGATGTAATATTTTTTAAGTAACTATTTGTGGTCTAAAACATTGTTTTTGCTTATTCTTCTTGAAAAAACTGTACTGTTATAGTATGATCGCCACCTAGTGGCCAAACTGAAACATAGCAGAACATTTTTGTTAGAACTTCTCCTTTTGAGAATCCATGTAAGCTATTAACAATCTCATTATTTCACAAATAAATGTTACAGTATGTGAACTGATTCAGAATAATATAAATATATTAAAAACATATAGTAGATTAACGTTTTTAAATGTGTACAAATTTGTAAACTCAAAACTGAACCGAATTGAAGAATTGAATCGAAAAGTTAAATAATTCAAGTAGTTGGCAACAGCCAGACTCGCTATGTGCGCCCCCTATCTACCTCCAAAGGAACTTCTCACCGAAGGATGATGAATATAATGTTTTACAGCCTCTTTAAACTAAAATAAAAGATCAATACTTGGTGAGAACCCATCGAGGATGAATCGCGGGACTAAATATCGCAATATTTTGCAATATCGATATTTTGGCACACCTCTTCTACCTATACTTGGGAAACAAAAATAACTCATAGCATTATTTTAAAATGTCAACCCTCTCCAAAAATGAGACAATAGTGCCTGAATTTGGAGATAAAAGCACATGGTGGACAGATACTGTCCCCTCACATACAAGCCTCTGTCATGGTGAACAAAGCTGAAATGATGCATGAGGCAGTTCGGTGACACTTTGGTGGCTGATCCTAATGCAGCCATAAGTGCTTTGTGTGTTTCTTGTGTTTTTCAGCATGAATTCAGAGTCCATTAGGAGGCTGACCGTGTCACACAAACAAAGGACGCGAGAAAAGCTGGAATTCAAACGAGTAGCAGCAAATCACTGGATATAGACGCTGGTTTTTCTGTCTTGGTGCTTTTTAACATTGGAGCGCATCCAGTCTTTTTAGAGAATCAGGTGAAAACAGCTTCTTTTCTGTCATTTCCTCCCTGCTTTTAAGCCTCCTCGCTCCCATCCCGGCTCTGTCTACACTCAATCAAAATGTATCAAGCCGGCTGGCGTAACACCGTTCGGCGTGGGTTGTTTATCCTGAATCCTCCCGCACATATCAATGACTCGGCCCCCGTTGTCTGCCATCGGGGAGACGTTCATATAAATTCAAGCCACACGCGCAAACGCGGAAGCGCTCGTGTAGAGCATAGATGAGTAGGTAGGACAGAAGGAGACAGAAGAATGTGGAGCAAAAGCGCTGCCGCCTTTCATCTCCTTTCTTGCTATTTATAATATCGAAGACACGACAAACCACAAATTTGCCCCGGGGGCATCTCTGGAGAAGAGCAGTTATGCCACACTGTCAGTGTAGAAGTATGCCAAAGTGTGACACTGGTGAAGGAAAACAACAAACATGTTGACTTGCTGCGGTAATACACTCCCCATCGCCGCACTGTCAAAATGTGACACCTGGTGTCAACCTTAAGTGGAGGCGAGACTGAGCGTTTCTTGGATTAGTCACATTTTGACCGCCGGGTGATTGACACAAAATATCCACAGGTTTTCTGAAAATTCTGCCTGTTTGTCTGCTAAAGGAGGAAATGAATAAACAAACTTTTTTTGTTATGAACGTTAAAATGCAAAAGTACTTACTTGCTTAGTAAAATACACCAAAATAACAAAACCTTAGAAATAAAGTCAAGAAATTACCTTCATGGCTGATTTTCTTGAACCCAAAAAAAAAAAATTGGGAAAACAAAATAGATTTAAAGAGAATTCTCAATACTTTAATGAGATTATTTTCTTAAAAAAGACAGAGACTGGGACATTTTTTCATGAAACAAGGATCTTATTACTTTCTTAAGATTCTGTTTTATGTTTGATTTAGCTTTAAAACACACTATCAAAATTAGGGGTGTAGGGAAAAATCGATTCAGTGATATATCGCGATATTTCCTTTGGTGATACTTTTATCGATTTAAAATGATGTTTAATTAATTATTTGTGAGCGTCTTTCAGTCTTACTTGTGTTTTTCACCTTAACCTCTGACTACTCTTATAAAAAGCATTCCTAGTGATCTTTTTATTACGATTATGCCGTTTTTATCCAATATCCAAAAACCTGTGTTGCTTTTTTTTTTTTTTTTTTTTTACATAGTGTCAACAGGGCAGCAGGAGTTCATTAGAAAGTCCTCTCTAAGTTGGGACTGTCAAGCCCACCTCCACATCCCGTTACCCATTTGTTTACATGCTATCCCGCTAGCTTACAGCCCCTCATAGCCCCAACCCAACATGGTCGGGAAACAAAAATCGATTGAATGATATATTGTGAAATATCATTTGGTGAAATCGCTTTAAAATAGTGACAAGACAATATTTAATTAATTATCTGTGAGCGACCTTCAGTAAATTACTTTTGTTTTCCACTTAAACCCTCGACCACTAGTTGGCAGCAGAGGACACTTTGAGCAGCTCTACGCCACATGAGAACAAGATTAAATTAAATTTTTAGTCTCATATGTTCAGTTAGCCTCGCGGTTTTTCATTTTTTTTGCTATGATACTCAGTATGAATACGTTTTTTTTCTAAGTAATACTCTTTAAATTAGGAGTGAACATTTTTCGACACAGTCTTGGGATATAGCGTGAAATGCAATGTATCGCGATTCATATATATCAATACGAATCTTGCGATATGTATCATATCGCGATACATGCCCCAACATGTGTAGCTTCAGATTGCAAATATTTTTTTCCTTTGTATTTTATCTATTTTTGCTTTGTTTTTAAGTAATTTATTTAAAATTCAAATAAAAATAAATACATATATAAATATGTTCTTATGGGTTAAAGAAAAAAAAATTGAATTAAGCAAGGTGGAAATTGTGTGCAAATTCATGCAATTTTATATTTATAATGGTTGTTTCTGTCCATGTTTTCTATTTTATTTTCCATAAATTGCCATGAAAAACAAACAAATCCAAAATATGTTGCATTAAAGAATTAAGAAAAGCAGCAATTTTGCATGAATCATCTGTGCAGAAGATGATTTCTTTTCTTTTTTTTATTATTTTAATCAGAACCGAAACTGTACAGGTGCCAAACCAGCAGAGACACAATCACTTCTGTTGATCACAGCTGACAAAAACAGGATGCCACCAAATTAGACTTGGGTCTTTAAGATAGGCACTCATGCTTTTGTAGCAAAGCAGACACCTGTTTCCCCGTTTTTAAACATTTAAAATGTTGCACGATTGTGTTTTTTTTTTCCTCATTCCTTGCATGAGAATAAGCCTTACTGTAGTTGTGCACACGTACCTCGATGAGTATCACATGCATTTCCTGTGAAATCATGACAAACGCAGCCCTTTTCTTCAGAGATAGAAACCACAAAATACAATCAAATCCAACTTGCAGTAATTATCATCAATGTTGCATGACTGCTGATCATCTTATTGTGGAGCAGAAGATCAAAAACAAGAAACTCCTAATTGTGCTTCCCGGGTAGTTGGACTATTTGAAGAGTGATACCTGGATTCTCCAAAGCTTAGAAAGTCGGATTCGCTCTTTAATGCCCTCGGCGTTACTCAGAAAGCCATTTCAACCTCTCGTCTACAGTTCCACTCAATGAAAAGTGCTTCCCTCTCTTTGACAAAGTCCTTTTATTCAATAAGAGGTGACACTGAAGTGAGAGCGTGACCTAGATGTTTCAGTTCGAATCCGGCAACAACTATCGGTGGCGATCTAAACAGCAAAACGATCCCGTTTGCATGATTTCAGTTAACTTGCATGGATTAGAGGAGGAAATAACTTTAAAAACAGAAGTCAATCTCAGTGAAAAGCAAAGCAAATGAAGCTCCAGATGAATTCTGTGCAGAGGTTAAGGTCTGTCTGGAGTGCTGCAGGTTCTCCCTCTGGGCCAGTACTATAAATGACAGCGCACACTTAGTCAACCGGCCGGTTAAATAAGGATTAAAGGGATTGGGAGAAACTAACTTCGCTCTTTTGAGGACAAAAATGTTTGCAGCTGAAAGTAGAACCCTGCGCAACATTCCGACATATCCATATAGCTTTTTTGTCATTTCAGCGAGGCCTCCAAACACAGTTGGGAACAAAGCGGATCACAGGACTAAAATATTTCTGTTAAAGCCCTTCTCTGACACAAACTTCTCCGCTGCCTCTCATTTGGTTTCTGACTGAAAATAGCACGTCAACATTTCTTGTTGTTTTTTTTATTTTTTTTCTTGTAATCCTCAGCGATGTCGCCAGTTTTGCTGGATTCCTGTTTTTCTTGCGTCTCCTGCTTTCTTGATCTGAGAGAGGTTACAGCGAGTGAAAACTGTTGGCTGGGGCGTGCGTCTGTCTGTTGTGGAAGGGCTTTGGTGGTCTATAAAAAGCTGCCAGACAAAGTCTTCCCTCTCTCCTCATGCATTATGCATCGGCATCACCTTCCATCAAGTGGCAGAAAAACCTCAAAGAAATCTAACTTTAGCTTCTATTCTGAAAGCCAAACAGAGGAGGAGAGGTGGTGGTGGTGGTGGGTTTTTTTTTTTTCTTTTTTTTTTTTTTGTGCTGCCACAGTTGGGCTAAGCACCTGTTACATCAATAAAAGATGCATTTCACAACTAGAATGGCGACAAAAGCAGCCCGCGTGATGGAGGAGCAATCAGAGGAAGAAGCACTTGAAGGAGAATTATGAGCGCAGCAGCTCGAATCTGACGACTTTGGATCAAACTTTGACCTTGCAGAGAAGTTTAGTGCTGAAAACAAACCCTGAAACTGGTTAAGAAATCTATTAGGAGTTTGTACATGTAAATCATGTTTATATCATTTTTCTTGTGGCATATATAAAGAAAATAAAGCATAAAATGTAATTTCTAAGTATTTGTTTAAGCTCCAATATCGCTAATGTTAGCTTGAAGGCGTGCGGGAGAGCATGTAAACAGAGAGCTCTCAGCAACAGGGTGGGTAAATGACAGTTGAGCTCGCACCAACTCAGAGGCAAATTTAAAATAAACTACTGTCCGCTCGGCATGAAACTTTGTCCAGGAAAACCACACACAGGTGGTTTTTTTTTTTAATTATTTTTAGCTAAAAATGTTACAAATGTTAAATTTTTTTTTTTTCCTTTATTTTTTCTAAATCACATGATCTTTTGATGCTTAATGATTTTTAACCACCTGTAGCTTTGTTGGTACAATTTTTTTTTTTCAAATTCAAGTTTTATTGACAAAGCATGTTGACAACGAACATTTTAAGATACAGAAGTTGTTGCTCTGCTTCATCTTTTTTTTTCCCCTCTTGCTTTCCTCTTTCCCTTTCCTTCAATTCCTTCCCCCTTTTTCTTCCTTCCCCCTCTCCCCTTCCCCCTCCCTTCTTCTTTCTCCCTCTCTTTTAAATAAGAACACAAAAAAGAGAGAAAAAAAAAAAACTTGGGTGTGCGTAGAAGGATTGTTGGTACAATTCAAATCACTGATTAGAAGTCTTGAACCGGAAAATTATAATTCATGTAAAGGAAATGGTGAGGTTGAGATTATATAAGTTCGTTTCCTCCCACTTCCTTTCAAGCGATCTATAATTTGATGCCTTATATCCTATGGATGACTCATCTTTGTGCGGTTTTAAACTGCTTTTGCACATGCATTATACTTGCTTTTGATTGGTTGAAAAAAATAATTTCAAATCAAATACAATTTTTTAAATATTATATTTATTTATTCTCTTATTTCAACACAGGTAGCTTGTAGTAAAGTAAAAATATTACAGCAAAGTGGCAAATAAATCCCAAAGCTGGGGATTGTACTTCAGACTTCTCTCTTTTAGGTAAAATACCAGACTAAAAAAACTGGTTCAAAGATGTGGTCTCCTTATCATAATTTTGTAGTTTTTAATCAAAATAAAAAGAAAACTTTTTAAGACATTTTCTGCAGAGCGGCAGGAGCTTATTAGAAATTTGCTTTTTGTTGTAGGTAGGACAGCTGATGCAGAAGTTAGTCTCAATAGTTTCCCAGCATGCCTTTGTTTGTGACAGGCACCTCACAAGCCCAAGCTAGCATTAGCATACCACAAAATAAATAAAAATGGTGAGAAATTTCAGAGCTATCCAGCAATACAGTTTAGATCCAGATAGCAGCTGAGATGAAGACGTTAATGGATCCATTTCTAGTGAAGCGTTTAGACTTAAAACAGACAAGGAAGAATAAGTTTTTTTAAACATCGGTTTTTATCTGCTCCTGATCCAACGCGATCTCAACAAATAAATACTCAGAAATGCAGTTTTAACCTAAAATGTGTCCTCCGTTATGAGAAACATGTTAAAAATTCATATTCATTGCAATGGGTCTTTAATGCAGCATCAGCCAATCACAAGCACCGTTACACATGTATTTTCATTTGTGTGTAAAGATTGTAAAAAGGAAGCTAAAGGATTATTTGAACTCATGCACCTTCAAACTCTTTAACCCCAGGAAATAACCTGCGCTCTTTGAACTACCGTAATCATCTACAAAATGGAATTCCATCAGATTCTGAGGCTGAGATTAGCAGCTTTGCACTGATATGCAACACTAAGAACTGCATTTTCTCCTCAGCAAACTCACTTGATTTTTATGTCCGTTGCATAAACGCTACACTAAGATGCTTTTCTGCTCTGAAGAATCTTCCGGAGTTATGTTCATTCTGTAAATGGTTGAAGAAAAACGTAAACACTGATGTTAACCGGTTATATTTAATAAAACGCTGAAATGAAACTTAAAAAATACACAGACATGAAAGAAAAAAAAAAAAAGTGACCTTCTAGTACGCAATTTAACTTTTCTTCCGGAAGGGAACAAACCAGACAAATTTGATCTTTTAACACTTTATTAGTAAATTTTAATTTTAAAACTGAATATTTACAAAATATGTCTAAAATCCAACATTAAGTGTTATAGGGCTATCTTCACAGACCAATTGACAAAAGTTTCTAGTTGAGGTCAAACTAAAGTATTTGAAGGTAAAATACAAATAAAAATTGGAAAAATGGTTTAATACATTTTCATATTAATATTTACAAGAGTGCATGTGGATCTCTGACTCCTCCATTCTGGTTCTCTATGGAAAATAAAGTATTTTCTTTTTTAAAGTATATCTGTAAAAAGTAAGTAGTAAAGAAAAAATAAAACTTGATCCAATTCATTAACAAACAAATGAAGGACATTGCGAATCATAAGCTTTTTGAGTGCCGAATCTTCTATTTTTAAAACAAATTCAAAGATTTTAAGTGTTCGTAAAATTTTTTTTACTGAATTAGCTCTGATTTAGTTCATTAGATTTGCACATTTTTGCCTGAAAATTTAAACTCTAATGATTTTCTGCATTGAGAGGAAACCCAGGTGACACAGGAAGTCTTTTATTTTGAAAGGAAGTCATGTGGAATCTCTGACAACAATTATAAACTATTTCAAGTTTAAAAAAAAACAACTTCATTTTATTTTCCCCCCAAAATAGTTTGTTTATAGTTATCATAATAGTAACGTTAATCTAAAAAACATCCGTGTCTTATTTTCCTAAAAAGCGAATAAGACTTTCTAGCTCCTGTTGGGATGTTGTCAGTGAGAAATTGACCCGAATGGCTCTAGAAGTGTTAAAGAGTGCAGACCCTCGCACTCGCCTCTCACTGCGACCCTGCAGGAGTAGATGAAGGTCTTCCGAGGACGCCGTCAATAAGTCAGCACAGACTTTGCTTCACAAAACGGCTCAAACACCGTTTGTCTGGAAACACGAGACGGACCTCTGATTTGATTTTTAGCAGCCTGTTTGACAAAGTGATTGTTTTGGTATTTGGAAAACTGTTACATAAGATTGATCTGTTTTACTGTACTCTGAAGGCAGAAGAAATCAAAATTAAAGATGAAACAAAGGCATTGAATGCAGTTAAAACTGGTAAAAATGGCCGCCGGTGGGGTATTTTTGATGGATCTGACCTCTCAAACATGCCAGTGTTGTGTGTGTTGTGGCCCGGGGAGGTTCAGGTGGCGGCTCTGGCACGGGGCCACGAGCGCCGTCATTCACCACGGCACCCACGGGCGTCTCGAACAGCGCCGGTCAGAGCTCGCCGCGGTAAACAAGTCTCGCTCTCGTCTCAGCGGCGCGTCTGTCCACGAGGGTGAACGCCGTGACGCTTCTGTACTCTAATACACGTCGCAGAGCGTGTTTGCTTGCTTTCTGATGGCGGCAGAGTGCTTCCACTCAGATGAACATGTTAAGTACATACAGTGTGTTATCTAAATCCGGTTGCTGCACAAAACAGCATCTGCACATGAGAAAAAAAAACCAAAACAGCCTATACAAAAGCTAGAGGATCCATTTTTATCACTCTGGGATCATTTCGTCTATTACTGCATCATCATAAGCGGCAAAGATTGGTCAAAAAAGCTGAAATATAAATGAGAAACATGACTAATTAAAAAAGACATATCTGATTTGAACCTCTACAGGTAAAGATTTAACCTGATTTCCTGGCTGGTTAATGATTAATATGAAGCTACGGTCACATCGCCCTCGGCAACGCGCGTTCTATAGACCACCTCTAATGAAAAGTCTATGTAAATGCGCAAAAAGTCTAGCATTAATGCTATAAACAGACAAGCAGACGACTAGATTTGCTGGTTTGATGGACAAATGGGATCTACAGAGCAAGAGTCAGACATCAAGCTAAAGCAGGATCAGGCAGGTAGAGGTCAATCACCAGCATAAAAGTTTCAGGGATCAGATAATGTAGTTCGGGCGTGGGTCGGGGCAGGCGGCAAAAAGACAGAGTCGAAGCAGAATTAGTAAAACAGCAACTCGGGTCAGAATAATGATGCAGGGAATGCTGCACAAACAATACTTCGCACTGAGTGAATGTGCCGCTTAAGACTCATTAATGTCAATGGGATTCATTCATATTGTAGGGAGTCAATAGTCCGGGATTGGCTCCCGCCGGTAACCAGATGGAGAGACAGCTCTGACTTGGGAAAAGTCTACGATCATTTTCAGGATCTACGTACAAAACGAGTGACCGCTGCACGCAAAACCAAGTTAAACTTTGACCAATCGGAGACTTGAATTTGTTAGAGACGTATAAATGGCGTCCATTTTTATTCACCAATGAGCCAAAAACAATTCATCCCAGAGGAAAAATGAATAATTTTGGTTTCCTTACAGCTGGAATTCTATGACATAAAGTCTCTCATGTTTCAGGAAAGAGCTGTGATAGAAAAAGTCTGCAGTAAGATTAACAAGATCTACATGGTTTCCACATTTCAACCTGAGTTTGTTTTTGCTACAGGTTGTGGATATGCACTAGTAAACAGCAGAAAAAGAAGAATAGCCCCTCCCTGCTCATCCAGTGTGAACATCATGGACTTATCACACATTCTCTGTGTCTGTAGCTTGTAAAAAAATGATCGTCACAAAGGGTTTTATTCCTTTTGTAAATTATTTTTTATTAAACTTTTAACTCTTTTTTTGATAAAAAAAAAAAAAACACTTTTTGCCACAAACTAGTGCGGAAATTATGACTCGATCCTGTTCCTAAAGACTCACTCAACTGTGTTTTCGATATGTTCTTGTGCCATTTTTCTAATGATAGACCACATATATGAAAAAAAAAATCTTAAATTGATTTTTTTTAATTGAAATCCTTGTAAATCCAGAGGAAATTGAATAATCCATTTTGAAATATATCATATTTATGACAGAATTCTGATGCATCCACTTGACGAATAGATCAGTGGTCCCGCCCACAACAAATTCTAATGAACTCCAGCCGCTCTGAAGAAACTATGTCCTAGTAAACAAAACAGGTTTCAGATTTTGTCTAAAAATAAGAATCATTATTAAAAAAAGACCACAGGAATGTTTTTAAAATTGATGAAAACATTACCGGAGTTGGTCTTTAAAACTGTATTCTTAGATGTTTGGACATTTTTCTAAACCACAACCTAACATGAACTTCAACCCAGTTGCCAATCAAAACAAAGAAAATACAGGAAAATCCAGATTTGCAACTCCGGTCATTCTGATACAACCATAAAGTGACTGTATATGTTTCTGGAATTTTTATAATGCAACTGATATCGCATGCACACTATGACTATATATTTTTTAATAATACTCATTTAAAGATTATTTAATTTATGTAACAATGTAGTAGATTGATTAAAATCTTTAAAATTAAAAGATTTAAAAAGTTTGAATCACTTTAAATTGGAGGAAAAAGTTTTTACCAATTAAAAAAAAATCTGTTTCAAAATAAAAAACTCAAGCTTTTTTTTTACTTTTAGTGAATCAGCAAACAATTAACAACTACTAATGGTTTAGATGAAAATCTTACATATAATACAGGATGGGAAAACTTTTTGGTTATATGTAAATTTGACAATTTCGAAATTTATTTTAAATTATGTGGGATAGGATCATGCAAGATAAATCCTAAAATTCAGTATTTCTACTAAAAAAAATAATTAACAAAATGTAATGCTATACTTGCAATAATTACATTATCTAATAGAGTTGTGAGCAAAAAAAATTAAAGAGAGAAAAATTAGACATTTTAGGATTAAATGGTGTTTATGTTTTAAAATACTTTCTTCGCCGCAGTACTGCATGCTTACAGCGCCTCCAGCCGAAAATATGCATTTGCTTAATGCCTTTGATTGCCGCTGCTCGTCTCAGTACCTTCATCTCTGCCCAACTGTTAAGCAGAAAAAACTTCAACGATTGAGCATAAAAGCTAAACAGCAGCCGGTGAAAAGAGGGGGCGGTCTGTGCCAAGAACTCCCGCCGCTTTGAATCGGCGCGGCGCAGCGGCGCGCGCAGCTTCACGTGACACTTCGGGTTTGTGTGCGTTTTTCCGGCCTTTTGTGCTGGTACAGATGCGTATTTTGGAGAGAGGCAGGAAATCAGAAAACCCGAGAGTGGCGTGCAGAGGGCGGGTTGACTGATCGGGGCATTAGCGCCCAGGTGCTATGTGGGTTCCTGAGCTTTTTTGTGCTTCAGCAATCCTCAAAGAGGGAGAAATGAGGGTACCTGAGATTGTAAGATTAAAAGCTAAAAACTTGTGTGTGGCCACCTTGCTACACGCAGGACCCTCTTCTGCCGTTTCTTAAACAGCTCGTCGATTCTTGCGAAGATTATTTTTACAAGCCTCCGTCATCACCTTGAATTCGCTCTCTCCGTCGTTCCAGCGTGCACAGCTGGAGGAGGTGAGAGCATGAAACAAGTCTTCCAGGAAGTAAAGAGGGGAGAGCGCGAAAATATATTGTGAGAGCGAGAGGATAAAATATGTGCTGACAGCTTTTTGGCCGCGGGGCCAGAACACTGAAATAGTAGCGTCTGGATGTCAGGCCGGGGTCGTTCCCTTCACTTGAGAGCAGACTTTCCCCGACCCCGGCTGGGAAAACATTACACACCACTACAGAGGACTGATAATGTAGTAACTTGTTCAAATAGGACACTAATGCCCCTCGGAGGGGGCTGAATCTGTGGAAAGACCTGTCAGCTGAATTAAGCTGTTTCGTCTGTTACATTAAGCAGAGAGAATGTTTGCGTAACACGCTCAAACAGTAAATCTGTCATTGGCGGGCTTTATTATATTCTCCGGCTTGTTGCTGCCCTCACTGTGATGCCACGGTGAGGGTAAAAACCTTTCTTTCCAACAGGTTAGGAAGACCATAAAGGGAGAAATCGATAGGGCTGCTGTGAGTCATCGGACACTTAAGTGTGTTTCTGTGTGCGTGGATGTATGGCGGTGCGGCAGGAGGGAAATTTAAACAACAAACAGGACCTTTAAGAGCCCTGCAACGTAAAAATATAAGTAACCCTTATAGTATTTGTCACGATTCTTGTTCCTCAAGTTAACTAAATTATTCAAAATACACAAATTGATATGATTCGGCTCTATTCTCTAATGGATTCGGTTGGAATAAAAAAAAAAGAGTAAATAAAAAGTGATAGTAGTAGAGTTTTTTAAAGCACATTTTGTTCGAGTCAGTGTATGTGACTGGACTACCACAACTTCTGCATTCATATACATGCAACATTAGACATAGGGTAGATGTTCCTGTCTGATAGGAGTTAGCACGCATGAAGCTTTTTTTTTTTTTGCACAACTAAAAGTAAAATGCATTTGAGAAACAGAAAATTAAATATAATGCAGGGAGAGGCAGAAAGAAGTAGAGATGTATATAAAAATACAGAGAAAACCAAATACAGTGACGGTGAATTACAAGATCAACCCAAAATTCATCACATTAAACTAGACTGAAGAGTGGATTACACTTTACAAAGCAGGATTTTTGTTTAATACTACAAAAAATGCAGCTTTTTTCTTCATGGAGAAAAATTGACAAAAAAATGAAAAACTGAAAATCTTAGAAACGTATAAATTAGAAAAAAAGTAAGACTTGGAGTAGGAATTAGTTAGACTTTCTAACAACTAACCCATGGTTAATGGTCAAACAGAGCTACCTCCAGATCAAAATTTGACATTTTGGTGTCCCCACCTCATCGTTTTTTGACGTGCTGTTTGTTCAAATTATATAAAAGCTCCTCAGCCTTGAGGCTGAAAACCAAACCGGGATGTGGACCGCACCAGTACCCTAACCTGATACCGGACGTGATCGTGATTCCATACACCGATTGGGCTATAGTTTGGGTACTGGGTTAGAAATACTAACTAAACTCCAAAATGGCCTAAAAAATAGAAAAAAGTCTAAATTAGCCAAAGTAGCTAGCATGTGGCTGAACTCCACAACAGCCTAAAAAAAGGGGGAAAAAAAACTAAGTTAGCCAGAACAGCTAGCATATAGCTGAAATGTTAACTGAACCCTAAAATGGCCTAAAAAATGAAAAGAAAAAAAAACTAAATTAGCTAAAATAGCTAGCATGTAGCTTATAAATTAGCTTAGCCTAAAATAACGGAAAAAGTCTAAATTGCCCAAAATAGCTAGCATGTAGCTGAAATATTAGCTACACTCCAAAATACCCCAAAAAACTGAAATAAAGCCTAAATGAGCCAAAAAAATATTGACTAAACCCCAAAATGCCTTACAAAAACCAACTAAATTTGCCAAATAGCTAGCATATAGCGTAATTATTTGCTAAACTCCAAAATTGCTTAAAAAACAGAAAAAAGCCTAAATTAGGCAAAGCTGCTAGAATGTAGGTGAAATATTAGCTAAACTCGAAAATAGCCTAAAAAACATAAAAGCCTAACTTAGTCAAAGCATTTAGCTGAAATATTAGATAAACTCCACAATAGCATAAACAACAGAAAAAAGCCTTAACTAGGAAAAGCAGCTTGCATGTAGCTGAAATATTATCTAAACTCCAAAATGGCCTAAAAACAGAAAAAAGTCTAAATTAGCCAAAGTAGCTAGCATGTGGCTGAACTCCACAACAGCCTAAAAAAAGGGGAAAAAAATAAGTTAGCCAAAACAGCTAGCATATAGCTAAAATATCAACTAAACCTAAAAATGGCCTAAAAAAAAAAATTTAGCCAAAATAGTTAGCATAGCTGAAATATTAGCTACACTCCAAAAATACCCCAAGAAACTGAAATAAAGCTTAAATTAGCTAAAGATGCTAGCATGCAGCTGAAATATTGACTAATCCCCAAAATGGCCTAAAGTAAAAAAAAAAAAAAAAAACGAAATTAGCCAAAATAGCTAGCATATAGCTTAATTATTAGCTAAACTCCAAAGTACAGAGACAGAAAAAAGCCAAAATTAGGCAAAGCCGCTAGAATGTAGGTGAAATATTAGCTAGGAAATGAAACTTAGAGTTAAAATTTTATAAGGACATTAAAATAATAAAATAAAAAGTAGGATTCGTCCTTGGTCTATTAAAGCCTCACAGCTGCAAGTCAGACATAGACAAACAGCTTTCCCAAGCGGCACGTCTTAGGACACTCGGTGTCATCATGCTAAACCTCAAAACAACCCATCATGGAGGAGCAGCGCATCTTTTTCTGCAGTGCAAACAGGCAGCAACCCATCATTAGCCTGTCTTCAACATTTCTGAGATGTTTACGCTGCAAAGGAAGAGACACAATCATTTCCTACACCAGACACACAATTGTCTGGTTCAGTTCTGGAGGACCCCACCAGGTCCCCGCGCCCGATTTAGCTGAATCTCTGTGTGATGTAAATATAGCCCTACAAACAAACAAACAAACAAACAAACAAACAAACAAACAAACAAACCCAGGATCCATAAGGATGCTTCTGCAGACAAAACTGCATATATGTCCAGAAAGCGGTTTAAAAACATCAGAGAGTGAAACAAAAGAGATGTAGACTCTACTGCTGTGAAAAACTATAACTACAGGAAACCAAAGTTCACTTGCAAGTGGATGCAGGTACAGTGCAGGAATACTGCAGACCAAATGCAGAAAAATAAGTTCTATTTCTTCTTAAAGTGATCATTGAAAAAAGGGTAGAAATTGTAAATTTAAAGAAGTTAAAATCATCTAAATGTAGTTTTAAATAAATTTGTTTGACAAAGTGAGTTATAAAGTGCCTTTACAAGTTGCTATGGACTGTAAATAAGAACTGGACTCAGTGACCCCTCCCACCTCGTGTTCCAAACAGGAAGTACCCTGTTTGGGGTAATCCCATAGACTTTGATTTAGAAACTACATATATAACATTCCCATTCAAAAACTTTAAAGTTTATGAATAGCAAACGTAAAAGCAGTAATATTTTGAACTTTTTGATGCCATGATTGCCGAAATTGCTGAACGCGAGCTAGGCATTTACACAACAAATGGCTATAACTCAGTCATTCTGTTTGTCAGAATAAGTTCTTGCTAATCCTGATTTCATTTCATTTTTTTTCTTTATTGCAACAGTTACAAACTAACCAATCAAAGGCTGACTGCCGTGAGTTGTTGCCAAAAAAATGTTGACTCACACCGACTCGACCAATCACTGCTTCCGTTTCTGGTTCCAACATGGCGCCATCCGTTTTTACAAAAAAAACAAAAAGGCGGATAAATTGATTTTCTTTCATTGGAGTCGGTCCATTTCTTATAAGCATTAGTGTTTGTGTTGCACCAAACTGTTATACCTGCATGACGCTTACCATCCACTCTCAAGAGTGCAGTGTGAAAGCAAATCAAATCAAACAAATGTGTTGAATAATTCTGAATCTTTTCATACATTCAGCTTCATTTTTCTAGAGTTAAAGTCCTTTCATTCATCAGTATTAATATACTACTTAAATTGAGCTGCCAATCAGTGTCACTTACAGAGAAATAAATCAAATAGATTCTAAAAAAAAAAAGCCAAACCAGAAAATCCCAGGTGAACCTCATGGTTAGTTAAATATTTGCCAGCTGCGGTTCTCTTCTGGCCCGTATTGTTTGTGTGTCTGTCTTTATTTATTTATTTTTTTTGAAGAACAGTTCAGGTGTTGAATCAGTCATACATGTAGATGGAATCCAATAAGCTCAGAGCGAAGCTGCAGCTGGGGTCCACGGAGACGAGAGACGGGGAGATAGAGCCGCTCTGCCCGTGCTGACGGCGCTCCCTCGCTCCCTCGCTCGCTCGCTCTGTTCTAGCAGATGCTACGTTACAGAAAGGGTAATTAATAGCCCAGTGGGGCCTGGGTGTGATCGCCAAGACACCCACTTACACAAAGATACACACATATACACACACACAACAATAATGTCTCCATTTGCCCCCCATGGCAGCTTTGTGCCAACCAGCCTTCACCTCATTATGCCAATCAAAGCAACTGGGGGGTGTGGAGGAGAGGGGAAAGGAGGGAAAGAACTGTCCTTTGTCGTTCAGGCGCGCTCTCTGTCCATGTGTTCATTAAAACAGACAGATTTGATCTTAATGAGAGCGACACAATCACACCGTGCTGATAGGAAATGGTCAAAGAACGGCAGTTCGGTTCCACTTCTGTCAGTAGAAAGAAGTTCTAAATGTCGGATGGAGCAGCAGCCAATCCAGAGCCACCATGAGTTTGTGTTTCCTCTTTGAAAACGATCCCAGTAAACTACTCATAACAAAAATGTCAGAAAAGTTCATTGGAAAAGCCCTTCATGACACCAAAGCTGAAACTTTTTGTGAAGTTTTTGTATTATTTGTTCTATCAAATTATAGTTTCAGCTGAAGGTAAAAAATACTTTTTCAGGAGCTTTTCTTAAATATATATATTAAAAAATACCCATATCTACACTGAAAAACAGACTCATTTGAAATAAGTCAAAAATTCTTACCCTTGAGCAAATTTTATTTTTAAAAAGCAATAAAATTTGCCAAAATAGAAAAAAAAAATCCTATTTTAGAAAAAACAAAGTCACTAAGACTTGTTTTCTCAAGAATATTTTGGTTTTGAAAAACTTTTCTGATGAGGTGATTTTCTCAACATTTTTTTACTTCTTTGGGATTCAGTTTTTTTTTTGTATTAGTAAGAAAAAGACGAAAAGTCGACATCTACAAGTTATGCTTTTCTTGAGTGCAGTGTAAAAAAATAATTACAAGAAATTTCTTTTTTTTTTCAACTTTTTCAAGAAAAATCGTCAATCTTTTAAATAGTCAAATAATTAGACTTAGAATTTTTGACTTACTTCAAGAGCAAATGTTAAAGTCAAGGCCCGGGGGCCGGATCCGGCCCTCTGGGTAATTACATCTGGCCCTCCAAATTTTTTTATTTCATTTTTTAAAATATATACTCGCGCCCATTTCTAACTTTTATGGAGAGTAAAATATTGAAAGTTATCCAAGGTTTACATTGATTTATTCTGGAAGAATATTCCTGCTTGTTTTTATTCATATTTATGTTAAAAAGTTAAATTTTTAAAGTTTTATTCATTTATTTTTAGTGTGTTTATCCTGATCGCCCCGTGACCTGAGGTGTGTTCTGGATTTAGGATTTTGACACACTTGTGTTTTGTATTTGCATTGGACAAATAACTGAATACAAATAACTTTTTAAATAAAAGTAAGGAACAAAATTTGAGTTCCTAAGTTAAGAAAAATATGTTCTGGAGGAGAAAACACCAAAGTCTCACAGTAAAACATCGACATTATTATGCTTCACATCACTGTGAGCTCAATTTTCCCCTCAAGAGTAACAGCAAATAACTAAAGATAAAAGTCCCTAAGAAAGGTGAGAATCTGTTGACATAAGCAAATGGTCCAGCTTTTTTTTTCCTTTTTTCCAGCCGTCTGCTCGGCTGATTGGAACAGTGTCTTGGAAAACATTTACACTGAGGCGATTGATAAGCTCCTAATCCATTCCCAAGAGGTGGAGGATGTTTTTGACGTGTCGCAGTTAACAAGAACACCGCGCCAGATGGCGTCTCTCCACCGCAACATGTGCAGACGAATCAACACCCACCTGCCACCCAACCTTTCAGACGAGCATTTGAGAAATGATCCGACCCCGAGCGGCGATCCCTGACGGACTTCTGTTGTAACAATAAAAAGCAAAAGAATCAAGGTGAAGACCTCAATTCACGTCCCAGAAGGAAGTGATCATCTGGGCGGTTGTTGGAACTAAACAGTCTCAAAGCCTTCGTCCTCTGACCGCGTCTAACATGTCAACTCACTGAATGAGCTCGGGGTCAATCGGCTATTTCTGAAGTGGCACCATTCATTTCTGTGGGACTGAGCAGATCACTGTTGCAGTTCAGAGGTGTTACAGTACGTCTCACTTCGCAACTAACAACATAGAGATATAAAAATGTTTTTAACAAATCAAACAAATCTTTGCGTGTTCCTTTACAGTCAGAACCAGACATCATTGGCCCTGCAAGACCTAATCAACACACTGTCATTGTTGAAGATGCTTTCTTGGAAAGTCTGAAACCTTTCAACAGTACGGATGGTGTAAACACCAAGCTATTTGGTTTGGTCTAGTTTGTGTTATGGGATAGTTTGTCTGAGAGCTTTTCTGAACCATTGTCTGTATATGAGAACTGGACTGAGTAACTCCCCCCCCATACACTCCAAACAGGAAGTACCTACTGGTTCCAAGAAGCCAAAATCCCATAGACTTCTCCAGAGAAATAAACATCAATTACTCAGTCTTTGTTAAAATTACAATTCTTCCTTCAATACCCTTTTTTTTCTTTACATGTTCTTGATCATTCTAATTGTTTATCGATATTTTTTGTAGTTCAAGTGTTTTGAAGACCCTTAGATGAATGTGGAAACCTCTCAAAGTCAGAAAGCTTCGACCAAATCCAAAATTCTCCAATTGCAAGGGAATTTGGACTGGTAGCGGTGTCCGAACTCGTTTTTCTTTGTTAAGGTTGGGTATCCCTCCGCCGGAAAGGTGATCCATATGGCGCTGTGTTGCAGAGTAGAAACACATTTCTTCATGCTCTGAAGCAATGAGATTCACATTTAAATGTAAGTTTTTGTTTTAGCGTGACTAAAACCAATTTCAGGTATTTTTTTTAGCGTAGACGACCGGCGACTATTGATGATGTCATCAAGCATTAGTAACGTCCAAATGTGGAGACACTGGTTGTGTCAGAATTCCCCCTAATCACTATTTAGTGCGTTCGCCATTTTTAGTGCTCTCTGAATCTACTAATTCCAAAATCGAGTGCACTGGAAACTTCCCAGAAGTCTTTGCGAAAAACTAGCGTACATGGATGGTCACTAGATTCATTGCGTTTGAACAATTTCGAAGAAAAAAAAAAGTTTTAGATATTATATTTGAATAAACCATCCACATTTTCATAATCGTCATAAATAAATGTCATGAAATGTTCGATTTTATTCGTTTTTTTCCCTTTGTGTAATCGGGGACGTCACTTCAAGTTTTTAGAAAAACGAAAGAAAAGTCGTGAGCATGGTATCCGAATGACCTTTAAAATCCAGGGCACTTCATAGTCCAGCACTACATAGTTTTTTTGTAGTTAGGGGGGGAATTCGGACAAAAGTCACTATTTTTCCATAACTCTTCGTTTGGAGTGATGAATGTAGGGGGAGGGGAAGAATTCAGATTCGACTTTAAGTCCAGGAGAATAAGAACTGTGACATCTTGAAGGAAAGAAACATAATTGAGGAGCGTCTTTCAATGTATGACCACAAAAAAATACTCTTCCTCCCCATTTGTGTTGTATACATGTCTGTGCAAGCAGCCGGCCCAACGGAAGACGGTGTAGTCCACTCCAACAAGTGGAATGTGAAAACAAACAGATAAATCACGATCAATTCTAATGACCTTCACGTCATCCTGGACTGTCCTTAGCTCAGCATTGCTAAAAACAACAAGCTTTATTGCCAATCATCCCAGTCAAGTGATCTGTGCAAAGGAAGAAGAAAATCCTCTGTTTTGTCATCAGCTTTCCCACTCCCCCCCACAAAGCGCACCTGCTGTTTTCCGGCGACAGCGGACGAATGAGGGTACATGCTAAGTAGCAGCCAACCTCAGCCGGGAGGGTCTGCCGCGGTGTCGGGACGCCGCTTCAGAGAAATCCACCGGTGCGTGTCATCCCCCTGTAGCCTCGCCGAAATCAGCTTCTTAACAAACACATCTCCATCTTCTTATTGTGTCCCTGACCCTCTTTTCGGTTCCAGCACACCCCCCCCCCGCACAACTCTTTCTGTTGTGCGTTACTTGAGACAAGCAATTTACCTTTTTTGTTGTTTGCCTGACCCAGAGAAAACAATTTCAGAGGGGTCTTCCTGCGCTCTTAACAGCCCCTTCGTTTGAACAGGTAAAGGCGACTGGCATGCCACAATGGCTTGGGCTTTTTTTCCACGGAGAAGATGAATTGGCGAGCTGTCAGCCTCAGACAGGCAGAGTAGCAGTGTTTCTGTAATGGGACACTGGAAGTGTCTTTGATTAATGGAAGAGCCATACTGAGCTGTTAGGGGAACCTGCCGCGGCCCAGCGAGAGCGATTGAGCGGCGGATACATGCCGACAGATGTGCGAGGGAGCGCCGGTCTCCATACCTGCAGGAGGAAAAAGAGGCGGACTTCCAGGAGAGAGTGTGGCTGCTTCAATGGGACATAATGAGAAAAACCATTTGCTTAAGAGAATATATTTGGGAATCACAAACAAGTCAAAACCAGTACAAACTTTTAATTTATGGAGAAATACCTCTTCTGGTTTATAATTTTGACATAAATCCTTCTAAACTTTCAACTAAATTTAGAGAAGTATTCATTCTTTCTTAGCCAGCCATCGTCAAATTAACTTTACAGACCTAAAACGTACGCAAATAATTTGGTGATAAACTTTCTCAATGGTGCAATTAATAAAGATCAGGTGTGTGCCAAAAATATTGATATTATGATGTATCGCGATATTTAGTCCTGTGATTGGTTCTCGCCGAGTATCGATATTTTCTTTTCGTTTGAAGAGGCTGTAAAACATTTTTATCATCCTTGGATTTATTTATTTGTTTATTACCTTGAGCGACTGGGAGTTCTGGTGCGACCTAAGATCTCTATTAGGGCTGGGAATCACTGGGTACCTCACGATGCGATGTACGGCTCACAGTATCGATACCGCGATACTCCGATAATTGGAAAAAAATCGTCTCTAATTATTTATTATTTCCCCAATTATTTTTTTAGATTGAACACAATCATAATAAAAAAAATGTCAGTAATTTTTTGCAACAAATATTTGACACTTTTGATCTGTTCACATTAGTCTGATCTTAACCAATCAGAGATGGTGAAAAGTGTTAGCCCATCTCTGATTGGCTGCAGTCCACATATTCCATTGTGGGTGTGTGTTTCAATCATTAAAATTAATAAAATGGACAAAGTTAGGCTGTGACATCATCAAAACGCCTTAAGTTAAATGAAGTCCATTTAGTCGCCATTTTTCCGTGAAATGAATTTCGCCATTTTGGGATCAATAAAGCGCTTTGAACGTTTGAGGTGGCGGGTCAGTGGGGCTTTTATGAAGGAATCTGATTGGCCAGTTTATAACCTGAATAACTTAAGATGAAGACGATATATCATGAAAAAAATAGGTTTAGCCAAGAACATGTTAAAGAGAGACATCGGAACAAGAATAATTATTCTGACAAATGGAGAAAAAACGATTTATTTCTCAATAGATTCAATGGGATTTGGGTTTTCTGGGACCAGAAGGTACTTCCTACTTGGAGCGCGATGGAGGAGGGAAAGATGTACCGTCTATGGTTCGAATAAGAAATTCAGCTCTTAGCCACATCTGACAAATAGAGTGGATGTAGCGTCAAAGGATGAGATAATTCAGGTCTGATCTATATGAAAACTATAAAGACTTGATCCCACAGAGTCTGTTTTATCTGTTCAGTACCATGGACTAATAGTGGATACGCTCAGATTAAAAACAACTGAAATCAGTCTGAACAGGTCCACTGAAGGCCCACTTTAACTGTTTTTGTCCTGCAAAATTGGTGTTTTTGCAAGATCGAGAGGAAAAGCGTTGAACCCTGACCCCACATGGTCGTCACTGGTACTGCACAAATGTCGAGGAAAAGGTACAGCTCCAAGAGCGGTGACGACTGTACGCTTCAATTAATGTGAGGACAATATTGTTTTATTTTAGCAGTAATGAAACTTTTATCAAAACAGAGATGATAGTTGAACAGAACTCCATATAAGGTCATTGGATTTAAATATTTTCAGAACAAACCATTAAAATAATTCTTCTGCTTTGATGAAAACAGGTTCAGCTGAGAAAGACGGAGAGAATTTAATAATAGAACAACTAGAATATTGAGCAGTAATGTTACATTTGGGGAAATTTCGGTTTATTTCACAAAAACTGGAAAATATAGAGAAGAAAATAAGGGGGGTGGGAATCTGGACAAAGTATGCTGTAAAAAGTGAAATGTTGGATCAATTGACAAAAGTTCTGTAATTTATGACATTTATAAATATTATTTTCATCAAATTAAGTTTTTAAGTTGAGTAAACCATCAATTCAAAATTTAATTTGTTGCAAACTAATAATTATAAGTAACAATTTACAGAACTGTCATCAATCGATCCAATGTTTCACTTTTTACAGTGCAGTTCTGATGGAATAAATGCCTCATTTTTACTGAAATGAAATAATTATTAACAATTGATTTTGAGTGAATTTTAGTGTAGAGTGTGAGGGAAGATGAGAGTAAAAAAATAAGAAAAAAATAATAATTTAGTCAACTGTATAGAAGCATTGTGGTGAAATCGTAGAGTTGCTTAACTAACTTCTTTTTGGTCAAATCCATCATATAATCTCTATGTTTAGTGTTAAGACTGAGGCACTTTTGGCTGCTTCTAATACATTTGTCATTGAAACGCTGAAAAATCTCTATAAAACACATTTCATGCTGGGATAAATGTCCCCCTCTCCCTTTCAGTGGCAGCCAGCAGCAAATGGACAGCAGTTCAAGAACAAAAATGGACCCTGTAATACAGAGCTGGTAAATTCAGAAAATGTGATGCATCAAACCAAAAAAAAAAAAATGTAAGTGCATTAGGGCTGCCACGATTAGTCGACTAATCGATGACTAATCGACTATTAAAATAGTCGACAACTAATTTAATAGTCGATTAGTCGTTACTTTATAATATATGGAGTCAGGCTGTAGTGAAGTTGAAAGTTACAATGACATTCTGCTAGCTTTTTAGACTATTTTGGAGTTTAGCTAATATTTTAGCTTCATGCTAGCTATTTTGGCTAATTTAGGCTTTTTCAGTTTTTTAGGCTAATTTGGAATTAAGATAATATTTCAGCTACATATTAGCTCTTTTGGCTAATTTAGGATTTTTTCAGTTTTGTAGGCAAATTTGGAGTTTAGCTAATATTTCATTTACATGTTAGCTAGCTAATTCTAAATGTTTACAATTTTTTAGGCTAATTTTGAGTTTTTCTATTATTCCAGCTACATGCTACCTATTTTGGCTAATTTGGAATTTTTACAGTTTTTTAGGGCTAATTTGGAGTTTAGCTAATATTTCAGCTACATGTTAGCTATTTTGGCTAATTTGGGATTTTTGCAGTTTTTTAGGCTAATTTGGAGTTTTGCTATGTCTTCAGCTACATGCTAGCTATTTTGGCTAATTTGGAATTTTTACAGTTTTTTAGGGCTAATTTGGAGTTTAGCTAATATTTCACTATTTTAGCTAATTTGGGATTTTTTTACAGTTTTTTAGGCTAATTTGGAGTTTTGCTATGTCTTCAGCTACATGCTAGCTATTTTGGCTAATTTGGAATTTTTACAGTTTTTTAGACTAATTTGGAGTTTAGCAAATATTTCAGCTATATGCTAGCGATTTTAGTTTATTTAGGATTTTTTTGTTTTAAAGCTAATCGTATTTCAGATTTTCTTTCCATCCACTTTGTCCATAATCCGATTAGTCGACTAATCGGAAAAAATAATCGATGATTAGTCGACTATTAAAATAATCGTTTGTGGCAGCCCTAAAGTGCATTAGTGGAAAAAGTGAGCCCGGATTCCTTAAAGTTAAAACTTTAAACACACTAAGGCTGAGTAACTAATAATAACTACAACTTCATTCTTGGATTTGTGCTGGTTCGTTTATTGTCAAAATGGGTGGAACAGCAATAAAACTAATTCAAATGGGGTTTAAGAACAAAGTTTATTCTAAATTTTTCCTTTTTGAGCTCCTTTAAGGAAACATGAAGTCCTCAAACGTTTGGAGAAACCATTACAATCAAGAGAAAGCAACAAACTGACGCACTAGTTTTTCTTTCTAACATAAACACCTTTGGATAATGTTTTTTTAAACTCATACTACAAAAAAAACAGTTTCTTACAGTGCGGAGCGCCCATTTTTTATCACCCCAGAATCCATCAGTGCTAAGAAAATAAAGATACCAGAAAACAAGGTTGTGCTGTAAACAAAACGAGTATTTAATTCCTTCCTGAACAAATATGTCTGCACAAACAATTATCTCCAAGAGCAGCTGAGCAGACTTATGTGGATTCTTTTCCCATTGCAAAAGATAGCAAAAATATAAATACCCATTTTTCAAATGCTGACTGATAAAAATGGAACAAAATCCTCCATCCATGGCAACCGCTGTTTACAAGGCAGCTGGAACAGAGGCTTCCAGACCGCCGCTCTTTGCTTTTTGTTTGGAATAATGCTTGTTTGTTGGAACTGTGGCTTTGCTGCATTTCAAATGGATGGAATGGCATTTTACAAGGTAATTAGTCAGGCTGTAATCTCACATTCAGTCTTTGGCTTTCTCTGTAACGCACACTTAAACGCAGCGTTTTGCTCAGAGCACTGCATTTTAATACCATCATGTGACAAACCACTTTTGTCATCCTTAATTCTGCTCAAAATATCTCATGTTCAAGCCTGCAGGAGGAGGGAATGGAAGAACTTCTAATGCGAAAAAGCATCTGAGCAAGAACTACTACCTACATTTAAAGGTGGCGTGACACATCCCCTTAGGTTTTCAATCAATCCTCGGTCTGCTGCAACCTCATTATGAGCTCTAATAGGGATTGGAGGGATTTTAAGTGAGGGCCACAGTGGGGGTTGGGCATGGGTGTTTATGTTGGCCCTTGTTTCTAGGGTCGGGAACCATCCCGAGGGAGTACACATTCCTCAGCACGACTAAAGGTATGTGAACCATCTGGACAAAGACATAGACCACAATGGCCCTACACAAGCCTGACCATGTGGTTCCATGGTCAGCAAGTGTTCTAAAACACTGTTGGCATTTTCATTCCCCCATGTTGTTGTGGGCACGGCGCTAGATACCTATCAGATACCTTCTCCGTCGTGTCTATGAATGCGCGTCTTGGTTCCTCGTGTCATTTGTGAGGCCGACTGTTAAATCCACACAACTGTGTGGATGTATGAGAATGTTGCAAAGGGGGTCAACATAGCATTAAATGAGAGGCCAATCAGATGATTGTTCCCTCAATCACTTATTCCATCATTACTGCAAACCATCATATGACCCATGTTTGCAAAAACACCACTAACAGCAGCGCTGAAAGCACAAGAGACAATTGAAATAATTGCCTGCCTTTCCTATGCAATACAAAACACTGGTTTAGATCCGTTTCTGCAAGCCTAGAGAAAAACCTTTATTTGACCTTTCTGTACGGAGACCCAAAAGGAACATTGATGTAAAAAAAAAATGGAAGTAAAACATTTTTTTTCTGGTGCGCACCAGTTACCATCCAGTGTTCACTGGCTACTTTCGGGTGTGCACGTTACTATTTAGTGCGATACAGTTACTAGCCAGAAAAAAATACATCTTTACTTAAATTTTTAGAAAAAAAAAATTGTGGTTAGTAACTGCTGCACACCAGATACTATCCAGTGCACACTGGTTACCATTTACTATTTAGGGTGCAACGGTTACATACCAGAAAATGTTTTATTACTTCAATTTTTGGAAAAAATAACATTCTGGTTAGTAACTGGTGTGCACCAGATAGTACTCCATGTGTACCAGTTACTATCTGGTGCACAGTAGTTACTATCTGGTTTGCACTAGATACTAACCAGAAAATTCAATTCTTCAATTTTTAGAAAAAAAGAAAAATCTTGTTAGTAACTAGTGCACACCAGTGTGTACCAGTTACTATCTGGTGCACACTAGTTAAAATCTGGTGAACAGTAGTTACTATCTGGTGCGCACCGGATACTAACCAGAAAAAAAAATTCTTCAATTTAAAAAAAAAAAATCCTGGTTAGTAACTAGTGCGCACCAGATACTATCCTGTGTGTACCAGTTACTATCTGGTGCACAGTAGTTAAAATCTGGTGAACAGTAGTTACTATCTGGTACGCACCAGATACTAACCAGGAAAAAAAAAATTCTTCAATTTTTAGAAAAAAAGAATTCTGGTTAGTAACTAGTGCGCATCAGATACTATCCCGTCTGTAGCACTTACTATCTGGTGCACAGTAGATACTAACCAGAAAATAACTAGTGTGCACCAGATATTGTCTTGTGTGCACCAGTTAGTAACAAAAAATGTTTTTAATTCAATTTTTTTTTTTTACGTCTGTGTTCCTTTGGGGGCTCCGTATTTTATGAAATTTTGTCTTTGAAAAAAATGCAAAAAAAGGCATTTTTTAAATGATTATACCGTTTGTTAGAACAGACCAAAAAACTAGAGAAGTGAAAGAGCATTTAATGGAGTTTAATACCAATTATTTATAACTAATCTCAAACATCCAACCCCAGACCATGACTTTGTTTATGGGAATCAGGGACATTTGTGTAACTAAAGCTGAGTGGCAGGCTGAGACAGAGAACAGAAATGGAGCATGGGAGCAATGGCACAGCAGCTGTGTCTAATAAAGAAAGGGAATTTGATAATCAGCTGAGACAGTCAATTTGCTAATAAGGGATCCTAATTAATTAATCAATGTGAATTTGGTGAGAACAGGCACTATTGTCAAGAGCGGTCAAGTGTGGTTTGCTGTGCCTCTCTTTCCTCCACTCTGGCTGCTTTGCACTTAGCTTGATTTCAGTTCCATGTGGCCCAGCAGAGAGGGAGAGGAGGAGAACAACAACGTCTGACTGAGAGAAGAGGCGCTGTCCATCATCTTTAAAAAAATAATGTCTATCTTGATTATAAACTAGAAAAGGTGTGTTACCTGCGATAATGCTAGTGTTAATGCTGGTAGCTAAAAATGCTGAACATTTTTGCTAAAGATGCTGAAGAAATTTACTGTAAATGCTAAAGGGATTTGCTGAAAATGCTACGCTATTTGCATAATGCTAAAGTTGCTAAAGGATTTAAAGTTGCAGAAATTGAAGAATAAGCAAAAAGCGGTTAAAAAATTTATTTAAGAATCAAAATATTGCTAAAAATTTTAAAATGCATAAACAGTATGAACTTAGAATTTGCTCAAAACCTCAGTAGATGTTAAATAAGCTAAAAAAAAAAAGTGAGCACATTGCTAAAACAACAAGTTTAACTCAAAATTATCCCGGAAAACCTCATCAGATGCCAAATTAGCCAAAAACGTCATCATTGTGCAAAAACATTAGCTAAACTCAAGAATAGCCCAAAAAAAACGTTGAATAGATGCTAAATTAGCCAAAAGCATTGTTTTCATGTAGCTGAACTATTAGCTAAACTCAAAATTAGTCTTAAAAACTAGAGTAGCATTAATATCTGCAACATGCTGAACGTTTTGATACAAATATTGCATAGGTCTCAAAGTACGCAAAAAAAATCAATTAATTTTGAGAAAATATTTGCTCAAATTGTTCCAAATTGTAAACAATCGCATAAAATGTAAAAAAAAATGTGTAAAATTTTACAATACTTAAAAGACAAGTAAGAATTTCCTGAACATGCTGAATATTTTTAAATCCATATTAAAAAAAAAGATTTTTTATTCATTTCAGTGTGGCAGAAAATGAATAAAATTGTGTAAAATCCCAAAAACGTAAAATGTACGAATACCAAAACTAGAAGCAGGAAAGACTTTAACGAGCTGAACGATTTTATACCAAGATATCAGAAATTGTTGAAAGTGTGATTGAGACTAAATAGATGACAGATAGATGTGATAATGTTAGTGTGAGTGCTGTAAACTGAATGTGAAATGCTGCAGCTGAAAATGCTAAAGCCGGTAGCTTGCTAAATATGAGCAAAATATAAAATATGCCCCCCCCACCACCCCAAAAAAAATAAAATGTCTAATTTTGACATAACTGCCAGCAAAAATGGAAAAAAATATCTAAATTAACCAAAACAGTTTGCATGTTAAAAATATTATCTTAACTTTAAATTAGCCGAAAAAAATTGAAGAATGTCTAAATTATCTAAAATAGCTAGTATGTTACAAATATGATCTCAATTTCAAATTAGGCTTAAAAAAAAACAGGAAAAATATTTAAATTAGCCAAAACAGCTAGTAAAATGTTAAAAAATATTAGCTAAACTCCAAATTATCCTAGAAAAACTGGAACAATATCTAAATCAACCAAACAGTTTGCATGTTAAAATATTATCTTAACTCTAAATTAGCCGAAAAAAAATGGAAAAATGTCTAAATTAGCCAAAATAGCTAGCATGTTACAAATATGATTTCAACTCCTAATTAGGCTAAAAAAAAAAAAAACAGGACAAATGTTTTAATTATCCAAAACATCTAGCAAAATGTTAAAAAAATATTAGCTAAATCCAAATTATCCTCAAAAAAAAAAAAAAAAAAAAAAAACTGGAAAAAATGTCAAATTTTCCCAAAACTGCTAGCATAACTCTAAAATATCAGTCAAACAAAAAACAGTAGTTGCTGAAGATTTTTAGGTTTGAATGTCGTCTCTATCTTAAAGTATGCAGACGTTCACAAGTTTTAAAGGATTTGAGGAATGTCTAATTAATTTTCTATGAGGGATATTTTTCTCAATATTTCAATAATTTTAACGTTTATGAATACCAAAACCAGGAAAATCCTGAACGAGCTGAACGTTTGCTACCAAGATTAAGCATTCAAACCAACAATAAACAAACACAAAATTAGTTCCTTTGAATAAAATAAATGATTAATACAAGAGATTATAGATTATTTTATGACGAATAGGCGGTTCATAATTGAAATAATGACATACTTTATAATATTAAATATAGTAACCCTACTTTGACATTTTCTCTTGCTTCTTTTACAAACTGTTTCTCCCTCCCAGCATCACATGTGCTCCGTATCAACACGATTCCGTCATTTTAACTGCAGCACTTAAAGAGTCAAAGCCATGACATAAATGAGCTTGGCTTGAGGTTTTACAGAGCACAGTTTTGCATCTTGAAGCAATAACTGATAGCGAGCTTACCACCAACAGCCATCACTAAAGCGCGAGTCTAAGGCAAAAAAAAAAAAAAAAAAACCTGCCCTAGTTACCTTTAAATCCATTTCAATGTGAGGAACGGTGAATTACACTATCCATAAACCTCGGATAAATAAACAAAGCTGCAAAAACTTCTTCCTAACTGTTGAGGATTTAAGAGCTTGTTATTTTTAAACTGAGCGTTCTGAGCTTTGATTTTTAGCCTTTTTTTCCATCAAACGCCAGCACTTTGGTGCAGGTTTGCATGTGTGTCCTTTATGTCAAAGGCAGTAGTGCCCTCTAGATGGAAACCAAAACCTGCCCCCCCCACCTCCACCAGAGCAAATGGTTTTAATGCGCACAGTCGGCGTGCACAGATGAAAAGTCAGGACCCTCTCTTGGTCTTTTTTTAAAGTTCCACGCGTGACCTTAGAAGACCCCTCCCCGGATCCTCACATGTGTCTCAGTCGCAGAGACGAGGAAAGAATGCAAAGGAATGGCTGACACCAGCACCCTACATGAGGCGCGGTTTAAAAATGTACAAAACATTCCGATTTTTTAAAACGGTCAAACTTTAAACTTGTATTTCATGTTCAAGCCCCCCCCTTTTTGGACGAACAGACAACAAAATGCTGCGGAGCTGGACGGGGCAGGAATTTATAGAGGGGTGGGGGGTTGTCGTGCTGGTTGCGCTGGTGGTGGGAGGGAAGGAGCCTAGCTGAGATGGGGAGGAGGTCAGAGGTCAGCTTCTTGCACTCAACAGCTGTCCTAAAAGCGGCAGAGATAAGGACTGAAAGCATCCTGTGTGAGCATTACTGTGCGTGTGCGTGTGCGTGTGCGCGACTCGTGCTAGCCGCTGGCCAAACGAGATACAGTAAAGCCCGACCAACTGGAATCTTACGACTCCGCCGGTTCTCAAACTCTGACTCCAGTTCTCAGAAAACGAGTAGATTGCCCAACTGCTGCAATGAAAGAAGAAGGAGGTCAAGGCTTGACCGGTAGGCCAGGTCATTCATCAACCACTAATGGCCAGAGCTTTATGCTGTCATGATGAATGACCTTTGTCCGAGAGGGAAACAACACAAAGCTTAACGGGGAGACAATGGCATCAGCAAAGGCATCCATTCTGCACTTGTCAATCGGCGTCTGAAGGAAGGTGGCGCGGTGGGTGTGTGCGGCCGGCTCGCTGTCGTAAAAGTTTGCATGTTAGTTAAAGGCTGATGGCTTATTTCCAGCTCGGAATTGACATGCAGAGGCCAAACGAGACGCCTCTAGTGAAGTTACAGGTGGTTACGTCTTGCTTAGGCCTGTTTTGGCACGTCGGGGACTCGCGCCTGTCCGGCCTTGCACCGGATCATCGACGGGGCAGGAATTTTTCAGGCTAGTTTGTTTGGACTTTTAATATCCAAGTACATTCTTTCTTTGCAGACTCTTTGGAAGAACATTTATTAAAAGCCTATTTTAAGCATTAAAATAAACATTTTAGGTCGTAATTTTTTCTTCAATTATATTCATAGGCAAATTACATTTGGAATTTCTTCCACTGGGACTATGTGGAATACAGCAATATTTTAAACTAGATTAAAAGTAAATATTGAACTCCGAGCTCTTTTTTCTGAAAAAATTTACAAAAAACCTCCAGATTTGACCACATCAGTTTTATTTTTTCTTATATAAATCTCTTGACAACACCTCGTTTCCTCTCGTTTTGCTGATTTTGTCGCACATTTCCTGCACCTTTTTTTTTCAAACTAAAGTAAAAAAAGCATAAAAGCTCCTTAAATTATAGGTGGACATCTGCTCTGTCCAAAACTGATTCTGATGACTCCAAACATGCAACCAGGGTCATAAAGAGCTATCTTCAGCAACAAGAAGGATGAGGAGTCCTGTGACAGATGGTTTGGCTCTCACAGAGACAACATCACAGTTTGTGTTGGTACACAAGACAATTTGGCAGAAAAAAGTGTGACTGGGTTTTGTGTTGCGTAGTTCTTATTTTTAACTCTTCAACACAGAGCTGTAGATACAGAGTTGACGTCCTTAGAATTACCGTAACTCTTCTATCATGTATGCAAATAATAGGATTCTAACTAATTCTTAAGCTGTGTATACAGCAGTAATCAAAGTGTTTAATCCATTCAAATTACATTAATTTTGTCAATAGTTGAATGTTGCGGTAGTTCATATACAGTATTGGTAGTAGAGTGCTTACTGTAAACAAGCTGATACTAAAAAAAAAAAAATGCCCATTTTCTGCATCTAAATCAGGGGTTTCAAACTGGCGGCCCGCGGGCCATTGGTGGCCCCCAAATTGATATTTTGCGGCCCCCTCCTAAATATGAAAGTTCAATATCTACTAAGCAATATCCTCTGCATGTCCACACTTCTTTGACGATAGCTTTGTATCTTAATCAATCAAGTTTAACAGATAAATAATCGATTCATAAAAACCTGAAACAATTTAGCACATAATGCTAAAGACCGCTAGCTCGATACTAAGGTTTAATGGAATTTTCCATAGGACGGCTAATGCTAACGCTCAGTCGACCTAAACATAGATTGCTGACTAAATGAACATCTTTATAAACTCACAGGTATGCATTTTCCAAACTATTTTAAGGAAATATTTTTAAAGTAACTATTTTCTCAAACATTGTTTTTTTGGTCATTCTTTCTTCTTCTTCTAGAATAGAATGTAATACTATAACACGATCGCCACCTAGTGGCCAAACTAAAACGCCCTCCGGGAGAAGCAGAACAATGTTTACAATGTTTATGATCTGAACATTTTTCTTAGAGCTCCTCTTTTTAAAAATCCATGTAACACTGTATCGATATTAACAATCTCAATATTTCACCAATACATTTTACAGTATGTGAACTGAATCAGATTAATCTAAATATATTCAAACGTATAGTAGATTATCAATGTAATTCTAAACAAATGTGTATAAATGTGTAAAGGCAAAGTTGAATTGAATATATTTGTTTGTGTTTGTCTGTATTTAAATACACACATATATATACACATATACACATATATATATACATATACATATACTACATTTATATATACATATACTACATATATATATATATATATATATATATATATATATATATATATATATATATATACATATACATACATACATATATACACATACATGCATATATATAATATATATATATATATATACATATATATACACATACATATATACACATACATACATACATATACATATATATATACACATACACATATATATATACACATACATATATACACATACATACATATACATATATATATATATATATATATATACATATACATATACACATACATATATATACACATACATATATACAAACATGTACATATATATGTATATATATATATATATATATATATATACATATATATACACATACATGTACATATATATAATTATATATATATATATATATATACATACATGTACATATACATATATATATACATATAATATATTATATATATATTATATATATATATATATATATATATATATATATTTCATACATACATGTTCATATATAATATATATATATAATGGTTTAGAACTCTCATTCATATGCATCTTATCCTATGAGTTGAATTCATCATAAAGGGGTGACCGATAGTTAACTAAACCGAAGCGAAAACACAAAGTTGTTGTTTTTTGAATCTTCTTTTCAGTTTCTGCTTCAAATTTTAATCACGTTTCAATAAATGATGATCATGCTATGTTCTCCATCACGGCAGAAGCTTTCTGGTGCACTTTGGTAAACTCGGTGACGCACACAGAAGCCGGGCTAAGAATAAAACGCGGCTCATGTGAGTGATCCCAAACAGCCTATCAAACGGAGCTCTCTTCCTCTGTGTCACTATCGCTTCCTCGTTTTCAGCCGTGCATTCATTTCACCAGATGCTGAATAAGTTGGAATAACCATGTGTGCGTTATTATTGAAGGCAGCAGCTGCTGACACACGCACTTGTGGCACACAGCTTCAGCCCGGGACTGTTTTTTTCCTATTGAAGGCGATAAAAAAGAAATTGATTACAGAAGATGATTAACTCCAAACAGGCTGTAGAAAACAAAAGGCTCAGCAGGGTCGTGTGGAAACAGCCTCCTTATCGTTTTTATTAAAATAACACTGAATGCATGTTTCTCTCTGTGATCACACGGCGGCTGTTGCGTTTGGCTGAGCGGGGCTCTTTTGCCGGGGAGTCCACCTCTCTGATGTGTTTTAATAAACACGACCTTGATTGTTGCCTGGTGTTATTTTGAAGCCGCCTTTTCAAATCGCCTGCACTGGAGCCCGTCCTGTTGGCAACACCGCGAACAAAGTCAGACCAGTGACTGGCACCGACGAAACACAACACTTTTAATTAGCTTTGTAGCAAAACAAAGAAAAGGGACGAAAATATTTCACCAGCTAATTCCTCAGTCGTGTTTTTGTTCATGTGGTAAATGTATTGTAAGGATACTTCACAATACATTTGTACTGATTCCAGCTTAGCGGCCCTCTGGTAGAGTGTTCGCCCTCTAGGCAGTCATACCAAAGACTCTAAAAATGCCTGACACTCAGCATGAAGGGGTTGGATTGCGGAGTTAAACCACCAAATGGTTCCTGAGCGCAGCTGTGTCTGCAGTTCACCCCTCCCCCGAGGGATGGGTCAAATGCGGAGAGATCATGGCCCAATCCAAATTCTTCCTTAGCCCTTCCGCTTCATTTAACCCTCCATATTAATTTAACTAACCATATTTCGGACTTGACGTTCGTTCGATGACGTCACCAATAATCGCCGTTCCGCTAGCATTAGCACGGAGCTTCCAGTGCTTGAATATACAGAGCTGTGGCTGCATTTTCTGTATGCGGAAGCAAATCGGTTGCACCACTCTCCCGCATGCGCGAACCATACGTCACTTCCGCTAAGCATTTTACGGTCTTTGGACGATAACAACAATAATAATAACCTCGTAGGATGTTAATATAGCACTTAAAATGTTTATCATAGTGAAAACATTCACTTATTGTTGAATAAACGAAAGGAAAAGGACACGTTAAGGATAATAACCCTACGATCTTGCAGTGACTACCACGGACTACAAATGTTTTCTTCTTCTGCAGTTTTACATGACGGCAGTTTACTCCCTAAGCAAAGAGGAAACAGCGCCACTTCAAAACACTTATTTTATCCGGTAATCCAAAGTTGTTTTTAACGGTAACTCGGTGGCTTTTTTTCGCACAGTAATCCAGTCAGGAGAAGCTCTTGGTTGTTGAGAAAAACATAAATTCTTGTGATCAAGGAGTTTTGCTGTTTGGAAATGACTCTGTCGTATAGTGGGCGAAGAGCGGAAGTGACGTATGGTTCGCGCATGCGGGTTAAGTGGTGCAACCGTTTTGCTTCCGCATACAGAAAATGCAGCCACAAGAGCAACAGCGGTTTTATAACTTAAAAAAAAAAAAAAAAAGAATCTCACTACAACAAAAAGTCATCACTGATCTCTTTTTCAAGGGAGTCCTGGTCAAAGAGGCAAAAATTACACACAACCATGACATGCCATAGAATTAAAATATGCTTAAAAATAAATAAATATGATGAAATAAAACAGAAGAAATATTTATAGGGACAAACGCCATTTTTTTCAGTCTAAATCTTTGCATTTTTTCAGTTTTGTCCTTTCTTCCTGATCTCCCATTTTTTAAAAAAAAAGGTATAAACAATGGAAATTTAACACATATAATTGTAATTTTCATATTGTATTAAAAAAAAGAACCATGTTCAATCTGTGAATGAATTGATTTGTGAATCGAATCGCTGCTGAACGATCCACATCTCTAACACAAAGGTGTTCACAAAAGTCTGTTCTCTACTGCATACAAAAACTGTCCATTAACTTTTTTTTTTTTTTTTTTTTGCCCATATCCACCTATACGGTTGTGACGGATTCATTAATTGGTCTTATAAGAGTTTGGAATGTATACCTCCTTTCCACCAGAGACTTTAGGTTTTTCAATGTTTTTACGAAATATATGCCAATTTTCCCGCCATAAAAGTGGATGTATTTTTTCCACGTTTCTCAAAAGAGATGAGCATCTTCTCCAACTTCCAAGAGCTCAAACACTTAAAGAGAAGTCCTGGTATAAATCCCGCCTGGCTGTGTTGTTGCTGTTGCCTAAAGCCACTCAGCGGTATCACTTGTAGGCGGACAGATGATTCTGTTCATACACTCCTGAGATGAATATAAAGACAGGTGCTGGCGACTGCACCGTTTCCCCTCTCTGATGCTCTCCTCCCTCGCTCATCATTCCTCTGTCACCTCCCTGAAAGGTTGGTGTCTTTCTCTCCGAGGCTGTTTGTTCAGATGTGGGCAGCCAGGACAGTGCGGCACGCCTGGGGCTTAACAATGAGATTAGACGGTGACAGTGACACGGTGGCATGGCCAAATGATCCCGAAAACCGCAGGCGGGTGCTGGAAAGGGATGTGCACATGAGTCACAGCAACCCTGTTTGCTCTCTGGAAGCTGCTATCAAATTTGTTTGGGGTGAAGAATGCAGCATTTTTAATTTTCTGCACAGACAGTGAGGTGGGAGACGTTCGTCGGTCGGGAAAAGTCTGCACCCGTTTCTTGTCACATAAATGAAAGGCTTTACAACAAATGTGTCCTTTTCTGAACCATATTAGCAATTCACTAAGTGTTTTTGCTTCAATCCCTTTTGAAAAAACTCTTGATCTGCTTAACATCCAATTCTGTTAATTTAGGATCAAACAGCTAGACAGCAAGGATGTCTTTTTTGAACAGCTAGTATATGTTTTTGATGTTAAATGATCCTGTTTTCCAGTATATTTTTATAGTCCAACATAAAAACAAGATAAACTTTGATGGGTGGCAGGAAGAGACTCCTCTGGCTTTTTTTTTCCAAAACAGGATTACCTGCTTCAAAAATCATCACATGCACTACAAGTAACTTTGTGCTAATATGAAAAAAGAAAGAAGTTAAATCATAGTACAAGTGCATAGTTGACTTTTAGCATGTGAAATGAATAAATTGCACATGCCAGCGTTTTTACTTGGGACAAAGTCAACAAATTAATATTTCTAACAAATATCTAATTAAAAAAATGCCAAATTCAACCATCACTCAGCGATGTAGCATGGGCTACTTTAGACATTTAGCTTCAAGAAAATTGATTAGCATGAAAGTGAAGAGGATTTTTGATTTCTGAGATTCAAACAGAAAAGACACATTCACAGCCAGTGCTAATCAGAATAATGTCGGCGCTCTGTCTCCTCCTCTGGCAGGAGCCATTCCCAGAGTACTGACTGCACTACATCTCCCAGCAGCCGCAGCGCACAGTTCCTGGATGCTGCTCAGCTGTCTTTCATTTACCAATCACCCACAGGACACTTAACCAGTGCAGAGAGCCTCACTCATTGCGAAGTATTGTTTTGTGCCACTTCGCCTGCAATACTGAGCGTTTCTATCTGGACTTGATCTTCTCTTGCCGCCTGCCCCGACCCTCGCCTGGACCCTGACTGCTTTAGTCTATCCTTGGATCATTCCTTGCTCGTGATTGACCTCTGCTTTTATATGTCCATAGTTCCTGTCCGAACTAATAAACTGTTGGAAGTGGAACCAGCAGCTTGTTTGTGACAGATCTCATCATTTCAATAAATCCTGAAATGTTCATCTGGTGCTGTTGTCTGCCTTTCTTGATCGAGTTTCACCACAAAATGAAACCATTAGCCTTTACCACTCTGTCTGTGATGGAATAAACGCCGGTCTCCAATAGACCCCTGTCTCTAATAAACGCTGAGTCAGCTGTCAAAGTTTTGGAATAAACGCTGGAGCTGCTATTAGAAGATGTGTGTCCCAGCTCTCTTCAGGACATTGGCCACTTCCCATGTTTAGTTCTGGACTGTTTCCTCACAATCCTAAAGATCATTTAGGTTATCACTTCTCAACAAGTGGTTATTCAGGTGTAAAATCTGGTCCCTGGTGTCCTTTGATAGCTCCTCGGTCTTAGTCATGGGTAGGGAGAGCTCGCAGTCTGATTGCTAAAGGGCGTCGATATTGTTTATTATACTTGTGTCATTAATAAAGATGACAAATGGAGGACACCAAAAGCTTCTTAAACAAGTAACACATCTGTAAAGGACTGAATTCTTGCTCGTTTATTTGAGGTAAATACCTATTTTCTGTACTATAATGCAAATAAATTCTTTAAATATCATACAATATGATTTCCAGATTCTTTTTTCAGTTGTTGTTAAATACTGTTTTTCCACTGAATAGATCAATTAAAACAAATTGGTGACCATCGTATTCAAAGCCCTGGGAAAGAATAAGTAGCAGCAGGTCTAAATCAAAGACTTTTTTGTTGCATCTGCAGCCCAAACTTTGGTGTATTGTTTATTCTGTAAAGCTGAAATCATTACATAAATTTGACAAGTTTTACTAAATTTAAAGTTTTCTTTGAAAAAAAACAGGGAAACCAACTCAGTCTATCAGCAACACATCTTAGTTCCATTTCTGTGTCACCTCAAGGCTAGTTTTAAACTTCCACTTTCTCCTACTCGCGCTGATTATCTGTTGACAGCACTGCGGCCTCCATGCAAACAACACTCGACAATGTTAGCAAAGAAGGTAATCAGTTGGAGGAAGCCGGCTCTTCAAGGTTTAATTCTGCGTACTTTAAAACAGACCAGAGAGAGACTAGGAAGGAAAACGGCTTTTTTCGCTGACTTGGAAGAATCCACTTTTTCTCAGAAGTTATAAAAAAAAAAAACAGCTAGATCTCCTTTTATTTATGATTGGAGAAAATGAAAGAATAAACGAAGGTTCTCTTTCATCACGGTAGATATGTTTGTTGTTCACAGTTTTTTTGAAAAACTGAGATCTTTATGGACTTCAATAATCGTAATTTATACAAGAAATATGTTTTTATTAGCAGCAGCACTAACTGCAAGGACCAAAAGAGCCTAAAAAGAGCTTAAATCAAAGGCCTAAGCCCACAAAGACATCACCAGTGTGTAGCAGCACAAAAAGACACACAATCCTAACCACAAAACACTTCTATGTTGTTTCTGCAATGTTTATTAATCTTCCGCTTTCTATCTGCCACATGCTGGAAAACTCACCTAAATTTGCACATACCAAGGGATTATTGAAAAAAAATGAATTTTTGACAGTGTTTGACCCCTCCCCCAAGACGATGGCACATCACAAAAGCGCAAGTCTCAAAAAAATGAATGGGCCGAAAATCATTTATGGAGCCAAAAAAATATTTGTTTAAATTTTCACTTTGACTTAATAAACATGCCACCAGATGGAATCTATAACCACCACAAACGTTTCATTTACCTTTGACCTTTGGAAATGGCGGCCATCTTGAATTAAAAAAAAAAAAAAAAAAGTTTTAGTACCAGCTACAAACAAAAACTCATCCAAGGGATTTTTATCAACTCATGCATCATCCAGAAGCTTGCGAGAAATATCTTGTAGCTAGAATTAGTATATTTTGAATTGCGTCCGTGTGGCTAGAGTAGCGTACTCTTAATACAGGCACATATTTTAACGGATTACTGTAAACATTTAATATGTTTATCCTTGACTGAAGTTGCAGCAATTGTTATAACATATTATATAAACATATAAGGAATGTGGCTAGCATTAGCTAATAACCTCCGTTGCTAGGGAAATCCAAAAATGTACTTTTACTGAATCTTATGAAACTCATGTCAATCTACCCGGTATCACTGGGTAAACACAACATAAAATGGTTGCCATGGAGATAAAACCAAAAGAAAAACCGCCATTTTGAAAAAAGTGGCGGTAAAAAGATGCGGACCATCCAACGCCACTCGCAGCTTTAATTATGTGATATAATTTAAGGCAAAAAAACAATTATCTTGAAATGAAGTACTATGGGATTTGGTGAAAGAGATTTTAGTAACTAGAAACACAAACAAAAAGATTTGTTTACTGTAAGGTAAAACTATCTGCAAACTGAGTTGAGGTGTGACTCAACCAACAAGTCATTACTCAACTTAAGAGCATGCAACAAAAACACATCCATGGAATGCACTCATGCATAAGAAGGAATAGAGTTTCAAGTATGTTAATAAACAGAGTGGCCTTAAAGTGAAAACTCCATTGAATCCATGTGGACTCTGAAAAAAAAATAGTTCAGATGGAATAAAGCTGATACAAGCTCAAAAAATAAAAACAGATGAGGAATTATGTTTTAATTACAAAAAAAAAAATTGAAATTATAAATGGGACCAGTAACAAATGGATCATAACTCCCATAATCTATGTAAAAAGGCAAAACGTCAACCATTTATAATTTTCACTCATAGACTCAATGCATGCATACATATGTCTATGTATGTGCTTTTTTTGGCTCCCAAAAAAAGCACATACCGTATTTGAAAAGTAGACACCAAAACAACTATTACACACTCTAAATATATCATTACAATTATGTTTTGGGCTTTAACAGCAGGCAGAGTGAGCTTTTATTTCATTTCTGGCTTCAGCATTAATTCAAGTATAATCACAAGCAGTGCAAAAACATGTCAGCAGTCTAACTTTAGAAACTGCTTGTTGCAAAAAAAAAAAAAAAAACACATGAAGCAATCTCTCAGGAATCCTTCTAGCATTCTTGTGTCAGAGTAGACAAATATTTAGCAAAGTTTCCAAGATGAATTCACCTGTGTTTTTTAAATGACTCATCATTTTAGGCCATGACGGGTTTGAACCTTCTGGCCCATTGCAGCAGAACTATGGGAGAGTTTTGCGTTTGCTCATAGATGCCAGCAACCTCAGCTCTACCAAGAAAACCTGGATTATTTTAGATAAATATGCACAATTTCTCATGATTTTTAGGTTTTTCTACTTTCATGAACGTAGAATTAACAAAATCTGCAGGGATTATCTCAACCATTCACATATTGAATATGTTATGTTACCCATTAAATTTGCTATTGATAAATTTGTTGATTTTTTTAGTTCAAGACAGTAAGGACTCCGCCCCCTTTTACCGCACTGTCCGTCTTTTGAGTTCGCCCCTCTGTTTATTATCTCCTTCCCATTCTTTTTTTTTTTTTTTTTAAACCATAGTAAATATTCCAGGGTTTGGGTTACAAAATGTCTAACTGTCCCATCCTCTCACACCCCCCTATAAACCGGTTAAGGCAGATTGTCACGCTCCCCGAGTGAGTCTGGTTCTGCTGGAGGTTTCCGTCTGTTTAAAGAGAATTCTCCTTCTGCACAACACTTGAAGCCTGTAAACCTAGAACACAACGTTGTACGATAACAAAACAGATACATCGAAGGGAATAAATTCACAATAACACCTAATGTGTAAGTACTTTTTCGGCGATAGCTTCATTTTTTTTTTTTTTTTACTTCAATAAAAGAACTGCCTTTGAAACTAGTGCGGCTCATTCAGTGTTAACACTTCATTGTGTCTTTCAGAGATGGCTTTCTGCAAGGTCGTCAGCTTGTCTTCCACACACAAAAGCATTTTCCAACACATTTCAAACTGACTGCGGTTGTTTCACCTGTTGAATGTAATGGAGAATTTTGCAGACGCCGTGAGATAAAGTTAACATTCTCATTCATGATTTTGCTCGAGATCATCAACATGAAATAATAAATTGTAAAGGTTACTTTACCAAGCTAAACGCAAAAAAATATTACTTGAAACTCATTAAATGTTATATTTTTTCATAAGCAGACTTTAACTGCATTTAAATAAATCAATTAAATGAATAAATACAAAAAGTTGGAGCTAAATGAGCTTAAAACTGGACTTTATCGATTCACTCAATTAAAATGAACTCTTTTGATCCACAAACCTCTTTGTGGATCCGATTTTTAAACGCCATCAATTTTAGATGAGAATGGATTTTTATTTCCTTTTCGGAACAAAAGTTAATATCTGGAACTGAAATAATCAGCACTTTTTTTCTCGATTGTTTGTTTTTTACAGACCGTGATAATAAGATGGCAAGATAATAAATACTGCTGTGCAACTAAGGATTCTAACAATATCAGTAAAAAATGGTTTGTCTTATAAATGTTTTATCTCCAAAGGAAATTAAATCCCAGATTGGACCAATAAAGTCCACCATGACTACTTTTCGTTAAAAAAAAAAAAACGTTCCCTGTATTGTTATAACTGTAATTATGAAGTTTTTAACCAAAGTCCCACAACTTAAATGTCTTAAAAAGTCCTTTTTTATGTTTATCTCTCTTTCTAAAATCTCCTCTGAGGGGGCGTGGCTTTTGGAGCTGAGCTGAGCAGCTCCGCCCCTCATCTTTATAATGTTTGCAATAATAATAATGCATTTTTTTGTAAGGATGTGTACAATTTAAACATCCGATTGTTGGCTGGGTTCCATACAGTCAATTTTAGATTTAATTTGTATTTTAGGAGAAAACTTAAAATCTCGCCAAAGTCATCATCAGGTCAGAAACATCCAATGGGATATACAGTCATTCACCCGTGAGAAGGGTGTTGCAATGAGTGTGATGGAGGATTAGAGGGGGTCCATGATTCTCAATAGGACCCATCTCTTACTGACTTTTTCCTCAGAGGATCGTAAAACCAGTCGGCAAATGCAACCAAACTACTACTACAGTTGAAGCAGTTTTTTTTTTATTCTTTTTTATGAGGCGAAAAATATTTGGTCCACGATGGGTTAGTCAGCAAAAAAGTAAATATGAAGACCAAGATGTGACATTTGATATTTAATTAAAAGAAGATGGAGCCGAGAATTCTCAGTGGACTGCCGGTGTCCTAAAAAGGCAAAGAAAGTTATAATGTTTCGGGAAGAAACATATTGCTTGACAGGTTTGTGGAAGAAAATGGCAGTCTCTTCCTCTGCTTTCTGCCCTAATCATACTCATCTGCAACACAGGCTGTGCTCTGAATCTTAAGGGTATACATAAATGTCAGAGATGGAAATTGCTTTGAGATTACAACCTATGTAAATAACTGAAATGGAGGAGATGCGGCGTGGACGAATGTCAAAAGATTCTGAAATGTTGCCATTTCTATGTATGCTTCTTTCCGTATCATTTGCAATTTCAATGCAATTTGCTGCTCTTGTGGCTGGTACATGCAAAACATTTCAGATCTTGAGCGACGGAGAAAGAGACTCAAAAATTGTTCATGCAACAGCAAAGCGCGGTGCGGAACACAAATAAGATGTATAGTGGCATTTGTAAAAAGTCTAGGAGTGCCTTATTGCACTGAAGAGGAAAGCTTGCTTTGTTGGGTTTTTATTATCTTTTAAGCTAAGGTAAGATGACACTACTTCATTTATATTATTACATTTCTGTGCTTTCACATCTTCTGCATCCCACATAAAGAATCCCTAAAATGGTTTTCTTCATCTCCAGAATAGGATGTAAGTCTATCAATGAAGAGATCCAACTTTATTTAAAAGGCAAACTTAGCAAAATACCACTTTTCCTTGCATTTTACTAAAATGTTGGGCTATTAAGAGCAAAAAATAAAATATTTCCAGCAGACACGCTCAAGCTAAGACACCTTCAGAGGATATAGGCTTATTTTGGACCTGATCATTCCATTACACTGCCTCTACCATATTATACCTGTTCACACCCACTTTGTCATGTTATGGGTTGTATGTGTTACAAAAGTTAAACCATTGACAGCTTCAGTCAACTCTCATCACGAAAACTCTCAGAGCTAAGCTGTTATTAAGTCGGAATATTTAAGAACTACATGGTAATTACAGATAATTGGCTTCAGTAGATGAAAGGGATTAAAAAAATTATTTTTTTTTTACAAAAAAAGGAATAACCTACTTATGTATCCAAACTAAACAGTGCAGCTTGTTTTATTTAAATAGTATTTATGAAAGAATGTATTGTCCCTGACTGCTTTCAATGCTAGATCAGTGTGAGATCAATACTTTTATGAACTATTCAACACCAGAGATATCGTCGGGGTCACCTAAATACCCCAACATACTGTAACTCTGATCTTTTATGCGATCAATGTGAATACGCTGATTTTGATTTTGAGGCTGATTCTCTGTGCTTCAGAATCTTCTGGATTTACGTTAATTACATAAATGGTTGAAGAGTTACGGTAGTCGAAATAATGTAAAATCTGGAGGTAAAGCTCTGGTGATCTGGTTTGGGAGCTTTGGGATGTGGGAGAGGCAGATGACTCCAACTCCCATAGGTTGCTTCCCACTTTAGGCTTCGTACCGCTGATCTCTGATAGTTTCCTCAGTCTGAATAGGCTCCACGCTCGGAACCGAACAATTGGACCAAAATGGCCACCTGTTACGTCCTGCTGGACCTTTTTCCATCCAGTCCTTCTGCTCACCTGTTGGGTGTGGCCAAGGCGCCTTAATTGGCACCTTAAGACAGAGAGAGCCTCACCATGACAGGCCGGAAGCAGAGCAGGAGGCAGCTGGGTTTGAGATGTAGGTTTGTTTTGTTCTTTATCATTACACAGCTGGATTTTTAGTTTGGTAGTCTTGATTTTCAGGCTTTGTATGTTTGTTTTCTTTAGGTAGATTTGGTCGGGCTGCCCTTAGAAGGGACCTGCTGATTCTGACGGTCGTCATGTCTGGGTCAGCAGTCTCCAAGACTTGGTTCATGCTTCGCCAAGGTTCCAATTCCATTTTGGTTCGTCTTTTTGTTTAAACCAGAACACTAATTATTTTCATTTCATCCTTTCTTTCAGGACAAAGGGTTTCGTTTATTTAATAAACTGAGTTCCTTTTTACTCTTCCTGGTGTCCAGTTTTTATGTTATTGTCCCCTTTTGTGTTTATTCCCCTAAACCTGAGCCAGGTGTGCCTGTTGGAGACATAACACGGGGCTTGGGTAGCCAGGCATTGCAATGATAAGACACAGCAATTCATTCAAATGTAGCCTGATGAATGCGGGCTCATTAAATCAACTTTTATTGTGATACACATCTCTTCTCACGCTTTTTTCAATCGATATGTCGACATTTATCGGCGAAGCTGTTGTTTCTTTAATAAACATCGTGCCTCCACCGTACCGTAGCAAGATACAGACGTTCAATATTGGTCAACGAAATACAAAGTTTGAATGACAACGGTTATTCCTTCACCACAATGACTAAGGAGATCTTTGGTCATGTGGTTTTGTTTACAAGATTTGGTTCATAACAGAAATATCCAGTTGGCAGCAGTCAAAATAAAGACCAAAAACAAGGTTCTGGACTCCACTCGAGACTTTTCCAGTCAGAATACACCATCACTTTGTATCTCAAATTGTTAAACTAAAAGCACTTTTTAGATATTTGTATTTGGAGGGGAAAAAAATGATTTTCCTTGAATATAAACTGATGCAGTAAGGCTGAAGAAGAAAAAAAAAAACAGCTCTTACACTACATCGTGTCTGCAAACAGCCATTAGCATTTCGACAAAAAGTGTGAGGAGTGCAGTTAATCTGAGCTGACACTATGAAGAACCAGCTCTGATCTGAAGTTTACCTGCAAAAAAAGGCCTCATGTTCCCTTCCTGCTTCCTCAATGGAATTAGACAAGCTGAGGATAGTTAGGGGAAAAAAGAGGCATTTCCATAACACTGGTGAAGCACTGAAATAAAGGGTAGAAATGGGAAAATCATACAATCGCAAGGGGGAAGGAGGCTGCCAGAGTGTGTATAGTGACATTACGGGACATCGCGCGCAGACAGCAGACCAACACCTTCCTAACAATGCTTCCTCTGGACCAATAAAATCATAAAACGCCTCTCAGACAGCTTCCCTCTCTTTCAGCGTCTCTTTGATCTCGGGTGATGCTCACTGCAGCAAAAGAGACAGCAGACATAACAGTGTGAACAGCAACAGTCTGGCGCTAGACACCATTTTACACCACTAATACAGATCGCAGTTCAAAGCGTACGGCTGGAGAAAAAAAAAAAAAAAAAAAGATTTCAGAACGTTAGGAAGGATAAAAAAGGAAAGCTTGCCCGTTTCACCGAACTTAACGGGGTTAGCGACAAAATGGCGGCGGATGCGTGGGAAGACATGAGGTACGTATATAGCGAGCGCTTGTCAGTCTTGCTGCACGAATTGAGGCGACGCGAGATCCGTCCGACGCTGAAGGGCAAGGCGAAAAATCGAGCGCCCGCCACATAAAGCAGTTGTGATGTTTTCGGGAAAAACTCGTTCAGATTTTACAGTAAAACAAAGAAACGGGACCCTTTGAGAACGAGAGCCGTGTTTAACCGCAGCGAAGGGGAAACCAGTAATTTCGCGATTCATCTTTTGAGGGTGTTTCTTGTGTTTGGGGTGGAGAATTGGGGGGTTTGTGGCGTGTTGGCAGCTGAGGCAATCTGGATCTCAAGCACATCTAAGGTTGGGCAATTAGTTCCAGTGCCACTATTAATGTGGTGAAGGGGCGCGCTCTGCAGGGGGTTGAGGGCTTGGCTCAAAGGGTTTGGGTCCTTGCTGGGAAGAGGGGGTGGTTGAATATGACCAACAAAGGTGGGGGTCAGGACCTCAGGGCCATGTGAAAGCTGCACCATGTCCACTGACCTCTCGGAGCTTGTACAGGCCCGGCCGCCATTCTGCGAGCCATCACAATGAGCCGGCCGACCGTTACAGTTTCTCCATTGGCAACAAAGACAATGTCAGTCCCAATATATAGAAAGAAAGGCATGTGCAAATTACGTTTGTCAATAAAACCCACTATACTGGTCATGATTGATGTTCGCAAGACAAAAAATAGACTATAGAACCAATTACTAAAGTCCGTCATGTCTTACTTGAAAAAAAGATGCACAATTTTTTTTAGAATCTTAAAAAAAAGTTAATTTTCATGTTAGTCCTTAACTCATGCTTTTTTTCTTATTTTGTTATCTGTTTCAACGACTTTATGACAAAAATATCTCATGAATTTAATCTCCAGGTCATCTTTATTCAAATTCAGTTTGTCAAAAACGTTACAGCAAAGTATTTTTATTTTTAAACATAATTTTTTGATTTTTTTTAGGAAAAATCCTTTATAGATAAAATTAACTTAATTAACAAAATTAACTATATATATATATACACATTTATATATATATATACATACAAATACTTTTAATTTACCATAATTTATCCCTAAATTTAACATTTTTGTTTTAAGCTTTTTTTATTTATAGTACGTACAGTCATTTTTAGAGTTGCTCACATGTCTGTGAAGCAGAAATAAAATTATATTGAAACAGCTCGGATGTACAACCTCTCCAGTGTGAGGCCACGCCGGTCTGCGGTGTACGACGGCGTCCAAATGCTCTCAGCTTTTGATCTACACATGTCAAGGGCGTTTAGAGGACAGAAAGCAAGACGCACGCAAGGAAAATGCAACCGCCTGTAAGCCGTTTCACATCGCATGTCTATCTTTTCTCCGAACCTAAAAAAATCTTAAATCATTGTAACTATGTTTTTTAATGTAAAAAAATGAACCTTCATCATGAAAACATTTATTATTACTTATCAAATTCTTTATTTTGTTGTAGACTGATTTGCAAAATGAATCTCAATTATTTTTTAATTCACATGTTACCTCAAATATAAATAAAAATATGTCACAAGAATGCATCCTTTACAAATTGAATTGAAATCCCTTTATTTTGTTATTTAAAAATAAGCAATTCAATAAACATTAAAAATTTAGCTGAAATTTAATAAGATTTAATGACAAAAAGTGGTAAAAAGAGATAACATTATTTATAATCAGCAGCAACATAAATCATGAGAAATTCATTTGATTGTAACAAAGCAAGATTGAAGAAAACTTTAAAGTTAATTAAAAGGAAAACTCTTTTCCCCTCTTTCCTGTTCTATTTGTTAAAAAAGAAGAAGTCATCCTCGTCCGTTGGTTGGTCGTTGGCGACTCCTGAACAAACTCCTCTGCGGCAGGGCGTTTGGCCAAAGCGCTGACCACTAGAGTTTGACAGAACCCTTTGTGTACCTTCAGGACAATAGGGGTGAGAGGTGGGGGTCAAATAAAACTCCTATGCGCCCCCCACCACACCCCGCTTCATCTGTAAAGTTCTCTCTCGCCGACCTCTAACCCTTCTTGTCTTGGTGCAAGTAAAAATGACTAAATCTGCTGGGGTGAAAGAACCCCCGGGAGACCGCCGTCCGTATTGTACATCTCTGCGTGGCTTTTCCCTCATAATGTGCAAGGTTGACACAAAGATTACAGAAAGATTACGTTGGAGACTTTGGCCAGATGGTGCGAGTTCTTGCATTATGCTGGCCCTTCTCCTCGCTTCTTAATGAAAAACAGTGAAACAGAATTGGTTTGGTAATGGATCCTCTGAGATTAAGGTTAATAAATGTCCTTGGAAGCAATTATTTTCAGAGACTCACTTTGACCATTTGGATCCGTCACAAACTCAGGATTATCACAGAGCATTGAATGTCATGTGACAATGACCTAAGTACATCTGGAGCATCAAGTTACGCTGGCTACCGATACCTCATTCTTTTTTTTTTTCGGCTTCCACAGCAGGTCACCTTTGTGCTTTGCTCATCTATGTCATTGCAGGACAATAGGAGAAGGCCTTCGGACATTTGCGAATAATTCAAAAGTTTCACTTTTCAGAGCAACGCCCTGGCTTATACATATACACATATCGATATACATATATAAATAAATATATAGATATATATACGCACTGTGTGTATACTTAAATATATACACACAGCATATATATATATATGTATATATATATACACAGCACATATATATATATATATATATATATATATATATATATATATATATATATATATACACATATATATATACACAGCACATATATATATATTATATACACAGCACATATATATATACACACAGCACATATATATATATACACAGCACATATATATATATATATATACACAGCACATATATAGCAAATATATAGATATATATACACACTGTGTGTATACTTAAATATATACACACAGCATATATATATATATGTATATATATATATATATACACAGCACATATATATATATATATATATATATTATATATATACACATATATATATACACAGCACATATATATATACACACAGCACATATATATATATACACACAGCACATATATATATATATATATATACACAGCACATATATATATATATATATATTACACAAAGCACACATATATATATATATATACACATACACACACAGCACATATATATATACACACAGCACATATATATATATACACAGCACATATATATATATATATACACAGCACATATATATATATATATACACACAGCACATATATATATATATACACAAAGCACACATATATATATATACATACACACACAGCACATATATATATATATATACATACACACAGCACATATATATATATATATATATATACACAGCACATATATATGTATACACACAAACACACACATATGTACACGGTATATGTATAAATAGAACACACATATTTAGCTTATATACCAATATACTATATATATATATATATATTATATATATAATATATATATATATATATATATATATATATATATATGTAACTATAGTTTTATTTTCCGTCTTTAAAAAATGTCTGGAATTTCTAGCGTTCCCTCTGACCCGTTACAGGCGCGTTGCATGTCTGTGTCTTCCGCGCCATACGTTCGCTCCCTCTTTTTTCTCTCCTCCATGAAGCAGCAACTCCCCCATCGCGCAGACAAAAGTCAGGTCTGTAACCCCTGCGGCCCCACCCCCGTGCTCTTTGACCTATAGCGGAGGCCTGGCTGAGCACAAACAGTGGTCGTCCGCTGAAGCCCCACCACCTCCACCTCCGCCAGGGGGGCTCCTGTTTCACTCGGCCAATGAAAGGGCCTACTGTAAATAACAGGGGGCTGGCTGACCCCAGAGTTTATCTGGGCCTGAGACCCCTGCATCCATCCTACTGTAACAGAGCCCACTGCTCACAATAGACTCTCTCATGGGTGTTAGACCATAGGCTCTGTCTCTTCTGTGCCCTCTCGGGATGGGGATTAAGGAAAAAGAGAAAAAAAAAAAAGGCCCCTGTCAGGTCTTTGGAGGGGACAACCCCCTCTAAACCACTACAACCCAATCCCAAAGACACTTTAGCCTTTGTCCCGCTGTGAGACTTGGGAAAAGGGAAGGACGGAGGGAATGCGGAGGTGGGGCCACAGCCTGAGACCAATCACTCTGACAAAATGTTGGATCAAACTCGCGGGGACGAACATCAAAGTTTGCCACTTTTCAAAGAAACCTCCACAAAAATTCAACTGGATTTTTGTTATATTATTGGACAAAAATGACACAAATTTAAAGTGACTTCCTCAGAGATGGAAACGATGATCTTGTCTTCCAAAAAGCCTCTTTCTGGGTGTGTGCTTTGCTCCGCCAGTGAGAGAAAGAGCGCGAAGGAAGGAGGAAGACCAAAGGAGATAGAGACGGAGGTTTCGGGTCAGAGGCTAAGTGAAATATATCCCCACTCTGAGGCATGCAAGAGAGAGGATGCAGGAAGCTGAGGGCCAGAGATAAGGGCAGAGACGTGGGTGATAAGCACCCAAACACCTGTTAGGGAAGCTTGAGCTGCACTCGCCGAAGCCCAACACTTACAGGAGGCAATAAAACACAGGCAGAGCATGCAGGAAGGGAGGAAGAGAAGGGTTTGGACAAAGAAAACCGCCGCTGTGATCGCTTTTTCTCTCCTTAAAGGTGAACGGAGGAGAGAGCTAAGAGCTGCAGAGGGTGTCCGGGCACGGCTGCGCGGGAGGAGGATAAAACGGCCTCCTGCTTCACGGCATGCTTAATGGCATATGGCGGGAGCCCGCAGCATCATTTGTATGGTCAGCGGCGAGACAGGAACGGCAGAAATGATGCTGCTTGAGTCATGACATGTCAAAGCCGTCCGCTTCAGCGATCAGTCCAGGAAATGGAATGCCCCCCCCCGCCGCCTCCTCCTCCTTTTACAATCTTACCTTTCATGGCCGACAAACGGACAAACACAAAACAATCTGGAAATGGTAAAAAAAAAAAAAAGTCCTTGAAGATGTCTGACAGGCTGAGAAACGAAGACTTTAGAAATTCAAAACCTTATTGGTTGCAAGTCAGTAAATGTCTACTTAAAATCAAAGTATTTTTAAAAGAAATGTTGCAAGTTTGGAGATATTTATTTGAAATGTTAAAAAAAAAGCCGTCCTTTGGAATGCAACGAGAGGATCTATAATGATGCATGTATTCAGACTCAGACATTCAAGCAGACAAATCTCCCTTCAGTTTAATTCATCCCCCACCTTGCCAGCAGCCTGTGAGAGCAAGCCGCCACCGCCGCCGCCGGTGGTGGTGGTGATGTGAGGGGGGGGGCAGGCCTATCCATCATCAGCTCTCTCCGTCTGGTAATCTCTTTGAGCGTCTCCGGTCAGCAAATACATAAATCAATTATGGTTTTAAGCTTTATGCCATGATTTACCCAACTGATCCCTCCTGGATTACAGCGGAGCTTAAAACGTGTCGGTCAGCGCTAAAGCAGCAAGTCGTAGTGACATTCATTGCACTCCTGCCGCGGCGCTCGCTGAGCGACGCGTCAGCTGCCACGAGTATAGATCTGAGGGCATTATAAAACAGTCAGACAGTCACAGGCTGCTTGGAGATAACACAACCACATTCATCTTGGGTAATAACTTTTTTTTTTTCTTCAAATCTTACCCACTTTTGACTGAAGCTTCCAAAAGGTTTGAGCAGTCCCTTAAAATGTGACTATTCAATGTAAAACATAAACTTAACGGAATTTCAGTGATAATTTCAACAATGAAAAAAAAAGTACTTTATTCAAGATTTTATTCCAATTGTACTTTCTGGTATGACAAAAATGAACATTATTAATTTCACAATAAAGGGGAAAATGTTTACTCACCCTAACTTTGTTTGTATATGAATAAATAAAGTAAAAAAATATTTAAAATTATATATATATAAAAGCAAACTCTTAATATCACGTGTTTTTGAGATCTTCAAGTCAAAACCCTAAGTCGTTTTTGTATTTGACACATATTAATGTCATGAAAGATACATTTAAAAAATATATATATAATTATTCTATTATTAATTTTATTTTTAAATAAATTGGGCTTTAGATTTGGTCCAAATAATTTATTAAATTATTATTTATAATTATTTTTAAATTCAGTCATATATATATTTATATATATTACACAAACATTTATACTATAAATACACTTTTATTATATATGTATATATATATATATATATATATATATATATATATATATATATCCTTGTTGGCTTCAAAGCAATTTTTGACATTTACTATCCACTATCCAAAAATAGAAATACAGGGTAGGCCATAAATTACTATACATAAGGGGAATGTATAATTTATATATTTGTTAATATTTCAGACACCCAAGAGATCCGTTTGACTAAAGAGCAATGAACAGACATAGGGCCACTGATCAAGACATTATATAAATTTAACCTTCTTTAATATAGAATAATTATTTTTCCTATGTTTTGAAACTTATAACCCACCATGTATATATTTTTAAAAGTGAATAATAAACGTCAAAAAATGGCATTTAAGTCAACAAGACACCTCATTGTACCCTTTGATGGACAGGCCACCTGTCCAGGGTAGACCCTGTCTAATGACAGCTGCTATAGGCTCCGCCCTCCCAACATAGGAAGAGTGAGGCTCTAATCAGAGATTCTTTGCCCCTCTGATGTGTGAAGACAGAGTTGTATGAACATATTTTAACAAAACTAACTTAAAAGTACTTTTAATCTGAATGGAAAAGGGCCCAAACAGGAGGGAAGGGTAAATATTCTCTAACAAAGCCTTACATGACTCCTGAAGAAGTGAATAAAAAGCTAACATTTTGCTTCCGAGTCCTCATATTCCTACCTGAGAGCTCCTTTGTGACAGATGACGCTAGAGATAATAGTGGGCGTAATTTTTATGGGCAGCTTCTTAGCCTGCTGATATCACTCCATTGGGGCCCCTTGCCAATCTTTGGCAAACCATTCAAGTGGCAACAAAGAGGCTAATTAGACGCTCCCTCACTGGAAGCCACGAAGGGCTCCAGTTTTGATACTTCCCAGGGAGACTCGGGGCCTCTGAGGTGGCACTGGGAGCTTTATCCGCACACACAAACACACACATTCACACTCATCGACAGAACATTTGTAAGCACACTTGGGTTGGCCCTTTGGCTGCAACACATTTAGTCTTTGTGGCTGTCCTCCCCACAGTCTGCCAGAGCGATAGAATCAGAGAGAAGGGACCGACACATCTTCTTTCATGTGGCAGGGACCCATAGAGGGGATGCTAATGGGATATCGATGGGATTAGAACCAGGAGTGCCTCACATCCAGGAGAACACAGTCTCTGAACCAGAACTAAAACCTACTGAAATTTAGGGCCATATCTTTCTAATTCTATTGACTTTTCAAGTGGAGGGTTAATGGACTTTAGTACAGTAGGCAAGTTTTCTCCGTGCTTGAATTCGTCTTTTCTGTGAGTGGACAGATAAACTGAAGCGTGGCCTCATCTTCTGCCAGCAGCTTCTGGAACTTAGAGATAGTCATCAGGAAGTTGATAAGACATTTGCATGTCACCTGATAACAGCCTGTAATTGGAGCCCCTTACCACAGAAAAACATCACACCCAACTTCCAGTAAAAAAGTGTCAACCTTGGAAAGCATGACACTCCAAAAAAAAAAAAAGAACCCCATGGGTTTGTTGGAGTCAGCAAGGCCACGTCTGCCACACAGAGCCAGCTGGTCACATCAAGCTAGTTTGCCTGCCCCTCCCACCACTCTTATCTAAAACCAGGCGGGGGATCTAATAACCCCAAAGATTAGATCTTTCAGTTGTCATAACTGCCTAGAACCCAAACAGAAACTCTTGATTTTCACACTTTTCCTGCTACAAAAGTGGTTCCACCTGATGCTATTCCAGAACCCCAAAACAATAACCGGCTCCTTGTGCACCGAGGAGTGCATGCGTGCGCATGTGTCCATTCCACATGATGTAGGCCCCCTGTGTTAAGTCTTTAATCGATACATCTCCCTACCCTGACAGTGAGGACAGAGCCCAGATCTGAGATCAGAGCGATGGCGGTGTAAATCTTTACGGTTCAACCAGAGCCTTTTAAAGCCGGTCTATAATTGGGCCTCAGCCAGCAGCTGCCTCCGCTGTGGCCATCACCGCGTGCTCGGTCAAAGCGGCAGTTCCTCAGGGGCATAAACAAACAGCGCACCTCCAATAAGGGCAGAAAAAGCACCTGTCTGTGGATAAAAAGACAGGCCATGTGGCAGCCCGGACTTGAATAAACCCTCCGCTGTTGTCCCTGGCTTTTCTTGGAGAGGTGTTTTCGTTGAGTGTGCCACTGGATTATTACACCAACATGTACTGTACCTCTGAGTGCAAGCTGGGGAGACTTAGCTCACCGAGTGATTTCAAATAGGGGGTAATCCACTCTCGTGTAATGGATGCTTTGTTGCAAGACGCCTCTCAGAAAGCAGACAAAATGTTTGCAGTTTTGCTGCTTTTCTTCAAGACGTTTTCTTTTGGATGTTTCAAGACTAAGACTAACGTCATTGAACCTGCTACAAATCACATTATTAGAACAGATATAGGTAGATACTAGTGACGATCAGAGTGAATCTGGAAAATCACAATACAACACCTAAAGTGATTGACATATTTTTGTTATTGGGGAAATAAAATCTCATTTTTGAGATTGCTTCTCATAAAGTGAAAAAAACAATCTAATTTTTTACAAACTGGTCATGTTAAGTTATACAGTACAGCTCTAATGGCACAAATGTCCAAACTCTTGTTGGATAGACAAAAACAAGACAATACAAGGAATCACTATATATAATGAAGAAATATCAAGAAAAAATCCCATTCTCTTCTTACATGTGAATTGTGAAATTTAAACAAAACAGCAATTGTAATCCATTTTATCAATTAATTGGCTTAATTTGATTTATATTCCAATCCGATCGATCTGTTAAATTGTTGATCGAATTGAGCCACACCATTTAAAAAACCATTTTGAAGTGAAATCAATCAGTTATATCGATATTGGAAAATATTATTTGGATTGAGACATTTTATTTTATGGATCAAGCCATCATTCCAGTCCAATATGTGGAAACACTTTGAATTTAGCAAGTGTTTTAGCATGTTCTAAAAATGTTCCCGTTGTATTATTTTGATGAGGAAAAACAACAATGGGCTAAACTTAATCAAACTAAAATTTGAAAGAATTTGAAATTATTTATTGTTCGTTTGAACAAATTCTTAATTTACACTTCGAAAATGAAGTTTTATTTGTTGTATATATTGGACAATATGAAATATAATAAACCACTGAGAGTGTACAGGCCAAAAATGATCAGGTGACTGAGTACAAAAACAAAATTTCACAAAATATATGATAATATAATCTGTTATAATGTTGATGGTGTGAAAGTTTCCTGTTCAGAATAGTCGAGGTAGAAAGCTGTGCAGTTTGGGTGTGGGTGGGAGTCCAGGAAGACAGGTATTAGGTGTTCTGGTTCATTGTCACTTCACCTCCACTGTTCAGTACCAAGTATTTATCTCTGAGTCACACTGGTTGATTTTTGGATAAAGATGTCCTGGATTGATTCTAGATCAGTGAGTCGGATCGTTCAAAATGATCTAATGTCGACTGAATCCTACGATTCATGATGATATGAATCAAATCCTTGAAATGAATCCTTACACCCCTAAAAGCTATTATTATTATTACACTCAATCATTTCTGCTGTTAAAGTGTAAAACTTTGAAGTTAATGTTTGATTGTGGCCAAAACACAAAAGTCAGCATGTTAGGAAACAATTTGACCCGACCTCAGCATGACCATTACACATGTTCATGCATGCATGGCTATCACCTCCAAAAAAAGAAAAAAAAAACGTTGCGGACAGCGATCCAAGCTTCTTGGTTCACTAAGAAGGATTGCCAAGGGTTATCTCCGATATGCACAGATAAGAGCCATGGGCTTGCTGTTTAAACACCTGGGGCCTGGGGTATTAGAGGGCCCTCCGTCCCCCCTTTTGCCACAAAAGAAGAGGAAATGGAAGAGTGAGCTCTGGCCGCCGCCGCCGCCGCTGAGGGGAACGCGTGTGGAAGCCAATGAACACGAGCGTGCGCGCGTGCGGAGGTTAATGTGGGGTGATCGTTTCCACCGCCACCTTACACCCCGACGCAACCTTCATCCAAACAAAAAAGTAAACATTCAAAGGAAAAAAAGGGAGATAGACAGCTCAGACATAAAAGATTAGAATATTATCATCATGTTAGAAAGCGTCGTTTTTACTTATACGTTACAGTGAGGGTCAGTCATTTGCATGAGAATGGGCGATTAGAAGAAAGAGATAAACCCAAGGATAGTTCCTGTGAACTAGAGTTCAGAATATCAAGCAGAGTACTTTTTGTCCCGTTTCTACCAAAATAGCCTTGTGCATCATTTGCATTTATTTACAAAAAATCTGTAGCATACATTATTAGTTATCAAGGCAATTCCAGTAGTCTCTGTAAACCTACAGACATGTGACATGTTCAAAATCGTCCGAGATGCATATTCTTGAATTAAGTCTATGGTGTTCACACTGGACAAGCAGGGAGGGGCTTCTTCTTCTTTTTTTGTTGTTTACTATATGTGTCTCCCCTCTTTCCTCTTGAAACCCCAATGAATAATTTCTCCTCCATGATAAATTTTCAAATCGCTTCCGCTAATTAAAAAGGAACGCCACCCGTGCATCACTATCAAATCCAAGTCAAAGTTTGACCTGATTAAAAACTTGTATTGCTTTTTCCATGACCGGACAAGTTAACGCAAAGGCTGAAAACTTTAGTAGAAACTTGCGTAGCTACACACGTTTACAAAGGAGTTTCATTGGAAGTGGTGCGATGCGAAAGTAGCTTGACTCTCATTGTTACATGATAACAAAACCCTAAATCAACTTTTTTTGCTTTTTACCTGAATAAATGGGGCTTTGAAAGTGCTGACTATTGGTCCTTGAAAATTTTTGACAAATAAAACTAACATTGCATAATTCTAAAAAAATTGTTTAAAACCATCTGTGTGCTTCCCCCTAGAGGTTGAAACGATGTATTACAACTGAATTTTGGGATTCAGCCACCAACTGTCCTGTTTGGTTACCCTTTAAACTGCACAAATTGGATTAGCAATGTCAAATTTCCCTGATAGGGCGACACGGTGGCGCAGTGGTTAGCGCTCTTGCCTCACAGCAAGAAGGCTCCGGTTCAAATCCCGGCTGGAGGATCTAAAACAGAACTGGGAAATTCTGTGTGGAGTTTGGAAGTTTTTGTGATTCCGGCTTCCTCCCACCGTCAAAAAACATGGGTTAATTGGTGACTCTAAATTGTCCCTTGGTGTGAATGTGAGAGTGAACGTCTGTGAGATTGAGGCCCTGTGACAGACTGGTGACCTGTCCAGGGTGAACCCCGCCCATCAGTAGCCGGGTTAGGCTCCGGGACCCCGGCGACCCCGAAAGGGATAAAGCAGCCAAGAAAATGAATGAATAATGAATGAAATTTCCCTGATGGAAACGCAACAATTTATAAAAAAGATGCATTTTTCCAAGAAAAAAAAAGATGTTATGCTTGGAGGACGTGATTTTTGAGGCGCATCAAAATCGACATATTTTGGAAAATTGCAATCAAAACTTGTTTTTTTTTCATTAAATAAGTCACGTGACCAACCAGCACATTCTCACTCCCTACTCGTTACATATTAACGTTTGGTTAAGGACCCCTTCATGTCAAAAATTGACGTTTTAGGTATTCCCAATTCGTCATTTTTTGACATGCTGGGTGTTCATAAAATCAAGGGTCTGAAGTACCGGACATGGACTGGTCCACAAGACTTGTTCTGTACCAGTACCCAAACCCGGTACTCTAAACCCGTCCGTGGACATTGTACCAGACGCGGTACTTGGCATGAACTGGTATCGGGTTAGATAGTCCTTTGTTGGCCTAGTTCTACAAAAATAGTCTTGTGTATCATTAGCATTCGTTTATAAAAACTCTGTAGTGTACATTATTAGTTTTTAGGGCAATTGGAAAATTTAAATATTCAAGTAGTTTGGTCTGTTTTAAGTCTGATACCGGTACCCTAACCCATCACCGAACCCAGTACTGGATGGAATACCAGACGTGGTACCGGACCCAAACCGGTACTGGGTTATTGATACTGTACTGGACCGGTACTGGTTCAAAGCCCGGAGGTTGGAGATAGCCAGCATGACAAAAAACAAGTTGGGGAAATGTCAATTTGTTACAAGTTGGTAGTGAGAATGTGCTGGACCAACAACTGCATACCAGACTTAGCTTTGCAGTGCCAAATCCTGCTTTTTTTGCATTTCAATAAAGTTTTGCGCATACTTATATCGAGAAGCAAATCTCTGTATTAGATGCAAAAACAGCAGAAGATGAGAAAATATGAAATTTTTATACCTGTATGTGTCACTCAACATGTAGGAGGTTCAAGTAACTTTAATATTTAGATTTGAATCCTAAAGCTATTTATTTGGTGTCTACGTTTTGACAGAAAATACTGTTTGCTTTTTTTTTTTTTTTTCGGATGACTTTTTGAGCAGCAAAATCTCCAATTGTGTTATAGCTTTTATGTTTTTGGCCTTTCAAACTATTTTGTGGTTAAAAAAAAAACACTTAAAATAATTCATGCATTGCTTTCCGTGCTTTCAAGAAGTAAAAAGTTGAGTGTTTTCTTCACATACCTAGGAAAAGAATAGAAAGAAACGACAAGCTTCAAGTATCTGTCATGAAAACGCCTCTCTCCGCGGTGGATGAGGAGCTTCAGACTCCTTACAGTTGGCCTTCATATATAGTTCAGGGATGGATTTTTCACTGAAAGCTGATGAGATGGCATTTTGTACTATCATTTGTCTAAATTCAACACTTAGCACAATGCTTTTGAGGGTGCATGACTTTGAAGGTTAAGTATCCAATCGTTTTTTTTTTTTTTTTTTTTTGCTTTTGAAAGGCTGGAAATAACAGCTAGCGCACTCTTTGTTTCATGCTTACCGATATTTTTTTCAACTTCATGCCATTTTATAGAAGGTTTTTGTGCTAGCAGCCGATTTATCAAATGTGTCCCGATTGTTTTTTTTTGGAGTAATCCAAAGTACGTCCAGACTTGGCTTTAGTTCAGCCGCTGTGCAGTGTATGTTTGCTTGCTGTGACGTCACCCTCCCCGTGCTTCACCTTTACCTAACTGACCTGGATTAGTAGAAGCAGGCACGTGATTATGTCTTTGTGATTGCGTCATATGCCTACACACAGACAGGGCAGACATGAGACCACAACAGGTAGTTTCGGATCGATTTTGTCCAGTTTTTCCAAACATTTTAGTTGCTATTTGTGATTTTGAGCAAATCTGCAATAATTCTACAAGAATTAAATCTGTATTCTGATCTGCTACTTTTTGTGGAGCAAAATTGGAGCCAATATTATTTGAAACCCAAATAAAACAAATTGAAAAAAAATTTTGGTGCTGACCACATTTTTTTTTTACTTTTTGCTATTCTAAAATAGACTTAATTATTTTCAGCTTCATATTTTACTTTTTTTTAATTTAAAAACCAAAAAAAAAAATTTTTTAAACTTTTATTTCAATATCAAAACTTTTTTTTCACTTTTAACTCTTTTTTTTAGTTTTCAAATCTGAAAATTTCAGTTTCAAAACTTTTGTCCTTATTTTGGCGCTTTGGGGCGGGGCTAACACGAAAGACCAATCAAAATTAATGAGGGTGGTAACTTCAGTCCCGGTGCATTCACTGACTCTGAGAACTTGGATAATTACGGTTGTAAAATGACTGTTTTGTCTGTATTATCATAGTCTGAAGTTGTCCAAAGACGGCTGTGAAAAGCAGAGTTTTATCGCGTACAAACCGTGCATCCAAAACGCCATTCTAGCACGTTTAAAGCGCCATCTTATTGTGTTACATACAGGCGTCGAAAACGTCTTTATGCCTGCATAAAATGGTTAAAATACTTTAGGAACTCCAGTTGTCTGCCGTGGCTTAATGGCTATTACACTTTCACTTTAAAGGGTAACCAAACAGGGAAGTTGGAGGCTGACTCCACCCACAGCCAAAATTTGAAAATCTAGTCAGAGGGGTGGAGCTTGGGGGTAGACCTGGAGCTGCAGATCCATACGTAGAACTTCTGAAACTTATCCCAGGCTCACACCGCTATAGCGTAACAGCTCAGGTGCAATGCAGGAGCGGTTTAGCTACAGCCGACGGCTCATATTAGCTACAGGTTGGCTGCCGACCTCGCAAAACTCCAAACTCACATATGTTCACGCTAATCCCCCCTTTGTTCGCTGCGGTTCAGCTACGTCGTCCAGTGAAATTTACGGCGCTCTCATCGGAGCCTTAACACTAGTGGTGTGAGCCCGGGGTTCCATGGTTGAACCAATAACAAAATGCAACTGTAATACCTCAATTCAACCTTTAGGGGGCAGCACACAGACAGTTTTCAAGAATTAAACTATTTTAATTTTTAAAAAATTTGGCAATCACCAACAGACAGATCTTTTAAAAACCCTATTTATAGAGGTCAACAGACAAAAAATGTTGATTTAGGGTTTGGTTACCCTTTCATTTTTTCTTTGCAGGAAATGTAAGTTTGATTGGTCCTTTGTGTTAGCCCCGCCCCAACACGCCACAACAGGGCCAAAAGTTTTGAAACTGAAAATTTCAGATTAGAAAAAAAAAAAATACTTGAAACAAAAATTAAATTTGATTTTTGAAACAAAACAATGGGACATGAAAAGGACGTTGAAAATAATTACGTCTATTTTAGAATGGTACTGATTAATATTAATGACTTGTCTATGGGTGTTTGAAATTTAATTACATCACTGATCTTAAGGATCCTTAATAACTTGAATCTATGATTGTAGACTATAAATATTTGACATTAAGTCCTGAACCGGATGTTAATAATTCATGTAAATAAAATGGTATGGTCGAACTGGAATGGGATTATATAAGTTCGCTTCCGCCCATTCCCTTTCAAACGATCTACTTATGATTGATCGTTTGCATCAGTATGACATTGTATTTTGATGATAATCAGTGAGTATTACATATCTGTTACATGATGTATGATTGATGTTACTGTTTACTGAAATAATGTTTTATGAGATTAATCAATAATCAACAAACACTTTACTTACTATTGGGAATGTATTGAAAAAAAAAAAAAAACAACCTGAAGACATAATTATGCAAAACAGTTAAATTAAGTAATCAAGTAGAGGTGGGATTATATAAATCCACTCCTTTTCAAGCAATCAATCAAACTCTACGGACTTTGGTTAATGATCGCAAAGAATGAATGAACCAAATGTGACGTAAGTGTATTTTATTTTTGTTTGTTTTCTATTTTCTAATCAATGCATCTTGTCATTTCTGTAATGAGTTTGAAATAATTCTGTGTTTTGTCCTGTATTTTTCAATCTATGTTTGAATTATGTAATACGTTGTTTTATGTATTATTTTAAAAAGTTAATTTTTCAAACACTAATTTTTTTTTTGAGTTTCAAATAATATTGGCCCTAATTTAGCTCCATATGTTTTACTCTCTTTTAAAAACAGATATTGTTATGTTTGATTCAAGTTTCCCAAATGCACAAATCAAATGTTTTATATTTGATTGCACGCTTTGAAAATAGGACAAAGGCTTACCGCTATTAAATTAGGACTATTATGTATTTGTTCTGACGAGACCCTTTATTTCTTCCCGTCAACACACACATACGAGAACCTTTAAACACAACGCTTGCGGAGTGTCAGAGTAGGTGTGGCGCTTGTTATGATATAATCCAGGGCGCAGAGGAATGAGAGGCAGCGGAGACCAGATTTATACAGGAAGTGGGTACTTTCTGGTGCGTTGGTTTTAACACACACACACAGACACCTCACACCACTGACCTATGCCACATCTGGAAACAATTACACTCATGTTTGACTTGACCTGCCTGCTCCGAGTGAACTCTGCCAACCTCTTTATGCGCCTGTTGGAGGGACAACGGCGACCCTGACACGGCGACCGCGCAGAAATGATGTGTAATTAGTCCGAGGGAACACGACTCCGCTTGTCTGAAATAAAACATCGCCAACACACATCTACAAGAATCGACAGTGTGACGGCACAAAAAAAAAAAGAAACGAAGCGTGAACTTGATTTGTTATCAAATGACCCACAAAGGAATTTGAGAAGACATGAGGAGCATCAAGCATGTCAGGCTTGCACAACCGAGCTTTCATGTATGGACAGCGAAGCAGAAAGTGGGGTGATGCAATGTTTGATTTCTACACTTCACGAGGCTGTCAGGACAGCACATGCAATATTAAAGAGTGTCGTGTCCGCGTATCAACCACTGCAAATTAACCCATTAGTATGCTGGGGGCTGAAGCGCGGAGATCAATGCATGAAACGGTTTGGAAATCTCCTTTGATACAAGATTTCCCAGCTTGAGCAGATTGATGAAATTCCTCTTGAAACACAGGCAACCATTTCACTCACAGCAGACTTTTCTCATGTAGCCTGTCCATTAATACACTGAGACTATATCACTGGCTGGAAGCTTAAGAGCATTTTTAAGCTGTTGCGCTTGGATCATAAGCAGCTCAAAATCCACCTTTATAGTTGCTTCTTTTTTTTTTTTTTCCCCAACAAAGGATGAACACTGTGTCAATCCATGCAGAAACTCCCCTTTTATTGCATGAATAATGGCCACTTGTCATGAAGGACACACAAAAGTCTACACTTTCTGAAGTAATTACCAGCGGCGAAAAGTAAGCAACTTATTAAACAGTGTGGAAACGCTGCACTGTAATGCCACTGCAAACAAGGACACCTCTCCCGTGGGTAAAAGACGCTCGCTGACATTCATTCTCAGCTAAAGGAGAAGAAAAAACTTGGACTGAATCAGCTGAAAGCTATGGATGCCAAGATACTGGGGCTCCAGAATGATCAGATGGGTGAGGGGGTTCAAATCCACAAGTGAACTTTAACCACTTTGCATTCCTATTGATTTGAGCAAACACAGCAGGGTGAGAAGGTGGCCTTCAAGTTGAGAGAAGAGAAAACATCTCTCTGACGGTGCAGAAATCCACACGTGTGATGTAAGAACACGTCGAACAAAAAGCGCCATTCGATTTGGTCAGGACAGATACTGGTACTGTACCAAAGAGGACCCCAACCCCCCAGTCCGAGAACCGCTACCGCACAGCTAACACGGTCTTATAATCTGATTCCTAAGGAAGTTTTATTTTGGAAAACTACTGGATAAGCTCCACCAAGTCATTCTTAACACAAGTCACTCGGTCACGAGTCGAAAATCCATCAGAGATCATCTACTGATCTCACCGCTACAATAAAACCCACAAGTTAGCAAAGTTAGTACTTGGAGAATTTTTTTTATTTAACGGTAAAGATCCAGAGAGGAAACAGAAAAAAAAATTTGCTTTTAAAATAAAGAAATCCACATTTAACAGACGACAACAAAAAAAAAAAATGGGCTATATTCTAATTCCTTCACTATATACTGTAAGTCTCACAGGGGGCCAAAATCCAAAACACACCTTAGGTCGCAGGCCGAACAAGATAAACATTTATTCAACAAACTAAAACTACATTTTTCCAGAATAAATCAACTTTCAATATTTTACTCTCCATCAAAATATATTTTGTCAAAATTATACAAGTTAGAAATGAGCGGTCCATTAATAACTATAGAATAAAATCATCTGGATATAATGGATAGGATTACCCGGAGGGCCGGATCCGGCCCCCGGGCCACACCTTGGTTTACTTTATAGTGCGTTCGCCATTTTTTTTAATACTGTCCGAATCTACAATTCCAAAATTAAGTACACTAGAAACTTCCCAGAAGTCTTTGCGAAAAACTAGCGTGCAGCGATGCTTACTACATTAGTGAATATAGACCACAATGCATTGCAGTAGAACAATTTGTTTAAATGTAATTTTTTTATTTTATTAAACCAGCCACTATTTTATCATTAGTCACAAAGTGAAATTTTTGTATCAATTCCAATTTCACTTTGTACTTCTTTGTACTTTCTACTAATAAAGTTTTTCTGTTTTTATTATTTATTTGTCGCACCTTAAAATTTGAACCCATAACTTTGACGGTTATGGGTTCAATCAAATTCACATTTTAATGATTTCTTCACAAAATTTAGTGTAAAAATAAAGTTTAAAGCAGATTAATTTGCTCTCAAAAGTTAAGGGAAACAAGGACATTTAATTGGACGCCCACTTCGGTGTCATACAAGTCGTTCAGTAAAAATATTGTCTGTTTGGTGGTCTGAAAAAGGCTGCCGCTCTGATCAATAGGGAGTTTTCTGTAAAATGACTCAGCCTTACAGGTTTATTTATATGCAGCGACTGAAACAGTTCTGCGCAGCTGCCACTCCCCTGTCCTAGAACTACCTCCTTGTCTCAGGTTCAGCACTCATTTCCTGAGCTGACCGTCTACTCCAATTATCAAGCTAATAAGGGCCCCCCTTGTGCAGTTATGGGAAAAGGGAGGGGAGCGGGGTCCTGGATGAGGGAGCGCCACATTGGTAAGTGTGTGTGATAGCTGCCGCCCACATCTCGGAAGGTGTGACTAATGGTCTTGGACAATGTTAAGACAGCATTGCTTCAGCAGTCACCTGGGCAGGCTTGGCAGCTACTAAAGGAGTAAATCTCTGGTTCGGAGCTGGCGGCTGCACAAAACTGGGCTTTATGTGACTGTAAATGGAACTCATGCAAGTGCAATAAAACGGAAACATAAAGGGATCGGCTCAATTGTTGTTAAAGTCCATCAAGTAGAACAAAAGAAAACTACTTTCCCTATTTTACAAAGATTTACACTGTAAAAAGTAAAACATTGGATCAGTTAACAAATTGTTGCATTTTTTTTAATCAAATTTAGTTTTTAAGTTGAGAACTCAATATTTTAATTTGATAAAAAAATTACTGAAATTGTGTTAATTGATCCAATTCTTCACTTGTTACAGTTTATGCAACAACTGAAACTAGAAAAGTTGCATTATCTGTGATGATTCTAGTGTAAATGCTTTTAGCTGAAAATCCTGAAGCTTTTTGATGAAAATGGTGACACAATTTAACTTTATTTCTGAAGGGATTTGCTTAAAACACAAAAGCTATTTGTAAAATGTTAAGTTTGCTCAGAGACTGGAAATTTCATTAAAGAGTGCTGAAGAGCATGTGTTGTAAAAATGCTTAAAAATGCCTAATACATGCTAATTTTGTACAAATATTTAGTGCTTTGCTTAAGTATGAGCTAAACTCCAAATTAGCCCGAAAAGCCTTAGTAGATGTCAAGTTAGCCAAAAAAGCTAGCCCGTTGCTTAAATATAAGCTAAACTCCAAAGTAGCCTAAAAATCCTAAGTAAACTAAATTAGTCAAAAACATTAGCATGTTGCTAAAACAGAAGCTAAACTTGAAATTAGCCTAAAAAAAAAAAAAAAAAAACCCGGTAGAAAACAAATTTGCCAAAAAATGTTTTCCTCTTGCTAAAATATTAGCTAAACTCCAAATTAGCCCGAAAAACCTTAGAAGATGTCAAGTTAGCCAAAAAAGCTAGCCCGTTGATTAAATATAAGCTAAACTCCAAAATAGCCTAAAAATCCTCAGTAAACTAAATTAGTCAAAACCATTAGCATGTTGCTAAAACAGAAGCTAAACTTGAAAATTAGCCTAAAAAAAAAACCCGGTAGATAACAAATTTGCCAAAAATTGTTTTCCTTTTGCTAAAATATTAGCTAAACTCCAAATTAGCATAAAAAAGCCAAAACATTCCTTAAATACTAGATAAACTAAAACAAGATTCTTCAGTAAACTAAACTCTAAATTAAAATTTAAAAAACCCCAGTAGATAACAAATTAGCCAAAAACGTTAGCATGTTGCTAAAATATTAGCTAAACTCCAAATTAGCATAAAAAAGCCAACACATTCCTTAAATACTAGATACACTAAAACAAGATTCCTCAGTAAACTTAACTCTAAATTTAAATTTAAAAAACTCCAGTAGATAACAAATTACGTTAGCATGTTGCTAAGATATTAGCTAAACTAAAAAAAAAGAAAAAATGAAAATTACTATAAAAGATTAAAACATAGCCCATGAATATATTTAAAGGCTTGCTGCTAATCTACTTAAAATTATGAAATTGAAAGACTTTCTCATTCATTTTCTATGCCGTTAAAAACTATAAAGTTTATAAATATCAAAAATATCAGCAGTAATTTCCTGAACAAGCTAAATGTTTTGATACCAATCTAAGTGTCACTGAGTTTTTACGTGCCGAAAACATACAGAAAGGATCAGGAGAATCTGTTTTAAGATCATTTAAACAGGAAATAGTGCAAAAATTTTCTTTTTTTTGGTTTCCAACTCAGAATCTAAACAGACGTTAGCTTACCTGTGTTGCTCCACGGCTTCATTATCTGGTAGCTCTGCGCCGCAAACGTTACAGCGTTCGTGCTGGCTCCTGCCGTCGGGTTTCATGCCCACCGCCAGCTCCCCGAGCTTGCTGAAGAACTCTCTCTGGATGAAGCTCTGCGGCAGCAGCCCCCCGTACGCGCTGAAGTCCATGGACATGGCCAGGGCGGGGGACATGGGGAGCCCGGAGGCCATGGACACCGGCATGGACATCATGGCGTCTGATTTATGATTGACGGGCAGCGAGTACAGCGAGGCCAGGTGCTTCTCGGTCATTCCCGCCATGGCCTCCAGCCCCATCTGGCTGACTTCGGCTTGCTGGTCGCCCATGTTGTCGTCGCGGATGTAGTGCAGTTCTCGAGCGCTGGTGATCACGCTGCTCCTCGTCGGCGTTCCGGGACCGTCTCGGTTCCTGTCCTCGCCGCTCCGCTCGCCGTTGCTGGAGACGCTGGACTCCATGTTCTGAGGACTGTCGTGGCCGTTGCCGCTCATGTCCACCTGCATCATCTCAGTCTTGATGTCCGTCATCAGGTGGTGGGAGTTGATGTGGACGGGCTGCTCGCCGCCGAAGCCCTGCTGGAGCAGAGACTGGCCGATGCTCATCAGGCTGTCCACGGCCGCTTTGGTGGGACTCAGGTTGGAAACGCCGTAGGAGGTGGAGACGGAGGGACTCTGGTCGACCATGCCAGGCATGTTGGAGGCCTGCTGAGTTCCCGACAGGCTGGGAGTCTCCAGGGAATGCTTTTTGGAGTTCTTGGCTCCATTTTGGCCTTTGCGCTCCTCGTCGTCCTCTGTGCTCCCGTCATTAGCGTTGACATCCACGTCGTTCTCGTCCGAGGACTGGATGGTCTCCAGGATCTTGAGGCATTGCTCCTCCAAGTACTCGATCTCCAGGATCTCGGCTGCGTACAGAAGGTCGTCCAAGTCCTCCACCTTGGCTTGAAGAGTGGCAGTGTAAGCGTACTCCAAAATCTGCTGAAAAGTCTTTGGTGACAGAAAGTCCAGGGTGTAATGCTGGCTGCTGCGGTGGAAGAGGATCTCAAACATTTTGCTGGTGCAGGCCAGCACGGTCCGGTGAGCGTGAAACTCCTGACTGTCGACCATGATGACCACGTCGCACAGAGTCCCCGCCAGCCGCATCTGGTTGGCCTTGTGCAGCAGGGCGGTGGGATGGTTGGGGTTCTGGAGCTGGATCATACCCATTTTAGTTAAATCCATGATATTGATGTAACCTGCCAGGCCCGCTCATGAGGCTCGCCTTCCCCGCTCAGCAGAGATTTTTGCTGTTTTTGTAAACAAAATCAAACCTGCACAAAAAAAAAACAGAGAAAATGTCAAGAGTGGAACATATTTTTTTTTTTAAACGTCTCTTTTTGAATTTGCAGCTCAAAACTCTTCATGACCTTGAAAATAAATGTAATTTAAAAACATATTTATCAAAGTCCCACTGCGATCATCTTTTGATCAATTTTTAAAACCGTTCCCAGGTGATCTTTTAATCGTGATTTTTACCCAAAATCAAACAAACTGGATCGCTTTTTAGTACATAGTTTCTGCAAAGTTGCAGAGGTTCATTAGAAATTCATCTGAGTTGTGGGTGGAACAGCTGGAGCAGAGCATACCCCGCCCCAACTTCCCCTCACCCATCGGTTTGCACGCTCTCCCACTAGCTTACAGCCCCTCACGCCCCAAATTTAACATAATCTTTGCAGGCAGGATTGTTTGTGTAGCAACCCCGCCCCACTTCCTATCAGTTTGGACAATCTCCCACTAGCTTACAGCCCCTCACGCCCCCAACTTAACATAATCATTCTGGGCGGGATTGTTGGTGCAAAGTAAACCCCACCCCCACTTCCCATCATCCATCGGTTTGCACGCTCTCCCACTAGCTTACAGCCCCTCAAACCACCAATTCACCATAATCTTTGCAGGCGGCATTGTTTGTGTAGGGCAACCCCGCCCCACTTCCCATCAGTTTGGACAATCTCCCACTAGCTTGCAACCCCTCACGCCTCCAATTTAACATAATCTTTGCAGGCAGTATTGTTTGTGTAGAGCAACCCCGCCCCACTTCCTATCAGTTTCTAGGCTCTCCCACTAGCTTACAGCCCCTCAAACCACCAGTTTAACATAATCTTTACAGGCAGTATTGTTGGTGTAGAGCAACCCCGCTTCCACTTCCCATCACCCATCGGTTTGCACGCTCTTCTGCTAGCTTACAGCCCCTCACGCCTCCAACCTAGCATAATCGTTGTAGCCGTCATTGTTGGCTCAGAGCAACCCCGCCCCCACTTCCTATCAGTTTGCACGCTCTCCCACTAGCTTACAGCCCCTCACGCCTCCAACTTAAATAAATATTGTAGGCGGGATTGTTGGTGCAGAGCAACCCCGCCCCCACTTCCCATCAGTTTGGACAATCTCCCACTAGCTTACAGCCCCTTGCGACTCTAATTTAACATAATCTTTGCAGGCAGTAATGTTGATGTAGAGCAACCCCGCCCCACTTCCTATCGGTTTGCACGCTCTTCTGCTAGCTTACAGCCCCTCACGCCTCCAACCTAGCGGCATTTTTGGCTCAGAGCAATCCCGCCCCCACTTCCTATCAGTTTCTAGGCTCTCCCACTAGCTTACAGCCCCTCAAACCACCAGTTTAACATTATCTTTGCAGGCAGTATTGTTGGTGTAGAGCAACCCCGCCTCCACTTCCCATCACCCATCGGTTTGGACAGTCTCCCACTAGCTTACAGCCCCTCACGCCTCCAACCTAACATAATCGGTGCAACAAAAAAAGCGAGCGACACTGGAAATATAAAGACGAACTACTTTAAACTAGCCAAACGAAGACTACTACCAGTGGATGCCTCAGAATTGATCTTTTTCAAATCACTTTTTTTCCGTCTGCTCCTGATTCACAGTGATTTGAATAAAGAAATGTAAATTTTTAGCTTTAAAAATGTACTACAAGAACATGTCTTTGTCAAAGTGGGAGCATTTCTCCTGAAAAGTGTTTAAATATCAAACAGGCTGGAATTCCAAACACACAGGAGAGGTGAAGAATTCTTAGTGGCGTTGTTCTTATATTAGCAGACGGCACTGATTGGATTTTCTGAAGAGAGACAATTTGTTAGCCGTCCAACAGGCTCATCCTGCATACCAATGGGTCCAGCATATGTTATGTTAAAGAGATGTCTTCATTTGCTTATCTGATGGGGACGTACACCAGTTAAACAAGGCGGAATTGTGGGCTTTCGCCGCCGCCTGCTTCACAAAGAGCGTCAGCAGCCTCTCTGAAATTAAATAGCATCTTACTCAGTATTCTCATCACAGACGGGAGCAGGAGAGCAGTGGCCAAAAAACGGGTGAAAAAGACAGCAAGATGAGGCAAATAAACCCCAACAACGCTGGAAACCTGGCTTTATCCAAACTAACAACATGTTGCTCCACCTCATTCCCTGCAACCTTTTTTGACCCAATGATTGACATAAGAAGAACAACAAAAACACTGATTGGTTTTATTTTTGTAAGTGGAAATAGATAAAAAGGAGGACGCAGAGTGGAAAGAGTTAAATCCATCCACTGACCCACATTCTGCCTGAGCCCATTGATGGCCTCATTTATCCAGCTCTATGACCAATTACAAGATGTGGCAGCTCATTTAGCTTTTTCCTCTTGATCTGCTCATTAATATCAAGAAAATTCTACTAAACTTCAACTGGAAAGTTTTATATTATAATAATTCGCGTCAATTTGAGCTGAAGTGAAGCTCCTGAAATGTAATCCACAGGTTTTAAAAAATGTAAGGTTTGACACGCATGATCTTCTCTGCATGTTTGCCAATAATATTTACGAGATCAATGCGCGCTCTGAAAGTAAGTTTGGATTTGGAGACGGGGAGCTGCGCGCGCGCGCGCGTCTAGACAGCCCTCTTCCTCCACCACCAGACGGAGGATACACAAAAGGTTGCGCGTTACGCATCTGAACGACACACACACACACACACACACGCGGCGGCAAGTACATGAAGGAGATTCCTTCCCGAGGAGGACGAGGTTCGGGCAGAATCAATGTGGTCACGAGTGCGTCTGGCGTTGCGCGCCACAACGGGAATAAACGCCGCTCAATATCCCAGACGGTGACAGACAGACGGCAGAAACGGCACCGTGTCTGCGCGCGCGGGGGGGAAGGAAGAAAGTGGCATCGCCGGAGTTTGTTTAAATACTCCACCGCTGCCGATGAAGAGGATGAAGAGGAGGAGGAGGAGTGAACGACAGGGATCAGACAGGTTCGATAGCAGATCAATGTGCCATCGCGTTCGCTACCAGCTTCTCACCTCGCAGCGCGCGCGTGCAAGCCACTTTTGACAATCGAGCCCAATTAATCAATTAAATCAATCAATCAATCACCTGTGGTTTGTTTAAAGACCACTGTCTCCGGGGCTCATCGTGATGTCATCACGGTTAAATCAACCACGTCTGAGGACGAACAAGTGCGTCGCTGTCACCAAATGGCACAATTTGCGTCTCCAAAATAAAAAATCTCCATTCACGCGCCACGCAGCCCGGCGTCATGAGCTGTCTGGCTCCAGGTGAAGCAGCCAGACCTCACGTCCTCTGACTCAATCTCCAGAATACTAACCAGACAGGGGAAAGCAAAAAAAAAAAAGCAGAGGGGGAGGCAGGGAGGGTTACGTCAATTGCCATATCTCCACCATAGCGCACGGTAACGCAAACTTCAACACCTTGCAGCGCAATCAGGTAAACACTTGTTTTTAGCCGCAACTCCGGAGCAACTTGCAGTTGGCAAAGTGGCGTTAACTTCAGCCCGAGAGGTTGAACGGGGACACGCGAAACGCACGCGAACATCCAGATGGTGAATGAAATAACGCGTGCGGAGCCGAGGCACTTGTCGCCGGTGGAGGTCAACGCAGCCGCCGCGCGCGCAGCGCCGGGCTCGGTACTCACCTAAGTTGCACGTCGGTCTCCGTATGGTGCACGGGGATCGGGGGGCTACACCATAGTAAGGCAGTTCGCAGTGCCCGCTCTCTCAACACGCACTAACTCCTTTCTTCTCTCGCCTTAGCAAATCAACACGGCGCTGACGTCAACGCAGCCAGACGAGCTGCAGGCAGGCGGGCGGGCAGGCGGGCGGGCAGACGGGAAGGCAGGCAGACGGGCGGGCAGCCGGCGCTGCGCTCCAGCCCATGCGAACGCTGAGAAAGTGAGACACCTAGGGGGCTGTCTCGTGTCAAACCGCTGCTCTGTGCAGCTGCAGAGAAAGGTGAGCGACACTGCCCTCTCTGCAGCTGCTGCCAAACTCCACGTACCGAGAATCAAGATGAAAAACTTCTATTTTTTAATGTTGATCACTAATCAAGATTCATTACCAGTACACAATTATATTTTCCCAACAGCTTTTTACTATAATAACCTTAAAACTCTTTAATTTTCAACAAAAAAAACAACTATTGGCTGTGTGACCTTCCATGACCTTTCCACACATCTTTGCAATAAATATGTATTCAGGTTTGGTTACAGATCAGTATTTTTTTTATACCAGAATATAAAGCAGATTTTCTACTTTAAAAAATGTAATAAGTGCAGTAAAATTTAAATTTACAAATTATTCACTAAGATGCAAATCAAAAGGTAAAAATTTATTTTTTTAATCATCTTTTACTACATTTTCTGCATTGAGCTTGACTTTTATTTTGAAATAAACTTCTGTTAAAGGTTAAAAACTAGTTCCTATTATGAAAATTGTATCTTTATCAAAATAAATGCAAATAAAACCTACTTTTTCATGCTCTTAGTGACTTTTTTTTTTTTTTAAAGAAGCTTAGTTTGTTGTTTGTTTTAGGTTTATAGATGGAGGCAGACGATTGGCTGAGGCGAACCCCTGAAGAAAGCAACTGAAGAAAAGAAGAGGACAAACTTCTTTTGATTTTTTTTTTATTATTTTACTTTTTTTATCATGGCTGACATAACACCTTCTACTACATTTGCTGCATTAAGATGATCCCATGTGCTCATCTTTTATTTTGAAAGGTTGTCATGCAAACCTGTCAAAAATTATAAACTATTTCCTATTTAAAAATTGTAGATTAATCATAATAAATACAAAAATTACAAACTTTTTCCATGTTCTTGGTGATTTTTTAGTAGTGTTTTTAATAGAAGTTAAATTTGTTGGTTTTTTTTTAGGTTTCTAGAACTTTATTTTCTTAATCACGGCTGACATAACACCTCCACCTGCTATATTTGTTGCATTGAGATGATGTGAACCAACTTGTCTTTTATTTTGAAAGGTTGTCATGCAAACCCGTCAAAAATTACAAACTATTTCCTATTTAAAAATTATAGATTAATCACAATAAATACAACTAAACTTTTTTCATGTTCTTGGTGATTTTCCCATGTCAACCAACTTGTCTTTTATTTTGAAAAGTTGTCATGCAAACCTATCAAAAATTATAAACTATTTCCTATTTAAAAATTTTTTAATTAATCATAATAAATACAAAAATTACAAACTTTTTCCATGTTCTTGGTGATTTTTTAGTAGTATTTTAATAGAAGTTAAATTTGTTGGGTTTTTTGAGGTTTCTAGAACTTTTTTTTCTTAATCACGGCTGACATAACACCTCCTCCTGCTATATTTGTTGCATTGAGATGATGTGAACCAACTTGTCTTTTATTTTGAAAAGTTGTCATGCAAACCTGTCAAAAATTACAAACTATTTCCTATTTAAAAATTGTAGATTAATCACGATAAATACAACTAAACTTTTTTCATGTTCTTGGTGATTTTCCCATGTGAACCAACTTGTCTTTTATTTTGAAAGGAAGTCAAGCTAACTTCTGCCAAATGTTACAAACTAATTTTTAGTAAATAAGCAATAAGCAAGCTTTTTTTGGCTAATTTAGCATCTAGTGAGGTTTTTAACACTAATTTGGAGTTTAGCTAATATTTTAGCAACATGCCAACGCTTTGGCTAATTTGTTATCTACTGTTTTTTTTTTTTTTTAATTTAAAGTTTATAACTTCCATTTTAGTAACAGGCTAATGTTTTTGAACAACTTAGTTCATGGAGGAATTTAATCTTATCTGGTATTTAATCAACAAGCTAGTTTTTTTTTTGTGGCTAATTTGGCATCTACTGAGGTTTTTTATGCTAATTAGAAATCTAGCTAATATTTTAGCAACTTGCTAATGTTTTTAGCTAAATTGTTATTTATTGGGATCTTCATAGGCTAATTTAGTGTTTAGCTTGTGATTTAGAAACATGCTAACGTTTTTGGCTAATTTGTCATCTATTGAGGTCTTTATAGGTTAATGTAGAGCTTAGCTTCTGATTTAACAACATGCTAACGTGTTTAGCTAATTTGTTATCTTTTGATGTTTTTGTAGGCTAATTTAGAGTACAGCGTCTGATTTAGCAACATGCTAACATTTTAACTAACCCCGGGTACACACCCCTAGCGTTGCAGCTCCGATGTAAGCGCCGCAATCTTTACGTAACTTTAAAAGTGCGAGAGGAAATCCCACTGCAGGCGTTCACGTCCTGCGTCTGCGGTCAGGCCGCTGCGGCGCTGCGAATGCAGCAGAGCCTGTGGCTGCAGCCAACCTGTAGCTAATATGAGCCGTCGGCTGTAGCTAGACCGCTCCTGCATCGCACCTCAGCTGTAACGCTAGCGATGTGAGCCCGGGTAATTTGGTTTACTGAGGAACTTCAGGATATTTTAGAGTTTAGCTTGTATTTAAACAACAAGATTTTTGTTGGGCTAATTTGACATCTATGAAGGTTTTTTGAGCTAATTTGTTGTTTAGCTCATATTTAAGCAGCGTACTATTGTGGCATGTACTTTTAAGTGATTTTACTACACATTTCTCGGAAGTTTAGGTCAACTTAAACGCTCTTAAATTAAATTTTCAGTCTTTAAAATCCTCTCAGCAACTAAAGTAATTTGGGTCAATATTTTCAGTAAAAACCTTCAGCATCTGCACAGATAATGCAACTTTTCTAGTTTCTTAGTGATTCGCTAGTAGTATTTTATGCCCATAGAAGTTTAAAATGTTAGGAGGCAGATGTTTTGTTGTGGTAGCCCCTAAAGGAATTAGAAAAATTTAGCTAATATTTTAGCAACTTGCTAACGTTTTTAGCTAATTTGTTATCTATTGAGGTTTTTATAGGCTAATTTAGAGTTTAGCTTCTGATTTAGCAACATGCTACTGTTTTTGGCTAATTGTTATTAAGGTTTTTATAGGTTTATTTAGAGTTTAGCTTCTGATTTACAAACATGCTAACGTTTTTGGCTAATTTGTTTTCTTTTGAGGTTTTTATGGGCTAATTTAGAGTTTAGCTTCTGATTTAGCAACATGCTAACGTTTTTGGCTAATTGTTATTAAGGATTTTATAGGTTTATTTAGACTTGCTAGTAGTATTTTATGCCATAGAAGTTTAAAATGTTAGGAGGCAGATGTTTTGCTGTGGTAACCCCTAAAGGAATTAGAAAAATTTAGCTAATATTTTAGCAACTTGCTAACGTTTTTAGCTAATTTGTTATCTATTGAGGTTTTTATAGGCTAATTTAGAGTTTAGCTTCTGATTTAGCAACATGCTAACGTTTTTGGCTAATTGTTATCAAGGTTTTTATAGGTTTATTTAGACTTGCTAGTAGTATCTTATGCCCATAGAAGTTTAAAATGTTCGGAGGCAGATGTTTTGGTGTGAAGGAAGCAGCTGAAAGGAAAAATTGAAAAACATTCTCTTTTTTATTTACATTTTTCTGTCCCTCATTGAGCCTTTTATTTTAAAAACATTTCAAGAATTTTTCTGTTAGTGCAAAACGACTCCAACATGGTGACTGGAAACAGCAGGAAAGTTTACATTTTTTACAAAAAATGTAAAAGCTGCCGGCTCCTCCTCATTCAGATTGAGAAAGCTTCAACTATCGTTTGTGTGGCCAACTTCTGCTCTTCAAACTATGTCAGTTTTCTTAGACCACTAATGAAATATTATTCAAATGTTCCTTAAAAACGAACTTTTCTTTGGTAGAGTAAGCAGCTTGTTCATTTCAATCACTTAACTCTTCCGCCCTGATGTATGTAGCTCCTCTAATTCCATATATGAAGCAATTTCCCGCAACATAGACACTCAAGGACCAAAATGATGAATACACAAAGCGGCTCTCAGGAAATATTGCGGTGCATTACCCGTCCCCGAATGCTTTAATTCTCCTCTTCCTCTCCTCCGTTGTCAAATATTTAGAGACGCAGTGAGTTGTACACCTCATAATTATCAGGCTTGATAAAACTGTGGCGGTCCTTTCTACTAAAAGCATACGTTTGAGCTTTGCTCAACATAAACTTGATTGATGTATTTGCTTTAATGTTGACTGGGGGCGACCTCTTAGCTAAGCTTTCATTTCCCCCCCTGCTTTAATTCTTTTGTTTTGCTGCATTTAAAGGCTCTCAGGGATCTTTTTCCTCGTATAAATTCACAAACATAAATTGCACGACCTTCAGAAGGAAGAGGAAAAATGGACGCATTTCTTTTTGGATGCGTTTCCCAGATTCTATCGGATCGGGTAATCTTCCTGTTTTCTTGGAATATCGCAGCATCCTGGCACGAGTTTTTTCCCTGCGTATGTGGGTCTCCAGGAGGCTTAGCGGAATATATTTACCGCCAAAACGCCAGGCACATCAAAATAGATCCTCCCAGAGGCGGCGCAGATCTAAATATGGCGCCTTTCTGCAAGGAGAATTATTTACAAAGCAACCGCAAGGAAGGCCAAGAAGGTGGGCGGGACTCGGAATCCGCGTTGATGAGCCGAGTCACCTTCGCGCCTCGGGCTCACGTCAACACTTGACTGACTGGGGCTGATAAAATGGAAGCGTTGGATAAGCCGGGTCAGGGTGGACTTTCTGAGGGAGTCGGGGGTCATCCCGCATCTGCAACGGATCACTCAGTCGTTCTATCACTCAGACGCCGACAGCGCCTTCCACGGTTGCAGCGACAAGAACACGCAGAGAAAAGTAAAGAAATAAAGACTTTTCAGGACAATAAATATCAGACAGGAGAGATATAATTAAAAAAAAAAGATTTCTGAAGCAGAAAAACCCTTATTTTGAAAATTTTTTTTTTTTTTTCGGTCTTGCAAGAAAAATAATCTAATTGATAAAGTTTTTCTATAGAGAAAATCTATCAAACTATGTTCTCTTTTACCAGAACACGTTTAATCTCACGTCACTCAAGAATTTTTTAAATGTTAAGTCACAAAAAATTGTTAGAATTTTCAGGTTTTTCCTCATGAAAACTCCAGATAAAACCGATCCAAAGGTTTTGTGAAGACAAAATGATGTTTTCTTTTATCTGATTTTTAAAATAAGAAATCTAGATAAGACCATTTTTTTAGTTTATATAAAGAAAATCTGCAAATGTGGTTTTTGACGAATTTTTAAGACTTTTGAAGGTCACAGTCTCAATGTTTTCTAATGCATTTATAAATTCTTTCCATTCTTTGCACCCGAGAAATAAGAAAGAAATCCTTTTGATTCGTTCCAAAATTTGCATCATAACTTGGTTTAAAAAAAAAAAAAATTAATCTGACCCTGATTTCCCCTAAATAAATTCTAACAGTGTTTTATCTTTGTCATTTTGTATGTTTTTAACATGTTGTGAAATTTTTCTGATGATGGAGGACGTATATGAGGTAAATTGAGTATTTCTTTATTGTAATTGCTAGAATAAAACAGAATCGAATAGAATAAGTTTGTATGAAATAAAACATCAAACACACACAGTTAAAATAACTAAGTTAAAAAAACATGTTAAAAGATGGTTAAAATGTGTATTTAAAGAATAAAAAAGTACAACAGTACAAATACATTCTATATAGGAGTTTGTCCACTTTGATTCAAGAGCTTTATGGCATTTGGGACAAAAGATGTGGAGTTCTCGTTCATTTTGCTTGCTGGAACAAAGAAAAAAAGCGGCCATCTTTTAAAAAAACTGTTAAAACGATGTTTGTTTGCTTCGTAATGGTTGTGAATCGGGAGCAGATGGAAAAAAAAATACAGTTATTTGTGACATAAACTGTAAAAAGTAGGAACTTCTCTACTCAATAAAATTGTGGCAACAAAGTTACCATTAAGTAAATTCAATATGTCCAAAAAAATAGATTTTTTATTGAAATAATTGTTTTAGATTGAAATACAAAACACAAGTAATACATACTAAGAATAATAGTTAATATTTTTGTCACTTTGTTGCCACAATTTAATTGAGTAGAGAGGGTTGCTACTTTTTACAGTGTAGAAGATGCACAAACGCCCTCTTCGCTTTATTCGGATGCATTCACGCACAGATCCATGAATGTCTTTGATTTCCTCATCGCTCCAAACTTTATGTCTGGATAGCTTCACTATTGCTCGCCGTCTTTTTTTGCCCCGGTGATGTTAAGCATGTAAACAGAGAGCTCTCGGTTATTGGTGACAGAAAGTGGAGCGGGGTCGCTCTGAGATAAAGGTCCCGCCCACAACCCAGAGGTGAATTTTTCCTAAACTCCTGCAGAAACTATATCCTAAAAAAACAACATCGTTTTTTTGATGATTTTGGTATAATTATAATTAAAAGACAATTAGGAACTCTTTTACAATCAAAAATTGATCAAAGTTCAATTTCAAAGCAGAAAAGAGAAACCTCGAATGATCATATTAGTCAAATTGAATCTGTGATTTATATTTACCTCTCCTGGGATCTTTCCTGCTCCATTATCATTCAAAATTGTAATTTTATGCTTTCTGAAGCTAAAACGTAATTATAATTTCATTTTTACACCCAAGAAAGAAAAAAATGACAACTACACTACAAAAAATGTCATCTTAAAGGAAAAAAAAAATCATCTCATTTATTTTTAACATGCTGTAACTTTTCAACCGTTTCCAGTGGAATCTGTTGGAATGACGTTGAGAAAGTTAAAGTAAATCACTGGAGCTCCGGTGTGAAGGGGTTAACGGGGCGCTGCAAACAGGCGAAGTTATAATTTGGTATTTATAAATAAAAATAGATTCTCCAACCCAAATTCTTTTGCTACAACAAATAAAGGTCATTCAGGATTCTTGGAGAGTTCGTCTGCTGGAAGTACAGACCGCGCGGGTCTGATGGCGGCTTTCAAGGAAATCTCATTTCCTTTAAAATACAGAAGTGCTCTGGGAATTTTGAGATTCATCCGGGCATGGATCACAGAGTGCTTCATTACCTCTGAGCCGCGTGCTGTGCAGGCTTACCCGGGGATCAAGAAAAAGGCACTCCCTTAATCTGGCAATAATCCACCGTTTTACTGAGGGAACGAAAGATGAGGGCCAACATATTTATATATATATATATATATATATATAATTAAAAAAAAAAAAAAAAAAATCAGATTGTTGGTACACTTTAATCTAAAACCAGGAGGTTCCGCCTGCAAGTTAATGTTTTATTACAAACAACAAAATGATTCATAAAGTGGATCTCTATGGATTTATTTTTTTACCAGTTTTTATTTCTCTTTACAGAACTGCTAATCATTAACGCTAATAATTTACATTTTAATTTCCATTACATTTAAATTAAAAATAAAAGAATAATAAATATGACTAAAAATTGCAGGATTACATATTCTGTAATTATAGGTACAATTCAGCACAAACTCTTTTAAAAAGAGTTTTTTATAGTGGATAATATGTATTTTTTTTGATCATTTAAGAACAATTTATCTAATAATTGAAGGTGTAAATGCACATTTTAGCTTTTTAATTTATTTTTGATCTTTCTTTGTTGCTATAAGTTAGGATAGAAATGAAATCACCCCAAAAAATAACATAAAATGATCATATTTTATTTTATTCACACTGTAAAAAGTGAAGCGTTTGATCAATTAACAAAAATTCTGTAATTTGTTACATTTCAAAAATATTAGTTTTACCAAAAAAATAAAAAAATAAGTTTAGTAAAACATTACTTATAATTTAATTTATTGAAAAATAATCATTTTAAATGTAACAAATTAAAGATATTTTGTCAATTGATCAAAGGTTTCAATTTTTAAAGTGTAAGAAAGAATGTTTTTGGTGATTTTCCAGAAACACCAAAAATAAATAAATAAGTTTTACTTTTTAAAATCTATTTATTTTAAAATGAACTTTTATTACAACTAGGAAAACCTCATTGGAATAAATTAAAAATGTTCCTCATCTGTTAGCCAAGACGCAAAAGCAGAAACTTTGACTTTTGATTCTAAAAAAATACAAAATAATATATATAAAATTAAGTTTGATTCATTTTTTCAAAGTAAAAAGCACAAAGCTTCAGAAAAACTGCAGGCGAAGTGTTTCAGCCGGGTTTATTGATCAGCCTTATGAAATCTAAAACTCTTTCAAACGGACGATTTTAGCAACAGCGAGACACTCGTCTCCCTCCTGCAACCTGAGGTTTTTGTTTTTTTTTCTAATTTTTTGAAGGAAGCTTCTCTAGTTTTTGTTCTGCTTTGGTGAAGACAGGAGTGAAGCAACTCTGCTGCCGGTAACAATAGTGACCCCCTTTCAGCATGGGAAAGTCACATGTTGAGGGCCCAAAACCCCCCCGCCCCAGCCACCCCAAACACCGGAATCAAACATCTACCCCCAGTTCACGGTTAAGTGCACGCAACTACAAATGAACTAAATGAGTCGCAAACTGTCATTTTATAAGCAGGAAATACACTACAGGCTAAACTGTCAACAAAAAAATGATATTTTAGACATATTTTAGATAATATGACAGTAGTGTGACGCCCAGTGAGGCCGTTTCTTTCTGTTATATTGGGCGAAATATAAATTACATTGTGAGTTCTGATGGAAAACTATTTGCATTTGTATTACATTTCTAAAATGTGTTTGGTATTTCCTGAAACTGAACTTGTACCTAAAAAGGAATATTCCAGATTTTCAGAAACATTATTGCTAATTTTGCAATATTAATTGGAAAGCCTTTTTTTTTTTCATTTTTTAAGATTGAGTCTCCTTCTGGCCTGAAACCAGGCCTCTTGTTCAAAATGTTTGTCATCTTTTTCAGATTCATCTCAAACCGGTTTTGAAATTGGTTTTCTTGATTGAAAAAATGCAAAAAAAACGTAACGAAAAAGGTTGGTCAACCCTGGTGTCCCGTCACGATTAATTGATGAATCTCATTCGATTCAAACAATCCAACCAGATCGATCCGTTTTAGTCAAACTGGTAATCCATTGACCTGGATCTCATTTAAATAAAATATATCGATATTGGAAAATTCCATTGAGACTGAGGTATGGCTGGGACACAAAACGGTGAAGTGTTCAATCAATTAAAAGTTCTGTAATCGGTTACATTTAAAAATTTTAGTTTTCTTCAAATTAAAATTAAAATATTGTTGTTAAAATGAATCGAAAAACCAAAATGCGAACATATTTGGTGCAAGAAATGATCAAACTGACCTTAAACTTCTCAAGTTCTTCTGACTTTCATGCAAATCTGGGCGAGTTTCTGGGTTAAACTGGTGACTTTGACTTTTATGTTCCTGAAAACTCTTCAGTAAGTCACTGGCTTTAAAAAAAAGATTTTTTCTACCGTAGCAGAAGAGTAAAGCGCTCAGGCAGGATCACAGCCGGGCCGTGTGGGCCGGCGGGACAACATAGACACACAACGTCAATGATTGAATGGGAGGAAGAAAAAGCAGGTGGTCACATGACCCACTCACTGGGTTCCAGAGTGGAAATCTGACTGGAAAAAAAAGAAAAAAAGTTAAAACCCATGAAGTAAAATATTTTTTTCTGTTGTTGAAAGTTAAAAAAATCTATAGAATCTAGTAGAAAAATTTCTTAAAAACAAGTTGTTCAAGAAAAAAAATATTCTTGAAATCACCAACAAACACTTCTATTTCAATATATTACTCTGATAACTGGAAATAATATGTCCTAAAATAAACTTATATTGTTAACAAGTTTTATATTTTTATGTATGCAGATTTACACACATACTGTACATATATGTGCTAATACTTTTCCCCCAAAAATGTCCAATTTTAGCCACCACAATTGTCCTACTAGTACTATCTCTCGCCCACTGACTAAAATTACACATTTTTGGATAGATTGTATGCATGTTTTGAGTAAAAAAGTAGTTTCATCAAAGATATTACTTAAAATAAGATGATCAAGATCAAACATTGAAAATCATTGTTTGTTCTTATATCAAGCATAAAAAAGTAATTAAACTAGAAACTATACAAAAAAACTTAGTGATATTTTATGTTTTTGACATGGAGCTTTGGGATTTTATCATCCTGTCTAGTATGGATATCACCGAACCAATGAAGTCCAAATTTGGCCAAATAAGTGAGACAATAGCTGCATTTCCATTGCACATGTGCAGAGAACTTACCAGACATCATTGTCAATGGAACCGCAGCTAATGATACCTGACGGTTGTTGGAGCATGCTCAGTAAAATCATTCTAGAGGTGAGAGTTTGAAGGTTTTGTGACAATGTCAATATCCTCCAATAAGAAAAACAACAACAACACAAAAACATCCAGATGTGTGATAGAAAATTGAAAACTATGGTTTATGAACCGAACGAGAAACAGTCACCGAGCCCAAAAAAACCCCAAGCAGAAAAAAAAACTGAAACTTTAACGAAACCAGTTTTAAAACCGGCCCAGCAGACCAACAAACCAACCAAAGCCCCCTCAAACCACCAAGCAAACCAACAAACCCAACTGCAGCAACAGTGCATTTGCAATCACAAACCAACCCAACCACCAAGTTCATATGAGACCCAGTGCAAAAAGCGTACCAACATTTTTATAATTATTTACAACAAAAACAAACACTAATAACAGACAAACTCTATGAGAAAACTATTCAAAAAAGTATTCTGAGTAACCACCAAATAACCAACAATCTCCGAAAACTAACCGAGCAACCAACTCCAACAACAAACCAACCGAGCAACCAACCAACTCAATTAACCAACCAACCAAACAACCAACCAACAAACCAACCAAAAAAAAACAGCCAGCCAACCAACCAACCAAGCTAGCAAGCAACTGGCCAGCCAGCCAATTAACCAACCAACCAGACAACTAAGAAACCAACCAACTAGCCTGGTAGCCAGCCAGCCAACTAACCCACCTACCAGCCAAGTAAGCAAACAACCAACCAGCCAAGTAAGGAAGAAAAACAAGCAACCAACCTACCTACCACCTCGGCCCTAATCCTAAATTTTGTTTCAAAATTGCTTTAACCCAGCAGTCAAAGTGTTGTCCCTTTTTGTGGTAGCAATAATATTTTAAACTTTTAAAATTAAATTTTAAATAAACATTTCAAGGTTTAAATGTAATACCAACTGTGAGATACTTTCAGCTAAAATGATTATTTTAACCACAAAAAATTCAATTTGATTTAAATCTTCACAAACAGACTTTAATGCCTGAATCTGCTCAGCTGTTCTCAGAAGAACTTAAAGATCTAGAGCAGGGGTGTCAAGATCCAGTCCTCAAGGGCCGGTGTCCTACATGTTTTCTAACTACCCTTTCTATGAGAGCTCTTCATTGGCTAAACACACCTGATCCAGGTAATCAGCAACAGATGAGGCAGGATTTCTTAAAAACCAGCAGGAGGCCGGCCCTCGAGGACTGCAGTTTGACACCCCTGATCTAGAGAAATAAATAATAAATACAAGTAATAAAACCATTCCATGTATGTTATACTCTAACTCTAAATATGATCAAAAACAGTGAAATGAAAACAGAACCGAATCTTCTCTACTGTTAGAGCGATCTAACGGCTTGTCCGCTGTGTTTTCTCTACTGAAGATGATTCATTCACTTCCTACATTAATAAGTTTTATCTTAACCCATTCTGTGTGTTCAATAAATCCCACTGATATCTTCAATCATGAAGTAATACGTATCTGTAAACAGTTTGAATAAAAAAATACAGAAAAGTGGTTAAATACTGATGTCAAATTGCCAACATTTTATTTTCTTCTGTTTCATATTAAAGCTTTAAATTCCGGCGCTGCTGAGCGTCTTGGCAGAGTTTGATGTTTTTGAATCGTTTAATCCGTTTTTCATCAAAAGAACACATGAAATATGATTTATATATTTAAATATTTAAAAAAAAAAACATTAAAGAGTGGCACCATTGCACAATGTTAACTCTGCTTCAGTGCTGAGGATGGTATTGGTATCATTCCACCACAGAAAGTAGAACCGCTAAGATTTATTTGGTTACAATAAAAAAAAAAAATCATTTTTATTCTTTTTTATGTTTGTTTTTGCAAAAATCTGTTTGGAAAAATGTCATTTGTGCTTCAGGTGACAACCAAAAGCGGGTAATGGTTCTGTAGCGGAGGCAAATATTTCAGGTTAAGATGTATGCGGCTCTGCTGACCAGAAACCCCCCACTCTCTGCATCCTGTGTGGGGGTGTACAGGCCCCACACAGTGGACCTTTGTGAAACTATGCCCATGCAGCCGCACTCAATGGACTCTTTTTTTACACTTGTGTAAACCCGGGGGCGTCTCTGGCACTGAGGCCACGCCTCGCTGACCCCTGACCCCCACCTCTGACCTTTGCTGGATTTAGTTGGGAGGGACTTTTTTTTTTTTTTTTTGGTCACCATGTGCTCACGAGCAAAGCTAAAAGTTAAGCTCCTCATTCTCCGACACTAATTCAGCTTTATTATCATTTTTGGGAGAATAAACGATTTTAAATAGAAATAAATAGATTTAAGAGTTTCATCAAATCAAATCCCTGCAGTGACCTCTGGATGACCGTGTTTACCTAGTTACAGGTTGGCTCACCTCCACGCTCGCAGAGAACGCCCAAACCTGCTTCAGGTTAATGGGTGAAATGGATTTGTTGACCTAGGTGTTTTATTTATCAAGTGCTTCTTTACCTCTTCATTCCAAGCCTTCAGCTGCACCCTCAGAGGACAAACTACAACTGCTTAAGAGAAGCCTCCGGATCAATACTTCTCTTGTCTCGAATGGCATGAGAATGGCAGCCTCACAAACCGGACTTGTTTGGTCAGTTTCAGGTGAAAAGTCCCTTAATCTAACACTCTGCAATCATTTCTAAGCTGCACAGCGACAGAGCGCTGGCTGTTTAAACAGGGCGGTTATTACGGAGGATCCCTGAAAGAGACAATAAATCTTTCAGAGGGCAGAATTTACCCCAAAAAGCAATAAAAAAAAAGATTTATTAGTAAAACTGATGAGATTGAATTCAAATGTCAAATCAGGATCAACTTAAAGTGAATAAGAAAAAAAAAGGTTTGAAGTTGAAAGCAAAAACTTGAAAGAAGAAATATAAAAAATATAAATTAAATTGATAGATTTGAAACTTGAAAGATATGTTGAAAAAAAAAACCTTATATTTACATACATATTCTCAGTTTTTGTTCAAAAAGGCTTTTTGTCGGGGCGGGGCTACCAATAGCTGCTACCAAGACATGATTGACATCTGGTGCTCGAAGCCCCGCCCCCATGTAAAATTAGGCTCAAAATTAAAAACAAAAATTAAAATTTGAAACTGTAAATTGAGGCTTAAAATACAAAAATGACTAAACAAAAGTTGATAAAACGAAACAGCAGCTGTTACTAATAACCATTATTTTGTATTTGGTAGCAGTTTTAGGTATATCTATATATATTTTTTAAGGTTAAAACTTTTTTTTTGTCCCGTAAGTTAGCAAGTTCAGAATATCCTCTTGAATTTAAAACTGTTTTTTTTATTTATTTATTTATTTCTATTAAATTAACAATCATTTTCATTCACTTTATGCTGATCCTGATCTAACTCCTACATATGGATCTATAGAAAATTCTCTCCACGATTGAAGATATCGCTGCATTTTTAACGCTGCATTCACACCGGACGCGGTTTGCATTCCAAATGGACGGGTCGAGGCTCGCCCTAACGCCTCGACACCCCGGCCGAGGAGCAACGGCCAAGCTGACGAGCTTTTCTGGACTTAGTTGGTTTGCCACGTCATGGAAAACATGGATGATGTTGAGTGAGTATCTCGGGTTGATACTTTTTGGAGAGCTCCACAGAAACACAGACGTACTTGATTCTTGCGTCAAGAGATGCGCCTGGGTTACGGCCGTTTAAAACGTTAGGTTGTTGTTAAAAGACAGAGATAGATCTGATAGAAAAGATTGATTGATTGATTTGGTTGAAGAGGGAAGAGACGATAAGTTTTCTTCTTTCTGTCCTTTTTCATTTTTACAAAGAGTATTATGAAAGGCTTTTTGTGTTCAATGAAAATTAAACTAAACTAAGCTAAGCTAAGCTAAGCTAAGCTAAGCTAAGCTAAACTAAGCTAAGCTAAACTAAGCTAGGCTAAGCTAAACTAAACTAAACTTCTGTCTGTCAGTTTGAGCATTACCCCAAGAGGGGAAAAATAAAAATAAAACTGGAGGATCTTTTTCCATTGTCTCGATGAAAATAAAAACATCCAAAGCCCATGGAACTGGACCAGAGTCTGGCAGAGCTTAGCGGGACCCTGGACGCCAGGGCTCTTTTGTTACGCTGTCCACTGGTTGGCTAGCTGGCGTAGTGGGCTCATATGGTCTCTGTGACACTCTCTCCTGGTAATCCCAGTGGATTAAGAAAATGGATGGAACCCCAGGACAAGAATCCTCGCATTGAGTGGCCATATTGTTTTTGTTTTTTTTATTAACCTACTAATTACGTCACTGACGACTTCGTGTGGCCAAAATTGAGTCCCTGATTGGTTGACGTGCCACGTCTGTTGCATAAAGGCCAAAATCAACATTGAAACGCGACACCCCTACCACTAGAATCACGTCCGGTGTGAACGCAGCACAAGGCTAGCTGCATATGTCTGGAGAGAACTGCAGGAGACAGAATTTATCTCTAGAAATAGACTGAAGAGCTAAAAATAAGTGAAAGTCCACCTTCTTCTCGCTCGGGTCTGACAATACATTAGTTCCAAAATCGAAACCAAAAACTTTGAACATCTGAAAAAGGAGTGACCGATGATCCAACCTCGCCCTGAGCCAATGTTGCTTCACTTCCAAAAAATAATAGATGTTTTTACATGTCGCGCAGTGTCACCCTGACACCGTCATCTTTCAGGGATGGGGGCCATTATTTTCACTGATTCATTGTTCTTCAAGCTCACATGATGGAGGAGCACTCAGAATACCAAAACCAGCAACATGCATTAAAGACGAGACAGGAAAAAAGGAGACACAAAACCTTCTCTGTGCATCCTGAACTTTATTATCTACACATCCTCTGTTTGTTCTACACTTAACTTCCACAGTAAGACAAACTGTAGAGATCCCAGCTCTTTGATGCCATCTTTCCTCACAATTCCTATTGGTGTCCTTATAAACTTTCAAGGTCTGAGTCTATTCTTGTTTAGACAGGTGATACAGAAAAGTTCTGTGGCCTAAACCTTCACAGACAAACACAAAACCCCACACGGACCACGGTGGGGTAATTTTCTCATTAATAATTAACATATTTGAACCCAGTTACACTCTTCACCAGCGTCAGCTGAGCTCCTTGGCTGAAAACGAAGGCTGGGAATGAGTGTGGAGCTGATAGTGCAAAGAATGCACATAATGGGCGAGTGTCCTCTACACAAGCAGTATGGAGTCAATCATTATTTTTTAGGGGTGAATGTGTTTTATTTTGTGAGGCTTTTTCTACTTTTTGATTTAAGTCACAATAATGTACAGCTGAAATCTTTTAGCTATTTCTTTAATCATTTAAAAATATCAAATTTTTTTTTTAATTACGACTTTAAATCTCATACATTTATTTGAAAAGAAGTCATATATTTATGACTTTAAAAGTCATGGGCTACATTTATGACTTTTAATCTCATAAATTTACAAGATTTAAAGTCGTAAATTAATGAGAAAAGAACCAAAGTTGTCTGTTTATCAGAGCCGTGCTCGAAGATGAAAGACGTGGAGAAACTTGTGAAGATTTATGTCCAGATTCCTGTAAAAAACAAAGAAATTCTGAACCTTTTGGTGATTCAAAATCAAATTATCAGTGAAGCTGAATTTCCGGATTTGGTGTCGGTGATGTGGAGTTTAAAATATAAAAATAAATAACTCAGAGATACGTGCTCCTTACACCACTTTACATCATTTCTCTGTCATGCGCAGAAACCAAAGGAGAGTAAAAACAGAACTCCGGACGCCACTTCTCTAAATGAAACGTCTCGTTTTAACACAAAACAACAATGTTAAATGACAATAGTCTGTTACGTTAGCACAAGAACATTGAAAATTCCGTAAACTAGACCTTCAGACGGAAGCATCACAGAGTTGGAGGAGATTTCGTCTTTTCGCGGAGGAAGAAATGACTGCAAGTAGACAGCATCAACGGGATCTGCAGAGATCCTGCAAGCCACCATCAACGAATAAAACATTAATAACTGTAAATCAAACAAAGAAACTTCCAAACATCTGGAGCGTTTTAAACATTCAGTTTCACAGTTTAGTCGATGTTCCTCTGGTCATTCGCTGGACTGTATCTCTCTTCCACTTTAACAAGTTTACGAGAAAAAACCTTGTGAATTTACGAGATTAAAACTCATAAATTTATGAGATTTAAAGTCGCAATTTTTTTGAGAAAAACTAGTAATTTTATTTTTTTGGCAGCCCTAATACTACTACTATTCGTGGTATAGTATCTTAGATTTTAAAAGCAATCCAGACACAATACTCGCTACTTTTCTTTAATTTTTCTACACGGCGGATATGATGTCACCGATTTCCCGATGAAAAAATCGGACATTTCATGAAGCGACTCCAGTGAGTTCTGATGATGTAAATGCGGATTAATAAAAAATTACATTTAAACTTTTTATTTTTCGCAAAAATTGTTCAACCGGAATGCATTCTGGTCTATATTTGCTTATCTAGCTAGTTTTTCGCAAAGACGTTTGGGAAATTCACCTCTGACCTGTAAATAGCCAGTGTTTTTCACATTACTTATCTCTAAAAACACTGCTTTGTGGAACTTAAGACTTGATAAAATACTGTTTTACCTTTTTGGTAATTAAAACTTTTGAGTGATATAGTTCTAAAAGTAGAGTTAGAATAAAGGTGAGACTTGCATGCAGTTTGTTTTGGTAAATGTTTGCCTCCTTTGCAGAAAAAAACAAAAACTTTTTGTTTGTTGCTCCAGCAACAAACCGTAACACTATAACCTCCTTAAGTTACCTTCATTTTCCCTCTTAAGGTGGAACTAGCAGTTGAAAGGACATAGACTAGAAAAGGAACAACAACAAAAAAAACCTCGAAAAAGTAGCTCATTAATGAGGAAATGTTGCAACTTTCCTGACAGCAAACTCCTTTTACTGACATTCTGAGGCAACCTGTGTTGTAACCGATCGCACGTTTGTCTGTCTCGCACGACTTCTGTTACAGGAAGATTTCACCTGAAGGCTCAACACTGAACTCTGGCCTCCGTGTTGCAAGATGAAAAGGAAGCCAAAGACATTTTTTGACCACAGAGACCAAAAAAAAAAAAAAAAAACACAAGCTTTAGTGGAAAAAACAATGCCCTGAACATCAAAGCATCAAACACAAGGGTTATGCTCGCTCTGTATCAGCGTAGGAAGAAATAAAGACAGAAATGTGAGTAAAACCACACAACAAGCGGGTTTTGACACCTGTAACACAGTCGTGTGAGTATTCAACACAAATAAACACGTCAAACGGATGACTGAACTTCTGAAAAGGCGTGTGACTCCAAAATCTGGGAATAAGCCTCCTTCAGCTGTCTGTGGGAACGCCAGACATGCTTACCAGCAGAGTCATGATAATCCTCTAATAAGAAAGATTTCTGTTCTGCAGCCTCTTTGAGGGACTTAGACTGACATGCAGAGTTCAAGACAGACTTTAGTGCCTCGAATATTTAAAAGAAAAATTAATTACCCCTTCAAGAGTGGTAAAGAAGGACGCTGACATGCATTATTTACAGCTGGTGTGTGTTCCTTTGTATTAGAGAACAAGAGTTTTGGTAAATGCAGACACAGCAATGGATTTTGACCAAATTTGTGACAAAAATCTTGATTTTATATTTAAAAAATCATGCATATTTACAAAATATCTCTTGAGCTGCTCTTAAACCATATTTTATAAGCAAAAAAAAAACTCTTTTTATCACACCTGAGTTGTTTTAGTACAAACTGAAAGCAAAAAGTTTTAAGAAATGTTTTGTTCTATGTCCTACAAGACAATTAAGACATTTTTTTTCAATAACAAATTAATCAGAAAACACAGACTTAGTGGCGAGATTTTTTTTCTACTTAATTGATCCCAAAGGTTATACTAACTAGTATGAAAATACTGAAAATTTTTATACCAAAAGTGAACAAAGAATTTGAAGAATTTCTAGAAAAAAAATGCAAAAATTGCGTAAAATTGTAAAATCCGTAAAAGGTATGAATACCAAATATACGAGCACAAACGTCCTGATTGTTTCAATACCAAATTTGCATTTTTTGTGCACAAAGAATTTGAAGAATTTCTTGAAAAATCACAAAAATTCTGCAAAAAGTATGACGACCAAAAGTACAAGCAATAATCGCTCAAATAGTGAGTTTTTATGTGCCAAGAATAGTATAAATGTTATTTAAGCAATATTTTTCTTACTTCATTGGCAGAATTTGTTCCTTTTTTGAAGATTTTATTTTTAGTTTTAAGAGTTTTGTACATATTTTTGGGGGCCTGTTTTTGCTTTGTTTTTTTCCCAGAACTAGAAGAAGTTGTAGGAAAATTTTAGGAAAGATGACACCAAAATATGGGAAAAAAAAAAAGATGGGGAGTCACAAAAAAAAGCTTGATTTAAAGTCTTCACCATCTGCTACACTGTAAAAAGTGAAACATTAGATCAAGTAATCAAAAGCTCTGTATTTGATACATTAAAAAAATGAAAGTTTTCATCGAATGAAAATTTTGAGTTGATGGTTTAACAAACTCAATAATTTAATTTTATTAAAATTAATATTTTTAAGGGTAAAAAATTAGAACTTTTGTTAATTGATCCAAAATTTTACTTTTTACAGTGTAGCATGTGTTAAAGTCAAACATTTGTTTTATGTTTTTTTTTTTTTTTTAGCACAAAACTTGATATTACATTTTAAAGTAAAACGCACAGAATTCAAATCCTAACTGCTCGTATCTCACAAAACTTAAATGTCTACATATTGATCATTTGTTACCCAAATATTTATAGATTTTCAAGTTTTTGATTTTATACACTTCACATTTTTTGTGATCTGCAAACTTTGTCCTTCACATGCATTAATCATTGCAGAGTATATATTGTGCGATTGTATTTCTGTCATGTTTCCACTGCAACTAAAAAAACGTTTTACTATTTTCTCAAAGTATTTAGATTATTGTGATGTACTTTTATGATAAAGTACTGTTTTTGTCAACTATTTTAAAGGCTTTTCAACATTATGTATTTTTTTACAGCTGACACAGGGTTGATGTTTTTTAAAATGAAATTAAATAAATGCATACATTTTTTAAAAGGCAAAACAAATTTTTGAAATTCAAAATTCAGGTATAGATTTTATTTTTCATAGTATTGTATAACTATAAAGTAAAAAATTGTAATTGTACAATGGTAATTGGGAAAAAAGTTTTTTAACAAGATTAACAGACCAAATCTGTTTCTATAATCAAATGTTGGCCTTTTTCAGGTTTTTAAAAGTTACGTTTGTCAGAATTATTGTTTGTATTTTATCACTTAAAGTAATCAGACTGTAAAAATCTAAAGTAGTGACTTGAATATAAGCAGGAAAAATAAAACAAATCTTATTTTTTTAATCATTTTACACTAGTTCAAAGAGAACCGATTTAGTTTTGTCATTTAATTTTAATTATTTTTCCATATTTTTTAGCTGTTGGATCTGTCATAATATATTAATTCTTCTCTAACAAATCTGTCGTTACAGATACAAGAATATTAATGTTTTTATTTGGATTTATAGATTCAAAGGTTTTAAATGTTACTGTTACACATCTTGTACAAACGTTTTTCTCTATACCTTGTGTTGTGCGGTTCTGCCCGATGTCGAGCTGTTGACTCTCTAGCAGCACTTGAGAAGAACTTCAATACCTTTTTTTCTTTCCCCGATTTCTGAAAAGCACCTCGAGATTTTGCTAGGAAACGACAGGCATGCAAAAACTTTGATTCATTGTACTGAACAGAGGCTTCCAAGCTCTGGTGTCCATAGTGCTTAACCACTGAACCGATGGCAAATGACACAGTAATCACCTTACAGTGTTCCTAGGGTTCCAGTAAAAAAAAAAAAAAAAAACCTTCCCACCGCAGGGAATCCTCTAACAATCAACTCCTTTATCTCTGCTCTGTCTTTCATCTTTCTGTTTCTCTTATTTCCTTCTCTATCTAAGTGGATGATTTCAAGCATCAAAGATTTATTGATGAGCAGCTGTCTTCAACTTAAAAACAATCTCTTCACTTCCACCTACATCATTTTATGGGAAAAAAACTGACATGGAAAACAGTTTTTCAAGTCATAATAGAAAAGTCACAAAAAATAACATTATTCTTGATCTAATTTTCGTACTCATGCATCCAGCAGCTATATTTAAAAAAATGATTGTCTTTTGATAAGAATGGAACTTAAAGATTTTTTTTGTAATCACACTTTGTTATTTTTAAATCCATAAAATTGCTTACATAGCATTTAGTAGTTGAGGAAAAGGTAAAATAGCTAAAGTCTGAATTTATATTCAGCTATGAAAAAAAGAAAATTCACTTGTTTTTCCTTTTAAAAGGGGCCCTACCATGAAAATTCTATTTTTTGTGGTTTAAAATACATTTTACTGTTCATTCCTCACTAAAAAGAACCCCAAACCGACATTTTGATCCGTTTATGCATTAAAGAGTAACCCTCTAAAAACTTGCTCTGTCTGCAGCAGCCCCTCCCATACCCACGAAAACGAGCGGTTGGAAACGTGCTGACGTAAGAACAATGCCAGCGGCTCCCTCCAGGAAGAGTCTGTGCTGCAAGCTCCGCCCCCAGACTACAACAAACACACCTCCATATTCTCCGTGGAGCTGTGGAAGGAGATAACTACCATGTAGTCTCGGTTCGTTTCCAATCGGACCGAACTTCGGTTCGCTCTGAGATTCCTCAGTCTGAATATGAAATGAACCGAGAGCGGAACAACTGAACCAAAACGGCCACCGCACCCGACAGTCACCTGATGTAAACACGATAGAAATGAAGTGATCGGTGAGCCGCAGACAAATGTAGAGCATTAACTGTCTTGTTAGCCAACATTAATTAATTGTTCCAACTGTTTATTTGTTTATTTTACGTTTATTTTAACACCACAAAAAAAAGTATAACTCTCTTTTCGGTGTCTCCTACGCGGCGCCGGCTGCTGCCGTGAAAGCTCTATTGTAGTTTCAACAGAATTTTCTTAAAAACAAACAAAAAAACCACAACCATGAGACAGAAACTCATCAAAATGTGGTCAGATGAATTCATGCTCAATAAAACAACTTTTAACGTGATCCACATGATTCTACCGACATGTCTTTTAGCGTGTGTACTTGTAGCATCTCCAGGATTCCTCCGTGGTTCCAAACCAGCAGTAAAAGTTTGAATCTGGCCTTCATACAGACGATCAGCAAAATAAAAAGTTGGAAGAAGGGAAAAATCCTGACAAGATTTTACAGACTGCAGAGCATCCATCTTTAGTCATGTGGTTTTGTTTACAAAGTTTGCTCACTCTGAGGAGGCCGGCTCAAGGATGACATCGTGAAATGGGCGGGACCGACAAGGAGCGAAAGGCGGAGGCTCAGAAATCGAGTCGTTTTACTTCAAGGTATTAAAACGGGCCACAAAAAGAACTAATATTTCATAAATAATTAGTTTTTAGTGTTCTCAATGTAATATATGATCATATATATGGATATAGTTTACTCTGAAAGGCTGAAGAAAATCATGGTAGGGCCCCTTTAAGTAGATGCTAAATGAAGGGAAGTTTAGAGCTGAAATGTTTCATGTGTGTTTGCTTTAAAAAGCATCAAGGCGTTAAACAGATGTTTGGCTGGACAAGGACTCAGATCTAGCTTCAAATTTTAAATCTGCCATTTCTAAATTTGCATCTGGATTTCACCCTAAATAAAAAAAGAAACTGTCTCATAAATTCTGTTCTTAAGTATGATCTTTACTACAATGATTATGAAGTTTTTAGCTAAAATAAAAATATTCTGTCGTTTTTTTTTGTGACATATTTTCGGGACTGTTGGTGCTAGCCTTGCTAATTTCCGAGCATACCTTAGTTACCTCACAAGCCCAAGCTAGCATTAGCGTAGCAAAAACCGGTGAGCAATGTCAGAGGTTTTCAGCCGCACGGTTTTTAGTTGAGATCAGGAAAATGAAGACGTTAATGGATCTGTTTGTCTACAAAGGAAGGATTTAGGATTTACCTGCACTTTTTTGCTGATTTTAAGGACATATTCAGAAGACCAGTTAGAATCTTAAATCCTTTTTTAACATGTCTTCCACTGTGATAAAAATTCTATAAGAACATGTTAAAAATACACAAAAAAAGGTTTTCATTGGAGTGGGTGTTAAACAACTTACCTGGTGACCAAAGGAAATCCTTTGACTACTTTGACGTAGACGTCGGCTGGTTCGCCTGGCATTTGACTTTGATCTGAAAGATAATCACAGAAACTGGAGAATATTTCATGCTTCTGATGGAACAACTATTAAGACAACAAAAGGTCAAGATCTCTGAATTGACAGTAAAAAAAAAGAAAGCCTTTCTAATGGGAACATAAATACAGGAACAAAGATTACAAGAAAATTGAATGCATTTCTAAATACACATTGGAGATTTCTGATTTAAGACTTTAGAAAGTAATTTAAACTTTAGATTTTATTTAAGTAAAAGTAACTCACTCCTAATGTCAGTAAACATGTGGTCAAGCTGCATAGCTGTGAAAGGATTGGTGTAATTGTCTATTTTTAAAATACTTTAGGTAAGCTGACCCCACCCTCCATTAGACCAAACTTAGATTGTGTTGTTGTGACACAGCATGGGAAACTATTTCCATTTAAGTCCTGTTTTGACCTACATTTCTTCAGATCTTTTGTGACTTTTTCCTGAATACAATTTAGTGGATCCACTTAGATTGGTATTTTAGAGGAACAATGAGGAACAAGCACCAATTTTGTCATAAACTTAAATGTTAAATATTAAATTTCTATCTGATTTCTAATGTTTTAGACTAATCAGTGGGACAGGTTAATTAAAAAAATATGAATTTTGCGATAAAAAATACAATATTTAATAAAAAAAAGTTATTTTATATAGTATTTTATAATCCATATATATATATATATATATATATATATCAGAGGGAAATGAAGATGTGGCAGGCTAGTCCATTTTCTCCAAAACCTAGTTTCTGCAACTCAAAATGCTTTTTTAAGTATCTTTTGTGGCCCCCCACGAGCTTGTATGCATGCCAATGAGAGCAGAAGTGCTCACTATCACACATTTAGACAGATTTGTGAACAATGTTTGAGAGAAATGGTAATATAGTGTATCTGGAATGAATTTTTGATCTTTAAGTCCATCTCATGAAAAATGGGAGCAAAAACTAAAGTGATGCCTTTATACTTTTGTTGAGTGTATATATATTATATATATATATATATATATATATATATATGTATGCATATACAAACAAACAGTATATATATATATATATATGTATGCATATACAAACAAACAGTATATATATAATATATATATATATATATATATATATATATATAATATATATATAAAAACAACTAAAAGTATATATATATAGTATGTGTGTATATACAAACAGTGTACATATATATATATATATATACAAACATACATTCATATAAACATACATATATATACACAAATATATACACACATATACATATGTATATATATATATATATATATATATATGTATGTTTATACAAACAAACAGTATATATATATATATATATATATATATATATATATATATATATATATATACAAATATACATACATACATATATTGTATGTATGTATACACAAACAAACTATATATATATATACATATGTATATGTGTGTGTGTAATGCTGTATAAAATAATATTTTAGTCTAAAAAAAAAAAAGGTCCGCTCTCACCAAACGCGGTTCATAAAACAACCCTCCCTCTTTCGCCATGCTGTGAATTCGCTGCTAAAAGCGAGCTGTTGCCAGACCGCCGCACCCTTCGCTCAAATCGCACCGCGACACTTCAGTTTGCCCGAATTCGCATCTGTACCATTGACTTAACATTGAAACTAGCCGTCTCCGCCACATCAATTGCTTTTGGTGGGAATGCACCTTCACAATACGCTCAAGCCAAAGTTGGTGCTTGTACTAAATTTTAGTAATCCATTCCACTAAATAGCCTAAAAAAAAAAAAGGAAAATGTTGTTTTACTTTTTTTTTTTGGATAGTCTGTGACAATTAGCTCAGGTTGATCAAAATCTGAGACCAGCACAAAGGGAAAGTGTGATACTATCATCAATTTACAGAGAAGGTAATATTAACTGGCTCGGAAAATAATTGTAGAACTCTACGACATAAACAGAGGTTTAACGTGCGTTTCTGTAAATACTCCTCTGCTGAAATCAGAGTTCAGCTTCATATAATGGAAAAATACAGAGAAAGCCACAAGGCCACATTTTTCTCCAAAGAAGAAAAGTCATTTCATACCTGAAGGCGGTAATAGCACTTGACCCCACATTGAGCTGACATGCCTACACAGAGATGTGTTGTGGTTTGGCAGAGGATCCACCACCCTGCCTCTTCCACTCTCTTAAGCCTGTTGTTTCTTGTTTTTTTTTTTTTTTTTCTTGGCTGATGTGGCTTCCTGTGGATGGAGCTAATGTTTAACTCCAAAACTAAGGCTTGTATCACCGTCCAAAACATATAGATCTAATCCCCTTTTTATTTGACGGTTTTTCGTTCTGTGGGAGCCGAATCCAAGTGGAGCAAAAAAAAAAAAAAAAAAAAAACCGCGAATCTAGCAGAGAGAGCTCATGTTCATGACTAACGGATTAGATACCAAAACTTGTATCTACAGTAAAACATAAATAAATAAAACTCCATTTATTCACCCAAACAGTCGTTCTTCAAAACCAACATCTCCTCAGGTTGGGAAAGTTTCTCTGTGGATTTATTGTGGAGCTGATCCGGTCTTCCATTTGTAATAAAGCAACATTTCCAGGGAAGTATGCAAAAAAATTCCACTTTCTCACACATTCAAAAGTGTGTGAAACTGGTTTCATAAACAAAAACGATTTAATTTAGAGACTAAACGTGTTGCGTAATTCTTGGATCCGTTTTAAATTCATGTAGTGATTTTCCAAGGGAAAACTTCCACTGTCGATATGAAAGATTTTGGAAATTCACTCCTGAATGTTTCTCAGATTAACTCATAAGTGAGAAATTGACAAACATTTTAGGTTGTTAGGAAATCAATTCAGAGATATGTCACTTTATTTTGTTTGGCGATATTGCATCGATTGAAAATACATGGTAATATTTATTTAATTACTTTTACTTTTGTTGTCCACTTAAACCTCCGACCACTAGATGGCAGCACAGGCCACTGAGCCTCTACGACCAAAACGAAAAGATTTCATGAGAACCAGTTTTTGTTTAATTTTCTTTCCGTTTTTTTTGTTGTTGTTATGAAACATACACTCCTTTACTTAGTTTTTTTCTTATACTGAAAAATATTTTTTGTGGAACAGTGCTGACTGTTCCATTTAAAAACATATATTTCTTACTTTACCTGAAGAAAAGCACTATGAATTGTGGGTAAAAACAACTTGGATTTAAGATACAGCTGCAGTGTTTGATGTTGTGATCATTAAACAAAATGAATTTTACCATTTCATTACAATAATATTGATCTTCTGATAAAATTTTTTGTAAGCCTTAAAATAAGTAAAAAAAAAAGTTCTGGTACAGTCTTAGGACATATTGCGATATGAATCGTATCGTGAGACATGTATCGACATAAAGTATCATATCGCCACATTCTTACCAATGTACACCCCTAATATATATTTAACTATATGCAAATTAAAACAAAATTAAAGCCGCAAGCGGCGTTGGATGGCCCGCAGTCGTTACCCGCCCTAACCCTCGCCGCCTGCCCTCCCCCTCTCCGCAACCAGCCCTCCCCCTCGCAGCCCGCCCTCTCCCTCCCCGCTCGCCAGCACCGCCGCCGCCCCCGCCGCCCGCCCCTACGCACCACTGCCGCCTTTGGCGGTGACCTTTGACCCCGAACTCACTTGCTTAGCACTCACTGTGGAACCCTAAGTCCCCCCCTATGCTTTCTGTATAGCTGGTCTGAGATGAATGTGAGAAATTGATTAAAAAAACACTTTTTTCAAAATGGCGGCTTTTCTGTTGGGTTTATCTCCATAGCAACCATTTTATGTTTTGTTCGTCTGAGGTCACCGAGCAGTTTGACGTCAAGATCATAAGGATCGGAAAAAGTACATTTTGGATTACCATAGCAACAGGGGGTTATTCGCTAACCACGCCCACATTCCTTATATGGTCATATTCTATGTTATTATGCCAGTTACAGCTTAAGTCTGGGGTCAACATATTAAAGTCCCATAGGAATGCATTGAAATATGAGCGTGTATTAACACTACGCCACTTTGCGAGCTCGCCACGCCCACGCCGTTCAAAATCTATCGCTTGTGATACCATTTTTCTTTTGCCAATGACTTCCATTGATGCCAAAACGTTAGAAAACGATTGAAAAAAGTCCCTGCAAGTGAAATGTGATTGAAGCTAATGCTAACGCTCGTTTTTTCGTAAATTAAAGATGTCGGCCACTTCCCAAGGTCAAAGGTCAATGAAACTTTAGGGGTTGTTGAAAACTCGTGCTAGCGGCGTGTGGGTCAAATTTCGTGACTATCGGACAAACTAAATGTTCGTTTCACCTCTCTGAAATCCCAAATTTTCAGATTTCGAAACAAAATGGCCGCCAAACCGTAGGTCGGGGAGACATCCCATAATAATGTAAAAAATAGCCATGGTTATATCCAACAAAGGTATGTTGGTTTCGTTTGCGAAATGCGAAATAAAAAAATTGAAATTGCTGAGTCAGCACTTTTTTTCGCGACGTTTTTTGCGTACCAGAGGCGCACCGTACGCATTTCGGTTTCGTAAGTTATGTCATTCGTGCAGCTTGGGTCTCCGGACGCGTGAATACCACTTTAGGCAAATCGGGCAAAATATGTTCGACCTAGCTAAAACCGTGTCGTCGCGACCTTGCAACATGCACGCCATTTCATATTCTACAACTTCTAATTGCAACATTTTTCCCCAGTAGGTTCCCATTAATGCCCAACTAAGTCACAAAACAGTTGATTAAACCCCCCTAGGAGGTATTTCTTTTTGTAGCTCGTAGCAAACGTGCTTTTTTCGTTAATTTCAAGATGGCGGCAACTTCCCAAGGTCAAAGGTCAATCAAACTTCTTGGGTGTTTGTAGACTCCAGCTATGGACATGCTTGTGAAGTTTCGCGAAAATCGGACAAAACAAAAGTGTCGTTTTCCCATATTGATGAAAACCGTGAAAAACGCGCATTTTTCAGTTTTCGCCGCCAACAATTGCCGCCAAGGCGTGGGTCGTCTGGCATCCCATAGATTCAAATGTTTTGGGCTTATCCCCGACACAGGTCATTGGCCGTTTTTGTGTATTTCGAAATATTTTTTTGTGGATCGGCCCCATAAACGTTTTTCGGCCCATTCATTTTTTTCGCGGAAAACGCGTCGCCGTGATGTCAGATCGTTTTGGCGCCGGAGCCGCAACGCGCGCACTATGCCAAAAATTCATTTCAATTTCTAAGCGTGTGGGTGCGAATTTGAGGTACTTGTTTCGTTCATGTGGTTCGGGGGAGTTTGAATTTGGCTCAAAGTGCCAGATAGATAAAATAATAATAATAAAGCCGCAAAGCGGCGTTGGACTCCTTGGCCGCAGACGCTACCTACTTGGCTCTCACCCTTGCCCCCATTCTCCGATCGCTGCATCCCACCGCCGCCTGTCACCCGAAGACGCCGCCTCGTGCAACGCGCCGTGCCGCAAAAAGCACGCCGCGCGCCGCCGCCGGCGACGCGCCGCGCAACGCACGCCGCACACCGCACGGGCCACAGCCGACCATGACGGCGACCTTTGACCCTGAACTCACTTCCTTAGCACTCACTGTGGAACCCTAAGTCCCTCCCTATGCTTTCTGTATAGCTGGTCTGAGATGAATGTGAGAAATTGATTAAATAGGCACTTTTTTCAAAATGGCGGCTTTTCTGTTGGTTTTATCTCCATAGCAACCATTTTATGTTTTGTTCGTCTGAGGTCACCGAGCAGTTTGACATCAAGATCATAAGGATCGGAAAAAGTACACTTTGGATTACCTTAGCAACGGGGGGTTATTCGCTAACCACGCCCACATTCCTTATATGGTCATATTCTATGTTATTATGCCAGTTACAGCTCAAGCTTGGGGTCAACATATTAAAGTCCCATAGAAATGCATTGAAATATGAGCGTGTATTAAGACTACGCCACTTTGCGAGCTCGCCACGCCCACGCCGTTCAAAATCTATAGCTTGTGACACCATTTCTCTTTAGCCATTGACCTCCCATTGATAGCAAAATCGTTAGAAAACGATTGAAAAAAGTCCCTGCAAGTGAAATGTGATTGAAGCTAATGCTAACGCTCGTTTTTTCGTAAATTCAAGATGTCGGCCACTTCCCAAGGTCAAAGGTCAACGAAACTTTAGGGGTTGTTGAAGACTCGTGCTAGCGGCATGTGGGTCAAATTTCGTGACAATCGGACAAACTAAACGTTCGTTTCACCTCTCTGAAATCCCAAATTTTCAGATTTCGAAACAAAATGGCCGCCAAACCGTAGGTCGTGGAGACATCCCATAATAATGTAAAAAATAGCCATGGGTATATCCAACAAAGGTATGTTGGTTTCGTTTGCGAAATGCGAAGTAAAAAATTGAAATTGCTGAGTCAGCACTTTTTTCGCGACGGTTTTTTGCGTACCAGAGGCGCACTGTACGCATTTCGGTTTCGTAAGTTATGTCATTTCGTTCAGCTCGGGCCTCCGGACGCGTGGATGCCACTTTTATGCAAATCGGGCAAAATATGTTCGACCTAGCTAAAACCGTGTCCGTCGCGACCTCGCAACATGCACGCCATTTCATATTCTACAACTTCTAATTGCAACATTTTTGCCCCAGTAGGTTCCCATTAATGCCCAACTAAGTCACATAACAGTTGATAAAACCCCCTAGGAGGTATTTCTTTTTGTAGCTCGTAGCAAACGTGCTTTTTTTCGTTAATTTCAAGATGGCGGCAACTTCCCAAGGTCAAAGGTCAATCAAACTTCTTGGGTGTTTGTAGTCTCCGGCTATGGACATGCTTGTCAAGTTTCGTGAAAATCGGACAAACAAAAGTGTCGTTTTCCCATATTGATGAAAACCGTGAAAAACGCCATTTTTCTGTTTTCGGCGCCACATTGGCGCCAAGGCGTGGGTCGTCTGGCCATCCCATAATAATTTCAAATGTCCCTGGGCTTATCCCTGACATGGTTCATTTGCCTTTTTTGGCGTAATTCGAAATATTTTTTTTTGGCCCATAAGCGAAAATCGGCCCATTCATTTTTTTGCGAGAACGCTCGCCGTGATGTCATCGTTTTTGGCGGGGTAACGCGCACTATGCCAAAAATTCATTTTCAATTTTCCCTACGTGTGGTGCGATTTTGAGGTACTTTTCGTTCATGTGGCGGGGGTGTAATTTTCGTTCAAAGGCGCCGTTAGAAAGAAAAATAAAAATAAGAATAAACAAAGCAGATACAATATAGAAAAATTTGCTCTGGGTTCTTTGTGGGTGTGTCTATTTTTGGTCCTGCTATACACTGGTCGGGTCCGTTTGGGCTCAGGCCGGTTCTTTGAGGCCTTTTATGGGCTTTTTACGTTTTTTCACTCTAAGCAAAAACAATATGGTCCTTGCAGTCAGTAGACTGCTGCTGCGGGCCATAATTAAAGCCGCAAGCGGCGTTGGATGGCCCGCAGTCGCTTCCCGCCCTAACCCTCGCCGCCTGACCTCCCCCTCTCCGCAACCAGCCCTCCACCTCGCCGCCCGCCCTCTCCCTCGCTGCTCGCCACACGCACCGCCGCCGCCCCCGCCGCCCGCCCCTACGCACCAACGCCGCCCTCGGCGGTGACCTTTGACCCCGAACTCCCTTGCTTAGCACTCACTGTAGAACCCTAAGTCCCTCCCTACGCTTTCTGTATAGCTGGTCTGAGATGAAAGTGAGAAATTGATTAAATAGGCACTTTTTTCAAAATGGCGGCTTTTCTGTTGGTTTATCTCCATAGCAACCATTTTATGTTTTGTTCGTCTGAGGTCACCGAGCATTTGACATCAAGATCATAAGGATCGGAAAAAGTACACTTTGGATTACCTTAGCAACGGGGGTTATTCGCTAACACGCCCACATTCCTTATATGGTCATATTCTATGTTATTATGCCAGTTACAGCTCAAGCTTGGGGTCAACATATTAAAGTCCCATAGAAATGCATTGAAATATGAGCGTGTATTAAGACTACGCCACTTTGCGAGCTCGCCACGCCCACGCCGTTCAAAATCTATAGCTTGTGACACCATTTTCTTTTGCCAATGACTTCCGATTGATGCCAAAAGCGTTAGAAAAATGATTGAAAAAAGTCTCTGCAAGTAAAATGTGTTTGAAGCTAATGCTAATGCTCGTTTTTTCGTAAATTAAAGATGTCGGCCACTTCCAAGGTCAAAGGTCAACGAAACTTTAGGGGGTTGTTTGAAGATCACGCTAGCGGCGTGTGGGTCAAATTTCGTGACAATCGGACAAACTAAACGTTCGTTTTAACTTTGCGAAATCCCAAATTTTCAGATTTCGAAACAAAATGGCCGCCAAACGGTAGGTCGTGGAGCATCCCACAATAATGTAAAAATAGCCATGGTTATATCCAACAAAGTTATGTTGGTTTCGTTTGCGAAATGCAAAGTAAAAAATTGAAATTGCTGAGTCAGCACTTTTTTTCGCGACGGTTTTTTGCGTACCAGAGGCGCACCGTACGCATTTCGGTTTCGTAAGTTATGTCATTTCGTGCAGCTTGGCCTCCGGACGCGTGAATACCACTTTTAGGCAAATCGGGCAAAATATGTTCGACCTAGCTAAAACCGTGTCGGTCGCAACCTCGCAACATGCACGCCATTTCATATTCTACAACTTCTAATTGCAACATTTTTCCCCCAGTAGGTTCCCATTAATGCCCAACTAAGTTACAAAACAGTCGACAAAACCCCCTAGGAGGTATTTCTTTTTGTAGCTCGTAGCAAACGTTCTTTTTTCGTTAATTTCAAGATGGCGGCAACTTCCCAAGGTCAAAGGTCAATCAAACTTCTTGGGTGTTTGTAGTCTCCGGCTATGGACATGCTTGTGAAGTTTCGCGAAAATCGGACAAACGAAAGTGTCGTTTTCCCATATTGTTAAAAAACGTGAAAAACGCCATTTCTCAGTTTTCGCGCCACATTGCGCCAAGGCGTGGGACGTCTGGCCATCCCATAATGATTTCAAATGTTCTTGGGCTTATCCCCGACACGGGTCATTGACTTTCGTTTGAGTATTTCGAAATATTTTTTTTTGGCCCCATAAGCGTTTTTGGGCCCATTCATTTTTTTTACGGAAACGCTCGCCGTGATGTCATCGTTTTGGGCCGGGTGACGTGCATTATGTCTAAAATCTATTTTCAATTTTCCCTAGGTGTGTGGAAAAATTCAGGACTTTTCGGGTATGTGGCGGGGGTGTAATTTTCGTTCAAAGGCGCAGAAAGATAGAATAATAATAATAATAATAAACAAAGCAGAAACAATATAGAAAATTTTGCTCTGGGTTCTTTGTGGGTGTGTCTATTTTTGGTCCTGCTATACACTGGTCGGGTCCGTTTGGGCTTAGGCCGGTTCTTTGAGGCCTTTTATGGGCTTTTTACGTTTTTTTGACTCAACGAAAAACAATATGGTCCTTGCAGTCAGTAGACTGCTGCTGCGGGCCATAATAAACATTGCAAAAACAATATAGAAAAATTTGCTCTAGGATGAGGCGTCGCTGTGTTTCTTTTTGTCCTGCTATACACTGGTCGGGTCCGTTTGGGCTTAGGCCGGTTCTTTGAGGCCTTTTTTGGGCTTTTTACGTTTTTTCACTCTAAGCAAAAACAATATGGTCCTTGCAGTCAGTAGACTGCTGCTGCGGGCCATAAAAATACATTTTTAGAAGTGCATATTTTAGTTTTTTTGTAAAATTCATAGTACCATTAATTTATCATTGTCATGTTGGTGTTTTTGCTACTTTATTTTCGCTTTTATATAAAACAGTGGGTCAAACACATTCTTCCCATGCATTTTTAAAAAAATATAAGTTATATCAGTGTATAGAATATGAAAACATAACCATATAAAAACAACCCGTGAGTGTAAGTGCAATAATGTAAATAATGTAGTATAAATTACTTTAAACATCAAAGTTGAGTTAGAAAAACAAATGTAATACAATTTAGCAGATCCACTTAGATTGGTATTTTTAGACATAACGTGGATTTTGAGAGACAAGTACCAAATTTGTCGTGGATGTATCTGGATTTCCTATTTCAGAAAAGATCGTTTACAACGAAAAAAATCCAAAATGGCCGCCATTTTTAAAAATGGAGGGAATACGCTCAAATGTAAAAAAAATAATTCATTTCGTTTCTAATGTTTAAGGATAATTAGTGGGACAGATGAATAAAAATATATAAATTTTGTGATGGAAAAAATAATTTTAACAAAATAATTCATATATATATATATATATATATATATATATATATATATATGTATATATACATATATACATACACGTATGTTTATATGTATAAATATTCATTGTATAAAATAACATTTTAGCAAAATAAAAAGGTGCATTCTCACCAAACGTAATTCCCGCAACAAATTTGCCTGACCTGCCTCTCTTTCGCTGTGCGGTTAATTCGCTGCTCAGTTTGAGCTGCTGCCAGACCGCCGCACCCTTTACTCAAATCGCCCCGCGGGACTTCAGATTGCCTGAATTCGCGTCTGTACCATTGACTTAACATTGAAACTAGCCGTCTCTGCTGCACGAGTTGCGTTCAGTGTGAATGCACCTTTATAGTACGTCCAAACCAAAGTTGACTTGTAATAAATTCTAAATTTAAGTAATCCATTCCACTAAATAGCCTAAAAATTAATGAAAAAATGTTTTTTTTTTTTTTTTTTTTGATAGTCTGTGACAATTCCAAAATTACTTTAAACGTCAAAGTTAAATCATTAAGAACTACTTACTTAGAAATATTGAAGGTGTATTATATATAAAATATATGTCATTTAGGATAGAAATTTTGCGTTTTTAAAAGAAAACAAAAATTCAGCAAAAAAAGAATAATCACTTTTATTTTTTAAGCAAATTAGAAGTATATTATTATACTTTTACACTTGCAGGTACATTTACTTTGTTTTTGTTAGGGTAAATCATCTGTGCATGTATTCCAGAAAATAAAAATGTATGCACCATGAAGAATTTTTTACTTTTAGAACTTTTTAGTGTTGATTTTTGACAAGACTTTTAAAGTTTGTTTCTCCTTACAGTTAAAGAAGATCAGGTCACTTAAAAAGTTTTCATGAAAAGTTACAAAAATCCTGCTGTTGGCTTGTGGTGTGACTCACACGCTTTGGTTTATTCGAGGTGATTGAAAACTTCATAAGAAGATCAAGTAACCGAGAAAAAAGCGAATCAACACCTTGTTAAGTCAGACTGTGCTGCTAATAAGCCGGAGGAGCAATGATTGCAGTTGTTTCATGTGCGTACCTGTTGTGTCACCCCCACCTCCAAGTCCCATCGCCCCCTCATCCTCCGCCGTCCGGCGGTCCGCTCTGTGGCCGGTGGATGGGAGTGGGCAACAATGCTGCCAGCTGCGGCCTCAAGCTGTGAGCAAAAGCCATTCACTTAAAAGGAGTTTTTGTTCGGCTTAAGAAGTGAAGTGGGAAGTTATGTCTTTGAAGAAGCCCCTTCTCAGAAGATCTGCTGATCAAAAAAGGGAAAACGTTCTGTATTTTCCAGGAACTGGGAAATTTGGGGAAATTTAGGAATGTGGACATCAGTTTCTGAAAGCCCTATCAGCTCTTACTGACCATCTCATGTTCGAAAATATACAGTAATTTAACCATTCTTCTAGTTATTGATACATTTTTATATATTTTTTCCCCTGTTTTTAAACACACATCATTCATACTAATATTTACTGAAATATTGCAAAAATGATATAATCTTGATCTGATAAGAATCCGATTGTGGCAACTTTGTAAAAAAAAGAAATAGGCTTCATATAAAAAATAAAAACCTCAAAAGGGGCGTGGTTGTGTAAATCCAGACCCCTGTCTAAGGAAAACATCTAATATTTGACAATTTACAACCATAATATTAAAAAAAAAAATAGGAGAAAAGACGTAGCAATTATAAAAGGTGATGAAAAAGATGTTAAGGTCTAAAAGATTTACTAAAAATTTTTTTTTTTTTTTGACCATAATTGCTTTTTTTCAGTGTAATTCTTAAAGATATTGTTTATACATCTTTATTCAGAATGAAGTGGTTTGCATATATAATAATTTATCAGTATACTTCTGTTTATGATGTTTATTAATTGTTTTATAAACTTGAAATGAAGTAACAGAAATTAATTTATGGCTATAAGATCAAAAATTGGCCTGATCTTCTTTTATCTATATTTATTTTCTAACCAAAGTATGACTCAATATCTAGAATAGGTTTGAAATATCTTTGTTTTCTTAATTGTTTTGTATTCATTTCAATGCTAGGAATAAACCAAATCGATTCAAATAAATTACACCAAACAAAATCAAATCAAACCAAACCAAATTAAATCACTAAAATCTTACATTTGAATGAAAAAACACTATTTTAAAAAAGTTGTTTAATAGCCTTAATAGCAGAAGCGACAGAATTAATGATAAATATTTGTGTAAATGTTGTCATCACTGTTTTTTCCCAAAATACAAGGAAAACACACATCATGTAAAGAGAATGTGCTGAAGAACAGTGTTTTGTCAGTGTTGACCAAAAAATCTCGTTTGCAAATAATAATTATTTTCCAGTGACCGAATAAAAGATTGAATTTAACAGGAATTTGTCCTAATTTCAATGGAATTTTAACTATCATTTGATTTAGTTGGATTAAATTGGACTTGAATGTCGTTTTTCTATTAAACTGTCCTTACATGAAGCTGGATGTTGACCGGCCTTAAATATACAAACATTATTATTATAAACAGTCAGACGGACAGACATACGTTAGGTTATCTCCGGAAATCTTTTGCTCAGAATGTTTTCCTTTTGCTAAATTGAAGGATTTGATGTTATATTGAACTGGTTTACTTTAATAATAGTGATTAACTCCGACTTGGACAAAAAAATTCAAAGAAAATAAAAACACAAAACTGTGTTTGATGCGGCTCCAAAGTGTGAATGCCAAACCTAATCTAGTCTATCGATTCAATAACAAACAGCTAAAAAGACGATTACACACATATAGTTGTGATGCAACAAAAAAGGAGTAAATGTACTTCATAAAAATGAAAAAACTGTGGCAGGAAAAAAAAGAGTGAAATTCACAGACAGACATCTGGAAAGCTCTTGCTCATTTGAAATTCACTTTGAGGATGAAGGCAGCTTTTGGCGCGCCATTTTCCCCCGCGTCAGTCTTAAGGATTGATGTTTAACATCAATCACGTCTTTCTCTCATGGGCAGAAGAAAACTGATACAAACTGGTGATGAATTACAGAATCAAAAAGTTCTGGAGGCTTCACTTCAAAAGAAGTCAGAATATCAAAGTTGGAGCAGCTGGAAACCACTTCAGAGAAATGAATGAAGCTTTAATTACTAAATATCTTTGTTTGACCCTAATTGTGAGGACATTATTCAATTAGCTGACTTTTATATAAAAAAATATGATGGAATCTGGTGATTTGAAAAGCAAACAAGAAGAGTTCACACGTCGAAAACAAAAATAAAGTTAATTTAAAAATTTTCTGGATGAGATTAAAATGCGGATTCTTTTCGGCGACTGGAAAGTTTAGGAAAAAAAAGGGGGCGGGGAATGGACGAGCGTGTGAGAAAAAGAAGTTCTTGGCCAAGAAGTATGTCTCGGTGTGCGCTGTGATGTAACCCCGATGTGATTTAAAGGTTGGGAAGCAGAGCTGAAGCACAGTGTTCTGGATAGGAATGCATGCTTGGCTGCGCCGACCGGCGCTGCCGCTGCTGCTGCTGAAAAAGGAAAAAAAAAAAAAGGGCATGACAAGCCAGAGAGAGAGCAGGAGAAGGCTGTGCGTGAAGACAGAAAAGCAGGCAACAACAACACACGACCTACAGAAAACAAAGATGGAATATGCTTTGAATCCATCAGCTCCCGTTAGCTTGAAGCGGCTGCAGCTCCGCTCGCCGCGCTCAGACTCGGCCTTTTCTCTTCTGGTGTCTGATTTGGTTACACGGGGGTCAGTGCAGACGATGTTGAATGTTCTCTTTCTCAGAGAAGCAAAGGATTTTAAGATAAATAAAATGCAGATGATAAATCCTCCTTGTTTGACCTAAAAACGTTCCTGAAAGACATAAAACACTGTAAAAACAGAAAATATCATTTCACTAGGGGTGTAACAATTCATTTTATGAACAATTTTAATTGAGTTTGTGGTAAGGGATGCGATTACTAGTCAATTTTTGGTCCTTTTGAACAATCCAATTGAATGATGATCCAAGAGTGGATCAATTAACAAAAGTTGTATAATTTTTTACATTTAAAATTATTAGCATTCATCAAACTGAATTTTTTAATTGATGGAATCAATAAAAACTAATATTTTTAAACGTAACAAGCTACAGAGCTTTTGTTAATTGATCCAATCTTTCACTTTTTTCAGTGTTTAGATGTGGAAAAGCAACAGTGGGCTGAACTTTTCAAAACCAAATCGAGAATGGATTTACCATTAACTCTTATTTACTTGTTTGTTTGTTTGTACACATATATACAATCTACACTTATCTTGCAAAAATAAAAGGAATCTGAGAAACCTGTTCAGTACCATGTATTCATCTCTGAGTCACCAACTGATCCAATAGATCTTGAATGTCTTTTAGAGTCATTTGAGTTTAATAACATCTTATTTTAAGACATTATTCTAATGAAAATCACTTTATAATTTACATATAATGTTGACAACTTTATCCTAAAATGTGTGTTACCATACCTATATAGGTGTTCTACAAATATATATATATATATATATATTTCTTTTTTATTTTAAGGAATTAGTATAAATTTTATAATAACTTATATTAAACTTATAATTTTTTAATGTATTTATAATATATAATTATATAATATACAAATAGGGGTTAGGGACGGGATCCGCGGACAAATCCACGACGACGGAGAAACCTCAACCTCCGCGGTCGAAAGATATCTGTTAATGGTTCATATATATATATTTTTTTGGGAGGAAATAGTATAAGCCTGTATGTTAAATGTACTTACTTTAAATATGTAAAACTTTTCTCGATAGTACAGTATTCCCCCCTTACTATCGGGGTTAGGGACGGGAGACATCCGCGGACAAATCCACGACGACGGAGAAACCTCAACCTCCGCGGTCGAAAGATGTCTGTTAATGGTTCATATATAATATATATATATATATATATATATATATATATATATATATATATATATATATAACATACTGCTCACACAAATTAAAGAAACACCTTTTTTTTCGTCTGGCATGAATTGAATGAAACCTGTCTGATAATGTTCTTGTAGGTTAATCAGCTGAGGGTCTCGTCCATCAATTTCAGTTGTATTGATGTTCATGAATTAACAACAGGTGCACTTCAGTGGTAACAATTAGAAAACCCTCCAAACAGGACTGGTGTTCCATGTGGAGGTCATCTCAAGTTTCTCCCTCTTGATCTTTTTTGGCTGATTTATTTCTTGTGTAATTCTCTCTACTGGCAGTATGAGGAGATTCCTTAACCCTACAGAAGTTGCTCAGGTTGTCCAACTTCTCCAGGATGGAACATCCACACGTGCTGCAGCAAGAAGGTTTAATGTGTCTCCCAGCACAATCTCCAGAACATGGAGGAGATTTCAGGAGATTATTCTGGGAGAGCTGGACAGGGGAGGCAAATCCCTGGAGGGACAGAAAGACCTCTACTGCCTAACGGTGATCTGACTGCCATATTGTTTATTGCAACAAATTTAACTGCTTTTGTTAATCGATCAAATGTTTCACTTTTTACAGTATAGAATAGAATAGAATAGAATAGAATAGAATAGAAGCTTTATTGTCTATATGAAGTGTATTGCAGACTAAGTGAAATACCGTTTTCTGTTACCATGAGAGTTGAAATTAAAACAAAATATAATATACAAGAGAATAAAAGAGCAGTAAAAGGTTAGCTCTACATCTTTCCAAGCTTGTCTAAAAACCAGCAGTTTTTCTTGTCTTATTAAGAGCTAGAATCTAAAATTAAGGAATTCATAGATAAAGTGAATTAAAATCATTTTTGCTTTATACTCTTGACAATAGAAAACATGATTTAAGAGTCACAAAACTCAACTTTCACTGTAATTTTTGGCTCATTTTTAAGGATGTTTTTTCAAGGTTCAATAAGGTTATTGTCATTATTTTGGAGACAAAAATTTAGATTTATGTTTTAAAGAATAAGTGCTGGTTTTAGATTGTTTAAGGATTTTCATTTTGTTCAAATTTTTGTGCTAAAATCATTTCCACTAGATTTTTTTTGTCGCTGTGATCAAAATAAACTATAATTTGACAAATACAAACTCCAAAAATACAAAATATTTCCTCAAACTTATAAAAAATGTATAATTGGGTTGTAAAGCATTCAACAGTTGACTTTTTTAACCTTTGAAAAACGGTTTTCATATTTTGATTTTCCTTTGAGATTAGGGATTTTTTTCTTTATTTTTAGGCGCCGTCTTTTTGGCTCGCGCACGTTTGGTTGTTTGCAAATGGGAGCGAGACCGTTATTGCGAAACACTTGGTGAGAAACATCCCGTCTCTCGCTCCTTCTGAATCGACTGTAGGAACATCCTGTTGGGAAAACAAAACACAAACAACAACAACAAAAGAAAAACAGTCATTAACACTGACAGGCTGTTCTCATTTTCAGGGAAGATTTCGGAGTCAAAGATCCTAAATGAATTGCAGATCGGAGTGTGAGAAGAAGAGCCCCGCCCCTCGCTCTCCCGATGACAGCTGGGATGGCCTCCAGCAGCCTCTTGACCCCGGTCGGGGTGAGCGCAGAAAATGCACGGGTGGGTGCGCCGGGGCCGTTTTCTTCCTTCTTTTTGCTTGACTGAAGGGTGTCCCAGCCTATTACGATCAGCCATATTGAATACCAGCTGCCCCCTCCCACTTATAGATCCGATCCACACCCTCTCCGGGTATTTTTGGTTGGAATCTCTCTAGAAAACATTCTTGAAGTTGAACAGGTTTGAGCTGTTCTCTTCGCTTTCAAGCAGGTAATAACTGCAGGCCTGTAGTTATCAGTGTGTAACATCAATCCAGAGCCAAAAGGGAACCAAAGTGGACTATTGTTATTGACCGGGGGGGGGACAGACCCCCTGAAAAGGAGCCTAATCTTGTGTGTGCAGAGCTGAGGGGACGAGAGCGGCGCAGCGGCGAAATGACGTCTGCGGGGGAATGACACGGAGCTTTGAGAGGCTGATTTGGGATTGTTCGCTTCTCCTGACCCATAGGAGAATCTGATTTGTGAATCAGAGCAGCGCCGCACTTTTATGTAAATGTATTCAGTGTTTGTTCTACATAGAAAACTAAAGAAAAAAAAGAAGATCTGCAATGAAAGCCAGCAGATGTTTAAACCTATAAAATTAAGCTCAGATGAAAAAAAATATATTTTTCAAAAGTCAAAAGCTGGTATTTGTGGTACCAGTAATTAGTTTTACCCAATGAAAGAAGCTCTTTTGAGTCTATAATGCATAAAACATTTCACTTTCGACTCGTTTCTCTATCTTCAGAGTAAAAAAATGATGTCAGCGTTTGTACAACTTATTCCTTTACCAACTTTTCATCTCCCTTATTTATTATTAACATCCTTCTAATGCATTTTTGATTGTTTTTTTTAGCGAAAGGAGGCAGATTGTTAGCTTTAATTTTCTGAAAGTTTTCCAACTTTTTAGTTTTTGTTCCTCCTAAATAATAAAAAGCCACTTGAGTGATGTGATTTATTACTTTAAATATCACAGAGGAGTCTCTTTGTTAAAAAATAACGTATATATTGTATTTTTAATATATATATAAATGTACAATTCCAGTTTTTGTGTTTGAAATGGGTTGGAGAGTTAATGTTAAAAGCTGGAGTCATACTGCCCTCTAGTGGTCAGTCTGAAGAAATGCAGCATTTGTTGTAAACGTATCCCTGTGTTTATATTTGTTTTTCTCCATTATATTTGTTTTTATTTTGAAACTATTTCTTTATAACTCACAAAAAATGTATTATATGATGTGAAAAGGGGGAATATAGAAGCAAAATGACAACTAATCTGCTTCAAAAGAGCTTTGGAGAAACGTCCCACTTTTTGCTTTTGTTTAATACATCTAATGGATAATATTCTGGTTTTTCTCTGCTCTCCTTCAGTAGAAATGCTGTTTCTAGTCGTAGAACTGGGGGAGATATTTCATTTTTTGTTTCAGAATTGATCATACATTCAATGCTTTTAGGCTTCAGATCTGAACATTTGTGTCTTCCATCTTTTGGTAGAAGCATTTGTCCTCAACCTTTACTCTGAAAATGCACCATTTATTTGGGAAAATATATTCAGCCAAAAAAAGGGCACAAAGTGATTAACTTTACATGTGAGTTTAAATTCTTCTCTTTTCAACTGTAAAATAGGAATATCAAACCTCCTGCTGATTCCTATCAGAACTCTGACGGAAGCGTTTTGGATCAGCAGGAGGTTTTTTCCACATGTGGGACAGCCTGATAATGAGGAACTACAAGAGCAGAAACTTGGAATAATAAATGCATGGAGTCGTTTTTCTGCATCACTCCGACATCAGATTTTTCAAAGGAAGCGGTGCTGCATTTCCCCAAACACTAAACACGGTCCGGCTGGATAATAGAAGCAGCTTTTGCAGCATTTTAATATCTTCTGATTTTCTGCTCTAGAAACTTTTTACAGGTTTTATATTTTAAAGATATTAAACATATTTGGATTCATCTTGTGTTCTGTTTATTTGTTCCTTTCATGAAGAATAGTACTAAGCATTAACATGTTCAACATGAGTGTACACGTCTCCATGACTTCCAAAGATCAGTATGAAACTGTTATTTCATTTCTGGCGCTACATGAACCCCTAAAAGAATGTCAAAGCAAAAAAGAACAAAAAAAAGAAATAAAAACTTACTCTATTGTGCAAACAGACAGCAAATAGTGAGTGATCTGGTGTGTATCGGTTATCTTGTTCTACTGGTTACTATCTCATTCTCGCCAGTTATTGTATCGCACTCACCATTTAGTTACTATATCGTGCTAGCCAGTTACTGTCTTGTACTAGCTAGTTACTATCTTGTACTAGCTGGTTATTATCTCTTGCTTGCCAGTTGCTATCAGATGACACCCAGATACTATCTCGTGCTCGACAGTTACTATCTCGTGCTCGACAGTTACTATCTCGTGCTCGCCGGTTACTATCTCGTGCTCGACAGTTACGATCTCCTGCTCGCCGGTTACTATCTCGTGCTCGCCGGTTACTATCTCGTGCTCGCCGGTTACTATCTTGTGCCTGACAGTTACTATTTCGTGCTCGACAGTTACTATCTCGTGCCTGACAGTTACTATCTCGTGCTCGCCGGTTACTATCTCGTGCTCGCCGGTTACTATCTCGTGCTCGACAGTTACTATCTCGTGCTTGACAGTTACTATCTCGTGCTCGCTGGTTACTATCTCGTGCTCGCCGGTTACTATCTCGTGCTCGACAGTTACTATCTCGTGCCTGACAGTTACTATCTCATGCTCGCCGGTTACTATCTCGTGCTCGACAGTTACTATCTCGTGCCTGACAGTTACTATCTCATGCTCGCCGGTTACTATCTCGTGCTCGACAGTTACTATCTCGTGCTTGACAGTTATTATATCGTGCTCGACAGTTACTATCTCGTGCTCGCCAGTTACTATCTCGTGCTCGCCAGTTACTATCTCATGCTTGACGGTTACTATCTCGTGCCCGACAGTTACTATCTCGTGCTCGCCGGTTACTATCTTGTGCTCGACGGTTACTATCTCGTGCCCGACAGTTACTATCTCGTGCTCGCCAGTTACTATCTCATGCTTGACGGTTACTATCTCGTGCCCGACAGTTACTATCTCGTGCCCGACAGTTACTATCTCGTGCTCGCCAGTTACTATCTCGTGCTCGACAGTTACTATCTCGTGCTCGACGGTTACTATCTCGTGCTCGACGGTTACTATCTCGTGCTCGCCGGTTACTATCTCGTGCTCGCCGGTTACTATCTCGTGCTCGCCGGTTACTATCTCGTGCTCGCCGGTTACTATCTCGTGCTCGACAGTTACTATCTCGTGCCTGACAGTTATTATCTTGTGCCCGACAGTTACTATTTCGTGCTCGTCAGTTACTATCTCGTGCACGCCAGTTACTATCTTGTGCCTGACAGTTACTATTTCGTGCTCGTCAGTTACTATCTCGTGCACGCCAGTTACTATCTCGTGCCTGACAGTTATTATCTTGTGCCCGACAGTTACTATTTCGTGCTCGACAGTTACTATCTTGTGCTTGACAGTTATTATATCGTGCTCGATAGTTACTATCTTGTGCTTGACAGTTATTATCTCGTGCTCGACAGTTACTATCTCGTGCTCGCCGGTTACTATCTCGTGCTCGCCGGTTACTATCTTGTGCTCGACAGTTACTATCTCCTGCTCGCCGGTTACTATCTCGTGCTCGCCGGTTACTATCTCGTGCACGCCGGTTACTATCTTGTGCCTGACAGTTACTATTTCGTGCTCGTCAGTTACTATCTCGTGCTCGCCAGTTACTATCTGTGCTAGCTAGTTATTATCTCGTGCTCGCCAATTGCTATCTTATGCTTACCAATTATCTCGTGTTCGTCAGGTATTATCTGGTGCTAGCTAGTTACTATCTCGTGTTTGCCTGTTATTATCTTGTGCTTGCTTGTTATTATCGGGTGCTAGATAGTTACTATGCCGTGCCCAACAGTTATTATCTCATGCTAGCCACTTGCTATCAGGTGCTATCCGGTTACTATCTCATGTCTGCCAGTTATTTCGTTTTCGCCAGTTATTATCTGGTGCTAGATAGTTACTGTTACTATCTCGTGCTTGTCAGTTACTATTTCATACTAGCTAGTTACTATCTCGTGCTCGCCAGCTACTATCTGGTGATTCCAGCTCAGACGGTGAAAATGAAGAAGTTCATGGATCTGTTGTCCTATTTTGTAAGCGGATGGATCAGAAGTAGAGACTATGGCAGGGTCACAAACTTGAACTTTTTCACTTTCGTTTTCATTTTGCTCCTGATCCATCATCATTTGAATAAAGAATGACTTCAGTTTAATTCCTCTTTTATATGTGTCCTCCGTTATAAGAAAACGAGTGAATGTAACATTAAATGTACTTTATATCTACTTCAACACAAGTAATAAGGCAATACTACTTATAACTTAAACTCTTTTCTAAAAGAAGAAAAACTAAACAACTCAAAGTATTTTTTTTTATTTTTTTTTAACTTTATTGAACAGAAATAATTCTGGCAGAGTCCAAATGGTTTATTTCCATAGTAAGTGTTCAGTATTTACACCAGAGACACAGAAGATGTTTTCAACCAGCAGCGCGAGAGCCGTCGCATCCATCTGTGGATCAGTGAGCGGCCGGCAGCTGCAGCTGCTGCTGGAGGTTCAAGGCTCCTGTGTGACTCACACTGAAAAGCATGGACGCTACACACACACACTGCTTTGAACACCGCTGAACTAATACAAAAAAAACAACTAAGAGTCTACATGTTTTTGTCATGACTACATCAAGTAATGGAGTAGAAAACAAAACAAAAAAAGGCTTTCTGTGTCGTTCTTGCATTTGTATGAAACCTTCAATCCTTCAAGCATAAAATATGCATCAGAAATGTTCAGCTTCAAGAAACGTGTGCTAAACGCACAATTTCAGACCTTTTTTTTTTTTTGAAGGATTGTCCAACTGTTGGTTTGCTAGCACAAGGCAAAGACATCTCTGCGTGCTTCCGATTTATTTTATTTTGAAAGAAAGTTTGACAAACAGGACACGTTGCACAACACCTTGTAAATAGATCACAAAAATCACAGCCTTCAGAACATTTCCCATTGCAAAAAAAAAAAAAAAAAAAAAAAAAATATCCATATCAAGCGTACATTTTGTTCGGGACCTGAGCAAAGAGTCACTGTCTTTGACAGAGTTGCAACCAGAAACTGTTGAGCAGCTCAAGCTTTGAAAAGTGTATTTTAATATCCAAAAAAAAATCTATGACGAACAGGTGATGGCCAAACCTTCATAGTCAACAAACATTACACAAACATTGATAGTCATTCAGGAAAAAAACCACCGTGAAGACAAAGCTTTGCTAAATTTACAGCTGTGAGAGGAAATTTTGGCAAACGTCTAAAGCAGATTTAGTGGAATGGAACGCACCCCGCTACTTTCTTTATATTTATACCAAAGGCACCGGTTTTTCTGCTGTCGGACTCGTCGACTGCTACCATCTACGTCTTCTCTCAACTACCTCCTCATCTAAAGGACACACAGTGGATTCACTCTTCACAGTGTACTAGCCTGCAGTCTAAAGTAGAAGAAACACTGTACAAAGAAAATTCTATTTTGTTTTTTTTTCTCCATCATATCAGATTTTGGAATTTAACGTCTGAAACAAACTGTTTCGATTACATAAGAGGCCAAATGTTTCCATGAAATCCAGCATCAGTTCCTCAAACTTTACAGATCTAGAATTTTTTTTCTAGAACGTCCTTTTACTAAAACAAGTTTAGCAAAAATTAAAATAGAATTTTGCGCCTCATCTTTAGGAAGGGGCGGATTTTACAATTTTCTTTTATTGTCACGTCAAAAAAAATAAAGCGCCGCCGAGCGAAACTCTGAGCAGAAATGAAGGGAAAATTATTATTAAGTTTGAAAGAGCATGAGAATAAATAAAAGATGAGGATAAGATAGAGAGCAAAAAATAATTAAAATGCCAATTTAAAAAAAAAAAAAATAATTGGTCACATTTTTTAATTAAAATGTTCTTAAATGAATTCTCGTTTTCAAAACATTTTTGGTTTCTCAAATCAAGTCAAACTGTAAGTTAAAGGATGTTTCCTCCTTAAAAATAACAAATTATTTTTCCTCCACATAACTTAGTTAACTTAAACCACTGGCAAAATAAAAATGTAGCTTTCAGGTTTTCATTATTTACAGCCTGTAACGACTTTTTTTTCCATTGGTCTTGTACGTTCCGACATGACCTGATGTTTTTTTTTGGTCACGTTATTGTTAGGTTTTAAGACAGTCCAAACAAAATAAGGCAGATTTGTTTTTCTTTGGGATGAGTGACCATAAAAGAGATGCAGTTATTAAAGAAAAGCGTCTGAATCAACCCCGACTTTAACCTCTGAGAATAAACAAAAACAATTAAAGGACTGAAAAATGTAATCTGGGTCCCCGTGTGTTTTGCTTTCTCCACATTAATGAAACTTCCTGAAGTGTTTCCACTTATCAGGCAACAAAAATGAGCGCTTTGGGAATCTATCTTGGAAACTGTTTTGGACAAAAATTCTGTTTACGGTCACACCGCGGTCAATCGCAATTTTTGGGGATTCTGTGGAGAAAACATTTGGACACACGCGCACGCTCGCAAAAATAAACATCACAAAGGTCCTCTGCAAAGTCAGCCATGCAAATCTCATCTCCACCACTTCAAAATAAGACATTAAAATAGCTAAACAGGCAGTGAAAACATTTGAAAACACAAAATGAAGAAAAAAAAAAAAAAATCCAGAATGATGCCCGTACTGCATAAAGAAGGAATGGTAGTGTCGGTAATATACTTGTGGTGCGTTTGTGAGCATCATGAAGGCAGTAAATGTGTGAGAATAGCTACAGTCCAGCTACGTCTATCGAGAGAGAAAAATCTATGCTCTGCTCCTTTTATTAACAGTGGATCTAATTCAATTTAAAGAAACAGAAATGATTTGACAGACTGAGAAACTACAGGGAACCAAAATGAGATTAAAGGACATTTCCTGGTCAGAAGACACTGGAGCAAGAAACCCACAACTTCTTTTTGTTTAAGTAATTTTGTTTTCTGATGCTACAAACCCCTGGACATGATAAAAAATAATAATAATAATAATAAAATGTTCCCTCAAACTAGCATTTTGTACGCACAAATTAGCATGTTGACCTTAGGGACAAAATGCTAATTGTGCTCAGAAAACAGTAAATTATATGATCAAAATGATATTTTTTTTAGCATAAAAGGTTAATTTTTTGCACACAAAATGCTAATTTCGTTAAACAAAATGCTAATTTGTGCACACAAAACAGTAACTTCTGTGCACAAAATGTTAACTTGCGCACAAAATGCACAAAAGCTATATGTTTGAGCTATTTGGGCATAGAAAATAGTAATTCGTGCGCACAAATTCCTAACTCCTGAGCACAAAATGCGAACTTATTCACACCAACTACTTATTTGTCTGCACAAACTTGTGTTAACAAAATGCAAATTTATGCACACAAACTGCTAAAATGAGCGCAGAAATTCTAATTTGTGTGGACAAATGCTAACCTCTGTGCACAAATGCTTATAAAACGCATATTTGTGGACACAAAACAGTAACTTATGTGCACAAAATGTTAACTTGTGCACACAAAAGGCTAATTTGTTCACACAAGATGCAAATTTAAAGACCGATATCACTTAATTTGTGTGCACAAAGCTGATTTGTGCACATAAGACACAAATTTAAAGACTCGAATCACTAATTTGTGTGCACAAATTGCTAATTATAAGCAAACTTGTGTCCATAAAAAAATCAATTTGTGCACACAAAATAGTAATCTTCACCCAAAATGCTAATTTGTGTGCACAGATGAAAATGAAATGCAAATATTTGGACACAAACTAGTTATTTGGGCATAGAAAATGGTAATCTGTGCGCACAATTTCCTAACTCGTGAGCACAAAATGCAAATTTATGCACACAAACTGCTAAAATGAGTGCAGAAAATGCTAATTTGTGTGGATAAAATGCTAACCTGTGTGCACAAATGCTTATATAATGCAAATTTGTGGACTCAACAGCCATATAATAATTTGTGTGTACAAAAATGCTACTTTGTAGCCACAAAGTAAAAATTTGAAAACACAAATTTTGGGAACCGTTTGTTATTGTTGTTGTAATGTCATGTCCAGGCCTCCGTAGATGCAGTGGGGAGGTGTGTGAAATAGGTTTCAGTGACTGTGACCACCCCCCCTTTTTAACCTTTCAACCTCCCGACCCAAACGCCCCCCTCCTCCCCGCCGCCCTCCAGGACAGGAGATTACGCTCTGCTCTCGTTGCCGTTCGCCTGCGGAGCCTCGTTGGGAACCGTCTTCACCTCGGTGGTGGCGTTCTTCACCTCCGTCTCGCTCTTGGCGTTGTCATCCTTCACAATCTTCCCACTTGGGGGTGAAAAGATGCAGCCGGAGAAATGCAAAAAAGAAAAAAAAAAAAAAGAAGAAGAGATTCTGTTAGCATCACTAAGTCTTTCTTTCAAAGCTAAACCGTCTGTTCACAGCTGCCTTTTGTGCGGTTTTTTCCCCCCAAAGAAGAAAGGGAAAAGAATGAGGGGAAAACATGCAAGATGCTTTGAGGGAATTTGTTTTCGCTCCTGGAACTGAATGCATTTCACACATAATGAGATCAAGCCCACTATCCTACCCAGACATCAAGCGGGAAGCACACGGATGTCAGAGCTACTTTCAAGGAACAATGAACGCTGATGTGGAATGAGACGGGCCGGTACAGTAGACACAATGTACGAGGGAAGAAAAGAGCCCACAACACAGACGATTACATGCCATCTGGACTCAGCTGACACTCGATAGAAAGCAGAAGTCGAGTTTTTCTGCTATCAGAGCCGGATCAGAACCCTGTCCCGCTGAGAGAGCCACATTTAGAGCACAGAGGGAGATATCCAATCATATCGGAAATAAACTACAAACAAGTTTCTTTAAAATGCTTTAAATCTTTTTTTTTGTCTTCAATAACTATAAAGATGATCTGGAATAATTCAAGAGTTTCTTAAATACGTGAGGAATTTTCTACAGTTATTTATAAGTAGATTTAACCAAAATAATTTAATCAGACTCAAAGATTCAATAACAATGAAACAGACTGTCAGTTAAAATTTAAGAACATAAATGCTCCATTCTGTCTGGTTTTACTGACACTATGGGGAAAGTACGGTGGCCCTGAAGTGCAAAAACATATCAAAGATCACAGCAACAAGTCAAAAAGCAAAACAAGTAACAAAAATAAAAAAAATTAAAATACTTTCCAAAATAATAAGACATAATTCCAAATAAATACAATTGAAATAGAATAAAATGTACAAAATAGCATTTAGGTCACCATAAAATGTTAAAAAAGTATATATTTTTATACAAAAATAGTAATTTTATTAGAATAAAGTAGTAAATTTATGAGAAAAAGTCATCATTTTACAAGGAAAAGCCATGCTTTTCCACACTTTCTACCACATTAGACTAACTCCAACAACGCAGCATTTATGCTGATGTCATATACATGTCTGTATATATGGTGATGTCTGTATAATAATACATTAGAACTTCTGACACTTAAACTACTAACGTCAAAATTTTCCTCTGAAGAATTCTACAAATTCTTTTTAAAATCTTGTTTAGTGTTTAGACTTAAATTTCCTTATTTGTGCACTAAGGTAATCGTTTACAATGTGATCTATAAATCCCAAACTGAACCCAGATTTTTGTTCTTTTTTGCTTTTCTTAGTGACCAAGATTCTGTCTCATTTTAGGACTTTAATCTTGTAAATTCTCATTTTATAACTTATGAAATTCAAACAATCATATCATATAAAATACTGACACTTTTACTCAGAATTCTACAACTTGATTCTTATTAAATTACCATTTTTTTTCTGTAAATTTTGGACTTTTTTCATTTCAAATTATAACTTTTCCCTATAAATTTATGACTTTATTCACATAAAATGACACATTTTTTGCTCATAGTTTTATAACTTTATTCTTTTTATTTTTGTTTTTTTTCTTATAAAAAATACAACTTTCTTCTAGTAAAATTACAACTTTTTTGTCATAAATTTACAACCTTATTCTTTTTCTTTATAACCTTTATTTAACCAGGAAGTCCCATTGAGCTTAAGAAATCTCTTTTACAAGGGAGTCCAGCACAAGAGGCGACAAAATACAAATTAATTACAGTTAGAATAATACAAAAAAAATTTAATTTGAAAACAGTTGCAAATAAAATAATATTTCTCTTACGCTCTCAACTCAAATTGTTCATGTCTTTTTTTTATTATTTATTTATTTATTTTAAGGTGGGCTCAATGTTCCATTAAGAAAAAAATGTTTGGAAAACAGCAGTAATTTCCAGACTTGAAAAATGACAAGTTAACAAAATAACAAACCAGAAAAGGTAGGTTTCATGGACATCTCTGATTGGATGATGACATTTCTTCATCTTTTCAATTAGAAGTTATTAAGAAATCTCTGCCAACAGAAGTTATTTCTTGAAGCTTTTGGCTACAGACACTGAAAACGTTCAGCAATCACTTCAAAAACTCTTTATAGAAAAACATCATTTTGTTTTTCTTCTCCAAAAGTCAGAAATAATATCATAATATATATATTATTATATTAGTTTAGCTTTTTAATTGTCATTGAGGTTTTTTTCTTACATGTTTTTGCGTTGAGTGATTTGTCCTTCAGGGCCACCGTACAAAAGCACCGTCACTGGATGTTACTGAGAACCCGTCTTGCTCACAGAGGTCACAAACAATTCCGGCGTGTTCTGTTCCTCCAGATTTTCACAGTAAACGAGCAGCATCTGCTTTCCTTCTCAGGAGTCGGGGTTGGATGACTTCCCTGATGACGGGACTTTCAAGTCTCAGGTGACATCGCAGGAAAAGCTACGCTCTGATACCGCTCTTCCTTTCTCTGCGACTCTCCACATGTCTCGGCTTCAAAGTCTGTGTTTCAGCAGCTGTCTGTCTGAAGCGTATACCTGTCTAGCAGCGTCTGTGTCATCTCCATCTGCACAGTCGGTATAAGGAAAAAAAATAGAGCGAATCCAAGATCTGAGCAGAAAAGGAAATCTGTTCATTAGCACGACCGGACAGAAAAATCCACATTCTTAACTTTATTAAAGCAAATTAAATGATCAACCAGGACTTCACTCTATACCAAAAGCTAAATATGCTTTGTCACGGTCTGACCTCTAACCACTGTCACCTCTGGGATTTATGCATCTGTGGTCAAAGATCAGCCCAGAGCCAAACCACAAAATGCTATAGACTTATTTCATGCACCTGAAACACTCGCTTTTCTAAACTCTCTCCTTATTAGGACTGCTATAAAATATTATTTTAACATCAAGAAGCTCCGTGGAGTCTGGTGGAGATTTTCCAGCGTTCTCAGACCTGCTACCGTAAGTATTGGATGAAACTCACAACAAAAATCCAGTGACGGCGGATTGGACCACAGAAATGTGCACGGCGGCTCATTTGACAGCAGTCAATGTGAAGATCTTCTCTTCTCCAGAACCTGAACTAGACACGCTATCTGGACCAGATGAGGGTTTAGTGGACGTGCAGCAGAAAGAAGATGATTGATGAAGAACTGTTTGATTGACAGAGATTTAAAAGGACAAATACTCAGAAATTAAAAGTGATTTCTTATTACATTTGTTCTCTTTCATGAGAAAAATGTCACAAATACATGTTAAAAACTCAAAAAGCAGGATTTTCATCAGTGGAGGCCCTTTAAATCCTTTATAAATAAAGAAAAACTATTCTTTTTCTTTTATTTTATTTTAGAGACCTGGATTTAGTGGTGCGACGAAAATGATCTCTAGTACAACTCTCGGAATTAATGTAAAATAAAGATTTGTTTGTTCCTTCTGTCTGTTTTTAACACTTTCCTACATGTTTAATGTTACTGTGAATTTACAGGGGATATAAAAAGGCAATTGTAGATAAGTAAAGCCATAAAAACCTTTCTTTTTAGCATTTGAGCTTTTTAGGAAAATAAAAAAATTAGGATTTTCCAAAATGAAAGGTCCTTCTTCTGGTTGATCAATTATTTTAATTTTAAGTTAAAATGTTTAGGTGTTTCATATTTTTTTCTTACTAAATATGTCCATAAAACTGCTACCGAAAGTAAACAAAGTGGCCTTTTAGTTAATGATTCAGAATGTAAATCAGAGAAAAATCGAAACCCTTAAAGGTCAGGACTCAGGAGACATTTGGGCGAGAACAGCGTATTAGAATCGCTGAAAAATGACATCAAAACAAAAATATGACAACGATCTCATGGTTACGGCATTTTATCTGAGCTCCTGCTCCCTTGCAAACCAGAAAACATTCATTTTTAGACCATTTCAGAGGCTTGGAGAGTTTGCAGACAAAAGAGAGTAAAACTAAACTTTGTGGCTGCACAAAGCAAAAGTCTATTTGGAAGAAAATGGTTTTATAAATATATATATAAAAAAAGGAACTTTTCTTTGAGAGTTTAAAAAGCAGCAGAAGATCGATGCCGCTTCGGGCCGGTTTTGAAGATTTCAAAATAGAAACGGAAGAGAATTTAATGAAAGTGCTGAAGAAGGAAGGGCAAAGCAAGACGAGACACCCGGCTATCAGAAAGATAAAGCCAAAAACGATCAATTTTGTTCCCTAAAACTGAAAACAGTTTCTGCTAAAGAGTCTGACAGGACATTTCAGTTCGCTAATCAAACTCCACGATGCAGATGAGCTGCAGAGACGTCCGGCCCTGTCAGGTTTATGAAGACAAACCCACCAATGACATTCCAGATTCTATTACGCCTGACACAACCCCTGCCTCCAACCGGCTCCCGACGCCACGCACTTCATCACTGACAACTTCCTCTGACCGTCCCAGTGAGCAAATGATGAGATGAAGGAGCGAGGAGAGTGTCAGTAAGCCTCTGTGATTCATCTCCTGCCACAGCTTTCTCATCAGCCTCACAGGCTGTCAGGAATCAGGAACATCTGCAAACTCCTCGGACCAAAACTCCAATAATGATCTCCAACATCATCGCTCAGAGAGATGCTGCAACAAGACATCAAAAATGGAAGAATCTGAGAAGTAAGTCTTCTCTATCAAAATGTATAGACTATTTATGTGTAAAAACTATATATATTTTAATATTTACAGCACTAGAAATTGAATAACTCACTGAAATATCCTAAAATTTGACTTTAAAAAAGTTCTTTTTACTGAATATAAAGTCCCATTTATTGGCAGACATTGGGTGGTTTAACCCCCCAATCCAACCCCTTAAAAGCCAGTTTATTATTCGGTCTAGTTCATGCTAATGTTGGCTGGTTTCGCTTGTGACCGTCTGCTACAACTAAGACAATGTTTATACTTTTCAAGCAGTTTGATCGTCTCCAGTGTTCATTTTTAACAATGAACGATATCCAAGGCCGGTCCTGGGCATAGGCGAGCTAGGCGGCCGCCTAGTGCGCCAACTGCTGAAGGGGGGGAGCCCAAATTGCAATGATTTTTTTTTTTTTTTTTACAGTTTGACACACCACTCATTTCGTGTAAAATGTTAAAAAATGCAATAATTAAAACCATAAATAAAATAACTCAAAAGCTTGACATAATCAATCATTTCGGTCAAAAAATAATATTGTTTATTTTCGTTGGAAAAGAATAATTTAAATGAACTCTTTAAACCTCAAACACCGGAGATGCCTGTCAAAACATCTATATCTATGGGTGCAGTGGTTCGCATGGCTGCCTACTATTGCAAAGGTTGGAAGTTTACATTAAAAAATGTTTAAGTGGTTATTATTATTATTTAATCCTTATTATTTATTATTATTTAATCCTTGGTAATTAAAATAAATACATACAATGTATTCCAGGCAGCTGCTGTCTTTTTTTTTTGTTGAGTCGTGGTATTTATGTGTGCACGCGTCCGTGGAAGTGGGGGTTAAAAAAAATCCCGTTTGGCCTGGGGCGCCATGCAGCAGCGCAGGACCTGACGACATCCATATCATACACTTGTGATATCTGCAAACATGCAGGTATAATAAAAGGCAGAGGAGGAAGTGGTCTGTTGGTCCACTAGAAAGAAGAAACCAGAACAGTAAGACTGAGTGGACCCCATAGGGTTTAAAAGTTGAAGAAAAGGGGGTTTGTCCGCAGTTTCCGTGGTGAACAGTTAAGTGTGTGCCGCCGCCTTGGCGGCCAGTCCCTGGGCAGCAGAGCCAATTGGGGCCCACACTTTCTGAGCACTTTTAAACCATATGGGGCCCACTTGGCCTTACTGGTTGAAAAGAAATAAGGAGAAAAAATAAAACTAAATTAAAAAAAATACTGAATTGCATTTTCTGTTGCTGTAAGACATAATATATCCTTCAAGTAACTTGCTCTATGTACCTTGTTGTCCACTCTCTCTGCATCTCTTTGTGTCTGTTTGTGAAGTTCTGTATTTCCAATGGCTTCTTCAGTAAAGTTTTCATAATTTTCAGTGTTAAAAAGTCATTTTTTCTGGACAGTTTCCTCCATCATTGCAGACTCTAATCACTGAAATACATTCAAGTTAAAGGACGCAATTTGCTCGCGATTCCATTTTGGGCGTGAATTTCTTTCCACTTCGATGGCCGTGCGACCACTGTGATACTTGTCATTTATGGAGGCATGGTTCGGGCCCCCTTTGCATCACTTTTTGATATTGTGGGTATCCCCAACTCGTCATTTTTTGACGTGCCGGCTGTTTCCTATTAAATCAGAGGTCCCAAACCCTAAGAACGCAGTATCAGATGAGATAACAGACACTGAACTAGTACCCGGATAGGGTACTGGATTCGAGTACCAGCCTGCGTCCCGAGGATTGTGGACCCCAGATCAGTGTAAGCATTTTTTTCCATGTCTGTGACCTGCTACCAAGCGGTACCTGTTCATGGCCCCGATTGAAGTCCATATATGATGAGTTGGGAGTATAAACAAGCCCTAAAGCTGAGTGTCCACCAGGGAGGAACTGGTTCCCATTTTAGGATCTTTGACATGACTTAGCCTGGATTTGAACTCTTAACCTTTCAGTTTCAGGGTGGACACTCTACCACAGGGCCACTAAGCTGGTGGTAGAGTCAATCTTCTGCTGCTGATACTTAGACTATAATTGAAATAATAATTAAAACCAATTTGTCGTTTTACACAATATATTTCCAGTCATCCATCCATCCATCCATCCATCCATTCATCCATCCATCCATCCATCCATCCATCCATCCATCCATCCATCCATCCATCCATCCATCCATCCATCGTAATGGAATATTTTCTTTCCCCAAAGACCCAAATATTGTAGACCTACTTTTTCAGATTCAAACACCGGATCCAGATCCAGATAAGTCTCCATGTCCTGAATGTATACACTGTTATTCAAAGAAAATGATTGCTGCTCATTCATAATTTGTCGCCTCAGATCTGAGCGGCTCCACGGTTACTCACGGCAATGCAGTCTCCAGTTAGTCAGAGTGAAGATGACAAAGAGGGACAAAGCTAGTCTATGAGGTGGATAAACGGGCAGATGGAGGCAGCAGTGGTTGGATGAAAAGCCCTGGAAGCATCATAGTTGATCCTAAATTTGTACCTTTTTTTTTTTTAGAGTTCACATAAAAAATCATAAAGTTTCACCCCTAAATGCTTAAAACAGATCTTGTAAAAGTCAACTTTTGTCTTAAGAGCATTCCATACAAGCTACTTGTTTCTAACCACTTATGACATCTTTTTTACAGATTAATAAAATACATCAGTCTTCAGTATTAACCATGAGTATAGGAATATTAATAATTCAATTCTGAACCACTGGCGATCCATAGAGCTTTAGAAAACGGCAATGCCGACAATCAAAGCTGAACTTTAAAGAGCCACATGATTTGGGGCTGCAATTAATTCCAGTGAAATGCTGCTGCTGCTCGAGGGGGATGCTGGGAAGACTCCTGAAACGCGTCCTACGGCTGAAATACACCGAACTCTGGTTTGGAGCCAACCGTCAAAAGTATATCTTCGGGACGATCGCTGGCCCATCGAAATCCTCTGCAGTCAGCAGTTCTTAGAGGAGAGGGATTGCATGCAGTAAATTTGAAACTTTGTGCTCTTTTAAACTCAAAAACTTGCTTGTTTTGGAAGTCCAGCTTTTTCTGACATTATTCTGATCTCTGATTGGTCAAACGGCTAAATGGAAAATTTGAAATATAGATGTGAAGAACATAACATTTGCTGAGAAAAGTAACTTAGGTGGCTGACATAGGACCCCGTCACACACACTATGTACATTTTATGCATATTGCACAGATGAAATTGGTCATACGTGAATATACGTGGAAAAAGTGAGAAAAGTAGTGTTTTTACGGTGGCCGAGACGGCTCACATGATTGCAAAAGCCAAAACACATCGACGAAAGCCACAGCACTACAGCAAAAACCAACACAAAACGGAAACGAATCAGAACGGAAGTGAATAATGGACTTTTTTTCTTAACCTTTCATTCAGTTTCAAGCTATTGGCGATTCTTGAGAGATACGTGATTTTGGTAAGGGGTAGGTGAGGGTGGACGTTCGGTGTTGCCGCTTTTATTTCTTCTTTCAAAGCCTTCACGGAGAGCTTTCGGGGGAGAAAAAAAGGAGGGCGGAGGAGGGAAAACGGGATCTGGTTTTTTGTCTGCCATTTTTTCTTTTTTACCTATTTTTATTACTTTTAAATACCTTCCATGTTATTGTCAGTGTAAACCCTAATACTGGGAGAACGAGAACGTGAAAGATATTTAAAAGTAATAAAAAAATCTCTCAAGAATCGCCAATAGCTTGAAACTGAATGAAAGGTTAAGAAAAAAAGTCCATTATTCACTTCCGTTCTGATTCGTTTCCGTTGTGTGTTGGCTTTTGCCGTTGTGTTGTGGCTTTCGTCGGTGTGCTTCGGCTTTTGCCGTTGTGTTGTGGCGTTTGTCTTCGTGTTTCGGCTTTTGTCGTTGTGTTTTGGCTTTTGCAATCATGTGAGCCGTCTCGGCCACCGTATGTTTTTTTACATGTAAATTTCACTGATGTATCACCAATGAACCATGTTAAAACCACGGAACAAGAGAAAGAAACACGCCACGCGTCATTGAATTTCTTTACTTTGCCATTCAAAAGACTGGGCAGAAATCACATCACGTCAGCACCTGCCGCTGGCCCTTTTTGACCCTGATTGGTTGGAGCCACACCTGGAACCAGCTGGCTTGTCCGGACGGGGGGTTGGGTCTCTTGCGGACAGAGGGATCTGGAGACCCCCACTCGGTATAGTATATCCTTCTCTAGGGGTAAAAGATTTTCCGATTTAAATACTCATCCCAAAATATACGAATCGCGTTTGAACCGCGCGTGATTATTGTGCTGTTTATATGTAATTCATTAGTAATTTGTGCATCAATTACATCATTTAAATGTAAGATGTGCGTCGTGAATACGATATAAAAGTTATGCATTGGTGGTACTTGCGTGAAAAGTCCAATAGACTACGTGGAACGGTCTTGGAAAGACACAAATTTGCGTATGAATCTCGCAAAAATGTAATTGTTGCGCATAAACTACCCATAAACTGCGTAATTCTCAACCAAAACAAAATTTCAAACAGCTTGACGGACATCTGCGCGCATCGACAAATGACGAACTCAAGAAACACTTAAATCCCACATGTGTGACGAAAGACCAAAATTACATGTGTAGACACTAGTGCTGTCACAAACGATTTATTATAATGGTCGACTAATCACTGATTATTTTTTCCGATTAGTCGACTAATCGGGTCATGTACAAACTGGATGTAAAGCACACATCTTAACCATCATTAGCTTTAAACTACCTCAAAACGAGATATATAGCATCAACTTTGATGCTAGTGTGAATGCTGTAAGCTGAATTTGGCAGCTGAAGATGCTAGTGTTGATAGCTGAAGATGCTGAAATTGATGGTTAAAAACAGTGAAGCTGATAGCCAGATAAAATATTAGCTAAATGCCAAATTAGCCTAAAAAACAAGAAAAAAACTACGGTTAGCCAAAACAGCTAGCTTGTAAATATTAGCCTAACTGCAAAACACCATGAAAAACTAAAACTGAAAAATCATAAATTAGCCAAAATAGCTAGCATGTAGCTGAAAGATTAGCTAAAATAAAAAAATAGCCTACAAAATCTAAATAACTGCCAAAATAGTATAAAAAGCTAGCAGAAAGCCATTATAACTTTCAACTTTACTACTCTGACTCCATAAAATATAAAGTAATGACTCATTAACTACTAAACTAGTCGTCGACTATTTTAATACCCGATTAGTCGTCGATTAGTCGACAAATCGTGGAAGTCCTAGTGGACAAATCGTGTTCTTCACATCTAGATTCACAACACTGATAGTAGCCAAAACAAATGCAGAATATGTGTCTCTAGGGCAGCGTATCAGTCAAAAGCGTCATCAGTTTCTTTATGATACATTTTTTCGTAATAGTTGTAAGCATTGTAACGCATTATCTCAGAAAGTCATTTTTACAGGCTAATCTATTAAACAAAAGGAAGAAAAGAGAATTGATTTAATCAAATATCTTTGGCTGACAGTGGAGCTCTCTCCGTTGTTACAGATCCATCGTGATCACATAAACCTGTAAGATAAACTGTTTTTACATTCAGGGGTGAAACTTTCTTCATCTCTAGAGTTTTATGATCTTCTAGGATGCGACCAGAGCAGATGTGATGGAGTTTAATGAAGGAGGTGTTCATACTCATTTTGGACTGGTGCTGGCGAGTCAGTGCACGGGGCTTTGGGGGCGTCCTTGGTGGGACCGTCTACTCGTGACTCCTGACTCTGGGCGGTGTCCCGGCCTTTCCCTGAGTCACCTTTGCTCTGCTGCCCGTCTGAAGGCGGGCTGACTGACTCTAGCGCAGGAGGCGTTTGGTGGGAGGGCGGGGCAGCTTTGGGAGAGTCGCTCAGGTCGACCAGGGGCCCGACAGTGGGTTGGGGGTCAGTTTTACCAGCGCCAGGGGGCGCTGCGGAGCTGCTATTGGGAGAGGTAGTGCTGGGTGCCGCTTTGGTGGGACTGGAGGTGCTGATGGTGAGGGTGGTGCTCTCACTAGCGGGACTACTCTGCGCCGTGCTAAAACTCTCGCTAACTGAGTTGGTGGCGGTGGAGGGGAGTATTTTTACCACCAGGGGGGTAGTTTCGGTTGCAGCAGGCCTGTGTGGGGGGTAGGGAAAGGGAGGGTGCAGACAAAGAGGGGTGGGGGAAGTGAACAGCCAGAAATAAAAAAAAAAAAAAAAAACAGTGAGGGAATCAACAAAGCTAAGGAAGTGCTCCTGCGACGCAAAAAAAATTAAAATCTAGACATTCAAAGAGTTATTTGAGTGAGTGTAGAGGGGGAGGGTTAAAACAAGTGAAAAAACTATAGAAAACAGGGGATTTTTGTTTTAGGATGTGAGATTTTTATTAACATAATCAGTTGTTTATGTCTACTTTAGATTTTAGAGCCATAACAAATGCAAAAATCACAGCTTTTGTTCATTTAAAAGGTGAAAAACATACCAGAAAATTGAATCAAGTTTATTAAAACCCCAGATTTAAAATTAAATGCTTTCATTGTTGACCTTATAAGTACCTCGATTGTTACTGAATATGAAAACGCTTTATAATAGTATTTCTCAGGGAAAAGCTTCATCTAAGATGCATATAATCTCAAGCTGATTACAATTTTCCACTATTTACTTTTATGGAACATTATTTCTTAGCTTCAAAACACAAATGTATCCTATTTGTTAGCTAAACACTAATAGTCCACAACTTTACTGTTGTAAAATTGTATATTTTACAATAAAAGCCTCTCTAGGTTTTTATTAGTTTGAAGGAGAAAAAGTTTGATTTTTGTGTAAAAAAAAAAAAAGTCAAGAGGACCTGGTGGCAGACAAGATGGCGGCTGAAAATCATTACCCGGAAACAGAATTTCTGCAAGATTTCAGAGTTGTAGCCACTTTTATGAAAACTTTTTAATGTGAATAAACAGCTAAGTGTTCAAGATTATTTGAGAGGGTTAACACTTTATTAATTTCAGAAAGGATATTAGCAAAAGTGTTAAGATTTTTAAATTTAAGACTTTTCCATTGGAGCTTTAGCTCCAGACCGTGTTTACGTTTGACTGAAGTTATTCTGTCGCGGAGAAAGGCGGCTTTGCGGTGGAATATAAATGCCTAAAAACTGAACTGTTTGGGTGTCCGGTTAAATTAGTCTTTCTCAACCAAAAACAAAAGTATTTTTCAACCAAAATGTTCCGGGCGGTGGAGCACGTGGTTTTAAAGTGGCCAAGAAAAATCTACTTTTCAGCTTTTAAGTGTATGATAATGTTCATTTCTCACTATAAAGAACCCTAAAGCGGTATTTTCATCCATTCCTGAGTAATCCTCAGCAGCCCCTCCCATACCCACCAAAACAAGCGGGTGGAAACGTGCTGATGTCACAGAGTGAGACAGCCCCTATAAGGAAGAGTCAGCTCCGCCCCCAAACTAAAACAAAGCTAGCAGCTCGAGCTTGCTGTTATCAGCTAGCATCGCGAGACTATTTCCTGGAGGAAAAAGTGAGCGAGAACTGGTTTAAACATGTATTATTGAGCAACGGCAGAAAGGTAAATAGATCGGGATTTTTATGTATATGTAATCATTTTAACAAACGATGTTCTCACCATTCTGTCTGTGCCAAATTGTTGGGATAAATGTCTGAGCCGGACATTATTATTAAAATAATTGATGTTTTTTTTTTATATATGAGGACAGCTATAGGATGACGTCATGAAGTGGGCGGCACCCTCAGTGAGTGAAGGGCGGGACCTCATAGATCGAGTCATTTTACTTCCAGGTGTTAAAAATAACTCATATTCTATTAATATATATTTTTTTTTGTGTTTTTAAAGGTAATATATGTTTATTTATACGGAAATAGTTTTCTCTGAAAGACTTGAGAAAATCATGTAATGGCCCGCTTAAGCTCTAGTTCCGGCCAATGATTTTCAGCCGCCATCTTGTCTGCCACCAGGTCCCCTTCAAAATAGTTTTCAGTATCTTTGCTTCCCCAGAGTTTCATCCAGAAAACACATTTGTTTATGGATTAGCAAAGATTTGACAGGAAAGTTGCTGACGGTAACAGCAGTAAGCATTAAACTCTAAATCCAGCCATTGCTTTTTTAAAACATTCTATCAGCGGTTTCTTTGTTTTTCCAGTTTGAGCTAAAATCCTTTGAAATCCAACACAGATGTGAAAAAAATTTATGCAAGCATGAAAGAGATTTAAAAAAAATAAAAGGATTATAGAGATTTCCACAGGAATGAATGGACTCCCATTTGATGTGTGGAATCTCAAGCATATGCGTTTGTTTGAACACATCAAATGATTCCACTGTTTTGAAATGTGGCAGAATATATTGTTGAAAAATAACCTCATTATTTTTATTGAAACTTGTATTCTTTTATTTCGCGGCGTGCACTCACTCCGCCTCCGTCAGTGGCGTGGTCTCGTTGGGCTCGGACGGAGTCTTCACTTCTTGGTTTGGGCTGTGCTCCTCCTCCGTTCTCACCTCAACAATCGGCTCCTTGGACTCATCTTTTCTGTTGGAAAGAAGGCAAACATTCGATTCGGGTAGTTTGGGTTGTCGGGGACCAAACGGTGACAAAGGTTTACCCATCCGCGGTAAAACCTCAAACGTGCAGAATCACAGGAAACGGGACGGCTTCTGTCAAACCCGCCGTCTCATTCACTTAAGTCAACATTTGATCATGGCGCGCCTTCATCCACCTGCGCGCTCTGATTGCAGGCTTCCCCCTGAGGGCCCGGCTCTTATCACCACGCCGCTCTCAGATTGTGCTGCAGTTTAAAGTGTTTGCTCGCAGGGAGCGACATGGAGAGATCTGAAGGTGCAAAACATCTCTGCGGTTCTGTGTTCTCTCCGAAGGTTTGTTGTCTTTGAGCTTCGGTTGAAACAATTATTTGTTGTGTTCGGAGCCAAACAGCTCAACATATTGAACTGAATCTTTGATCTTCAAGAGCATTCTGACTATTCTGGTGTTTTTAGTATGAAGGTAATATTGTGTCAAAACGTCCAAGTGTAAATAATACACACACGAGCGAGAATCACACACACACAAGTCTAATTCACACACACACGTAAAACTGAATGTGAAGTTGCAGGAAAAAGAGGAACAGGTGAGAGAAAAGTGAACTTGTGGAATATAATGTGAGAACTTGCTTGACAATAACCTTAACTTGTGTGTAAAAATGTTACATGTGAAGAAAAATCACACACACACACAATTTAACTTGAGGTTGTGAGGAAAAACACAACTTGTAAAACTGTGTTGAAAAAATCTTTATTTGTAGCTTCAGTTTTCTTCTGTAGAAGAGTTTCACACAAATGCTTTTTGAGCTACAGAGTGTTTTTGACTTTTGACACAGCCCATGTGGAAGATATGTGTCAAAACTAATTTGCAGGGAGGAGGGGTGAGGCAGGAGGAGCTCTCATTGGAGATCAGCCAATCAGAGGACGGGGGTTCAGTGGGGGCTATTTTTCTTTCAGCAATGGCTCCAAGCTGGGGGAAGTCTCTTCAAAATACTACTGTTCGTTGCTTTTCTGTAGTAAATATACTCTTACCAACAACACATTTTGAAAACCAGCCACGTTAAATTATGCACGCATCCTTTTATAAACATTAAAGCTATTTAGTTTAAATAGTTTGAATTAGACCTGTGTGTGTGTGTGATTCTCGCTCGTGTGTGTATTATTTACACTTGGACGTTTTGACACAATATTACCTTCATATTTTAGTCCCTTTTTTAATATATTTTGCGACATATTTAGCGGATGTTTGTTTTCGTGGGTCCTTACGTGAACGCCGCCTTCCCCTCTTCGATGTCCTTGCTTTTGGCGCCCGGGCCGGCCTTGCCGCAGACGTTGACGGCGATGCACATGAGGAGGCCGCACTTGTTCAGGAAATAGCAGGTGACATCCACGCCGACCAGCAGCAAGAAGAACACAACAATGAGGATGCCCACGATGGCTCCGGTTCCCAGTCCGGAGCCACCGTGTGCGCTGCCTGAGAGAGAGGGAGAGAGGATACGCAGCAACACAGGCAGGAGGAGGAGAACATGGAGAAGAGGGGGCAGGACGAAAGTTAGAAAGAGAGAGGAAGACAGACGATGAGGGCCACGGTCAGCGGTTTAAGGACATTGATTCAGGCTCTAAAACCTTAAGTTTCTCACTTCTCGCTTGACATTTATAATACAGTTTTGACAAAACAGTTTCCAGTTTTTCACACATGAACCAACACCAAAACAGAAAAAAAACAATCTTTTAAGATTACAACATGAAAAAGCACTTCCAATGAAAAGTCAACGTAAACACTCACATTCTCGAGCTCTATGCATATCGCTGGGTTATCCAGGATCAAGTTCTAAATCCTCCTGTTAACCTATAAGGCTCTGAATGGTGTGGCCCCATCCTATATTAAAGATCTCTTAGTTCCTTACCAACCAATCAGAACACTTCGTTCACAAAATGCAGGACTGCTTGTAGTTCCTAGAATCTCTAAAAGTCCAGTTGGAGGTAGAACCTTCAGCCATCAAGCCCCTGTTCTCTGGAATAAGCTCCCAGCTCATGTCAGAGAGGCCAGCACAGTTTCTACCTTCAAAGTTAGCCTTAAAACATTCCTCTTTGGACAGGTTAGCGTTCTGTCAGGTTAGCTAGTAATTAGAGAATATTCCCTCTGCTGTGGCTCTTGAGAGGCTAGATTAATACTGACACGTTTAAATGTCATTTATAGATTTTCTATCATAGTTGTTCTCCACATCAGCTCTGGGGTTCTGTCCTCTATTTTCATTTCCTCTCCTCTCTCCTACTCTTTATTATTCATTATATTTAGTTCTCCATGTTTTTGTTGGTGCAGTTCGATTCACATGTTGTTCTTCTCTCTCTCTCCCCTCTGGGGAGCGGGAGAGATTTCAGATCCAGGTGGATCGCCCACGCTCCTGCTCCTGGTCGTGGACTGCACTTCTGCTTCGTCTGACTGAGGACTTCATCACCACTCGTCCCTCAGCTCTATCTGAATAAACTCTATTGAAAAGCGTAGTTGTAGAAACTAATTTTCCCTTACCAGTTCTGGTATCGCCTGTTCGTCCTTGGATGGGATCTCTCCCTCATGTGGGAATCCCTAAGGTTTTCCTGACTCAGGTTATTTAGGAGTTTTTCCGAGAGGGAGGGTCTAAGAGCAGGGATATCCAGTTTATTTAGTCTGTTTAGCCTTTAGCTATGTTTTCATATTTCATGACTATTTTTTGCATCTGTAAAAATTACCTGCATGAAGCCCAATGAGGCAACATTTTTGTGATTTTGGGCTATTTTGGGCTTTTCAAATACTTTTATATTTTGCTCAATAACATTTTATTAATACTTATAGTATGTTACACTTGTATCCCTTGTTATTAACAAATTGATGAATACATTGTTATATTAATCCACATGGAGCTCCACACCAGTTAAACCAGGTGGCCCGAGGGCCATTTGCGGCCCCCAAGCCGATATTTTGCGGCCCCCGCCTTAAAAATAAAAGTTCAATGTCGACTAAGTAATGTCTTCTGCTGCTTTGATAATAGCTTTGTATTTGCCTTGTGATGTTTCTTCTTGTTTTATGCTAAAACTTGTGCTCGTGTCGTTGGATCTGCTCGTCAGAAAACTCCTTAGCAACAGTTGCTAGCGTAGTTAGCCCCTGTCGTTTCACGGGACATTGAGAAGATACTGCTTAGTGGTCCGTAGACATGAATAAATGTTGTTTAGTAGTCATAGACGAGAGGTCGGCAACCTTTCACAGTGAAAGAACCATTCGGGTTCGTTTTCTACTGATCAAAACCAAGAAGGAGCCGCAAAGTCTGACTTTAGTCTTAAAGAAATTCAGATTTGCATTTGTGACCTTCTTTATTTTCATAATAAATATGAATTGTGTCTATTTTTACCAAAAAAAACAAAAATATAACAAAAATCCTAACATCTCTTTACATGTGTGTGTGTGGTTTTTTTTTTTTTTTTTACATTTGACAGAAGCTCAAATAATTTATTTTCAAAATAAAAGCAAACAGGATCATCTCAGTGCAGCTAGTAACCAATGTTGTTCAGCATGCAATAATATTTGCTTTTAAACACATAAACGATCAAACTTTACCAAAGTTTGGCTTTTCATACAAAATCTGTTCTACAGAGTTTATCATCACAGGTGTCAAACTCCAGGCCTCGAGGGCCGGTGTCCTACATGTTTTCCAATCAACCTGCCTTTGAAGCTCCTTATTGGCCAAACACACCTGATCCAGGTAATCAGCAAAAGATAAGGCAGGATTTCTGGAAAACCAGCAGGACGTTGGCCCTCGAGGCCTGGAGTTCGACACCCCTGAGTGAACCTCAGCATCAATTTATAAATGTAACGAATCTAAATTAAATAAATGCTAATTATTTAGCATTCATCCTTACTTTTAAAAATTGCTATTTTGATTTTCTTTCTTCTTTTTGTTCTTTTCCCCTCTTTGTCCTCAGCAGTCTTCCACTGCTGGGTTTTGTTATTTTAGTTTGTGGTTGGTAGTCTTAGTTTACAGGCTTTGTTTATTTGTTTTCTTTAAGTAGTTTAGTTAGGGGAGCTGCTGACTCTGACGGTCGACATGTCTGTATAAGCAGTCTCCATGACTTATTTTACGTTTGGACAAAGAGCCACAATGGAGAGATAAATGTGGATCTGGACCCCTGCCATATAATGGACCAAAGACACAGACAGTGGACTAAAAACATGTTTTTGACAAAAATGGAACCGCAAATGACCCAGCCTCAGCCAGTTTTAGTGGACCCAAAGTCAAACTCAATTGAGTTTGAGAACCCTGAGTCAAAACCACAAACTAATGAGTACTTTTTCCTCCTGTTGGCAGAAGCAGGGCCACTCAAAACTTAGATTTTGCCATGATGATTATATAAGGTGTTAAGTCTTTGGGGGTTCTTTCTCTCCTGACGAATATTTGCCTGATCGACTCGCCAATGAAGACTGTATCTGTAGACTCATTTCTGTACAGATATGTATCCGTCATGGTGATGATCCAAAGTACTGAAAGAACTCGTTTTTTGGTCTCTTTCTTCTTTCCTCTTCAACAAACATGCCAAAGGTTAGCAGGGGCTTCCTCACAGCTTCCAGCGGACGCCAAAACTTAAACCAGTTGAACTTTGACCAATCAGATTTGGTAGGGTCCTCACAAAAATGGCAACTTTTAGAAAACTCATCATGAAGAATAAATGAATACTTGTTGTTTGGACATCGTGTGTGAAAACCATATGCTGAAAATGCGTTCAATAATCCCTATTAACCGCATTCTTGAGACACGCCCGGTGTGAATGCAGCTTTAGATTAATTTCTCTTTTACACAAAAAGATTCCTCACATTTTTCCCATTTCTTCTGAATTAAAAATGAAGGAAACATTCCTTCATCAAAACACCTTTTTTTTTTACAGCAACCTTCCAAACCTTTGTTGTGAAAGAGACCAAAGGTATACAAAATAAATCTAGATTTTAGTTCCTTCTGGACTAAAATATACCTTAAGTCAAATTACAACCAACACTTGTAATCTGTTATTTTTAATGAAAATAATTACACATTATGGAAATCAAGGACAAAAAAAAAAAAAAAGTAAATTTTTTACACCACGAAAATAAATATACAAAAAAATGCCGAAAGAGCCGCTCCGAATCAAAGTATTTTTGGTGTTTTTAACATGTTCTTATGGCATTTTTCTGATGATGGAAGACATACAGCATATCAAGAAAATTAAGAATATATTTACTTTTGATTTGAATCTTAAATCAATAGCAGACGAGCTCATTAAGTGAACTCCAGCTGCTCTGTATAAACCGTCTTTGAAAACAACATGGCTTTTTATTTATTTTTTAATTTGGTTAAAAACTGTAGTATTGTAATTGAAAGACAGCTGGGAAAAAAATGAAAAAAGATCAAAAGATGATCAGAGCGAGTCTTTAACATTGAGAAAAAAAAATTAAATCTGTAGCAGCTGGAATTGTGCAAATATTAGATGTTATAAACACTATGTTTTTCATGATATGGTGTTATTTTTTATTATTATCGTTGCCTATTTTAATTCAACACTCCCATGATTATTAGTTAAAATTTCTTATGACTTTTAATAACTTTTACATTATTTTTCAGTAATTTTTTGTTTTTTAAATAAATTTCCTAACCAAAGAAGCCTTTAAATTTCGTGAAACCCACGACAATATCAAATAAATCATTTATCCTTTGATATTTCTATATACAGTGCAAATACAGATTTGAATATATTTATATTTATTTTTATTTTAATTGTTTGTCAACCTTCAGACTTGTATGGAGAACTTAAAAAATGAAATCAGATTTTGTGAATGAAATAATGCCACACCTGTGTGAAATTCCATTACTATCAACTTTAAGAGTAATATAAATGACAATCATAATTTATTACTTATTTATAAGTAAGAATGAAAGGAAAAAACTTTCATGTTAGAAAAAACTGAGGGTTTTCGATTGTCCAACTTTTATCTTATCAGGATAATTCCATTACTGAAGCTGACTAACTGGATCTAAAGGTCTTTCCGGGGTTTAAATCAACTTGTCGTCTTTATATAAAAGCTGGCAAAGTCAACATTCTATATGCAAATAAGATGTTAAATTAACAGCAGAGAAACCATTTAATGCTGATCAATGTCCTCGCCTCCAAGCTCCCATGACACTCGCTTAGCAGGCATCTGACATGTTTTCCGAAATTTGTGACACAGCCATTAATATTTCCAATTAGCCGCAGGTTTCACAGCAGAGTACAGTGTAGATGCTGCATGACATGAACCGGGAATTTAATAATTTATGTCGGTAAAGAAATCATAAGAGCATCCGAGCTGTAAAACCAAAGAAACCACCCATAATGCTAAAAAATAATGCACATATTTTATCAAAAAAAAAAAAAAAAACCCTGATTTAAATCAGAAATTTAACATCTTCTTTGATGGTATGCAGGAACTCTTGAGTGGAAGCATGAAGGTTAAAAGGGTTCTTTTTGCTGCCGGGCATCTTAAAAGATGCAAGAAATGTTCTTTTCCTTTGACAGCAAAGCACAAACACGGGCCGGGATCTTTTCTTACTCCACGTGGAAAACAAATAAACATGCGGTTCACAGGTCAAATCAAGGCCTCGGTTTTTGAATCCATGAATTTTTACAAACAGATATTGACAAATGTTGAACAAGTCCTTATTCCTGTGAAATTTTGTACATATTTTCAAAGAAGTCTCACAGAACAATGAAAAAATAAACAGAATCCTATTGACCTCAGTAGAACTATAAATAAACTACAAAAATCTAAAAAAATGTGTTTTTTCATATCTCAAAAATGTCAAAAATTCCAAATATTTATTTATTTGATTACATTTAACACAAATACAATATTTATATGAGTATAAGAAGATATAAATTCAGTGAAATGTTGCAATACTTCATATATATTTTTAAATATTGCCATGGTAATATTTAATTAATTACTTATTTATAAGAAAACTTGTAGTTCAGTCTGACTTTGTTTCCCACTTCAATATTTTTCTTGGTTTCTCTATACTTTCTTGGTTGAAAGCAATTTATTTATGCGGTACAGTTGCAGTGCTTGATGTTCTGATTATTAAAAAATAAATACATTTTTCTATTTTACCGACAATTTTTAAGTTATAATTAAAAAAAAAAGTGAAATATTGTCTGATACTTTCTTGGGACATATCAGGATACGTATCATATCATGACACGTATATCCCAATATCCATCGCATTGCCAAAATCTCAAACCCCTTCATCACATCATATGTACTGATGATATTTTGCACAAGAAAAAAACACAATTTAATTAATCAATCTTGTTTTCAATCCAGACTCTAAACCTTTTATCTTCCTTTAAACAGTATAATACAAACCTTTTAAATTTGGCAGTATTATTTAAATATATATATATATATATAAGCGCCCGTCTTCTACCCCCCTCCTACCTGCATGGAGAAATGGCATCAGCTGTCTCAGAAGTGGCAAAAAAACATCCTGATACACTGAAGAAGAAAATCCCAAAGAATAGAATCTGGGACAGGTGTTTATAATAAATTAATAATAATTGATGAAGGAGGAAGTACTCCTGGTTTTAAGGCACAGAGAGACTATCCTCATCTGCGTCATGAAGTACGCTGGTGCTGCGGTACAGTCTTTTGCTCTGAACTTTGAAAAAAAAAAAACCTCAAAATTTATTTTATTTTATTTTTTATTGTTTAACAATATGCATTTTATAAAGCCTGATCAAAAGTGTTTTTTGATGAGTATGGAAATATAAGACATTCTGAGACGGGGGCTTCTCCTTATTCGCGGATGTGTCCGGTCTCTAACCCCCACGAATAAAGGAGGATTACTATATGCATACATTCCATATATTTTCAAATAACTACATTTTAATGTTTTTTTAATTATATTGTGGATTTAACCTTAGCATCCACCGACCTGCAGACCTGTAATTGTGCCTAAAGATGCGCCACACTTTGGACTTTCAGTGAAGAACAGACTGAACTCTGAGGAGTCTGCCTGAGGCAGTAAACTTCCCCTCACTGGGGTTCGTTTATGAGGAGGATCAGCTCACAAATAAAGTAAACAAAACCTTTTATGATAAACAGGAAATGAAACAGCTTTTAGCAAATAAGATGACCTGAACTACAGATAGAACCTGCTGAGATACTCCCATCATTTATATAAAGATGCTGTTTAATGGCTTATATGATATTGACTACTGATCAAAACATTAAATCAAACTTTATTAGCTTTTCCATTGACTTAACACAAAATAATTAACAGTATTTTTTATTTTGAAAACCAAAAGCAAGAAAAACAAATTAGAAAAAAACAAAATACACAGGAGTCTATCGGATTTTCCAATGTTCTTAAATATAGCAATTACCGATTGATTACTCAGTAATTACTCACGTCAGTACTACCTGATGTTTAGTTGATTTTGTGATGTTGTACATCTTCTTTTTTTTTTTTTTTTTTGGCAGAACGTTCCGTGCACATCAGACCGGAATGGGATAAAATAACTAATTTTCCAGTTCATTAAGGATTGCTTTTTCTGCAAGTTAATGTAGCAACATGTTTTTTTCTTTAAATGATCCTACAGTATGCCAAACTACCACAAAAACAAAACAAATCAGACAAAACTTGCAGTTTTTTGTTTTTTCTACAAAAAAAAAAGAGATGGATTCTAATGGATCCAAGGAAATCAAATATTTAGTACTAAAGAAACATTTTCCAGACTGGAAATGACGGATGTTTGGGGGTCAGTTTGGGGTTGTAACAGTTATCAAAATCCGCCCCATTGGATAGAAACGGACTAAAACATTTTTACATTTCTGGAGGGGTTTTATCTTTCTGTGCTCCAATTTTCTTTTTCTTATAACTGTGGCAGATTTATTTTGTGATTACCCCGAACATGTGATCAAACAAGCAAGTGAAGGACAAAGGAGTTTGTTTTCTGCTACGCTTGCAAGCAGAGGTATACCACCAGAAAAAAAGATTGCATATAAAACTCTATTGTCCTCCCATACGCGGCTCTGCAATCTGCAGATCTGAATTCTATTTGATGCCACAATCAAAAATAGCGGGAGTGTTCCGCAGCGCCGTTCTCACAGGTGGCTACACACTTGTTTCTCCTCCGCTCACGGCTTCATTTGCATTTTAACAGGAGCAATAAATCATGCGGCACGTAGTCTCTGTCGGAAACAGAGTTTTCTCACTGAAGGAGAAAGCCCGAGTCGAGCTGTCAGGACAGACGTCACAGTTCTTCACTCCCAAACCAGATCTCTGGATTACTGATGACGACGAAACTCACGAGATAAACTTCAGTTGTACTAAAAGTGACACATTTATGATATTATTTTTCAGAGCTGAAACCTTAGATTTTATACCGCAAAAGTTACAGAAAAGTCCTTCCTAATTGACATCTAAAACATGACGGAATACTTTTAGAAAAAGCCTCATGTTTTATTTAAAAAAACATAAATGATGAGGACTGAAAATAGCGTTTTATTAAAGAGTTTATGAAGGTCATTTAAGGTGATCTTATTCTAAAAAATAAAAATACAAACATGAAATAAGAAATTTTAATCAGGTTGTAGGCAAAAATTCAGATTACCTTAACCAGGAATCCATAAAATTGCTCAACAAAATATCAAAAAACTAGAAACAGAAATATATACTGTTCTTTAATCGGTATTCTTTTTGTGTAAAAATATACCATTCATAACATCTTTAAACAATAGATACAAGACATGCAACATAAAGTTAGAGAATGACATTTTTACCGTCTTTTTAAAGGAGAAGCTTGAGCAAAATCAGCTTCCATCGAATAAAAAAAAAATGTTTTTCATAAAAAGTCAATCATGAAAAATGTATGAAAGTAATACCATATTTTTCAAAATATAATTCACTTTTTTTCATGGTTTGGCTATATGTGCGACTTAAAGATTTGTGGGATTTAAAAAAAAAACCTGAAATAGTCTCATATATTTGTTATTCTTCCACGAACAACTGGTTGGCCTTTTAGCAGTTATTGTCCACTAGAGGGCGCTGTAGGTGTGTGTATTGAAACTGGCAGCTGCGCAGAACAAGAAGCGATGCCAAAAACATGGAGGAGAGTCTGATCGTTCTCTTCCGGGGACAGGAAGTCATCAAACTGGGTTACAGAGAGCTGGAAGTACCAGTGAAAGCATCTACATTAGGACTGGATATTAATGATATTTTTCAGAACCAATTTGATTCACAAGCCGATTCGATTCTGATTTTTTTTTTATCTTCTAAATTAGGGGTGGCCAAACTTTTTCACTCAAAGGGATCCAATATTTTTGTATTATACAATATTTACAATACAAAATAAGCCCAGGGCTGACTCACTTGTGGGTTGTTTCACCCATAGCCGCAGCCGATAACGGCGCCACCCGCAGGCGTGGAGGTTATGGAACACCATAGAGAATTAATGGGAAACGATTGACGGGTTTGAACTAAACACTCAGGGGCTTCCACAGCCAAGACGTAGCTGGCCAAAATATAACCTTTGGTAGGCCAAATTTGGCCCCCGGGCTCCACTTTGCTCTAAATTTTATTCAATTCAATTCGAGTTTACACATTTGTTTAGAAACACATGAATAATGTATATATATATGTTTTGAAGATATTTATATTAATCTAATACAGTTCACATACTGTAAAATGTATTAGTGAAATTATAATGAAAGTGTTACATGGATTCTAAAACGGAGAAGCTCCAAAAATTGTTCTGCCTCTTCTGAAGGGAGTTCCAGTTTGGCCACTAGATGGCGATTGCACTATAGCTGTACACAATATTCCAGAAGAAGAAGAAAGTATGACCAAAAAACGGTGCTTAGGTCGACCGAGTGTTAGCATTAGCCGTCCTATGGGACGTTAGCATCAAGCTACCGGACTTTAGCATTATGCATTAGATCAGAGGTCTGCAACCTGCAGCTCCAGATCCCCATGTGGCTCTTTTATCTCTCCATGGTGGCTCTCTGGCTGAAGAAAAATAAAATAATAGTAATTTTTAAACACGTTGAAGATATTATTTTAGCAACATGTTATTTTTGGCTAATTTGTTATCTACTGGGGGTTTTTAGGCAAAATTAAAAGTTTATCTTCTATTTTAGCAACAGGCTAACATTTTTGACTAATTTATTTTACTGAACAATTTTATGCTTGTTTGGAGTTTAGCTTAGTAGCATGCTAACATTTTTTAGCTAATTTGTTATATACTGGGAGTTTTAGGCAAATTTAGATTTTAGCTTTTATTTAGCAACATGCTAACATTTTTTGGCTTTTTATTTAATGATGAATTTCATGCTAATTTGGAATTTAGCTAGTATTTAAGCAACAAGCTAACTCGCTAATTCGCTAATTTGGCCTCTACTAAAGGTAAAAATGCCAAAAAAAAAATCCCATTGTGAGAAATGCTAGTTTCTTTTTATATTTTTGCTTGTGCTTGTGCCAAAAAGTGTGACAAAAAAAAATGTAAAAAAACAAAAAGAAGGTAATGAATGCAAATCCTAATTTTTTTAAAGGTTAAAGTCAAACTATGTGGCTCCTTCTAGGTTTTGATCAATACAAAATGAGCTCAAATGGCTCTTTTGCTTGTAAAGGTTGGCGACCTCTGCATTATATTGATTCAGATTCATTAATTGAGTTTATCAACCCAATCCTAATCATCATTCAGATGCGAGTCCTGCAGTAGAAGGTAAAGATTGCCGTTAAATAAAAATATTTTAAGAAGCGTTGCACTCCTTAACAAACAACTTCTATTCTAGAGTGACTAATATTTGTTTTTTTTTTTTTTATAATATATTTTTTCCTCCCTTCGAGTTATACTGTAATGGAACTTATACTCTAAAAAAATCGAAGCCTACGTGGGATTCTTTTTCCCATCTTAAAGGTTCTATTTCAGGCAAAATCAACTTTTTTGACCTTTTAAGTGTATTATAATGTTTTGCTCCATCCACGCATCTCTGAGTATTCTACTAAAACCCTGCGCTCTGAGCACCAGTTCCTCCCAATCCATGAGAACAGGTTCCCGCGTTCACATGCATGAATGTGAGAGAACACAAGAGTCTGCGCTGCTGGCTCCGCCCCCTGGCAAACACACACACCCACTTTCTCTGCAGAGCTAGCGGTGATTGGCAAAACGCTTTCATTTTAGTTTTTATTTTAGTTTTGATTCTTGGTTGACGTCCTGAAATGAACACAAAGAGTGAGAGGCGGAGCCTCAGAGATTGAGTCGCCTTACTTCCAGGTAAGAAAACAACTCATATTTCTAAAAAAAAAAATGCTAAAGGTATAATATGATCATGGATATAGTTTACTCTGAAAGGCTTAGAATAGCATTATATAGACCATTAAAAGAAAATGTTGTTTCATTTCTAATGATTTCAACATTTTAAATTTATTGTTCTTCATACACTTTTTTCTTTTATTTAAAAAAAAAATTGACAATCTTTAATCCTTATTAAAACCTTCATTGGAGGGAAAAGCCGCTGGGTCGAAGGTCCTCACTAATCTACTAAAACAATGTTTCATTAATGATCCGCGTCTGAACTTTTTGATCCTCCGAAACCAGAATCCTGTTTCATTGACTATTTCTTTAGTGTTTATCAGCTGACAAAATTTTTTATTTCAGTCTGAAAAATGGATTTGGAGAGGGAGAGTTTAAAAGCAAAGCCCTTGCAGGTCACCTTTTATCATTTGGAAACTTTCATTTTAATCAAAAAGAGATTGGGTGTTAAGTTCTGTGACCCGTGTTGCCGAGCAACACGCTGCCCGAGTGACATTCCAAAATATTTATTATCTTTATCTGCTTATTCACCTCGCTGGGTGCACAATTGTTCCTCCTCGTTCCTTTGTTTTTCTCATTTAGCTGCATTGATTTTTTTTAATATTTTACATTTTTAAATCAGCAGATCTCATTCATTTTTTCCAACTTCTTGGAACACGTTTTGCACGACTCCATTGTGAAACGGTCGTTCAACAACAGCGACGGACTGTCTGTTCACAATCAGCTTCAGATTACATCGGATGTATTTTGGCTCAGATGACCCAATGATGGTCAAAGTGTTCCTTTTTTTTCCAGAATCATAACACTGGCTCACATGGACGAACCATGAGACTCTTTTATTGAAAACCCAGGAAAGAAGAAAAAAAAAAAACATCTCTAATTCTTAATGTATAACAGCTGCTTGAAATCTATAAATATGAACGGTTTTACCTCTTATGAAACCATGTTTGAGAAAAAATATATATCTTAAGCTTAAAAAATGAATCTCTTCCTTTTTGTCATGTGCTTGTGAACAAGCACTGGAGAGGAACGTTGAGCTCTTAAGATGTGCAAGTAAGCGCGATACAGACAATCAGTCAATCCATCCCATAAGAAAGCAGGAAGTGATGGATGACAAGAGGAATAGACTGGTAGAACAGAGAGAGTCTCATCAGCATGTCTTTTCCAACGACAGGACTAAAGTAGAAATGAACAACAAAGAAATGGATATTAATAAAAAAAAAAGACTAATTACAAACCATAAAGCAGGCTGGAAGCAAGAGAAGAAAGCCTTTTTATGCCAATGGCAGAATAATGGCAGAAAAAAAAATATATATATAAATATATATATATATGTTCAAAATATTTTTCTTCTGCTTCTCAATTGGAAATAAAGCTTTTTATTGTTTTTTTATGCTACGGATTCAACCAGTAAAATACATTTATATACAAAACCATTGACAGTAAATAAGAACAGGACCGAGTGAGCCCCTCCTTCCAAACAGGAAGTACGCTGGCTCCAAGAAGCCAAAATCACATGTCCGGATTCTTTTACTACTAACTATATAGAGCATTTGCTGTGTTTTAGTGCTGTTTGAATGTACAATTCCAACATTTAGTGCCCTAGAAAATTCCCATAAGTCTTTGCAAAAAAAACAGTGTGCACTGATGTTCACTATGTTGGGAAATATAGACAGCAATGCATTGTGTTTGAACAATTTTTGCAAAAAAAATTTATTTAAGTGTATTTTTTAAAAATAATAAGCTGTCAATAAATCATCATCAGAACGCAGTTAGTTCATAAGCAGATAAAATACTTTTAAAATATTGGTAAAATACTTTTTGTTTGTTTCAACTCTCTTTTTTCGTTTTCAAATCTGAGAATTTCAGTTTCAAAACTTTTGGCCCCGTTGTGGCGTCTTGGGGCGGGGCTAACATTAAGGACCAATCAGAATCAATGAGGGTGGTAACTTCCCCCCCAGTGCATTCACTGACTCTGAGATTTTGGAAAATTCAGAAAATTATCCAAATTCTCAGAGTTAGTGAAGTTACCACCCTCATCGATTTTGAGTGGTCCTTTGTATTAGCTCCGCCCCAATTGGGCCAAAAGGTTTGAAACTGAAATTTTCAGATTTGAAAACAAAAATAAAGAGTTGAAACTGAAAAAAAGTTTTGAACTTCAAATTTTTTGTTTCGAAACAAAAAAAACCCTGAGCATTTGAAGCTTAAAAATAATTAAGTTTATGTTAGAAAAGCAAAACATTTCTGACATTTTAGTTTTTTTTTTTGTTACTACACCAATATTTTTTTCTATTTTTTTTTATTTGGGTTTCAAATAATATTAGCCCCAATTTAGCTCCACATCAACAAGCTCACTCTTGATTGGTGAGAGCAGTTGCTATGAAAATATTGACTCCGACCAACAACCGCTTAATGATGTCAGACTCCGACATAATTGATTTTCTTTCGTTAAAGCTGAAAGTAATCCGTTTATTACGGGTGACATCACACTCACTCAGTCCAGTTCTCATACACAGTCATATGGACAAACTTTTATTTGCTTATTTTGAAATGATCACACATTATCTTGTTCAAATTGGATCGAAAGTGAAGACATGTTATTATCCACTCAGAAATGATATTACCTCAGCTGTGGGCAGACAGAACAACAGATTTTAAGAAAACATCCAGTCTATCCCATAAAACAAAAGACAATTCAAATCTTTTTTTTTATAGACAGACGACAGAAATAAATCACAACTGACATTTGTATGGTTACTGCAAATGTATTAATGCTTTATTAATTCTCACACATTGAAATGTTGTCGGTCAGTTGAACTCATCTGCAGGTTTTGGCGAGCTGTACAGCTCAGCGAGGAACACGCGTGTCAATGAAAAGAAACTGGGAGGACTTTGAGCCAAACCTCCACATGGAAGGCTGTTTTTAAAAACATGCCGGTAGCAGACAAGCTTCTGCCGTGTCGGATTTAAACTCAAATATTACATTTCTTTCTATAAATACTTTCAAATGTATGTATGGTGTGTTAAACCTTAAGATTTGTAGTCCTAACGTGAGCTTTCATTTAATGAAGACAGAACATTGACGACCCACTCTGATCAAAATTGTGTTTTTAACCTCTTCTTATGCTTAATTCTGACACATATTTGGAACAAAATAGCATTTCTGATATTTTTTTTCTTAAATCGTATTTCCGTTGACTATGAAATTGCGCAAATTCAAGTTGCGATAATAAATTCACCAAATGGAAAAACATTTAAAAAAAAGGTTTTGTGCAGTTTTGTATCGAAACTGACATATTTCGCACAACCGCGATAGAAAAACTTTTCCAAATTAAATACGTCACATGACCAACAACCGGATACCACAACTCATCAAAAGTGTCATGTGGAATTGTTGGATCACAGCTCTTATATAAAACTTCGTAGCCACTCCCACGAAGCTTGCCGCTCCGTTGGCTGAGAAAGACGCCGACGTCTCCTTTGATAAATGATAATGAGCGCAGAAATGTGAAGGTATCGGCTGTAAATCAAAGAATCGTTCACATGACTTGTCACATGAGTTGGTATCTGTTTATTAGCATAATTATAATTTAATGAAAACTGTGCGTTTGCGTTGCGTATGATTTCAATAATGTTTTGCGAATATATGGGATGGAAACGCAGCTATTTATTTATATATTTATTTGTTGTTTGCACATATACAGCATTTGTATGTGACTCAAAGAAACTTGTTCAAATACAATAAGTGCAGGAAGAGGCAAAAAACCCCAAAGGGTTTGTATGAAAGCCTCCACCCAACAAAACAATAATCAGTTCTAACAATAGCTGTGCATACAATCACATGAGACACATATTAACAATACTAAATTAAAACAGATTGAAAAAAGAAAAAAACTAAATTCAGTGAAGCATCAGATAATTTTTTAAGCTTTTTTTAAATGATAATTCTGATATTTCTTTGTTTGCAAGGTGTGAAAACTGACTCCACAATTTACAGCCTCTAAATCGTAGACAAAACTGACCTCTAGATGTGACACATTTTGGAACATGGAAATGACTGCGCTGACGAGTGTCATAGTGATGAAGTTCTGCATTAGCTGTAAAGTAGAAGATAAAATGGTCTAGGATTTTGACTCTATTAAACATAATCTTGTATATAAAAATGCATATTTGGTAGATGTTAATTTGATAAATGTTAAGAATATTAAGTTTAAGGAATAGGTGGGCAGAAGAAGTTGACATTTTAGAATGAGTTGCAATACGCACAAAGCGTTTTTGCACCTTCAATATTGTAGTCAAGGTCGAAGGATGTGAATCAGGAGCAGACGAAAAAAATATGTGTTTTAAAGTTGTGCCACAAGCTCAGTAAGGTTAGGTTGAGGGTGAGAGGGGCTGTAATCTAGTGGGAGAGTGTGTAAATGGAGAGCTCTCAGCAATGGGGAGGGGTAGTGGGGGTGGGGTTGCTCGGCTTAATGGGCCCCGCCCACAAGTCAAATGTGAAAAAACAAGATTTTAAATTTAAAAAAATTAGCTGATTATAATATAACTGAAAAAATGATCAGAGTGGGTCTTCTTTTAGAAAATCTGTAGTATTTAAAACTCTCTTTAGTGTCACTTTTTCTGTGGTACGTCCAACATGACGCAGAAAAGCAACATTAGCAAAAGAATATTTCAGAAAAGGTTTTCAAATGTAGCCTTTTTTAGACCTGCACATCTACAAAAGAAGGGAAAAAAAAATCTAGTCTTCTATTTATGCACAATTTTTTTAGGAATAAAAAAAAAGCCTTAGTCATTCATCGGCTACAGTAGCACATTAAAAACAGCCGTACACGTGTGTTGCTGCAAAGCCTCGAAAATCAAACAAACCGAACTCTCCTTTTTGTTTTTTTTTTGGTTCAACTTCTCGTAATTGATCCCCCTTCAGCTTGGTTTGACACCAAGCGTTTACTCTCTGGGTTTTAACAGTCATTTATGATGTTATGAATTCAGAATACAGACATTTTCTTTTTTTTTTTTTTGTTAAAAGCTCCAGGGGAACAAAGCCGGGGAGCCCGCCCAGAAAAAGTCCGTCGACGTCGATATTCAGTTTCAGAAAGCCGTCCCCAAAGGAAAAGAAAGAATTTATTTCAAACCTACATCGGTTACATGGAAACACACTGATATGCACTTACAAAAACATCTCAGAATAAAATAATTTCACATTCTTGAAAATGAATTTTGTTGTTTTTTTTTTTTGTGGAACAGCTCTCGTATTTTTTTTTCTTTAAAACACATCTCCGCTTTCAGGTAAAAAGAGAATATGAACTGTCAAAATAACAGCTGACTTCTTGTTATACTTCTTTGAATGTCAATTTGAAAAGAGTATGTACACGGTATCACACAACATGATTAGCATTTATCTGCACACATCTCCAACCTGTCTGACAAGGCGGTTACATTATGCCTTTTGAAAAATGAGTATAATATTAGGTGAAAAGTTTGAAAGGAAAAAAAAAAAAAAAAAAAAAAAAAAAAAATGACCCCCAAATCACCATTTCATTCTCCGTTCGTCATGTATCCAGAGATTAGGCACGCAGCATCTTTAACACATTCATAATGCTGGACGGGGAGCTGGGAAGCAGCTGCATAGCACATTCATGAATACTGGATCATGCCTTTGTGTCAGCTTTCATGCAGTGTTCATGCCTTTTTTTTTTTTTTTTTGTTTTGTTTTTTTTTTTTAGTGGAAATATGCGCCTGTCGGGCAGACGCGAACCAAACTTACAACTGCCAGGTCCACTTACAACAGTGCACGCAGCGACTTCAGCAGGGTAAGGTACCTATCCATCGTCACCCCCCTTTCAGATCACACTAAGGCATTATGAATGTGTTAGGATTAAAGTCTCAAACCCTCAAATCCCTGAATCCTTCCATAAGCATGACAACAAAAAATTTGAGAATGAAGCAAATACTGAGCACCCTGTAATAACATCATGAAACCTATGTCTTTTTTTTTTTCTTCCATTCTTGTGTGTGACTGCACAAGGGTCAAAAGGCATAGAAAGCAAAGGAGTCTGGACCCAGAGATTGTAAAGGCTCAGAGCATCCTCTTCCTCCTTGAATGAGATCAGTTTATGAGAGCCAGAGGAGAGTCAGCACGGACAGCAGGAGAGAGGCCAGACTGCATGTCACGCTTTGACACCCGAGGGTGGCTAAAGTTATTCAACCAGCCAGAATCCCACAAATCAATTGTGACAGGTAAAAGAAAAAGAAGCACAAACGGAAAAAAAAAAAAAAAGGAATTTGTGCGTATGGCAATGTCATGGTCCATAGGTGCCCAAGAAGATCACACATGAAGACAAAAGAGCAGCAGGAGAGAAAGAGGGAAAAGAGGGAGAGATATAGAAACACAGGTCAGAAATGCAAAAAACTCCACATCAGAAAAGTCATCAGAGACTAAAAACAAAAAGCGTGTTAGCGGTGCAGCGGATGGATGGAAGGATGGATGGAAGGATGGATGGATGGAAGGTAACAGAGGGAGATGATGGGGAAAGACGTCAATGCGGAAAACTCCTCTCTCTGCTTTAGCATCAATGTGGCAGTTTTTAAAAAAAAAAAAAAATCAGTCATGGTGCAAAGTCAGAGAACCTGAACGGATAAAGACATCTGCGACAGTCCGCCTGTCGTCTCTCGTTAGTTATGGCCAGTGGTGTAATTTAAAACTCGTGGGAAAACGACTGAAACTTGCATTGCTCGAGGAAGCCAAAACGGAAAAATCTTCTCATTTCATGAACCACACGCTCCATCTTTTCAACTTCATCTTTCTATCGAGTGTTTTCCAGCTTTTTAGGATTTTGTTAAAACATGTTCCAATTTAGCCCCTAGAAAAGAGTTCAAATGACTGTATTCACACCGAACTTGATTCACTTGGCGGGGCGCCGAGTTTATCCTATGGTCACATAACGGCGCGGCGATCAAGTTTTTCAGCAAATTTGGCCAGTGGCCGCACGGCAGCATCTGTTATTGGGAGGCCACAGGTGCATTTTTACACAGGAGCTTTTAAGAAACTTTTACAGAAACCAGACGATTTTTCAGGGCGTTTCAGGTTGGCCACTAGATGGCGATCGCGCAATAGCATTACACCTTATTCAAGAAGAAGACGACAGTATAGCGGGGAAATTAATCTATGACAAATTGTCTCTTTTTAAAATGTTTCTTTTAAAGAGTTTGGAAAATTAATACCTGTGAGTTTATAAAGATTCTTCAATTTTTCAGCAATGTATTTTTAGGCCGACCGAGCGTTAGCATTAGCCGTCCTATAGGGAATTCCATTATATGTTAGCATCAAGCTAGCGGACTTTATTTGCTAAATCCATTTGTGTCTTTTGTGAATCAATTCTTGATTTATTAAGTTTAAATTGATTCAAATTGATTAATTGATTCTTTCAACCCAGCCCTATTTAAAAGTTGACATTGGTCAATAACCGCCTGGGCACATTTCCAGGATGGTATCTGTCTATATCTGGGGAGGCAGGTGAGGCAGTGCCTTAACCTGAAAAATATAGCTGAAAAAATACATGAATATCTTTTTTATTATTAAAATTAAGAATCAAATTTTATTTTGAAGGAGTTTTCAATGTTTCTTCTGGTGGAAAAGTAGAAAATTTACAAAATTCCTTGTTAAAACACAGAGTGGCAGGTGAGGAAGTGGCAACTGTGTCGGTTTTTCTATCGTCACAAAAGACGCTTTATTTTTCATTTCTTCGTGTTTCTATGTGTCACCATTTTTCTGATTATATTGGTAGTAGTTTGTGACTCATTGACTCTTTATCTTCTAAAAATCACATTTAGAAATACACTAGGTGAGGCGCAAAATCTACTTTTCGCACCCTCAAGACATAGGGCACAGGTGAGGTGTAGGGTTATGAACAATAGAGGTAGCAGGTCTTCTACAAACAAGTTATTCCTGTCTTTCTTCATTTATAAGTGAAATTAGTCAATAATAATTTTTGTGACTTTTTTCTGCGCTACACTTCGCCAATTATAGAAAAATGTAATGAAATTTAAACAACACACTTTAACTGTTGTCAAACAAATAGTAAATAAGCTGCTCTGCAGGGTTCATTTGTTTGTAAATCTGACTGAGGACGTCAGTGAAGAACAGAAGCTCCTCCCACTTGTTGAAATTTTATGACGATTAGGGCTGGGTTGAAAAACTCGATTAATCAATTTGAATTGATTTAAGCTTAATAGATCAAGAATTGATTCACACACAAAGCTAAAGTCTGCTAGCTTGATGCTAATGTTTAATGTAATTCCCCATAGGACGGCTAATGCTAACGCTCGGTCGACCTAAAAATACATTACTGAATAAATGAAGAATCTTTATAAACATATTTTCCCTTATACTGTCGACTTCTACTTGAATAAGGTGTAATGCTATAGTGCGATCGCCACCTAGTGGCCAAACTGAAACGCCCTCCAGAAGAAGCAGAACAATGTTTACTATGTTAATGTTCTGAAGCTTTTTTCTAGAACTTTTTCTTTTGATAAACCATGTAACACTGTAAGATATTAACAATCTCAATATTTCACTTATACATTTTACAATATGTGAACTGTATTAGATTAATATAAATATATAGTAGATTATTAATGTATTTCTAAACAAATGTGTATAAATGTGTAAACTCAAAATTGAATTAAATGAAGAAAAAAAAAATCGGAATTGAATCGTTTCTGGAGATTACGATCGATACCCAGCCCTAATGACTGCACTTTTGGACAAGCTCGGAGGAGTGGACGCAACATTTGTCGAGTGAATCCTGTTCGGTGTGACTAAAAAAGACAAATATTGAAAGCAGCAGCTTAATGTTCAATCATTTTAGGAATTACAACACCTCAGAACTGCAGGAACACACCAATGATGAGGAGGCTCGCATGTCACCGTTACACCACTGGTCATGGGGGGAGAAAGGCCCAGGCTGAACCAAACATCCAACACAGAAGCTTGTTATGGAGTCGATGACATGGCTGAATGGACGACCTCATGCTGTGAAACCTGCCAAAAGTTATTCTCTTTCTGGTTTTAGTCTCAGCCTTAGCTGGGGAGATTTGGATAAGTCACCAGACTGGGTCTGCCCCGTCTCTGTCCGTACCATAGACGTATATGCACCGGACAGACTGCCGTCACCATGGATTCTGGGAAAATGAGGCCTAAAGCGGGAAGGGAACATCAACCAGAGTTCACTTCACCCAACTTAAAGTTAGAAGTTCTGTCGAGTTCACTGATTGGACAATCCACCAGTGAATCAACTATGTGAACCAAACCCCCCCCATAACCTTAAAATACAGAAATTGAACATATTCAAAATTTTAAAAGAAAATAATTCCCTTAAATTTGTATAAAAACATCAAAAAGTTTCAGAAAGTAGAATGCATACGGGTTCATTTTAGGTGGAACATTAGAGTGAAAGAAGGAGTGCTCCCTTTATCAGTCTGCCTCTAGTGGTCTTTAGAGGAACTGCAACATTCATGATTAGCATTCAGTTTACTGGCTTATAGTTGAGGATATGTGACTGCTCTTTTATATGTAAATACAACAACATTTTATAGATATATTCAAGATTTTGAATCATTCTTTTATAAACAAGGATGTCAAATTCATTTCCACAGGGGCCAAAATGCAAAACACAACTGCTTGTCGAACAGGATAAACATTTATTGAAAACAACAAGAAATACATTTTGACTAAATTTAACTATGAATAAAAAACAGGCAGGAATATTATTCCAGAATAAATCAATTTAAACATTAAATTGCTTTAAATATTTTTACTCTCCATAAAATATATTTTGTCAAAATGTTATAAGTTAGGAAATAGAAAAACACTCAAATTTCTTTATTTTTAGGTGATTTTATATGAGAAATTAGACTAATAAATAACCCAAAAGATAAATATATCCAGTTTAAGATAATATTGAGCTGTTAATATCAATAAAATTTAATTATTTGGAGGGTCGGATCTAATTACTGGACTTTGACACACGTGTGCTAAAATAATCTGAAAAAAAAACTATTTTAGCTGTGATAGCTTTTTTTTAACATTCTCACAAAATAAGAGTCACAATGGTAAAGAGTCCAGCAAATGAAGGATTTGCAGCTGTTTTTAGTCAATATTACAGGAACCGGCTGTGAGTTTGGAAGAGAATCTGAAGAACCCGCTAAAAATAAACCCTATTTTCCCCAGAAATCATGAAATAAAAAGAAAAACAAAAACAGCATGAAAGGAATTCAGAAACGCCTCCTAACAGGAAGCCCCTAAATGTCAGCGATCATTATCCATTAGGGGATTGAAAGAAAGCAGGGCTTGCTCTGGTGGAACTCTGAGTGATCCAAACCTCCCACTGCTATGAGGCTGTCGTCCAGAGAACACATGAACTGAACATGGGGAGTTTCTCCGTTTGCCATGCACTGGCAGCAAGAGCCTTTTTAGTGTTCTCAGTCAAAACTAGGGCTGCCACAAACGATTATTTTAATAGTCGACTAATCACCGATTATTTTTTCCGATTAGTCGACTAATCGTTCATGGCCAAAGTGGATGTAAAGATGCTGAAGTTGATAACCAGCTAAAATATTAGTTAAATGCCAAATTTACCAAAAAATAAAAAGAGCCAAAGTTAGCCTAAATAGCTAGCATGCTGCTGAAATATTTGCTAAACTCCTAATTAGCCTTAAAAAAAACAGAAAAATCCTATATTAGCCAAAACAGCTAGCACATAGCTGAAATATAAGTTAAACTCAAAAATTGCCTAAAAAAACTTAAAAAAGCTTAAGTTAACCAAAATAGCTAGCATGCTGCTGAAATATTTGCTAAACTCCAAATTAGCCTTAAAAAAATGGAAAAATCCTATATTAGCCAAAACAGCTAGCACATAGCTGAAATATAAGCTAAACTCAAAAATTGCCTAAAAAAACTTAAAAAAGCTTAAGTTAACCAAAATAGCTAGCATGCTGCTGAAATATTAACTAAATTCAAATTAGCCTTAAAAAAATGGAAAATCCTATATTAGCCAAAACAGCTAGCATATAGCTGAAATATAAGTTTAAACTCAAAAAGTTGCCTAAAAAACGTAAAAAGCTAAGTTAGCCGAAATAGCTAGCATGCTGCTGAAATATTAGCTAAACTCCAAATTAGCCTTAAAAAAATGAAAAAATCCTAATATAGCCAAAACAGCTAGCATATAGCTGAAATATAAGTTAAACTCAAAAAGTTGCCTAAAAACGTAAAAAGCTAAAGTTAGCCGAAATAGCTAGCATGCTGCTGAAATATTAGCTAAACTCCAAATTAGCCTTAAAAAAAATGGAAAAATCCTATATTAGCCAAAACAGCTAGCATATAGCTGAAATATAAGTTAAACTCAAAAGTTGCCTAAAAAACGTAAAAAAAGCTAAAGTTAGCCGAAATAGCTAGGCATGCTGCTGAAATATTAGCTAAACTCCAAAATAGCCTAAAAAACCTTAATAAATGCCAAAATATTCCAAAAAGCTAGCAGAATGCTATAATAGCTTTCAACTTTACTACAATCTGACTTCATACAATATAAAATAACGACTAATCGACTATTAAATTAGTTGTCGATTATTTTAATAGTCGATTAGTCATTGATTAGTCGACTAATCGTGGCAGCCCTAGTCAAAACATAGAAAATGATTAATCGGGTTTCAAAAGGCGTCATGCAACGGCCGGAGGGGCTGCCTCCCCTCCGACTGTGGGACCCACCACACCTGGTCAGGGGTTCAGTCAAAAAGCAGAGAGATTCATGAATGACAAACGAGATGAGGGGTCCAAATGAAGAAAACATGGCCTTGAAAAGTGAAAGGATTTCTTTTTCTAACTTGTAAAGCAACAAGCTTACAAACAACGTTTTCAATATTTTAAAGAGAACTCCACTAGAGTTGAATTTTGGGGAATTCTGAATATAAAGTGGCACCAAAATCTTCAAAATTAACCAAATAACTACAAATTATTTGGAGGTTTTCAGTCTTTTTAATTAATTTATCTTTAGCCAAAGTCGTCCTCACTCAAAGTGTCTGGAGAGACGGATGATGTTTAGAAATGTTTCCTCCACTCTTTTAGTAAAGTACAAATAATTTGAAAACTACACAGATTTGTGTGAGGAGATAGTTTTGTTGTGTGTATTCATATTATTGTTGTTGTAGTAATCCAGGCCACAAGTCTGAAAATGTTCAAATCGAACAAATCGATGTGTTTTATAAAAGGAACTGTTTTATGTGTATGGTTTAATATTTTACATTTCTGGATTTTAATCTTGTTGATTTTTATGATTTTATTTGTGCAACAGATTTTTGTTTCCTTTTTGTAATTTTTAAATATATTTTTAGATTGCCTGGAGTTGGATGAGTTATTTAGAAATAAACTTGTTTGTTTTGTAACTAGAACAGGAAAGAGTTGCGTTTCGTGTTCTGCTGCCTGATTGGTTCAGATTCCTGATAGGTGGGAACTGTGGCGAGACGACTGGGTCAGGCCCGATCGGGGGTCGGCCCGGGTCTTGATAATCGCTCCGGCGGCCCGGAGCGGTACCCGGAGAGGATGTGAGCTCGGAGCATTTGAAGTGTTCAATCTGGGAACCGGATCCAGGACGTGGACCGCACAGGTACCGGTTCTGTACGTAGATTTGTACTGGTCCTGGAAGCGGATTGGTACCAGTTCTTTACATGGATCGATTCCAGCTCCAAGTATAAATCGGCACCGGTTCTGGATGCAGATCGGTACCGGATAGAGTTTGGTATTGGTTCAGGACACGGATTGGTACAGGATGCGGGTCTGTGCCGGATGCAGATCAGTACTGGAAGTGTGTCAGTTCTGGAAACGGATCAATACCAGTACCGGACGCAGATCGATATTGGTTCAGGAAGTGGTACCAGTTCTGGATGCTGTACTGGTTCTGGATGCGGATCGTTTCAGGTTCCAAGCGCTGATCGGTAGCGGACGCAGATTAGTACCGGTTCCAAAAGCAGATTGCTACAGGATGCGGGTCCGTGCCGGACGCGGATCGGTACCGCACCTGAGATGTGTTAGTACCAGACATGGGTCAGTACCAGTACCAGACGCAGATCAATACTGGTTTTGGATAGGGTACCGGTTTTGGACATGGGTCGATGCTGTTTCCAGACGCAGATCAGTCCTGGTTCCGGAAGTGGATCGGTACTGGTTCTGGACACAGATCGGTACAGCTTCCTGAACCGGTTTGGTACCGGTTCCGGACGCGGATTGGCACCGTCTGTGCCGGTTCTGGACGTGGAGGACTCCCGAACCACGGATCGATCCTTGTCGAGTTCTGAGTGAGAATGTGTTGGATTTGCTGCTGATATCTATTTTTATTTTTGTGTTTTTTTATCTTTGACGCCTCGTGATCGACTCAAATCCTTCAGGATCAATCGATGGAATCAACAGCCGTGTTTACAGATCCATCGGATTAGAAAAATGAATAAACTCACACCAACAGAGCTCCATCAGTGTCGTAGAGGTTGTGTTCATCGTTCATGGATTGTTAAAATTCATAATCATTTTTCTGAAACTGAAATAATTAATATTTCTGCAACTCATCATTTCAAATGTCTTTAGTGTAGCGATAAAGGAAAAATAATGTTAATTGAGTTATTTCTCATTGAATTAATCTTCCTTATTTAGTGTCACATTCATTCCCTGATTGAAAATCTCTCCAAATCTGTTGCTATGGTGAAAACCGTGTTGCTTAATTGAATTGGATCTCACCACAGAGAGTCTGTTGTATATTTGAGTAAAACACTGGGATTGGGACTCTTTTATTGTAACCCAACAGTTATGATGATAAGAAAGAAAATGAGACAAAAGAAGCAGAGAGGATTGCAGAGATGTGGACGGTGTTCAGGTAACTCAGGTGAGGTGGGTCGGGGAGGCAGCCCGCTGTGACACGTGACCTTCAGACACAACAACAGAGCACAGGCCGTGGAACTGTGACGCTCTCTATGAAGAAAGGCTTTGAGACACAAAAGTTCTATACGGTGTGAGAACTGAGCACGGCTTTAACGTTTTTATAGATCTGAATATAAAGTTTTCTATTGTTAAGCAAGTTTAAGTAGATTTAGTGTAGAATTAATTTTCAAAATGTAACTAATTTGTCAATTTTTGTTTTAATAAATTCATTAATCCAACTTTTAAAATCATTAAATATCAATTATATTTAATTATATAATGTTTAAATCAAAATATTATATATTTGTGCTCATTTCACATCACTAAAAATATTTTTTTTTTATTTTTATTCAACAACATTCAATACTTTGCATGGAGAATCCCTGGCGGGTCACAGTGCGAGCCGCTGTGCTCTGCAGCTGCCGTGAGTGTGTGATGCTGCGGTGGGACGATGGGAGTCGTACCTGGGACGGCGGTGGGCTGCGCCGCCGTTTTGATGGAAACGACGCCGGGGTCGGATCTGCCCTGCTGGTTCTCCGCCACCACGTGGACCTCGTACTCCGTGTTCCAGGCCAGGCCGTTCAGCGTCGTGTGCTCGCTCAGCGACGGGACGCGGATCTCTGGTTTCCACTCGGGAACGTGCTTCTGTGTAAGGACAGAAGGAACCGAAATTATTAGGAATGAATCGTTTTAATTATTAGTCCATTAGAATGATCTTAAAAAGTTTCAGCACAAACTAAATAAATTCAAATTTTTCTTGTTATTGTGATGATTCTGTTTCTCTTTTTTATTATTTATTTTTCTCGTGAACCTTTTTGACACGTAAAACTCTTAATTTAATTTTAGTATCAATATTTCCAGTACATTAAGGACATTATCACTTGAATTTTTAGTATTTGTAGCATTTTGGTTTTTACGATTTTACGCTAATAATACGATTTTTTTCAGCCACATTGAAATAAATGAGAATTTTTCAAATTCCAGCAATTTATGTAAATTATGCAAATAAAAACATTCGGCATGTCCAGAGAATTTAAGCTTGTACTTTCGGTATTGTTACACAAATGTTAAAATATTACACAATTTTGCGCACTTTAGCTCAATATTGGCATCAAAACATTAAACGTGTTAAGAACATCAATGCTACGGAAATTTTTAAGGCTAACTTTGAGTTTAGCTGATATTTTAGCAATGTGCTAGCTTTTTTTTTTTGGCATCTACTTATGATTTCTGAACTAATTGCAAGTTAAGCCAGTATTTTAGCAACATGCTAGCTTTTTTGGCTAATTTGGAATCTACTGACAATTGTTGAACCAATTAGGAATATTTTATGAACGTATTGATTTTTTTTTGGCTAATTTTACATCTAATGGGGATTGTTGAACTAATTCGGAATTAAGCTAGTAGTTTAGTAACATGCTAGCATTTTTGACTACTTTTACATCTACTGAAGATTTTTTAACAAATTAGGAGTTAAGCCAGTATTTTAGCAACGTACTAGTTTTTTTTGTGGCTTTTCTGGCATCTACTTATGATTACTGAACTATAATTGAGAGTTCAGCTAGTATTTTAGCAACATACTAGCATTTTTTGGCTAATTTGGCATCTACTGAAGATTTTTTTAACTAATTAGGAGTTAAACCAGTATTTTAGCAACGTACTCGTTTTTTTTTTTTTTTTTTTTTGGCTTTTTTGGCATCTACTTATGATTTCTGAACTAAGTGAGAGTTAAGCTAGTATTTTAGCAACATACTAGCATTTTTTGGCTAATTTGGCATCTACTGAAGATTTTTTAACAAATTAGGAGTTAAGCCAGTATTTTAGCGACGTACTAGTTTTTTTTTGTGGCTTTTTTGGCATCTACTTATGATTTCTGAACTATAATTGAGAGTTAAGCTAGTATTTTAGCAACATACTAGCATTTTTTGGCTAATTTGGCATCTACTGAAGATTTTTTAACAAATTAGGAGTTAAGCCAGTATTTTTAGCGACGTACTAGTTTTTTTTTGTGGTTTGGCATCTACTTATGATTTCTGAACTATAATTGAGAGTTAAGCTAGTATTTTAGCAACATACTAGCATTTTTTGGTTAATTTCACATCTATTGAATATTTTTTAACTAATTAGGAGTTAAACCAGAATTTTATCAACGTGCTAGCTTTTTCGGCAAATTTGGAATCTACTGGCGATCCTTGAACTAATAAGGAGTTAAAGTAATATTTTATGAACCTATTTACTTTTTTTGGATACTTTTTCATCTACTGAAGATTTTTTAATTAATTAGGAGTTACGCCAGTATTTTAGCAACATACTAGTTTTTTTTTTGGCTAATTTGACATCCACATATGGATTTTTTAATTAATTAGGATTTAGGTTAGTAGTTTGGCAAAGTGCTAACTTTTCTTTTGGCTAATTTGGCTTCTACTGAGGTTTTATTTTTTTTCATGCGCTAGCTTTTTTTTTTTTTTTTGGGTAATTTAGCATCCACTGAGGTTTTGGGCCAATTCTGAGTTCATACCTTTACACATATTTAAATTTTACAGAATTCTTTAAATTTCTCAATACATTATTTGTGCACTTAATGACATTTCTGCAACTCAACTCACTTTAGCAATTTTCACAGTAAGTAAAAGCTTTCACATTTTCAGCAATTAAATTAAAATTATTCAAGATATTCAGCAAAAAACATTTACACTAGCATTATCGCAGGTAATGCAACCTTTCTAGTTTATAATAATGACAGTATTAAAATCATCTATGATTATATAATTGTTGTAATAAAGTAGAATTACAGGAAGTGTGAGAAAGGCAGTTTAACCCGAACAAAAATGCAAATAGTAAAACTGAACAACATTTGGTTGAAAAGAAAGCATCGATCTCAGCCACTCACTGCAACAGAAACTTTAGCTTAAACCGCACGCTTCAGCCTAATTAAAATCCTGCAAGTGGCCAAGTTTAACAAAGGACATATAGTATAAGGGCGTGTTTGCAATAGAAAACATTTGCCTGAAGATTTGCTGCTTTGAAGTTTCTTCATGATTAAAAACTAAAGGAGTGTTTACTGAGGTTAAACAGGGTTTAACTACATCTTATTTCCACTGGAAGTGGATATTCAAACACTTTTTTTGTGAATATTTTTAAATGCAAATAAAGAATAAACTAAGAATTATTGCATAACATTAAATAAAGGTTTTCATTTTCTCCCAACATTCTCATAAGTCATGCAAACACAGCTAGAGATAATATAAATATCATCACTTCTGGTCATTTTTAAAACACTAATTATGCAAAACATTTTCATACACCAAACCAAAAATAATAGTCATTTATGTTATGTAAAGTTTTTCTTTTTTTTTTTTAAACCAGCAGACTTAACTTTATTCAGGAAATCCTGGAACAGTTTAAATAGTTGCAAACATTTTAGTCTTCCTTTTTTCCCATCAAGTTATATTCATATTATTTTGGAAGAAAATGTTGAAAACATGGTCAAATTTTGGGAGACAACCTCCGCTAGAACCTTATCAGAGCTTTAAAGTGGAGGTGTCCAAACTTTCTGTCAAAAGGGTCAGATTTGGTGAGGTGAGAATGTGTATTAAATGCAAATGAAAGGTCTGATGACTTATTGACGGATATCATTTCTTTACATAAAACAGAAATACATTTAAATACATTTTTATATAAATTATTGGAATTTATGCCTTGATATATTTCTTTATTTATTTTTTTGCATATTTTTGCTAATCCTTACATTTTTTTTAAACGATTTTGTTTCTTTATTGCAAGTTATAAACAGACGCGTCAGTAAAAACATGTGGTGCCTTTATTTATTTATTTATTTATTTATTGATTAAAAAAAAAATAAATAAATAAAAAAAATTAATAAATTAAAAAAAATATGTGGTGCCTGATAGCCCCGCCCTAAACATAGAAGTTTCAGGGGAAGGGGTGTGGTCTTTGATCAAGCTCAATCATGATTGGCGACAATAGTTGCCATAGAAACGTGGACCGAATTAGCTTCAATTTGCTGGAATCTGAGGTAAAGCATTTCCTACGGGTGACGTCAGACTCGCTCAGACCAGTTCTCTATATATGGTTAATACTTTAGACATGCATGCCGTAAAACATTGATTTACCACTTTAAAAGTAACATTTTGAACCATTAATAAGCCTTTACTAGTTTGTAGGAAGGGTAGAGATGTTGGCACAAATCCGATTCTATACTCACAGCTTTGTACTTGACCAGGTAATGTATGATGGGCAGACCGCCATCGTCCTGCTTGATCCACGTCACCCTCAGAGAATTGCCTTCTTCTGCGAGGATGGCCTCCAGTTTGGGCGCACTGGGCTCTCCTACACAGGAAACCGGGATCAGGATGAGAATTCAGCACTTCCCACATCTCTCAAGTGTACTTTTAATCTCAATTTTTCAAAATAAAAGACCTGATCGTTTGTTTTAGTAGTTAAAAGAAAAAAAAACTTTATCCATAGCAGTGGCAGATTGAAAAATTCGCTAAAACTCAACTTGTTTGTCCGTTTTTTATTGTTGCAGTGAAATTGCAAATCAGAAAAGCACTTTGTACGGTTAAAAAACAGCAGTGTGAAATGTCCATTAAAGAAGAATGTGAAGGAGCCGTGGGCTTTGTGCGGCTCTCATCCGAGCTCCTCATTATCGGCTCTGTCCTCCTGAGTAATGGCTACTGGGCCACCAGATAATGAGCCTTAAAGGCCTTGATTGAACAAGTTAGCGTTTTACTTTTAATATCATTTACACAGTCGTGGGAACGGAGGTCAGGTTAAAGAAGTCGAGTTTGGCCACTGTTATGGATATAGAAGCAAAATTTGAGCAGATTTTGAAATATGTTCTTCTGAGGAAAACCAAAGAGAATTTACACGTTTCACAAAAAAGTCGACTTTTCAAAGGTGCAAACACTAGTTTAGTAGTTGTAGTAAAGCATGATAATATCTAGTAATCAAGCTTCATTTCAACAGAGTGAGAAAAACAACGGGTTAGTAGAGCGGCAGCATCCTGAAGGCAGACACGTCAGTGGATTTTACTTTGTTAATCATGAAAACATATTCAGCTAAAACATAGAAAAGGTCAGTTAGAATGGACAGAAGGTGTGGCCCTCTAACTATGACAGAAACAGCTCCGTTCTCGACCTGAGAAACATGCATGCGGGAGCAAAAACAGTCGCTGACTTTGTAGTTTTCAATTACAGATCGGCATGCAGCTTCATCCGCGCGATGCTGACATTTCTAATGCAAAAGAAACAAAATGTTGCAAAAGCTACAAACGTTTTAAAATGTGTTAATAGATCTGCTACAGTGGGATTAGGAACAGGTTGAGTCGGACACATGACATTAATGACACAGACACGTGCAGGAAGGACTGTCCGCTTTTACTGAGATGTGCAACATTGAAGGAACATGCAACCAAAGGAGAGAAAACTGTTTAGCATGCAACAGTATCGCAACGGGTCCCTGTGAGTCCAATCAATCCGTGGAGATAAAACACTCAACTGATACGTAGAACGATGCAGATACCTGCCAGTGGCAGTATTGGAGATTGATCTTTAGATATTATTCTAAAATATATATATATTTTTGAGGAGCAGCGGGTCTTTAAGTTATGAGTTAATTCCTCAGCAGTCTTCTACTGCTGGGTTTTGTTATTTTAGTTTGGTCGTTAGTTAGATCCAAGGAACTGACTTCGATGGTCAACGTTGTTGGGTCAGTAGTCTCCCTGACTTGTTCTTGGTGTCCGGTTTCATATGTTATGGCCCCTTTTTTGGGCTTTCCCCTAGACTGAGGCCGGTGTGCTTAGTGGGGCTGTGACAGAATGAATAAACACACTAAAACAGAAAATACAATTTAGATAAGAAAATGTTTTTCACTTGAAAGAAGAGTGTTGTAAAGCCTTAGTCACATACACTTCAACGGGTCAATCCCTGTACGAGGGGTTTCAGTTTTTGGGTTGTACCGCTTCAAAGGCTAAGTCCGGGTGTGTCTTGCAGTTCTTTTGAAGCTCAAACTTCAAGAGACGTCATGAAACTGGAACTATGATTGTTGTGCGCATCATCAAGTTTTTGTAAGGCGAAAGTCAATTTCGCGCGATGCCCTCATGCCGCACTTTAGTCCTTAGTAAGGTTCAAGTACCGCCACTGTCCTCAATCACCTGATGTCTTAGCCTTACTAATGGTACTTTCATACCAGCCTGTGACACATGTTCTTAAATGTGCTTTCAGAAATTATGTTCACACGGGAGAAAAGAAGCAGGAAGAGGATTCTTCCTCTTTTTCTCTAGCTATTGTTTACTAGCGTATGTGCACCCCCTACAGCTGGAAGAGGTTTGGGGCAAAATGTCAAAGCGGAGGAATCTTGCAAATATTTTCCCTTTCCCAGCTCTATTCCTCTATGAACGGTTTACTCTTCTAAGAATCAAGGGGGACATCATCCATTCATCACTGCCAAAGCCAAGTCCCGGAGTAGTTTAAATTTCAACCTGGTTTAACCCACAAAGTCAACGCATTCTCACTCCCAGCTTGTCAAATATGAATGTATTGTTCGTATCGCTCCACATAGCATTTTCGGTGTCCCCAACTGGTCATTTTTTGACATGTAGGCTGTTCCCACTAAATCAAGGGTCCCCAAACTCTGTGCCGCGAACCGGTACTGGTCTGGGGAGCCAGTTAGTACCCCAACCTTTGGGACGCAGACCGATACCGGTATAGTACTTGGTTCCCCAACCCAATCAGGAGTCTCCAACCCAATTAGGGGTCCCCAATCCTCGGGTCACGGACTGGTATCGATCTGGTACTGACATGCAAATCAGGGTTCTTGTGGTGCAGTGGTAGGGCAGTTGTCTCATGATCGGAAAATAGTGGGTTCGATTCCTGCCCGTGTGTCGAAGTGTCCTTGGGCAAGACACTGAACCCCAAATTGCCTCTGGTGGGAGGTTGGCGCCAGTGTTCAGCAGCAAGTATACGCCATTTACCATTTCCCCAACTCGATCAGGGGTCTCAAACTCTTGGGTTGAGGACCAGTACTGGTCCAGTAGTGGGACGCTGACCAGGGTTTCCAGATTCAATGATGGGTCCCAAACCATCGGGTCGAGGACCAGTACTAGTCTGGTAGTGGGACGCAAACCAGGGGTGCCCAGCCAAATCAAGGGTTCCCAACCCTCGCAACACACACCGGTATCGGTCTGGTACTGGGACATGGACCAGTGGTCTCCAATCCTAGGGACACAGATCAGTACCCATCTGGTTCTGGGACACAGACCAGGGGTCCCCCCAACCCAACCCTCGGGATGCGGACCAGTATCGGTATGGTACTGTGATGTGGATCAGGGGTCCCCAAGTTGGGGAGACCAAATAGTGACACGGTGGGGGCCCGAACCATACATCCATGTATGACAAGTGGGGAGTGAGAATATGTAGACGAAGTATGTTCAATGGCAACGTGTTTTTTTACGAAGATCTTAAAAACGGGGGTAGAAACTTGCGTAGCGACACCTGAACGCAAGAGTTTTGAAAATATACCTATGCACACGCTTTATAGACTTTTCATTGACGGTGGCCACATATTCCTGAAGGTGGTGTGAACGTAGCTTTATCCCTTCCATGTTGTACAAGCGTTCACCGTGACGCACCACTCGCAGTAAGCCTGAAGAAAAACACTTGCTCTACAAGTTAACTGAGCGGTCTATGATCTTTGTAATGGCCTTATCCAGCCATGAGGGAAAATGTGACTAAGGCTTTACTGAGTCCTTTTAACATTTTTTTTAAAAATAATTTTGTATTGCAATTTTAGAGAAATCTTTCCCTTAATTTCTTTCCTTTATAGATTCATCTTCTATATGTCACAGATAGGCATTTAAAATAAACTTTTACAGAGTTTTAATGAATCTTTTGATACTTGCCAACAATAAGAAAGGAGTTAGCAACATAATATGAAGACTATACATCTTTGCTTCTGAAAATACTATTTTTACCAATGATTGATAATAAAAAAAATCAATACAAAACTAAAGTTATTGCCCAATTAGCACAACACATTAAACTTGTATCTATTATAGACGCCTGGCAAAGGCGGATGAATAATTATAAAATTACAAAATCAAATTAGTTAAATCTTATTGGGATCGAAATAACGCCTTGCATATATTTATTCGCTCATCGTTTACACAGATAAGTGGAGATTAAACTAAAAAAAATGTTATTATTATTTGTTTTGTTGTAGTTCTGAGTTAATTGATTGGACCATTGAAGGAAAAAAGGCATTCAGAGGTAAAACAGTTTTCATATTTTGTGAGGAAAACTGTTCAAAAGCAGAAGAGGAAAAGAGAATGAGTGGAAATATTTTTTTAAATGTTTAGTTGTTAGAGAATTAATGGACTGAGATGGTGAAAATGGCAAAAATGAAACTGAAAATATTTTCAAAATTTCATTTCAGAAATGCCTTTTAAACAAAGAGGATTTACCTTCTGTTGGCCAGCGAGGACGACATCATCAGCACCATGCAAGAGCCACATGACAAAGTCACATGATGCGCACGGACATGATCGGGAGGACACAGGAGGAGTCGGGGGTGGGCGGGGCGGCGGGGTGGGGGGTGCAGTCAGGTTGGGTGGGGAGGGGTGCGTGGGGGGGAAAACATACAAAACATTTGGAAATGATGAAAACATGTCAACAAAACAAATGGAAATGTTAAGAAAATACATTGAAAACAAAGCAAAAATAAAGAAATTTGTAAATAATTAATACTCAAAACATGAGATTGAAGACATGAAGCAGCTGACAGTTTGGTTTTGGTTGTCAAAAACATCTCAAGTGAACAAGCAGAGACACACAAAGCAGGAATTTACGACACAACCAAAAACCTGCCAGGAATTGCCTCATCCATCCAATCGGCAGCTTTTTAATCTTTGTCTGTGAGAATTTTGCAGAATATATCAGTTATGTTGTATTGTGGAGCCACAACAGGAGCTGTTATTAAAATGCATCTGAAAACCAGAGGGAATTCTGCTGCAACGCAAAATAAATCATGAGAAACGACATCCGTCTCAGATCTAAACAAACGGGAAACATTTGGATTTTGTGAGAAAACATGAAGTGTTAGCTGAGGAATTACATGAACTTCAACAATTTTTAGCTAAATTAAACTATGAGTATAATACGTTAAAGTTGAGTTAGTAACAAAACCAGCAGATATCACTCAACAAAAGCGCTTTAAGAGTAAAAAAAACCCACAAAGTTCTTTCACCTTAAAATAAACACAAAGCTAAATGAAGAGAAAAGTGCTTAGAATGGGGATAAAATGCTGTTTTGCATATAATTTCAACGAATCCTGACACACAAAGCCGTCACTTCCACGTAATCTGACACTGTCTGCTCTAAGTCTTAGTCACATACACCTGTACAAGTATGGAGCTAAATTCAGGCCAATATTATTTGAAACCCAAATAAAGCTAAATGAAATTGGATGTCCAAAACTTTTTGCTATTCTAAAAAAAGATTAATTATTTTCAGCCTCAAATGTTCAATTTTTTAGGTTTCAAAATGTAACATTTCTAAACTTTTTCTTTTTTCATTTTGAACTCCTTATTTTTTTTTTTTTTTTTCCTAAACCTGAAAATTTACGTTTCAAAACTTTTAGCCCTGTTGTGGTGCATTGGGGCGGGGCTAACACAAAGGACCAATCAAAATCGATGAGGGTGGTAACTCGGCTTTTAAGATCCATCTTGGAACAACTTCAGACTATGATAGTGCAGACAATACAGCCATTATCTGACCGTAATTATAAGAGTTCTCAGAGTCAGTGAATGCACCTGGACTGAAGTTACCATCCTCATTGATTTTGATTGGTCCTTTGTGTTAGCCCCGCCCCGACGCGCAGCAACACGGCCAAACGTTTTAAAACTGAAATTTTCTGATTGAAAAACAGACCAATTTTAATAATAATAATTCAAAGTGAAAAAAAAAGATTTGAGGCTTTTTTTCAGTTTTTCAGGCTATTTTGGTGTTTAGCTAATAGCCACATGCTAGCTCTTATGGCTAATCTTGTTTCTTTTTTTTTTATTAGTTTTTCAGTCTATTTTTTAATATTTACATGCTAGCTGTATTGGCTAATTGAGGCTTCTTTTCAGTTTTTTAGGCTACTTTGAAGTTTAACTATTTTTTTAGCAACATGCTAGCTGTTTTGGCTAACTTAAGTTTAAGTTCATAATTATGTTAAAAATTACGGTTTTTATAAACAAGTTTATATGATGGAATACTTGACTGCCCAGCTACAACTAAAAATGGATGTCTTTTTGAAAATATGGGCTGGAGTGACTATTATTTTTGAATAACATCTACTACATCCTAGGTATCAGCTCCCATCATAATTCCCTTATTTTGACTGTTAATATTCCTGGTCTATATATAGATGTGTAAGTTAATGTGTATGGATGGATCTATGTGTGTCTCCAAATAGGAAAACTTCTAATTGTCTATATAATTGTTTTATTTTATTTTTTTTCCTCTTCTTTCTTTATATAAGTAATATGCCCAATCTCAACGCATGTTTGTGTTCACTATGATTTTGTTAATTGCCTGTATTTTTTTTCAATATTTAAAAAAAAAAATTATGGTTTTAAGGTTTTAAAAATGTAGTTTTAGAGTTTTAAATGTTTATCCTCTTCGGTCCACGCCCTGAGGTGTGTTTTGGATTTTGTTTGGATGAGTCTGACACCCCTGCACCTCATCTAGTATATCATTATCATTATCTAAGGGCAGTTGTGGTTAAGGTTATACAGAATGGTGGTGTTGGGTAAAGCTCACACACCATTAAAAGCTTTAAAAGCAGTAAAAAAAATCAACACAGTGGCCACAAACAAATGAGAAGTTTTAGAGAGCAAAAATTATTATTTTTCATCCAAAAATCCAACATAAAAGTTGTTTTTGCAACAGTTGTTGAGCTAAAGCTCGACTGGGCCCAGAAATGACTCAAAGCAGACAGAATGAAAGTGATGGAGCGTTGAATGAACCTGAACAGCTAATAAATGGACCGCATTTATACGGCACTTTTCTTGTCCACTCAAAAGTGCTTAGACGCTGCAGGCCACATGAACTTTCACACTCTGCTTTCTTCCTCTGTGTCTATTTCTCCTGAAGTATTCTTCAACATGTGGACCAAAAAGCTGGGAATTGAACTGCTGACCTTCCAGAGGGCAGAAAAAAAAACTACCTGGTCTTCTCTAAGCTCCTGAGAAGAAGAACGCCGTGGTTCCAGGTACTCCAGCGTACCACTAATCCAGACTTTAAGGACCTCTTCCATACTATTATAGAGTGGTTAGAAGATGTGTCTTCCTGAATCACATTTGAAGGGTTTGGCACAGAAAATGATTCCAAAGAAGAAACATGGAATAGAACTGGGACGTATCACTGAAAAAATAGATTTAAATTCAACTAATACCTGTTTTTTTTATATTTTTGAGATAATTGAAAAAAAAATTGAAAGTCTATGTTAATAAAATGTCCCATTTATATTAAATGCAGCTAATATTAGTATAATAAAGACACAAAAAGTGACTTTTTTTTTTATTTGGCAAATATTATTCATAGTAACTTTGCAAAAAAAAGTGAAAATTATAATGTAATAGATTGTACTGTATGTATACACTCAAATATTTCTATTTAAGGATTAGTTATAAAATGCCATCATGTGTTTACACACTCACTGGCCACTTTATGAATCAAACCCGACTGCAAATTTCTAATCATCCAATCACATAAGCAACTCAGTGCATTCAGCCATGTGGACATGGTCAAAGCGAGCACCAGAATGGAAGAGAAAGGTGATTGAAGTGAGTTTGAGCGGGGCATGACTGCTGAAACTGATGATCCGCTGGGATTTTCACCCACGACCATCTCAGAGAATGGTCAGAAAAAGAGAAAATCTAATGAGTGGGAGTTCTGTTGATGTTAAAGGTCAGAGGAGGACGGGCAGACTGGTTCCAGTTGATAGAAAGACAACAGTAACTCAAATTATTACAGCAACCTTGAGGCAGATGGGCTACAGCAGCACACCTATTTGAAATCAGGACTCGAAATTCACACTCAACATTAAAAAAGTCTCTAGCCACTTTGGATGGTAAAGCATTGACAATGACTTTTAAGGTCACCTACCTCCCCCATTCGGCTAGCACAAATATCCAACCCAGAGTTAGATCAAACATTTAATTCTGACAGCAGATGGTGCATTCAGGGACTGCATGGATTTTCGCACTCATACAACTTCATGAAGAGTGCACTCTTGCTGCGTTCAGGTGCACTGCAGCCAACACAAACACACTCACTTTAACTCTATGTCATTGTTATTCTTTGAGATGACACAACAACCACACGCCGATCTGTAAGAACACACAATAAGGCAAAGCATTGCACCTTTTTCAATATATGCATGTTTTTTTTATGAATGATATTCTTGAAGAAAATAACTTTAAAGTAAATATTTTATTGTTTATCACTAGTTTTAATCTTTATAGAAATATATTGAATTAACCAAAAGCGTGGTCTTAATTTTTTTTTAATGCAATTAGGGCTGCCATGATTATTTAAATAATTAACTATTAAAGTGGTCGACAACTAATTTAATGGTCGTTACTTTATATTATATGCAGTTAGACTGCAGTAAAGTTGAAAGTTATAATGGCATTCTGCCCTTTTGGACTATTTTGACATTTATTGAGGATTTTTAGGCTAATTTGGAGTTTAGCTAATATTTCAACTACATGCTAGTTATTTTGGCTAATTTAGGGTGTTTTCCGTTTTTTAGGCTAACTTGGATTTGGCTAATATTTCAGCTACTTGCTAGCTATTTTGGCTAACTTAGTTTTTTTTTAAATTATGGAGTTTAGCCAATATTTCAGCTACACGCTAGTTTGACTAACTTAGGCTTTTTTTAAGGCTATTTTGGAGTTTAGCTAATATTTTAGCTACATGCTAGCTGTTTTGGCTAATTTAAGATTTTTCAATTTTTTAGGCTAACTTGGATTCAGCTAATATTTCAACCACATGCTACCTATTTTGGCTAACTTAGGTTTTTTTTTCCCAGTTTTTAAGCTAATTTGGCATTTAGCTAACATTTTGTAGCTGGCTATCAGCTTTAACGTTTTTAGCTATCAGCACTAGCATCTTCAGTGGCCAAATTCAGCTTAGAAATTTCACATGAACCTTATTTTAGGTAATGCTATATATCTAGTTTTTAGTTAGTTTAAAGTTAATGATGGTTAGAATGTGTGCTTTATATCCAGTTTGCGCATGACCCGATTAGTCGACTAATTGGATAAAATGATCGGTGATTATTCGACTATTAAAATAATCGTTTGTGTTAGCACTAAATGCAATACATAACCATAACAAACTATACAAAAATATTTTACAAATATCCATAAACTTTGACTCACAAACAAAAACTAATCAGTTCGTATTAATCAATATTCAATACTTCCACAACATTTTGCTGCGTAATGTTTGTAGTTAAATTAAGAAAATTCTTTTAAAGAAAGATATGTTTTCACTAAAAAAAAATCAGACATTAGAATTGTCTTTTGTTCAAATAACACTAGGTCTACATTTCAGTAATTTTATAAAATCGGACATAAGATGACATTTTTAATTCATTTTTTACTGTTTTGTTTTTGCAAGACAATAATCATTTACTGAAACTAAATAAACAAAAAGTTTCGGTTGGAAATATATTAATTATTTTTCCATAGAAACGTTTGGCTTGTAGAGTCCAAAACCGGACTCATTTAGAGCCCTGACTGAAATATTCCACTTCTAAATATTCCACATATTTTGTAAAAGGACATTTCCATCTGCAATTCAATGAAACAAAGTTTCCAAAAGGATGTTAGAAATCCAAACGTTCCTCATCTGGCGCTCATGAACGACTGTCATAACAAAGTCAGTCCATTAGATGCTAATGGAACTTCTTGTCAGCTTGTGTCAAAACATGGTCAGCACATGGTGGAATGTGGTGTCATCAGGTGACCCCCCCCCACACACATCACACAAAACACCACAAACTCTGCAGCCACACTTGGGTTTTAGTCAGTTAATTATGACACACACTCAAAACCCACATGTTTTGGACACAAACACATTTTTTTTGAGACATTTAGCAGAGCTAATAAAGCATGTGAGTTACTAGGGAGGGATTTTTGTGCCACCATATTGCAAGTAAAAGTCAGTTTTGAGATCAAAATGTTACAAGTTTCAAACAAAATGTAAAGTCTTGCAAATAAAATATTTAATATTTGCTTTCAATAACTTTTTTTTTGCGTTTGCAAACTATTTTCTTTCTTCAAAAAAACAAACAGACATTTTTAGATGCATAGTACCTCATCTTGCTTTTCGCCCTATCTTTGGTTTTGTGTTCAACATTTTCTCTCAGCGTTACGTTTGCGCCACCCCAAACAGCCTGCTAAATTGGTCTAAATTTGATCCAATCAGCCGTCTCTGCGTCGCATTGCCTTTGGACTTACAATCGGCGCCGTTTGGTCGGAGTTCTACAGTCTTCAACCATTCTGGCCCGTTTCTCTTTGAACAGAACTCAGAAGGAGCAACAAAGATCAAATATACAACAGGATTCTGTATTGAATCAGAATTAATTTAATTTATAAGTAGAAGAAATGTTATTTTTAACTTTTAATGTTCATTTTCACATTTTGACTTATTTCTAAGAACTCTTGTTTACTTTTGTTCAGAGTAGAAAAAATATTAATGAAAAAATTCAATTTTCTCCGAATGTTTTAACTATTTATTCATGAAAAAACTTTGGTCCATTTATACAAATCATAACTGTAATGTAATGTAAGCTGGACGGAGAGGATGCTGAGACGTTTTTCCTCTAATAATAGATAACATAAATAAATAACATAATAAATAGAGAATATATTTGAGCTTGAGAAAGCGAGATGAGGCACTATGCATCGAAAATGTTTGTTTACAAAAATATTTGCTCGCAAAAAAAGTTTGCAAATGCAATTGAAAAAAAATGTAATATTTTATTTGCGAACACTTCACATTTTGTTTGCAACTTGGCAAACTTTTGATTTTACTTGCAATATAGAGACACAAAAATCCTTCCATAAGTTACATGTTTCTGCTGCTTTGAGAACCATACTTAACGTGTGAAACTTTTACGATCTAACGAAGATCTACGCTAACTGTGAGGTCAAGCGAGTTACGACAGATGCGAGTGAGGACGGACACACGGCACACCGCTGGGCTGGCATACTCACTAAGGGGCAAAATGGTGGCAGCGATAGCTGGCAGAGTCTCTGAGGAAACTGAAAGATGGCGGAAAAACAGCATGAGAGGAACAAGAGCCTGAAGAGTTTCAGAGAGAATCAAACCGGGCCAGTCGGGCGGCGATGATGTTAATCATGTTTTCAGTCAGCTGAAGGTGCGTGGATGAACATGGCCTTTCTGGTCCGATTACATGTTTGTCAAGAACAGGATTTGCAATTGTTTATGCATTAAAGTTGCATTTTTTTGTCTTTAAATTCAGATTAGTCTGGCTTTGTAAACCTTATTTGCTTGTCTTGTTTCAGGCTGTTTAAAGCAACATGATGCTATCATTCTGCAGAAAAGCATTCAAGGTTGCCCATTTTTCCTCAAATATAGTAAGAAGAGACGAACAGGGGAAAAAAAGAAGCTAAGCTACGGGGACAAATTATTCTAAAAAAATACTACCTAGCTTCAACAATACTAACATCTTTTAAAATACAATAATTAACCAAAAATAGATTCAAAAACCACAACCATTAACTTAACAGCCAACAGTAAAAAGTTTTTTTGTTCTTTGCCTCCACCAGTAGGGGGAGCCACAGTCACCTTTAGTATTCAAAAGGCCTCTTTAAAAGTTCTTCTTTAAGGAACAGAAATACTTCAATTATGCTTTACCTGTTCTTTTTATGTAAATAAAATAAGTTTTACGATAATCCTCAAAATATTGTATTAATCCTCTCAAGGTTGTCATGATTTATTCTTGTTTAGTGATGAGATTAAACAACTTTTTCAAACAATTTTATAATGTAAGCCTCATAAATCCATTACCTTTGAGACTAAACAGAATAAAACACCAATTTATAACTAAAATGCTAAATATAATCTGTGTTCTAGTGATGGAAAAATCCAAAATCTGATGATTCCCTGCAGTTCTTGATAGCAACTTTCATTTTAATTTAACATAAAAACAATTAAAATCACATTTAACAAATATATCTTAAAATTTTGTTGTGTATTAATGCTTGAAAAGATAAGTTATGTATCCAGTTTGGACAGAATCAACATGTTTTACACTTTCTGGAACAAAAAAAGAACTTTAGAACTAATCTCAGAACAGAAAACGTCTCTAAATATAAGCAGAAAGACAGGATGGGATTTCTGATCCAGCTGGGAGATCATTTCTATTCAGCATTTTCTACAAAAAGATAAAAAGGCTTTCTGAAGAATCTCTTCAAAGATGTATGAAATCATGAAGAAAAACTGTAAATGAAAACAAACGTGATAAAAGCAGAGACAAACCAACGCAGAAAGACAGGGAAGAGAAAAACTTACTTGTGACAGAATACTCTGAGGAGTCCAGTGGAAAACAGAACAGATGGAAAAATCATGGAAAAACAACACAAAAGAGAAAAAAAACACACAACAACAAAGACAATGAAAATGATGAAGCAATGAACGCAATCACTCAAGAATCTGTCAGTACTACTATAGCGCAACCACTTTTTATTTTTTACGAAAATAAATCTTACATTTCATGAGTCATTTCATCCTAAAAAAAAAAATCTCATTTAAATAGTTTATTTAATGAAAAAGTTATTTGTTTTTTTTTTACTTTAAATCATATTTTTAACCCCAAGTTGTATTTGTGAACAGTAAGGTGACTTGTTTAAAGAAAGTATTGTTTTCTTTTGTTTTTATATTATATTTTATATAATATTACTTATTTTCAAGGGTTTTAATATTGTAATTAAAAGTCTTCTTACAAAAGTAGCATTTAGCAACAGGACAGAAGTTTAAAGTAAACATACATTTAAATTAACGTTTTGATTAAAAAAAAAAAAAAAAGTAATTCAACGCGTATTTAGCCGTCCATTGTTGCTGTTTGACTTTGAAGAAAAATGCTAACAATTTTCATAAATATTAGGATTGTAGTTTTAATATTTTTTAATCTAAATTACTTTATTTAATTTATATTTACAGTTTTAACATGTCAAATAACTGATTAAAATAATGGAAAGAGTAGATCTTTTTAAAATGGGTTTAAAGCACAAAGTAAACAGATTTCTTCACCAGTGTAGTTATTTTTATAATATTTGACAGTAAAATGAGGAAAACGATGATAAATCATAAAGATGTAAAATGCCATATGCTTGGCTTTTCTTGAATTTTGAACTCATTGAAATCTGCTGCAGCAGAAGAACCTTACATGACACAGGATGTACTTTTTTGTAGGGAACTTGTTTCCTGCAGTCTGTTAAAAACAAAATACGTGAAAATGGTTATTTAAGGGAAGTTAAAATAATTCAATTAAAGTAAATATTAATATTAGATCAGAAACTACTCCAAATAGCTCTTATATTTTTTATTTTTTACTTATATATTTGAGGCTGCAGAAATCTGGTCTAGAATTAGTGATATTTAGACTGTTGTAGCACTTAAAATAGAATATGTTTTCGAAAAAATGCATAAACATGCACTTTAAGATATGAAACTTTTCTTTTTTTTAAAGTTTAACTTGCTTAAGATATAATATTTTTTTAAAATGTTATATAAAAAGGGTAGGGCATCATCGTTTATTTAAAAAACTTTAGCCACATAAATTCTACAAGTTCCATCAGCAGATTAAATTATAACAAGATATAAACATGTTGGATTCTATTTTTTTAAATTATTTCCAGTGAACATTTTATAGTCCTATAATTCAGATAAATCTGTCTAACAGCATCCACTTTAGTTTTTTTTTTATTATTTAGCGATCTCACAAAAGCACTAAAAGCCTGTTTATGTCTCTGATAAAAGGAAATGTAATTAACCTGCCGCAGACAATCAGAAGCAACTTGTGATTTGAGGAGCAAAAGCTTAAATTAAAACTAAAGGGTGATTGATTTTTGAACTGAGGTTGTGTGAAGCTCTTTTGGACAGTCAGCATTGCGCAGCGTTTGCATCATGCATCTCCATGTCCACATCAGAGTCTTTTTCTGCAGCGCGCTGCTGCTGCAACACTAACCGTGTCTGATGGACGACCACAGCTGAATGTCACTATTTCACACATACTTGGATACAGTTTGATATGGAGAAATGCTTTTAATGGTTACAGTAATGACACGTAATGCAATGTGCTGCAATACTCCACGACATTTTCGGCCTGCCGTGCATCCGAGTTTTTTACGTTTAAAGGGGAAAAAAAAGGGCCTGAAGCGAGTAAAAAGTGACATTATGGTTGAAACTACTTACTGGACTTGATTCTTTCATATTCACTGCACCTCATCAAAGCTAAAGCGGGGGCACTATAGGTCAAAGCTCCTTAGATTCAGGTAATAATTTCAGTTTCTACGTTTTCCTGCAGTTACAGAACGTTTTTTTAAGAGTGAAAATAATTTGATCGTGAATTCTAATTATTGTTTTTTCTTATGAATACTAATTATCCATTAGTGCAAAACACAACCTCTTTAAAAAATAAAGGTACATTAATTGAATGCATCAAACGACACCAGAGGGATGAAGGACATCTCTTAGGCTTTAGTGAATTGGGATTAATGAAGGGGGTGCTGAGGAGGAATTCTTCTACAGGATCAGTGAGGTGATGAAGCACAGATCAAAGCATGACAGAGGCTGGTAAAAAAAAAAAAAAAAAAAAAAATCAGAGACGACCATTGACTGTATATGAGAGCTGGACTGAGTGACTCCCGCTCCGGCGTTCCAAACAGGAAGTACCTGCTGGCTCCAAGAAGAGCCGTAGACTTCTATAGAGATCCAATCATCGTTTGATTTTCAAAGCGCTCTCCCGTTGATCTTTTAATTACGATTGTGTCGTTTTTAGGCCAAATCACAAACACTGAAATTCGCCTCTGAGTTGTGGGCGGGACAGTTGGTGAGGAGTGAGCCGGCCTACATTCTCGTCATCTGTTCTTTCATACCCTCCCCCACTATCTTACAGCCCCAACCTGATATAACTGGTGCAACAAAAATGGAACAAATGTTGAAGCTTTCCAGCCGGATTCCAAACAAGCCGTACATGAATGGATTTAGTGGTGGACGGAGCAGAGCAGAGAGCTTGTGGCCCGCCAATCTTAGATTTTATGTAACATAACGCTACTTAAACAGCATTTTTCAAAACGATTTAAATCAAGAAACACTGTTTTTTTTTGCAGATTGGCCCGTGGTGCAACTTATACCAAGTTTTAGCAGTTGAGTCCCACTAGCAACCACTAGAGGGCACTGTAGGTTTGTGTATTAGTATTTGGAAACGCTGAAGAAGAAGAAGAAGAAGTGCCGTCCAAACCAAACATGGCTGAGAATCGCATCGTTCTCCTCATTTATCTCCAGGGGCCCGTTTCAAGAAGCAGGTTTTGTTGAAACTCTGAGTTCGTGAACTCCAAATTCAGCAACACTCTGAGTTTTCGGTTTCAGAAAGAGAGATAACTTAAACCTGTGAAAGTGGGCGAAACCAAGCCAGTTTCAAGAAGCGGTTAAGCTGAACTCATTCCTGCGATTACGGAGATGACTGGTTAAATTATTAACAGATCAAGAACCATTCCTTACTTAAGTGATAAAATAACCTTCCTGATATTATTATTTATTCATTATTTGAAATGATTGTAGACGTACGCATTAACTCTGCAGTTTTACTCTCTCTCTTTGTTTTACGCTGCAGCTGTGTTGCTTTTAGTGGCCAATGTTCTCGTAGTCAGCTTGCAGGAATTTAGCAATTTCCATTGCCGGAAGTACGGAACTCTGGTGTTTGTTCCCATTGCCATGGTGAATCGGGCTGTCTTTGCTCCATTGATCAGGGCTTTTAACGGTCGCGACGCTCGCACCTGATTCTGGTTCTGACAACTTCAAGTTGATTGAATCAAAGTTCTTCAGCTGTTCTGAAACCGAAAACTCTAAGTTTGCGAATTTTGAGTTCAGTGACTCTAAGTTCAAGTTTCAACTCTAAATTTGTTGAACCTGCTTCTTATTAATATTATTGTTTTTATTTTTCTCCTCTTGGAGGAATACGGGACAGCAAGGCATCAAACTGGGTTACAAACAGAGAGAAGAGCCCCTAAAAACACCGCACATGTGGAGTCCCAACAAGCTCACTCCTGATTGGCATGAGTGGTTACCATAGAAACGCCACACTTAATCCATCTAGTTCTCAGGTACAGTCAATGGACACAATCTTAAAAAGCCTCAGGAAGAGGTAGTTGCCTGCTAAAGCTAACTGGTTATAGAGAAAGATAGACTTTATAAGGAGCTCTTATTTGAATTTGTATTTCTATTTTAGCGACAAAGATTATGGATCTCCTCACCGCATACTGGACGTTTCCATAAAGCGTCAATATCTCTCGAAGACGCTACAATCTGTGTCCTTTGACAGTAACAAGAGTGTCTAGAATAACCAAAGCTGGCAAAAAAAACACCTTAAAGTTGAACATTTCTTGAGAAACACTTTTAAAAAAGAATGTTCTTCCTGCATTTCCTCGTGCGCTGCCATTACCATCACAAAGTAGAAACTATCATGCGCAGGACCTGACCCGTGGCTGCAGTAGGAGAAATGTATTCTGTCAGTGATCTATAAATACTGAGCTGACACGTCCTCACACTGAAGTGTAAATTAGCTTTCAGAATGTACAGCTTCTTTCCTGAAAGCTTCAGTGGAACCAGCTGAGCTAAAAAAGAAATACTGGATTCTGAGAAACATGACAATGTCTGCCTTTTCTAACCAATACCAAGAGCACAATATCAAGCCCTAGTAAAGGGTCCAGATTGGCTAAATTAACATTTGGAGGGTGAATTCTGACATGTTAGTTGGATTACTGCTTGTTTTGCCTGGATGAAAGAAAAAAAAAAAATTACAGTGGAGCTTGGCGCCAGAAGAGAGGAGTGTAAGGTGGGATGCATCTGGGCTCAGCTAGAAGCAAGCGGGCGGCGAAGTGAGCTACAGCGTTCGCTTGAAAGCACCGGGGTCAGGGGAGCACTTCTTCAAAGCAAAGACACTAGAAGCGAGCGAGGTACTTACGGACTGGCTTGGTCTTGAAAAAGCTGACCGCGCTGCTCTCCCCTTCGCCTTTGCCGTTGATGGCGGACATCTTGACCTCGTAGGTGGTCTCTGGTTTCAAGCCAGTGACAAGAATCTTTGTGTTGCCTGTTGAGGAAAAGCCACAGTTATTTCATTAAATGTCTTTGAGAGGAAAGTTTGAGGAAAATGTTTGGGTAGAAACAGGAAGACAGTCACCGAAGCGTTTCCAGGGGTCTTTTAAATAAAGTTACAGTATTTCCACAGGATAAGTCGCAATTTTTTTTCATGGTTTAGCTAGGGGTCCGACTTATATTCAAGAGCGACTTATTTGTGATTATTTTTTAAACATAAATCGGCTCGTATAGTCTCTATGGCAGTGGACACATTTGATGCGTGGTAAAAGGAGGCAGTTTGATGTGTGAATCAGGTTCAGTGTGAACACAGTGTTACACTGGACTAAGAGAATTTTTTTCAAACGTTAGACTTTTCTCCCAAAAGTGTTTCTTGGTCTTGATTAGACATTTTTTACTCCAGCAACTTATACTTTAGTGCGACTTCTTATGCCGTAAGATGTGACTTATACTCCAGTGCAATTTATACTCTGGTGCAATTTACGCTCCGGTGTGACTTATACTCCTATGTGACTTATACTCCGGTGTGACTTATACTCCTATGTGACTTATACTCCGGTGTGACTTATACTCCGGTGTGACTTATACTCCGGTGTGACTTATACTCCTATGTGACTTATACTCCGGTGTGACTTATACTCCTATGTGACTTATACTCCGGTGTGACTTATACTCCTATGTGACTTATACTCCGGTGTGACTTATACTCCTATGTGACTTATACTCCGGTGTGACTTATACTCTAATGCAACTTTTTATTTCGTGCAACTTAAATTCTGGTGGGACTTATACTCCGTGGGGGTTATACTCTGATGTGACTTTTACCCAGATACAATTTATATTCTGGTGTGATTTATATTCTGGTGGTACTTATATTCTGAGGGATTTATACTCCGAATGCAACTTATACTCTGTTGCGACTTACACTCTGATGTGATTTATACTCCGAAGTGACTTATACTCCAGTGCAATTTATACGCAGGTGCGACTTACAGTCCGCGGCAACTTATACTCCAGTGCGACCTATACCCCGATGTGACTTATACTCTAGTCCGACTTTTTATTCCTTGCGACTTAAATTCTGGTGGGACTTATGGTACTTATGGTTGGATGTGACTTTTACTCTGATGCGACTTATAGTCCGATGTGACCTATACTCCAGTGCAACTTCGACTCTGGTGCAACTTACACTCCGATGTGACTTATACTCTAGTGTAACTTTTTATTCTGTGCAACTTAAATTCTGGTGGACTTATACTCCGATGGATTTATACTCCGATGCAATTTATACTCCAGTGCGACTTATACTTTGATGTGACTAATAATCTAGTGCAACTTTTTATTCGGAGCATCTTAAATTCTGGTGAGATTTATTCTCCATGGGGGTTATTCTCTGATGTAACTTTTACTCAGATGCGATTATATTCTGGTGTGACTTATACTCTGATGGGTTTATACTCCGATGCAATTTATAATCCAATGTGATTTATACTCTGGTGCAATTTATACTCAGGTGCGACTTATATTCTGGTACGACTTACACTCAGATGTGACTTATACTCTGGTGCAACTTACACTCCACTGCGACTTATACTCCAGTGCGACTTATACTTCGATGTGACTTATCCTCAAGTGCGATCTTTTTTATTCCGTGCGACTTAAATTCTGGTGGGACTTATGCTCGGATGTGACTTCTATTTTGATGCAATTTATATTCTGATGTGACTTATACTCTGATGTGACTTTTACTCTGATGTGACTTTTACTCAGATGCGACTTATAATCTGGTGTGACTTGTACTCTGATTCAACCTATACTCATATGTGACTTTTAATGCGATGTGACTTATACTCCGATGCGACTTATTCCTCCGATGTGACTTATAGTCTGGTGCAATGTATGTTCTGGTGCGATCTATACTCCGATAACAAAAAAAAAGCCCTTTTCTAATTACTTTTCCCTCTTCCCCTGATTCATAACAATTTGAATAAAGAAATACTCAGCAATTCTATTTTAAAAAGTCCTCCATCATCAGAAAAATGCTATAAGAATATGCTAATAACACAACTTTGATTGGATTGTGTCATTACAGTCATGTTTTCAGGGATGACTAATGAGGGAACTAAATTATTCAGCACATAAAGACATCATCTCCCTTGGATGCCAGTGTGGAGATATAAAGTTCACTGAGAAATATTTAAAAATTTGATAGTAAATTAGGGACAAAATTAAGACTTGCAACTCAGTTATTGGAGTGGCTGCATGCCAAGATTTATGCTGAACTGATGCACATGGTGGTCACAACTCTGTTGTTTTTGATCAACTCTGAGGTGAACATTTGAGGGCCGAAACCCACTGAGAACTAATTAGTACACAGACAGCTGAGCCATTGATTTAAAGTAGAGCCATGGCGATAGTTGAGGGTAACTGTCAATAGACGCCTGGCTTTTTCACCTGGGTTCTTGATAAAAACCCATCAAAGACAGATGGGAATGAACAGATGTACTGCTGCTACAGTTTATATAGACAGATTGATCCTCTCTCTCTCTCTGAGGAAGGGGTCTCATTGGTCAAGACTTCATGCACTGCAGCAAGTCCTCCAAAGAAATGAAAAACACCAAACTTATCGCTAACCACGACTGGGCAGACATCAACATTTTTAGTGCATTCTTTCTGAATGTATTATCTCACATCAAATCCTCATTATTGTTTGTTGAGCTCGTTAGAGCCTCCCATCATGTTCAGTTCTGAGTTTTCAACAAAAGCAGACTTGGATTGGATGGTAAGGTTTGTTTATGAACCGACTGATTTGGTTTCCAAAAAGTAGAACAATACGTTTTACTTCACGTAAAATGTAAACGCGTACCCATGGTGTAAGTCAGTGGTTGCTAACCTTATTCCGGTTTAATGTCAAAATATGTCAGAAAATATTTTCACATATTGATCTCTACAAGGTTAAAGCTTTCAGTTTCCCTTAACCTTTGAGGGTATCTTCATCCTCTAACTGGTTTGTTCAAAAGATTACATGAAAGAAAAATAAAAAAATAAAAAAATAAAATAAAAAATTAAAATGTATTATTATTATTAAGAAACTTTCAAATGTGATTTCCCAAAGTGGAAGCTGCAAAAATGTCCAAATAGGATAAAATAAATAATGAAATCTAAATATAATCCTAAACATGAATCTACGGTTTGAACAACTTTATTATCAGCATCCTCACAACATTAGACAAACGGTTGCTGAATTTTCTGCATTATTATTATTATTATGGTCTGTAGGAACAAACAGGACTCTCAGTTTTCATCTGTTAAATGCAGCTTTCTTTTATTTTGAAGTCAAAGGCTCTTCTTCTGTTTACTCATTGGATCTTTTGTGCCAAAAAAAAAAAATTGTTTTTTGTTAACTTTGGTAGTTTGGGGGTTGGCTGTTGTGGGGAGAATTGCAGTTTTTTCAAAATAAAACTTCCTTAAAAATTATATTATAAATAAAAATTCCCAAAAATGTAGATTGTGTTTTTTTTTTTTTTCTCCAGCCTGTTACCAACTGTCCTGAGGGCTGGTTCGGGTCCACGGACCGTGAGAGGACTGGTGACCACTACTATAAGTGATTAAAAAGTTGATTTTCATCTACTTCTTTTGTCTTTGCTCCCATTTTCCTGATGCTTCATGCAATTATTAATTCCAGATTTATAAAATTCAAGTCATCTTGAACGAGCATTAACTCACTTGAAATCGTTTTACCGAAATGTAAAAAAAATCATTATGGAAATAAAGGTTTTTCAGGTTACATGGTATTGTGACAGCTCTGTTTCCACCCGAAATAGGTTTTTATTTATTTTATTGTAGCCTTTATTTTACCAGGAATTGGCTTGAGATAAAGTTTCTTAATTGAGGGAGACCTGGTAAAGAGGCATCGACACATAAAACATAAAATCATGAAAAAAAAGCTCAAGAATAGCATGTAAGTAGAGGTGTAAGAAAATTTTGATTCAGTGAAATATCGCAATACTGCCAATTTTTAATTATTATTTAAAAGCAAACATGTCTTACTTTTGTTTTCCTGTTAAATGTAGGGTTGGGCAGCGATTGGGTTCTATGCCGTTCCTGTGCCATAGCGGTTCTATGGTTTCGGTTTCGATTCCTAATCGGTGCAAATTTTGGTACTTCAGTAATAAAAATAATGCCTACATCTTCCCAAATCAACACATTTTCATTCAGACCTTCATGTCAAAAATGGACGTTTTGAGTGTTGTTTTTTGACTGTTATTATTAAATCAGAGCTCCACAACCTCCAAGCCACAAACCAATGGCCCCTCCCCTCTTTCGCGCAAACCGGCTGTGCGGCCCTCTTTCGCCATGCGGCGAATTCGCTGCTCCCCGCCTGTCAAACGTCTGATCCTGAGCTTGTCTGAGGATTTATCTGGGGATTTTAATCTCACTCTGGGGTGTGTCTGGATGACAGCCGCTAAATAAAATAAATAAAACATCAGTTTGGAGTGGTCGAGCTCCGCTGAAGTCCTTGAGGTTGCAGCCAGAGAACCGCCGCTCTGCGACAGGACAAAATGCCCAAGTTGGATTAATATTTTAATATTTAATTGGGTCACTGAAAACGTCACGTGCCCAAACCTGAGTTCCTGATTGGCTGATGCGATACAGCAACCTGTCAAACTTCTGTATCTGCTGTGAAATGCAGCCAGGCATTCAAGCGCTGCGCGCCGCATGCTAGCCTCTTCAGCGGCTTTACATGAGCCCGCCCACTATCGCAAGAAAAGCAACGGGATTGGCTAGAACTTTAAAGTACAGAAGAGAGTAGGAGTGATTGAAATAGACCTTCAATGAAGGTAAGCACCGAAATCTGGCACCGTTTGCAGGAGCTTCTTTCAGTTTCGGTAGAATCGTGTGAATTTTAACGGATATCTACTTGGAACTGAACTTCGATGCCCAACCCTACTTAAATGTTTCTTAAATTGCCAAAAGAAAAGCGCCAAGAAATTGCTTTGATAAAAGCAACTTGTTCATGAGATACATAATGTTCTGATCATTAAATAATGTGTAATTTACAATGTGATTTTTGTGAAAAATATATTATTTTCAGATCATTCAGAAGACATAATTAAAAAAAAAAGTAAAATATCGTCTTGGGATATATTGGGATACATAACGTATTTTGTCCCGTCTTAGATTTGGGGAATGCTTTATACACATATACGTTTCATAACAAATTGTGGCGCTCAAACTCATTACTGTTAATTGTATTCACGAGTTGGTTGGCCTGTTTTAGCTGTTCGTAGGAATACACTCTGGCACAAATTTATATACAAGGGACTTCTTCCTTAATATTTGAGTTTTATCTGTTTTATTTCATCATATTCATTTATTTTTAGCGTATTTTAATTCTATGACCTGTCTTGGTTGTGTGTAATTTTTGCCTCTTGACCAGGACTCCCTTGAAAACGAGACCAGTGGATCTCAATGGGATTTTTTTCCTGGTAATAATAATAAAAAATAAATAAAACACATCGCATAATGACATATGTATTGTGATACGTATGGTATCGCCAGACTCTTGCCAATACTCCTCAGTTACACACAGTATGTACCTGCCAGATGACACTCAGAGTTTCATGGGGTATTTTTATGAGGACAATTCAAAGCCCTTTGATTTGCAGCAGATGTGTGGAGAACATTCTGACCAACAGACGGGTTATCCGCCTCTCTTCGGACTCCTGCCGCCTCTCCCTGCTGTCCCTCACCTCGTGTGCGCTGTGGGTTTCGTTGCCTTGCGTCTGGACAGTTTCCCTCCACACCTGAATTACCATCAGCTCATTATCCTGCAGCCTATCTACCTTTTGTTTACCCTCCACCTGTTGCCAGGTTGTGGTTGGTGCCAGCCTGGTAACACCAGCCATCAGGCGCCCTTTGTTTTCTCAGGCGAAAGCTTCGCCTTTTCGGTCCTTTGCTCTGTTTAATTGTCTTTGGCCTCCTGTTCCCCAAGATTTCCCAAGAACCCAGCTCGTCTCTCAGTCGGCCTTTTCAGCATCAGTTTCACCAGTTTGTCATTTGGTCATTCTTGTGTGTTTTTGGCTGGTGGGAACGAAAATACATTACATTTTTGGGATGCAAATGCAGGAACGTGGAGCAAAGCGGGACACGCTTTTGGAAAGCAGTCCTTCCAAAAAAAAAAAAAGGCTTGATTATAATTGCAAAGGGACCCTGTGGCTTCATGTCCAATTATTTAGTTGTAGGAAAATAAATTGAAATAAAGGAGGGGATGTAAAACAAGCCCCCTTCAGGTGTAAAACTCAAGGCTAGCTATTAGCAGACGCTGTCAGATCCATCTTAGACTACAGAGAATAAATTGAACCCAAGAAAGACGCATCAGAGGAGCCCAAAGATTTTAGTCACGATATACTTTCTAATACCCACTCATGCATTTCTTCACTTTTGTCAAAAAAAGTGACTCGGCTGATATCTCACTGTTCGATACAAAGGAAAGTAATTTCATGGGTGAGAGCAAATTTAGGCTCTAAGAAGCACCTAAGGAACATCTTTCCATTACTGTGACACCATGTATCAGATTAACTTTTCCCTCTCCGAGTGAATCAAGCATTAGTGACTGTTAGGGGAAACCTTATGAATACATCTAAAAAGCATGAGGCTGGATTGATTCGAAGCAGCTCCTTTTAGCACCAACATGAAATTGATGTTGCCGCTGAAATGCTTTGATGAGATCTCCGGTTGGCCTGCGTTCATTTGGCTTCAGACGTTTATTATTCAGAGACTCGAGCAGGTATCGCACAATCAAGCGACTTCAGCGGTTTTCCGGTTTGCAGTACAAGAAATATATTTGAGTTGGGTTTTCTTGTGAGGGTTAAATAGGAGTGTAAAGACTGAAAAAAAAACCTCATTTAAATTCTTGTCTCATAGCGGACTGAGATCTGAAGTGTGGGCCATTTAACCTTGATATTTTTTATGGTTATTGATTGAGTCACGATGTGCATCTTAATGACATCTTGGCTTTTCCAAGCAGGATGAAACATGGATTAAGAAAAAAGGATTCAAATAAAACTGAAAAAATGGAAAACATTTCTCAAATGTGACACAGCTAAAATCTTTTTCATCTTTACAATGGTTAAAAATGCTAATACACACTATTAAATGAATAAAAAAGTTGCATTACCTGCGATAACTGAAGCTTTTTGTTGAAAATGATGACGCAATTTACTTTAATTGCTGAAAGGATTTGTTGAAAATGCAAAAGCTATGCTAAATTTGCTAAAAGACTGTAAATTTCATTAAAGAACTATGAAAGTTGACCTACATTTCTGAAAAAACTTGTAGTAAAGTTGCTCAAAAATCCCTGATACCTGCCAATTTTGCAAACATTTTTTTGTGTTACTTAAACATGAGCTAAACTCCAAATTAGCCATTTCTAAATTAGCCATAAAAGCCAGCTAGTTGCTCAAATATTTCCTAAACTCCAAAATTGTCTAAATACCCTCAGTAATCTTAATTAGTCAAAAATGTTAGCTTGTTGCTAAAAAAAAAAGCAAAACTTGAAATGAGCATACAAAAACCTCAGTAAATAACAAATTAGCCAAAAACCGTTAGCATGTTGCTAAAAATGAGCATAAAAAAACCTCAGTAGATGCCAAATTAGCCCAAAAAGTTAGCACATTACTTAAAAACTAGCTAAACTCAAAAAAGACTAAAATTCATTAGTAAACTAAATTTGCCCAAAAAATTTACCCTTTTGCCAAAACAGAAGCTAAACTCTAAATTTGCCTAAAAACCCTGTTAGATTACACATTAGCCATAAACGTTAGCATGTTGCTAAAACAGAAGCTAAACTATAAATGAAGCTATAGATATAAAAGTTAGTTAATTAGCTTATAGCTATAAAAACCCATTTGTCAAACATTAGCATGTTGCTAAAACACAAGCTAGACTCCACATTAACATTAAAACCACAGTAGATTCCAAATTATCTATCTATCTATCTATCTATCTATCTATCTATCTATCTATCTATCTATCTATCTATCTATCTATCTATCTATCTATCTATCTATCTATCTATCTATCTATCTATCTATCTATCTATCTATCTATCTATCTATCTATCAATAAACTAAATTAGTCAAAACTTTCGCCTGTTGCTAAAATAAAAGTTAAACTCCAAATTAACCTTAAAACCCCAGTAGATTACACATTAGCCAAAAACGTTAGCATGTTGCTAAAATATTAGCAAAACAGACCATGTATATATCTATTTAAAGGCTTGATGCTAAACTTAAAATTTTGAAATTTGAAGACTTTCTCATTAATTTCATACTCAGCATATTTTCCTTTATATTTCAAAAACTTGAAAGTTTATGAATACCTTAAGTACAAGCAGTAATGTCCAGAACAAGCTGAACGTTTTGATACCAAGATTGCTGAAATCACTGAAATTATGATTGAGTTTTAGGTGTCTGAAACATACGGAAATGATCAGGAGAATCACTATTTATACAATTAAATGTTTGTCTTTGATAAATAAGTCGTACTGGAAAACTGGAGAACTTCCTGCTCAGATTTCCTGTGTTTGTCATGTTTGCTCATTTTCAAGCACTATAATAAACATAAAGTGCATAGACATTAAGTCTTATTATGGTATGGATCCACTCTGATGGGTGTGGTGGCAATACTACTTTTAAACATGGGATGGCAGCCCTGGTTCACAGTACTGTGAGAGACAATAGTGATTTTTTTTTTTTTTTTTTTTATTGAGCCACTTGATAATTCCACTGACATTTCGCTCCACTTTGACTCTCAGCAGCTCAGATTTTAGCCGCTTTTATGGAGCAAGTTTGCAAAAAATCTGAAGAAAACGTCCATTCATCCTTTGAGCAGAACATCCGAGGGCCTCGGTTTATGAGGAGCGTGGGCGTAGCAGCTGAGGGAGATATTTTTGGTAGCGTTTACTCTCCGCGCATGAGCTCATGTGTTCTGTTTCGTGAATATGTTTGCATGACAGGCAGCCCTTCAACCTTGAGCTGCCAGCTGAGACTGTCAGCTGCTGACTGATACATCCCATGCGCCAGACGAGACGTAAAGCATCCAGATTTGTCAGCGCCTCCAACCCTCAGTGGGACGGGGATAATATCTGGGGCCCCGTCTTGTCTGAACTAACTGTCATTTGGGCTATACGCTGTGTTCTGCCTCTCCTCCCGACATCAGCCTCTGTCATGTTTTGGATTACCTGCTGTTTCCACAGGAGCAGGAATGCTTTCTGCACACAGGCACTGCAGCCCCCAAAATAATAACCACCACCGTAATGATCACAGTCAGCAATGCGGGGCTTAGATGTTTGCTTCTGCAGGAGCTTTGAGAATGAAAAGTAATGTTTCATTTCCTGAAAATTGTTCCTTTTTTCCTGTAAACACCAGAAACGACCAATTTCTTATCTAATAGAAAGCCGTAGCATCCAGGCTTTGATCTGGTGTGATTTAAACATCACTTCAATTAATAAAGAAATATTATTGCATTTGATTTTCCTCTATTTGCATGTTAAAGGGAAATGATGCTCCAGGATGAAACCAAGCCCCACCAGCTGAGTGCAGATAAATACAGATAGCTGCTCAATCTATGACTGTATTTTATTTGAATTTGTTTTGTATAAAACTTATTGTGTACTATCTGTTAAACTCTGTTTGATTTCTTTTAACATCAACCTGACGCGGGACTCCAGACGGAAATGAGTTTTCAGCCATAATCTGGCATATTTACATTTGTTTTTAATATATTTAAGTTTATTAATCACAAAAATCATTGAGTAACAAAATTTATCGCACACCTGGGAAAAAATAATTGTGATTAATCACGATTAAAGAAATGACGAGATAAAAAAATTATTGATTAAAAAAATTCAATAATTTGCAAACCTGGGAAAAATGCGATTAATTGCAAATAATCGTGATTAAAGAATGAAAAAGATTAAAAAAATGTAATTAATCGCAAACCTGGGAAAAAATAATTGTGATTAGTTGGGATTAAAGAAATAGTAAGATAAAAAAATAATTGATCAAAAATATTTAATCCATCGCAAACCTTTGAAAAAAAATTACAATTACTTGCGATTAATCGCGATTAAAGAATGAACAAGATCAAAAAAAGCATTGATTGAAAAAATGTAATTAATTGTAAACCTGGGAAAAATAATCATGATTAAAGAAATAAGATTAAAAAGATACTTGATGAAAAGAATTTAATTGCAAACCTGGGAAAAAATTATTGTGATTAATTGCGATTAATCTCGATTAAGGATATGACAAGATTAATAAAAAAAAAAAAAGAAAATGCTAAAATGCAATTAAATATTTATTTATTTTGCAAGTGACCATTGTATAAGTGTCCTCGACAATGTGTTGCAACGCACACCGTGGAAGCCAGAACCAGCGAAGGAATGTTTCTTCGTGAGGTTTAATTAGTTTTCGTTGATAAATATTATTATTATTTTTTATTAATCGCTTGCATTAATGTGTTACCATTCACAGCCTTAGTGTTCACTAATATGCATTGTTCTCAATTAAGTTCTAAAATAAAGAATTAGAGAGTATTTTAAGACCAAGACAATAGGCTCCCATTCACTTTGAATAGTTACAAAATCTATAGTTTTTCTACTTTTGTTTCAACCAAATGAACAAAAGTTTCACTGTATTTAACATTAAATCATACAAACCCAATGAAAATGGCTTATTTTCTCATTTTCTTCTTTTACCAAAAGCTTTAAAACTCCTGATTACCTCATAAACTGTATTTATGATGAAGCCACAAAAGATTTTAACACGACACTTCACATTTCTGAAGTGTAATTTATGAACAATTCCTCATTATACCGTGACACTTATTAGTAAAAGACAGTTTTTTGCCGCGAGAGATCTTCTGGTTAAGTGGTGCAAAGGTTACGATGATGAAGAATCATGAGCCCGGAATCATTTGTCTGGTTTGTGTGGGTTTTTTTTAAAAATGTGGTTCTCAAAAGTAATGGTTAGTGAAAGTGGTAGCAACAGAGGAATTCCCGATTCCCAGCAGCCTTTTCTTTGTTTTTTTATTCTTAATATCTTGAGTTGACCACTTGGAGTGGTGCAGGTTTTTGGGTTGAATGGTCGTAGACAGGAGAATCTGCATCTCAGGTGGAGTTCAGGTGAGTCTTGCAGTAACCTTGAGGCTTGTTCAGCAAGACTGACGTATGTGAGGTGTTTGTGAAGTTTTCATAAGGCTAACATGAGCTGCACACATGACACGGTCCAACTGTTGTTCACCTTTCAGCTTATCTCTTATGGGGTCGCCCCAGCAAATCAGCTTTCACTAATTTGCACAGGTGGTTTGGTAGAGTTTTACGCCAGACGCCCTTCCTGACACGACCTCAATACAGGTCATACAGGCCACCCCTTTTTGAACACTATATCATGTGTGTACTTGTTCTTTTTTTTTTTGGTTAATTTTTTGTTTCCTGTTTGACTGTTTTAAATAGTGTTCAAAATAAAGTGAAACCTTGTGTTTTATCCGGGCTAGGGATGAGCCATCACGTCACTCTAGTCATTGGTAATGAAGTAGTCCCAACTCCCATAATGGATAAATATGAGCCCCCTAAGGGCAATAGATCGGCAAACCTGTACGGGAAATGCACTTATCAACACTAATGGCTTCCTTGCACAGGATTTAAGAGATTGAAAAATAAAAAAAAAATTGGTACGACACGCCTGTAGCTCACCTATAACTTACCCTTACATGTTTTATAAGTGTTAGCTACAACCAGGCAGCATGCCTGTAGAAACAACGTGCATGAAGATTTTCACTCACCTCGTGGTCTTAATATTTCATGCAGGCCACCACCCCATACGGGTTTGTCCGTTTTTAGTCCGTATCATCCATAAGGACAGTTGTGACTAACCCATAATTTCTACATTTAGCCAAACATTCTCATTCCCAACTCATCATACATTGATGCGTGGTTCGGGCCCCCTCCGCGCCACTTTTTGACCCACCAACTCATCTTTCTTTGGTGTACTGACTGTTCCAATTAAATCAGGGCTCCCCAACCTCTATCGGTATCGGTCAGAGGGCCGCTTGGTACCGGGGCACAGACAAGGACAAAATGCATATGCTAATCAGGTGTCCCCAACCCTCGGGATGCGGACTGGAACCCTAACCCAATGCCGGTTCTGTTACCAAGCCTCAAGAGTTTGGGACACATGATTTATTGAGACGACAAAAAATGATGAGTTTTCAAAAAGTGGCGAGGAGGAAGGAACCATACACCCATATATGATGAGTTGGGGGTGATAGTTTTAGAACAACATTCTTCAATAGATTCCCTTCACAGATATAGAAGTTGGGAATTCTTGAATCAATAAAAAAAAGACCAACTCACCATCCTCCACGCTGTACTCCTTAGGAGTCCATTCCTTGCCCTGAAAACGCCATTCCACTCTGTACTTGAGGAGCGGCACCCCCCCAGTGGAGTCAGGCTCCTCAAACTCCACCATTGCTGTGCTCGAAAACGATTCCACTTGCTTGATTTCCGGCGCTGATGGCACATCTGCGGCGGCAGGCAGAGAAAATGTCTTAATTTGTTTTTACAAAAATGCAGGATGGGCAAAAGAGTCAGAGCAGCACAATGTTTTTCCAAACTTCATTAGACAGAAACACGTTCAGACGGACTTCAATACCTCAAAGCAAAGTTTTTAGTTCCTATTTTTAAAAAGTGTTTTGAAAACCACTAGGCTTTTAGTCTACTTTAGTTTTATGGAAATGCACTACCATATATAATATGTGCTGAAATGGTCTTTATCACACATGTGTGTTTAAAACAAAACAAAACAATAACTCATCATAATCGATTTGGCGTTATATCGCGATACTTCATACTTGTATCGCCAAATGAAGTATCACTTCTTTTTTCTTAGACTGAAGAAAACTTTATTTTGGAAATCAGACAAAGTTGGTCGTTCTGTTTAAAACATATATTGCTAAATTTACCAAAAGAAAAGCACCATGAATTACGGATGGGGAAAAGCATCTTGTATATGAGATACAGTTGAACTATATAATGTTATAAACCATTAATAAATTATTTTTTTTATTCCAATGAATTTTTATTTTTATTTTTTTATTTTTGATAATTAAAATATTTTTCTATTTGTTATATTTCTTTGGGATATGGGTATCGATACATACATTGATTCACCCTTAAACGTCGTCGTTCTGTAAATTTGGCAATTTTATTTCTCCAAAAAACCTTCCCTGAAGATGATTATTGCTATATTTTCATTTATGGCGAGGAGATACATTTACATGGCTTCTTTCTGCTGAGCTGCTATAGAGTCACTCCAGCATACTAATGAGTCATGCAGAAAACCAGAGGGAAAAAAAAAACCCTTCAGGATTCTATTCTACTGCAGCGAAAGGTGTCAGTGCTCTTAATGCCACATAAACATTTAAAGGTTCCGAGCAACAAACCCAACCAGAGGGTCTAAAGTCATTTTCATACAAAATCCCACAAAGACCAAATCAATGCAAAAAAAAAAAAAAAACTTTGGTGTTTGTAGTAAAATGTTATTGTCCTTTTTTCAGTTCATCCTTCTGTTTTGCCTAAGCCTCGTGTTGCCTTTGGGACCTTTTTGTAAAACAACATAATGTCACTTTTTATTAGCAGACAGCAAAGCAGAGAAGGACCTCAGTGACTACATTGTTAATTATCTCAACACAATTAGCACCTTCCTGGTTCCAGATAGGTGGAAGTCGTCACACGTTTTCTGGGGAATAATTAATTTCCCTGAATTAAGTAAAGAAAAAAGCTCCATCAGATTTGTTTTTTTAATATATAAATTGTTGTCTTTTCCAGAGGGCAGTGAACATGCAGGGTGGGTGTGGTCATTGCCAGACTGACTGTCCTTCTCTTGAAATCAGCTGTAAATTCCCATGACCTTGGGGAGTTGAGCTCTGCAGGCCTTACAAGTGGCTTCAGGTCTTTCTTGTTTGTTCTATTCAGTTACCCACAATGCAGCAGTAAATTAGGATGCTTTCAGATGAGCAGACGTCAGGAAGTATAATCGTTGCTGGACTTTTTAACTTGGTGGGGGATGTACATTATCCATGAAAGGTGGGAAGAGATTTGTACCGCAAGAAACTTCAGTTCTTGAAATTTAACTTCAGAGTTTAAGTCTCACGCCCCATTTACACTGGACGCGAAAGCGCCGCGAAGCGGCGCGGAACGGAGTCCGCTTCCATTCGGCGCCCTTGTTATCCTATGGCGTCGTTCACACAAGGCGCGGAGCGGCGCGGAGGGCCCGCGCGGTGCAGCGGATCGTTTCCGCGTCTGACCTATTTTGTGCGCGAGCCGCGAGCGTTCCGCGTCAATCATGGCCGGAAGTTGCATCAAGATACATGAGAAAATCCGGTTTCTTTTCAAAATATAACCAGTTTTTCACAAAAAAAAAGTTTTTCGCTTTGCGGCGCTTCCGCGTCCAGTGTGACCCCGGCGTAAGGGTGTATTCAGACTGGTCTGGATCGGTCCAGAAGATTGCGTTTGGCGTCTACCAGAAGTTTCTGTTTGGGACCAAAGCTTGTAAACAAAACCACGTGACTAAAGATCTCTTCAGTCATCGGCCAGGAACTAAAAGGCGGGTCAACACAACAAGAGAAAGTCGCAGGTGCAGCTATTTAAGCCTCATTAGGATGGTTTACTGATCAAAACTTGATATTTCAATTACCAGTTTTGAATATCAGAAAGAATTTTTATCTGTTACTTTGGTACGGCGGAGAAATGCGACAAGATGGTTCAGGCAATAAGTCGTGCCGTGTGTGCTTTAACTCAAGAGGATGTTAGCAACTGTATGAAGGTATGTTGAGTGTTTATGACATATATGCATGTCTGAACCCCCCCCTCATTACGTAGTGCTACGCAATTTTGTAATGCTGTCCAAATCTACTAATTCCAAAATTGAGTAATAAAACTAGGGCTGCCACAATTAGTCGACTAATCAATGACTAATCGACTATTAAAATAGTCGACGACTAATTTAATAGTCGATTAATCGTTACTTTATATTGTATGAAATCAGAGTGTAGTAAAGTTGAAAGTTAAATAGTATTTTGCAAGCTTTTTGGCATTATTAAGGTTTTTTAGGCTATTTTCTAGTTTAGCTAATATTTCAGCTACACGCTAGCTATTTTGGCTAATTTAAGATTTTTCCTTTTTTTTTTATTGGCTAATTAGGAGTTTAGCTTATAATTCAGTACCATGCTAGCTATTTTGGATAACTTTGGCTCTTTTTACTTTTTAGGCTAATTCAGCATTTAACTAATATTTTAGCTGGTTATCAACTTCAGCATCTTTACATCCACTTTGGACATGACCCGATTAGTCAACTAATCAGAAAAAATAATCGGTGATTAGTCGACTATTAAAATAATCGTTTGTGGCAGCCCTAAATAAAACTAGCGTTTTTTTTTTCTTTTGAAAAAAAAAAAGCGTGCATCAATGCTAACTAGATTAGCAAATATAAAAAATAATAAATGTAAACGTGTTTAAATGTATTTTTTAAATAAATCATCGGCTTTTTTGCCATCAGAACACAATGTTTGTATTGATTCGATTTTCACTTTGTGAAATTGGTGATGTCATATCCGGTGTTTAAAAAAACAAAACAAAAGTACTGAACATCGTATCCAAATTGCCTTTAAAATCCATTCCAGGGCACTAGATAGTTGTACACTATATAGTTTTTTAGTAGTTAGGGATTAGCCAGAAACGTTAGCCTGTTGCTAAGACAGAAGCTAAACTTTGAGCTCATCTTATTATCTTATAGCTCTAAAAACCTCAGTAAACAACAAAGCAGTCAAAAACGTTAGCATGTTGCTAAAAAACTAGCTAAATTCCAAATTAGCATAAAAAAAAGAATAAAAAAATCTTGAGAATGCGTTTTCCTGAAAGTAGTCGCTGAAGATGCTGAAGCTTTTTGCTGACGACAGAATTTACTGAAGGGATTTGCTGAAAATGCAAAAGCTGCGTTAAATTTGCTAAAAGACTGAAAATGTCATTAAAGAACTATGAAAGTTGACCTACATTTTGGAAAAAACTTGTAGTAAAGTTGCTCAAAAATCCCTGATACGTGCCAATTTTGCAAACATTTTTTTTGTGTTACTTAAACATGAGCTAAACTCCAAATTAGCCATTTCTAAATTAGCCAAAAAATCCAGCTAGTTGCTTAAATATTTCCTAAACTCCAAAATTGTCTAAATATCCTCAGTAATCTAGTCAGAAATGTTAGCCTGCTGCTAAAAAAAAAGCAAGACTCTAAATTAGCCTATAAAAACCTCAGTAAATAACAAATCAGCCAAAAAACGTTAGCATGTTGCTAAAAATGAGCATAAAAAAACCTCAATAGATGCCAAATTAGCCAAAAAAGCTAGCACACTGCTAAAATACTAGCTAAACTAAAAAATTAGGAGGGAATTCGGACAGAGAAGCAATGTGTGTCACGTTAAAAGTTGTTTGATGCGCCTGCATTCACCCGACCAAATTGTTGTGCCTCATCGTACAAGCTAGCTTTTAGGATGCTGTCACAGCAGCGCCGGAAACGTGCAGAGTAACGAGACACAGAGAAGCTTGTAAGGAGCATCTTCAGCTGCGTTAAAATAAACGTTGTAACAAGTCAACATTTGCACCCCTTTTTCCCTCTTTGATAACAAAACAATCAATGCTTTATATTTGTCTGCAGCTCAACAGATACTTGATTCCTAATCTGTTTACGCCACGTGACCACCGGCTACGGTGGCCATCTTTGTAAATGACCCAGTTTATTGGATTATTTTTTTGTCATTTCTCCTTTGATTAATTGAAGATGCCTTCTGTTTCTTAAGTAATTACGTTTAAGGTGTAAAAGAACGTTTTAAGGCACTGTTACAGCTTATTATGTGTATTCAGTGTTGTGAAGACTTTTATTTTGAAAGAGTCCGCATACTTCCGGTTTTCCGTGAAGTCTTCAAAACACGCAACAGAGACTGAACGAAGATGATGGCTGACGCGCATGCAAAGGCAACGGATTAAATATCGTTTAAAATCCATCAATTTTTGTTTAGCATCTAGCTGGAAGGCGAACAGGTATGATTTTTGTTTATGTTTATGGTTTATATTTTATGATTATTTGGAGTTTATGTTAAGATGTCAACTGTTTAAAGCTATCTAGCAAGCTAACGCTACTAGCTCATGGAAAGCATGGCTGGGATTCAAAAGGGGAAATTGTAATAAGTTTGTTTTATTTTCTTTAGCTCTTACGGTGTGACTATGCCTGTGGAGTAAATAAATGGAATACCCCACCATAGTCCATGAGTTATCGTCATTGAGTCCATCGTCTGAATCAAGCAGGCTGGAATGCTACAATCTTGGTCTAGTTATTCCACTCCAAGAGAGGATTGCATTTGAAAGAGGGTTCAGAGAGCGCTTCCTGATCCCCTGAGTGTAGTCCGACTGAAAATTAGCTCCGGATTATCAGGGGAAACAAATTCTGGTTCACTTTAAGTGAACCAAGTGAGTCCAGTTTGAATACACCCTTAAGTTATTTGGAAGCGAAAAAATAGGAGTAAAAAATGGGGCCAACGACACAACCCTGAGGGATTCCTGTGTTTAGAATGAGAGCAGAATTGTTCCCAATCCTGTGGTCTGTTGCTCAGGAACTCCTGATCCTTCAGTTTTTATCCCACATGATTGCTACAGTCAGTAAAATCTGACATTATTCAAGCTTTTTTCAAAATTTAACATTCATATCATTACAGGTTAATCCATGTACTCAGACAGTAGCTAATGTTATGGGTCTTCCTGTATGTTAGCTTAGCTGTTCTTTATACTAGTTAATACATATCATGTAATAATGATGAAAACACAGTTACATAGAGAGTGCAGTTTTCCAAAAACAAACCTGCTGGGATGAGAATGAACTCCTTGGATTCAGATCCTAACTCATTGGAGGCTGTACAGTTGTAGTTTCCAAAGTCGATTTGAGATTCAGGCGTAATCTGAAGAACAGAGAACAATAGAGAACCATGAAAACCTTTGATGGTGGGTGCAAAAAAAAACGCCTCAGAAAACACACAAAAAACGTCCGAATGAGGTGCATCCATTATCAGCGTGCAGTCATTATGCTTTATTGCTATTTAACATTTGAGGCCTCGTTAACACCACTGATCATTTGCAGGCTGGTTCCTCTGCAGGTTCAGAAATGTCTACCAGCAAGTCATTATATAATACTTCATTACCACACTGTCAGCCACTCTTTAGAAGGAGCTTGTTTACTGTTATTGCTCATTTAAAGTTTTTAGCCAACTTCTTGGATCAACTCACTTTTTGCTGGAGGCGTTCATATCATTTTCTGTTTAGTCCCTAAATGCATTAAAGCCTTATTGGTATTTTTCCCTTCATTATTCTATGCAATTTCATGCAAACAATTTCAATGAATTGTAAGAGAATTCAGTCGTTCGTGAAGTAAAGTCTTGATTATTTCTTAGCTACTTTAATTATCAAAATCCAAAGAACTAAGAGAACCAGCGCCTTTATGTCTGGATGATCACCTCTAGGTAGCTGACTGTCGGCATGTTGTAGATCTTCACGTTGGTGGTGTTGGCGCTCGGCAGTTGGGCGCCGTCTTTGAACCAGACCACGTTCGCTTCAGGATGGGCGTCCACCTCGCAGCTGATGTTGGCCGGGTTTTTTTCCCAGGTGTACGAGGCCACTCTACCCTGGATCTTCGGAGAGTCTGTGGAACCAAACGGAGGTCAAAACCATTTAAAATAAAATTACATAAATACAAAAATTACACAAAGAACATTACAGTGGAAAGGGAGTTCACGACCAGCATCTGTCAATGTTATTTTGCTAAACCAAAAATGTCACAAAAAAAGGAAAAAAATAACACTTGTGGTTTAACTGCCTGCTCAAACAAATGGTAGAACACTTTTAGAAAACTTACTTTTAAAAACGTTGATTGTGAGTCGGGCCGCCAAAAATCAGGATTTTATTACTCAACTAACTGGCAATTGATCACTGCTGACATCTACCACTACATTTGTGCACTGAGAATATTTATATGACACTGGATGTCTTTTATTTTGAAAGGACGCCATATAAGGTTTTTGTGGGGACCAATTACGTTTTTTAAGACATAAATTATTATTTTGTGGGGAAAATTTAAATGTTTTATATGGATAAATGTGTCTTTGTGGGCAAAAAAATAGCATTTTGTGGCACAAATAAGTATTCTTTGGGCACAAGTTGGCCATTTTTAGGCACAAATTGGTAATTTCTATCCACAAATTAATGCTTTGTGGGCACAATTAAGTATTTATTGGGCAAAAAATTGTATTTTTAGTTTTAAAAAATAGTGTTTTGTGGGAAAAAATAGCATTTTGTGAGCAAAAATGTGTTTTTTCTATGAAAAAAGTTGTATTTTTATCCACTAATTACTGTTTTGCGGGCACAATTTAGTAATTTGTAGAAAATGCAGTTTCATGAAAAAAAAAAATAGGATTTAATGAGTAAAAATTAGTATTTCTGGAAAGAGCCAATTTTATCTTTGTGTTCATGTTTGAGTTCTACCCCCCCAAAAAAAAACAACTGTTTAATTATATTAATCATAATAGTAAAAGGTGACAAGATTTTGTGGCTCCTATTGGCTTGTGGTCAGTAATAATTGCAGATCTATGCAATAAGCAGCAGAAAAAAAAATTTAATTGATTTTGTCTTGATGGGATTAAAATTATTTAAGTCCTTAAAATAAAAAAAAAATATTTTATTGATTTTCTGTAATAGGCAGATAAAAGGCATTAAATATCCTGATCTGAGCCTAAAGCGAGGTAGATGCAGGCATTTATTTGGACGTTTAAAAGCCTGTTTCACCCATGTTGTTTACACTGGATAAGCAGGGAGGGGCTTCTCTTTTGTTTTCTACTGTTTACTAACGCATGTCCGCTGCCTGCAGTTGGAAAAGGTTTGATGCAAAATATCAAAATGCTATAAATCTTGCTTCATTCTGTCAAAGATCTGTTCCGATGTATGAAAGACTCGCAATTTGGGAACGAAACAGTTCTGTTCATTGCTAGCGTTCTTGCAACAGCGGATATGGTTTACCCTTAAGTCAGTACCTAACTCAAGTCCCTCAATCTTCAACCAAATTTAAAGGCAGCATGGCCACAAGTCTTGTACGTAGAGTCGGAAAATGATCACTTTGTACACTTTATGTCACAGTTTAATCAAGCTATGATTTGATTCACACTTTTAAAATCATAATTTAGATTTATTTCTGATTTTATTTTTCCCAACACAATGAATCAAAGGTACTTTTAGACCAAGTATGTTTTCTTTTTGGCCTCACATCAAAAGATTCAATATAAATAAACAATTATACATAAAATGTGTTGACCGCTCTGCAACCCCCCACCCAGGCACGGCATGTGCACTCGCCCGCGCCAGCACTCGGCGCAAATGACTGTTTACGGCAGCTTGCAGAGAAATAAAAACAGTGTGCTAAAGAGAATTATTTTTTTTTAAAAAAGCACATCTCCCAGGAAGAAGTCAACAGGGAAACAGTCATGAAACATGACTGTTGTCACGGTAGATCGGTTGAAGTTGCAGTAAAGTCGCGGTGAAAATGTTAACTTACAGAGTGAGCCATGCCCACACACTCCCAGCGAGCCTGCATGGAGAAACGGCATCAGCTCTGCATTTCTAAATTCAGAACCGGTCCAGACAAATCAATTTTTTTTATTTTCTGCAGCAATGACCAAGTTTGAATCGGTTTTTAAGATCATAGACGGACAAAGTTAAGTGAATTTGTTTTTAAACATCAGAGTAAAGCTGACACGAGTTTACAACGGCTTTCCTTTCATTATGTGATTTTGAAAACAAACTATCAGTAAAACTGATGGCAATTACAACAGCTGGCGGTTTGGGGGCGTCACTGCTGCAACAAAATGCACATGTTGTGTTTCTGTGTACTTCTGGTATATTGGACAATTTATCTACTTTTTAGTAGACCACCATTCAGATTTATGTGTGTATATGTCTCCTGACAAACATTACTAACATTAACTGCTGTTCTTTATTTAAAAGCTACAAAACTGACTCCTTTACAACACAATCAAAACGAAGGAGGATGTAGATCTGCTTAAGGGAGAGACTTTCTGACGGTTCTGTAAAAAGTAACACGCCTGCAGCTGCAACACAAGGTTTTTAAAAACACATTTCTTCTCAAAAAATAAAAATAAAACCTGTTAAAGAAGGGAGAGCCTATTTTCAAATGTTCCCATCAGTTTATCCAGCAGTAAACCCAGATATATCCAGTTCGGCTAATGGGATCATCCTGTGTGGCAGATAGCCTGCTCCATACTTAGATAAAGCCTTCATTGTGCGAGTGGGAGAGTGGTGATGGAGAGGACAGAGACAGAGGGCTGCGCTCAAGACAAAGCGCCTCTCTTATCAATAATTGCTTGGTAACAGTGAATCAGCTAACTGATTATCTGCTGATTACTCCGGCTAACTGCAAACCCTCAAACAACTCCATCAATGCTGCATTGTGACAATATCACATCGGGAGAAGGGCTCATTAATCCAATTAAATCCTCAATGGCTTTATTTTTTTTAGTTTCTTTTGCAGCATTTCTTATAACCTGGGGAACTTTCGAAGGATGCCGTGCTCTTTAAAAGTCTGTTACTTCACAGACTGATGTTTAGATCCATGTTTAGGTTTACTGCACCTCAACATAACACTGGGACGGCTGTGTTTGCTAAAAGGAAAAAAAAAAAAAAAAATAACAACAACAACACCGCTTTAAAGCCTAAAAAGCCACTGCATCATCCAAGGTATATCAGAGCGGAGACCTCTGTTTCCATGGTAACGAATCACAGCGATACCACTGACCAAGGAAACTCTGCCATCTTAACTCCTGGACCATTTATCTACAGAAATGACCTCTAGATTTTCATAAACTTTAAGATTTAAAAAAGTTACATCATTTTTAGATGTATAAATAATTACTTTAAATGTATCTTCAAAATAATTCACCCGACAGATCATTAAGTCCCATTAATCTAAGGAAAGGTCATTTTTTTAAAAGAATAGGTATAACAGAATTTGTAAAAATTAAAACATTTTCCATAAATGTGACCGTTTCTTTAACCTAGAGGTCAAACTAGTGTTGAAATGCGCATCCAGATCATTTGAAGATAGAGTGGAGGGACTCACAGCGAACTTCCAGGTACACCGACTGGCTGTCCTGCCCGATGGAGTTGCTGGCGATGCAGAGATACTGCCCGGCGTACGTGAACTGGACGTTTTTCAAGGTGAGGGAGGACACTCGTGAATGGCTGTACACCACGATGTTCCTGTCGAGGCTCTACGGAAAAGCGGAGACAATATCCATGTTAGCTTTCAGGAAATGTAGAATCACCTGCGGGGAAACTAAAGCTGCCGACTCACACAAAAAAAGGGCAAACACACTCGTTTACTGACAGGTTAAAAAAAAAAAATGGGACACTAGAACAACGTTGATCTAGAGAAAAAATCTTTACGACTGAAAAAAAAAGAAATTGTGAAAAATGATATGATTAGATTGTAGAAATTTAGGTTTAAAATGTCGTTCGACTGGAGTGAGAATTATTAATATTTTATGTTTTCAAGCACTTTAACAATTTTGGTTTATCCTGATATTTAACAGTTTTATTTTGTAGTAGAGTATACAAGGAAATCAAATCAAAAATTAGTTTTTTTCATGCTGTATTTCCAACATTTGCAACCTTCCAATCCAGGAATCCATTTAATTTAGCATCCCGTTGAACGGCAAGAAATATGTTTTATATATAAATACAGTATTTTTCTGACTATAAGTTTCTGTTTATTTGCATAGTTTGTCCAGGGGTGCGACTTATATCCAAGAGTGACTTTTATTTGTCTATTTGTTACTTTCCCGATAACAAACCTGTTGCTCTTTAGTAGTTTTTCCCATTAACAACCACTAGAGGGCACTGTGGGTGTTCTATCAGTATTTGCTACTGACAGCATTGAAGAAGAAGAAACACCGTCCAAATCAAACACGGAGAAGAATCTGACTGTTCTCCTCCTAATTTGTATTTTTTTTTTCTTATTTACATTGAAACATTATTATTCTTGTTTACATTCGTTCCTTCCTCAGACTAATGCGAGACAGGGTAAGACACCGAATTAAGGGTATTAGTAACTGAGGACATCGACTTTGACGTGCATCATAAAAGAAGCATCTGAGGCAAATTTGATGCATATCAATAAAAAAGGAAGCAGATGCAAATTTGAATGCGAATCACGTTTGGTGTGAATGCAGCATTACGTCAGGGTTGCCAGATTGACTCAGAAGCATTGTACTTTTCAGCCAAAAGTGCAAATTAAACTCTGCAGCGACTTATAGTTTTTACTTCTGTAATAAAAATGTTTCGGCTCCTGTGACTTTTACCCCGGTGGAACTTTTACTCTGGTGCGACTTATACTCCAGTGTGACTTATACTCTCCAATCACTTATACTCTGGTGTGAATTTTACTCTAGTATGATTCATAATCTGGTGCGATTTATACTCTGGAAAATTTATACTCTAGTGCAATATAAACTCTGGGCATGACTTATACTCCAGTGCGACTTATACTTCAGTTTGATTTATACTCTGGTGAAACTTATACTTTGAAAGATATGGTAAATAAATAGAAATTCAGTTTCATTTTAATCATAGACGAGTAGCCATGACATTCAGTTTTTCTGCTTAGAATAAGTTTTCTGCTGATTTTTTTTTAAATTAAAAAATGTATTTAAACTTTTTTAAAGGCATTATCCAATGGATCCAAAATGTAAGCTATTACACCTTCTGTAAGTTGTTAAGGCCTGTGGCAAACAGAGGTGCATTAAAAAGGGCCTTACATAAATACTATAGCGGATAGAAGGCTGCAAACAAACTCAGCTATTATGACTGCAGGAGCAGTGTTACTTTCCTCTGGGCGCCAACGGTTTACCAACAGGGGACGAGCATCTTCCTCCGAGCTGCCGTGATCTCTTTTAATAATTCAGACCTTTTCTGTGCTTTAGTATTTACACTTTATAAATAATTGAATGAAGTTTGTTTTATTAGTTTTGTGTAGACCAGGCTTCTGTGGCGACAATATAATTGCAGTTTGCTTCAATCGGAGGGGGAAGGTTTTCAGAAGGCAACCGAACTGCAACTCTTACTTATTTATTTATTTTTTACAATTTTAACCCTTTAACACCTGAGCTCCAATGTTTATGTTCTTATTAATTTTATGGTAAATGTTGATTCGATCAGCTAGCATCTTTACCCAAAGAAAAACCTTTTTTAAACTTTGATCATAACATCAAATACATCTGCCAAACTGTTAATATTTCAAATACAGTGATATAGCAGTAAAATGGTGCGGCAGGTTAAAGTTTACAGCCACAGCTCCTTCCCTAACATCTGTTATGTCACTGAGCAGAAAGCTAGCGTTAGCATTAGCGCTGTATCTTCTAGCCGGGCTTTCTCCGGTCTGTGCGACCAAGAAAGAAGCTCAACAGTGACGGCACGTATTAAGAAAATTATGTGCGAACTCACTTACGCTTCTTACAAAAATAAAGTGTGACCCGACAACCAGATTTAAAAGTAGCTAGCCGCGAGCTAGCAAAACAATGCAGCAATTTTACGTGTTTCCAACATGAATTTCCATCAGTTTTTCTGCAGGTTGAACGTCAATACGTGCATTTAACATTCGCCATGTTTGAAAACATGAAACATTAATAAAAACAAACATTGAAGAACCAAACTAGCATGCTACTCGTGAGTTGCTAGCACCCACTGTAGCACACAGTTCCCAGCATTATTCTCTCTATTAAAATGCGATTCCTGTCCTGTGATGATTCTCTCTATCAGATTATTCTGTTGTCAATTTTTACTTTTTTCCAGACTTCATCATTCATTACCGAGAAGACTAAATGCATAATGATGCCGCGTCCGTCACGCCGTATGTCACATGATTTCCAATCCAGTAATATATATCATTGGGGAAAACGCGTCTGGTGTGAATCGCACTGTGCTCCGCCCACTCCGCTCCGCCCACTCCTCTCCGCGGCGCTTCAGGGTCCAGTGTGAACCCAGTGTAAGCGTCACCGGCGACGCCTCAGGTGTTACAGGTTAAACTAAAGCAACACAATTTCCTTATTACATTTTTTAGAATTTTAATTTGAACTGCTTGATTTTCGCCTTAAAAACTTTTGTGCGGAAGAAAAAAAGAGTTTAGTTCTATTCTTTTGCATGGTTTAAATACTTGAAGGTCTCTGCAGCTGCAGGTAGAAGGTCTAAAACTTCATCTATCTCTGGCTTCAGGCCCTTTTTTCTTTAAGATAGTTTTTTTTTTTTTTTTTTTAATGAGCTCCCAAATGAAAACTATAACTGTCCTTCACTGGAACAAAATCTTTACATTCATTAAAGACACAACTTGAATTGTTTATGTTTGTCTCACAGGTGGGAGAGGCTCACACCATTTAAAACATTAGTTTCAGAATTTTTCAATTTATTATCTTATATATACAAATGAATGCAAATATATGTGTTTTCGCATCACTCAGACAGCTATATTTAACGATTCCTAAGCACTCCTACTCAGTTCTGTGCGCTCAAAACATTTAACGTGAACATTTAGAAACAGTCTAAGGCTAAAGAAAACACACTAATGATGATTTACCCATAAATATTGTTTTTTTATTTCACCCTGATGCACAGAGGAGGAATAAATAAAGCCATGTCCTCAATTTGAATCCTAATTGGTCTGCGTCCCGCTCTCCATTCCCACTCTATCTTTTCTCCTCTTTTTTTTTTCTTATCTCTCCGCTCTTTATTCCTTATTATAATTTTCTTGAAACCTAACCTGAATTTTGATGGGAATACATTTAAATAAAAACCTGTTTAAACAACAAACCTAAAAATAATGGGAAATATTGAAAATCCACTATATCTACTGTTTTTTTCCACTTTTTAATTATATATCGTATTAGAATAGCTTTGAGAGCTAAAAATAGTTGATAAATGACAACAAATGTTAGATAGAGCAAAGTTATTTAAGGATTCCTTTAAGGATGTTCAAGGCTGCATGTCATTCAGCATGAAGACTATTATGGTCCTGTTTAAATGTCAGATCTTTATTTTGAGCTGCACTTATTAGTCAAACAAAGAAAAAAAACAATGATTAATCTCACTCTTTCTGGTACATTTTCCATCATATTTTTATACTTTGTGGATTTATTGCTCTTCTTTTCATTTTGTACAGACAATCTGTAAAAAGAGACAAAACAAAGGGGATTTAAATATAAAAATAGGATAATTTGTCTTATTTATAAATGACTAAATGGACTTTAAACTCTAAATCTATGGGGAAAAACATGAAAACTTGAATTTATGCATCATTTTCATGACCTGTATTTAATATACATTCATTATTCTGATATTTACTCAGAAAAAATTAAAAAATGAGACTAATGAAATAAAAATAGTTGTCTATAAATTTTGACTTAACTACAGTTCTTCACATAAAAACAATCATCAAACTTTTTCATTTAAAAACAAACAAAAAAACACACATGCTGTTACAGAATGTTTGTTAAAGTTTTTTTTTTTTTTTAGAAATATTTTTGTTAGATTTTTTTAATATTTTATAAAATGATAAAAAAGAAGCAGGTCATTAGTTGGGTTTCCTGTTATGTATTCAGTGCAGTTAGCTTGTTAGAGTTGCTTAAGGTGCTGGTTAATGTCCCGCGGAGGGCCAAAAGACTGCATGTGGGTTTCTGACCCTGATAGTTGGAATAAAAATCCACACTCCTTCATTCCTGCAGTGCATTCATTGTTTTTGCTTCCTCGGACAAAGTGTCACCAACAACGTTTGAGCAGCTTCCAGGAATAAAACATAAAGAAACTGGACGGAATTTCATGAGGCGTTTTTTTTTTCCCTTAAAATCTGGATAAGCAAAACCAAATCTATCTGTAAACTAGTGGGGGAAAAAAAGAAAAAGAAAGTCACTGCTGTCATCTGAGTGAAGTGGAGCAGTGAGGCGACAGCACAAACGAGGCCACGAGTGTCTGAATAACTCCTGGAGTGTGTGGTTGGAGCCGAAACATGCAGCTTCCTGGCCCCTGGCACGGAAAAACCCCTCCTGTGTGGGAATATCTCCCGCAGAGCTCAAACAGATTTTATTCTCTAAAACTTTGTAAAGTGCAACTTGCAGGCTGATTTTCTTTTTTTTTTTTTAACACACATTTTTTAATTTATTCCATTTTCTAAATACATTTTGTCGCTTTGAATCATAAAAACATCATTAAATCATAAAATATGCAAGAATTTATATAATTTGTTTTTGATAAAAGAAAATAATTTAAATTTTGCAGATGATATAGATCACATGTGTATGTCAAGGCCCGGGGGCCGGATCCGGCCCTCCGGGTAATTCTATTCTATTATTAAGTTATCTTGCGCTCATTTCTAACATGTATAATTTTGACAAAATATATTTCTATGGAGAGTAAAATATTGAAAGAAGTTTAACATTTAAATTGATTTATTCTAGAATAATATTCCTTGCTGGTTTTAATTCATAGTAATGTTGAAGTTATACTTTTAAATATTTTTGTTTTAATATGTTTAATAAATGTTATTGGTGCGCTACCTAAGGTGTGTTTTGGATGTTGACCTCCTGTGCGATTGACTTTGACATTCAATGTTTATATTTTATTTTTACTTGAGGTAATTTGATTTATTTTTTGCTAAATTCACAATTATTGCAACAATAATGTGGCACAAGATGACGTTTAAATCTAGTTTTAATTGAAACTGAATGGGACGATACAATATGATATTTTTGACTTATTTGAAATTTCTTTGTCTTTTACTTTTTATTTTTACAAAACAAGTCTACAACATCTTGTTTCTCCAGTTTATTTCAAATTTCATGTGATTTCTCTCCCTTCCGAAAACAAGGGAAGCACATTAAGTGAGAAACAAAACACTTTTCCAATAACCAGATTAGTTTTTTTTTTTTTAAATACTTCAGTAAATATGTTGCATTGTGATTTCATGTTAGTTTACATCAGTGGCGGAGCTAAAAAATGTTATATCTGAGGTATGACGAGGAAGAAGGTTTTGGATTGTGTGAAATGAGAAGAGCAGAGTGGAGGGTCATTTCAAATAATTTTTAATATTATTTCTTTAACACTTGTAATGAGGATTTCTTAGTTTTTGTCAATAATTATACTAAAATTGAATCAAAACTTGGGGGGCAAAGCATTTTTGTAGCGGGAGTAGGTGCCCCCCCTTTGTCCCCCTGTAGCTCCGCCCCTGATTTTCTTCTGACACCACATATTTTAAAACTCTAAACTACTTAGCATGTTTACAGAACGTCACAGATTCTTTTTTAATAATTTACAAATCTAAATTTGTGCTCAAAATTTTTTGAGATATTGTCAGATTTTGATTTGTTGTTTTTTATTCTGCAAGTTGCACGTTTATTCTGTGTGGAAACCACATAAAATGCAACATTTGTCAAGTTTTTTAATGGGATAAAAAAAAAATCTAAATGCAAAGAAAAAAGGACTAATCTATGTGTGATCTAGTGGAAATGAATGAACTGCAGGATGAATCTAGTGGGCTACACATCAATCCTACGACTAAAATCCTCTTGAAATTGGGTTAAAGTAACAAAAAAAAAAAAAAAAGAAAGAAAAACTTCTGCTGTGCATCTAAAATAAGGAGAAGCAAACAGTGTTAACGTGGGTCTGTTATTACTAGGGTAAGGCTACAGTAATTAGTAGCCGTACCTCATATTTGTCTGGTCGTGTCCAAGAAGCCTAAAAAAAGATAAAAACACAAACATCGATACGGGAGAGCAAAGCCAGCTCCTCTGAAAAGATGCACAAAGTTGCATTTGATGTTTACCTGCAAGAAAAGCGGGTTAGGACAAATACATGTCATCACTTAGAATTTCAATCTTAGTGTTGACAGTTTATGTAAGTATTCAACTGTGGAAAAAATGTCATTATGAACCACGGCAAACAATTAATGAAAATAAAATATGAATTGAGACTACTAATTCTTTAAATAAAAAAAGATATTTAGTTTAGATTCATTTGCTGATGATTGGTTAAATCTCACACTTTTTTGTAGTTAAAAATAAAATAAAAAATCCCCATAATATTCATGTTAATTACACTAACATGGACTTAATGTGCTTTTTATTATTTTTGACTAAACATCCAAACTTCAGCAAACAAAAGTAATGCTATTTGGATAGTTTGCAATAACTGTAATTGCTTGAAAAAAAAAAAATCTTGCAATTTATTTAAATAAATATATCCAAAAATCATAGAAATATTTTACATGGGAGGAAGAGGGATATATTTAAGATATATTAAGATAAGATCAATTTTGTCATAAATCAACACAAACATCAGTGACAACATGAATAAATGTTCAGGAAAAATCTGGATTTTATAAATATATATTTTAACAAACAGTTGGACTCCAAGAAAAAAAGAAAAAAAAAAAAAAAAGAAAAGTGAGGAGGCTAAACTGAAGCAGATTTTCCCGGAACAGTATCGATAATTCTCAGCTGGTTATAAATAAAGTCTTTTTGTGAGAGCACAAAAGCAATTCACAGAACAAATGCTAGGTGAGCCGCTGCCGGCGTCGACTCGCTTTATTACTAATTAACACCTCCTCTAAATATATTCATTGTTTTGTCTTCCTCCAATTTCAGACACTCATCCTTTATTTAAAGTAAAACACAGATGAAACCTTAAACATCACTGCACTCTACGGTAGCTTTTCTTTTTAAATGTCTAGAATTATTTAGAGGAGATCTGCAGTCGGTTGAAGTTTCACTGGTTTGAAATAAAAGTGCAGCAACAATAGACGACGGAAAACACAATAAAGAAAATATTCTGGAAAGTTTGAGAAAAATAACAAAATGACAGTTAAATACGTTCAAGAGAACTACCTGTTCAAAACAGGAAGTACCCATAGAAGATAAAAAGCTTTTAATCAGTTATTTTAGATTCGTCAGAATCTGCTGCATCTTTTTAACATGATATTAAACTTTTCAAGCTATAAACTGACCAATCAGATGCATCAATACAAGTACGTGACCTTACAACGAACATTTGGAGCGTTTGACAGATTCTCTCGAACTCGAATTCGGTGGAAGGGGTGTGGCTTTTGAACAAGCTCCCTCCTGATTGGAGAAGGCGGCTGCCATAGAGATGTATACTCAGACCAACACAGACCAATCACGGCTGAGAGAGGATGACTACTTCCAAAAGGAAGACTCAACTGACTACATTTAGTTGGAATCATAGACAGTATATATAGAGAACTGGACTGACTATCCCCTCCCCCTTGCATTCCAAACAGGAAGTACCCGCTGGTTCCAGAAAGTCAAAAGCAATTACTCAGCCATTCTGGTTGTCTCACGAGTACCTGATTTATTTTAATGATTTTAAAAATAAAAACGGACCAATCAGATGCCTCAAAGCGTTTGATTGACAGATTTTCCCAGAGCCTGCTTTCAGTGGGTGTGGCTTTCCAACAAATTCACTCCTGATACGCTAGAGTGGTTGCCATAGCAACGATGACACAGACCGACTCGGACCAATCGCTGCCCACTAACGTCGTCTGGTCCCAAAATGGCGACTGAATTGACTTATTTCTCTTGGTGACATCACAGCCTCGCTTCGTTAATCTCTATATATGTCAATAGTTGGAACTGGAACAAGTCATTCTCTATGGGTGACGTCACACCCACTCTCTCCAGTCCTCATATAGAGTCGATGGTTAATTGAGTGATGAGATCACTGAGCAGCTTTGAATGACAGCAAATTGATGATGACTTGAAAGTGTGATGGAAGGCTGTGCCGGGCTGGAGGCTGATACGATTCACCAAACCCTCCACTGATTGGCACTAATGAAACTGTCATTGAGGGAAAATAAAGGAGGTTTGAGCTAAATCAGAGAGATTCCAGTACAAACATGGCCATTTGAATATTCATTCCAACGTAGTAGTGTTTATAACAATTACAACATCGTCTATTAAACCTCTAGTTAATAGAAAACTCAAATTCTAATGAAATATTTTTATAAACAACAGCAGAAAACTGCCTTACCAAAGAATCATCGAGTCTTGGGTGACTTGGGGAAGTTCGTCCAGCGAGGCACAGTTTCCTATAATCTATCACACTGCTCCAGTTGACAGGGCACAGGAGGTAAAGTAGGCCAGTCTGACCTGAATATCTCGTATATCTCGGCCCATCATGTCCTCAGGGACTTCATAGAACAGGTGCTTTCAGTGAATCTGCACTGTGCCGCATCAGAAATAGCTGACTTACTCTCAAGCGGTTCTGCCATCTGAAGCCTCAACCCAATAAGTGGATTTGATAATCTAATAACTGACAAGAGTCTCGGAGTGTTGGACCATTTCTGCAGTTCATGGAAGAACATGGATCCTGCTTTTTTTTTTTTTATCTGCTGTTTCATAAACCTCGACTTTCAGATTGAAGCAGTTTAAAAAGGAAATAACTGGAGCCAGCTGAGTTTATGAAGTCACCACTTGGTGTGAATTTCTCAAGACAAGCAGGGATTGGTCCAAAATAAGTTTATTTTATTTTTTTGCTTTAATTTAATAAACTCTATTGGGGGTTAACCTTTAGGAAAATATTTAGTATGTATGTCCTGACTGATCATTTCTATTGACCACTTCCATACAGCCCCATGAAGCCCATTCACTTATGATCTCACCCTTGGACAAAATGGGACAAAAGGAATAATTTTTTTTAGTGATCCTGAGGGCAAAGGCAAACTTTTTATTACCAGGCCTGGTCCCACTGGCTTTCACTGCCATATCACTGCAGGAACACAGAAGAAATGTCATCCCTGTGGTACAGACGCTGTTGGCAGTGGACTGGCAGTGCAACGGCAGAGATGTGGCAGCAGATGTGGTACAAAATGTGTGCACCGTTACATGCGGGAAGTGCAGTTCGCCGTTTCCCTGGCCGGTCTGCGTTTGTACCACTGATTACAGCGTCTGTTTAGCAGCTGAACGAGGGAGGACGCGCTTACACGTGATTAAGCAGTGCTCTGGCAGTGGAGTGGCAGTGGAATGGCCTCCAGTGTCTGTATCACTGCTATTCCATCAACACACCTAAAGTTAAGCTTCCAATTTTTATACCCGTGATATGACCGATAAAATCCTGTGGGACCGGGCCTTTAGGGGTACCAAGCTGAATACTTAATACTGAAAACAATCAAACTGTTAAAAGGAATAATGTAAAATTATGAGAAGGGAAAAAAAAACGAACAAGAATAAAGTCATAACATGATACGAAAGAAGTAAAATTATAAGAGAATAAATTTTCAAAACTATAAGAAAAAAAGTCAACATTTTACAGGAATAAAGTCATACGTTTATAAGAAAGAAGTCAAAATTCTGCAAGAATATTGTTGTAAAATTATGAGAAAAAAGTCAATATTATACGAAAACAAAGTTGTGCATTTTTAAGAAAAAAAGACACTTTTTTTTAAATTACCTGTTTATCTTATGTTGCAGCCATTTTCGAGAAATGGGATGGACATTACACCGCTCAAGAATCTTTTGTAAATGTGGAACTGAATTTTCAAAAAATTACAACTATTTTTAACATATTTCATATAAACTCTTTTAGTCATAAATTTAAGATTTTTTTCTTGTGAAATGTCTGAATTTTTTATGTCATAATTGTATTCTTATATATTTATTTTTCTTTAATGGTGCCCTAACACTCTTGTAAGAAAAGGGACAGAGGCAGAAAACGGCCATTTTGAGAATTTTTTCTTTTTATTCAATCCTTTTTCTTCCATCATTTGAAGTACTTTTGCCTTTTTTAGTAATACTTGACGAATTGAATAGTACAACCAGTGTAGAGGGCCCCTTGTTACTCCTCGCCTGGGGCCCCAAAGCTGCTAAGTCCGCCACTGTTTATAAAATTGTGAAAATGTTGACGGTAAGAGTAAAATAATGACCCAGTATATGAGCAGTGTGCCTACAGATTTAGCAAAGCTAAATTTATGACAGTTTTCATACTGAATTATAATATAAATAATATTCACATCTCATCAGGTTGGGTTAGGATCCATTTATATAAAAAATGAGTAGTGTTAAAAATGAAATTATAGCATCTCACTGTCTAAATGTATATAAAAAAAATGCCATTCATGCATTTTTTTCAAGTAAACTGTTTTTAAATTAAAATTTTGCAACTACAATACTTTTCAATTCATAATTAAATCTTGCAGTCAGTAATGCGATAAGACACAAATAACCACAGAAAATTATGCAATTAATCATAAAAATTGTTTGACGTTAATCCAACCAGCATTTATTTTCTGTGGCGCTTTTTCAATATTTTCCCTCTCCATGTTTAAACAATGTGCACTCTTTACTTAGCCTTGTGTTCCACTCCATTCATCTGCACATAGCAGTGAGCATGAGGGGACTTTTAATGACAATTTTCTTTGCTGTCACTTTGAAGTTTATTTTGCATTAACCAAAATCTGTTTGCTCAGAAATGAGTACAATTTGACGCCTTTTAAGGCTTTATTTTAAGTAAATTACATTAAAGACCCTGAAGTAGCTGCCCCGCCAAGCAGGAAGCCCACATTAAAATAGCATTTTCACACCAAATCATTTAGCATTTTTTCCTCATCTGTTATCAAACTGTCAAGTTCTAATACCACCAACAAGCAATTTGAAAGCTTTGATGTAGCAAAATCCACTGTATTTAACATTATTAGCCAACAGAAATAGTAATAATAATAATAATAATGAATGGAATTTAATTCCAGAGTATATAATGTGAAGAGGAGACTGGTGTCGCTCCCAGATCCACAAACCTACCAGAGGCAGCAATGTAATTATCTTAACAGTGTTTGCAGCAATCACGGCAGAAAATTACCTCTGTGAAGTGACTAATCTGGCTGCTGCTCACATGATGCATTCTATCAGGGAGACTATAAACATGTTGTTTGGAAAATTATGCAGCTTTAATGACCTGATGAAAACATAGCAACACATTGGGGATGGGTTTTTCCTGTCTGCTGGAGCGGCGACTTGTGTGTTGGTGAAAACGTACATCGTCGACATATTCTCATTCCCAGCTCGTCACATATTGACGTTTGGTTTAAGATCCCTCCGGTTTGTCACTTTTTGACATGCTGAGTGTCCCCGACTCGTCTTTTTTTGACATGATTTGTAAAGTCAAAAGCCTGCAACCCTCGGGATGCGGTTCCGTACGCAGACTGGTTCTAAGTGGTCGATAACGGTACCCTAACCCAGAATTGGTACTCTAACGCGGCACCCACTGTCCAGACGCAGTGCCAGATGCGGTACAGGACCCAACCAGGTACCAGACATGGCACTGGATGCAAACTGGTACTAGGTTAGAATTATGGTACAGACACTGGGTTAGGGTACTCTAACCCCATCCCGGTACCAGACGGAGTACCAGATGCGATACAGGACCCAACCAGGTACCAGACGTGGTACTGGACACGAACTGGTACAGGGTTAGGGTTAGAGTCCCGGTGCTGGGTTTGAGTACTTCAACCCTAACCCAGCACTGGACAAGATATCGTACATAGTACTAGATGCAGTAAAGCACCCAAACTTGTATCAGATGTGGTACTGGATGCGAACCTGTACCCGGTTGGGTTAGGGTACCGGTAATAGGTATAGGTTCGGTAGAAACCACCCCGGACGTGATACTGGACGCAGTACCAGATACAGTACAGGACCAAACCCGGTACCAGGTTAGGGATGGTGTACCACTCCTGGGTTAGGGTATCACATTGTTTCCGTGAGTTTGGGACCTGTGATTTAATGGGAGCATCCAGCATGTGAAAAAACGTTACCAGTTAGCCTGGTACCGGTTCACGTCTGGTACCGCGTCCGGGCCAGTTTCGCATCTGGTACCACATCTGGTCCAGCACTACGTTAGGTTTAGAGTGCCAGTACTGGGTTATGGTACCGGTATTGGCCCCGTTCTAAGGACCAGTCCGTGTCTGGTACCACGTCTGGTACTAGGCAGGGTCAGGTACCGCATCTGGAACCAAGTCCAGTATCACGTCCGGTGCCTGGTCAGGGTTGGAGTACCAGTTCTGGGTTAGGGTACCAGTATCTACCGCGTCCTGATGAGTTCTTTAAGTTGTAAACTGGCCAAGTAGATGATCAATAAAAATAAGTGGCCTTGCATTGACAATTTGAAGCGTTTGATTGACAGATTCTCCTGAGCTTGCTTTCCGTGGAAGGGGTGTGGCCTTCTAACACTCCTGATTAGAGAGAGCGGTTGGCATAGAAATGTAGACTAAGGCTGACAGAGACCAATCAGATCAGTCCCCGTCTGGCACCAACACCCAGTACCTTGAGAAAAGCCAAGCTGGGGACACCCAAAACGTCAGTCTTTGACATGGAGGGGTCCTTAACCACATGTCAATATGTGATGACTTGAGATTGAGAATATGTTGAAACAGTCAGTAGGTCTAGAATAGATCACCAATAGGATCTTAAACCAAATATCTTTTTGAGCTCTATTTTCAGAGCAGATAAAAACCACTTACTTAAACAGATATACATAACCTCGTACTTTCTTTATTCTTATTTTGCTATTCTTTAAAAAAACATATCCTCTTATATTTAAAGTGGGTTATTACAGCTCTCAGGCAAAGACACACAAGTGAGCTCAAACGTTTTGATTTGAAGCAGCAATTAGGGTAATAACACTGAAGCAAGTAAACTTTTTCTGCTAAATTCTACTTTTCGCTGTAATTTCACCCAAAATGCCCTCTCCAGGAGGTAATGATTATTATTATTATTAATGAAGATCTACTAATACACTAAAGCAAACCATCATAGGATGGAAGTGCCTTGAAATTGGTTGTGGAGCTGGCAAATGCCATCTTTTCTCTCTCCTTTTCAACAAACTTAATAAATATTCAAACATGGAAAAAGGTTAGACATGAATATTTTCCAGGCTGGTGAAAGTCTGGAGATGAAATAATCTGATGGGAAGTCTTAATTTAATGAAAATTGGCAGAAATTTGCTCTGAATGTCCAGCAGATTTGGTATTCACGATGTGAGATGTGAGTGAAATGAAGCAATTTAGAGACTGAATAAGACCTGAAAGTTAGTGAACGGGTGTGTTTCACAAGGACCTGTCTCCTTTTAAACACTGTTTAAGAACACAAACATAAATTAAAAAATTCAATCCAAAACATCTGGAAATTGTCAATAAAATTGCAAAATAAAGCTCACAAACAGCCCACATTGCTTTCTTAAACAGACTAAAATAACACATGTGATAATTAGGTGAAGAAAGATGTTTTTGACCTTTAAAATGAACTTAGAGGAACCCCTAAAGGAACATGTAAGTAAGACAGAAATTAGCATTGGTTTCTTGTACACATGAAAAATTCACCAGTCCACACGAGAAAGTAGCATGAAAAACTAACAGATACGCACTGTTCTGTACCGCACGGGAAACAAACTGGTGCGTATGAAACATGAACAGGTGCACAGAAGACACAAACTGGGGGGGGGGGGGGGGGGGGCATGAGAGACTAACTGTTGTGCATGACAAATTACATGGTGTGCATGAGAAATTAACTGATGCACACAAGAAACTAACTGGTGTGCACAAGAAAGTATCTGGTGTGCATAAAAATATTAATTGATGTCCATAAAAAACTAATTGGTATGCACAACAAACTAATTGGTGTGCATAAGAAAACTAACTGGTATGCATAAGAAACTAATTGGTGTGCATGAGAAAGTATCTGATGTGCATGAAAAACTAACTGGTGTGCACAAGAAAGTATCTGGTGTGCATGAAAAACTAACTGTTGTGCACAATAACGTATCTGGTACGCCTGATAAACTAACTGGTGTGCACAAGAAAGTATCTGATGTGCATGAAAAATAACTGGTGTGCACAAGAAAGTATCTGGTACGCCTGATAAACTAACTGGTGTGCACAAGAAAGTATCTGGTACGCCTGATAAACTAACTGGTGTGCACAAGAAAGTATCTGGTACGCCTGATAAACTAACTGGTGTGCACAAGAAAGTATCTGGTACGCCTGATAAACTAACTGGTGTGCACAGGAAAGTATCTGATGTGCATGAAAACACTAACTGGTGTGCATGAGAAACATTTTTTTTTCCTTTTCCACATGGAAACATTTTCAGAGCCAGTTACCTGAAAATGACGTCACGTGTGATTATTCAGCTTCATTTTACCTTCGGACTTGCCGACGAAGATGATGAGGCTTTGCTTCCTTGACGCCACTGTTATGTTATCTCTGAACGTCGCCTAAAACAAGTTCTAAAATTGTGGTTTGTTTTTGCTGCGCAGTTTCTTTTCCTTGCACATGAGAAACCATTACTATGTTTTTTTTTATGTTTTTTTACTTTTGTGTCCCTTTAGGCCAGGGCTCTTTAGGAACTAGAGGAAACCCCACAGAAAACACCAATAAACCAGCTGCGCAGCGCGGTTCCACCGCTGCGTTCCAAGGAAAACAGCGGCTGCTTTGTTGTAGGTTCTACTGACCAGTAGTTGGTCTGTCCTTATTTAGTTCAGTGCATAATTTCTAAAGAGATCATACCTGCTCTCCTTCAGTGAAGATTGTGCTCTCAGAACTCCAGGAGATAGTTGGTGTGGGATCCCCTGAAGCCTCACAGGTCAGGATAACTTCTTCATCAAACTCGGAGGCAGTTTTATTATTCAGGTACGTGATCTTTGGTTGCACTGGGGGGAAAACAGAGGAGTTCATTTCAGAAATGGTTCTGTTTTGTCTTACATTATATATATGAGTTTTCTGAGGAACATTAATGTACACATCAACATTACAGTAAACCGGCTTTCTTAATTTGTGCATGTTTATGCTAGTCCCACATTCCCAAATTCAGGAGAAGTTTTTATCGTTCCCGATCAGGAAGAGATGCACAAAACTAGCAAAAACTCTCCACACCAACACAAAGTCATCCCTCCTTCTCTGCTACCATGTTCACTGTATGGTATAGATACTTAATAACTCCCTCTGGGGTCCCATTCATACCCTGCAAGATCTTTTTTGGCCGCTCTGTTTCAACAGAAACTGTAGATACAGTAGCTGCTCATGTGGGAGTCCAGTTTCCCTCGATTGATATAAAAATCTGCTTTTGTTTGCCTCGTATCGACTCATGAGCATCATGGATCAAGACTGAACTGTGATGCTAAATGTTGTTTCTTCTCCAGCAGCAGTCTGCTGGCGTTATGGGGGTTTCTTTTTTTCTGTCTCTGCAGCACCGTCTCTTTGTCCTGGTACAGCTTTTTGCAGTTTCTTTTCCACAGGCTGGCAAATCTTAATAACAATGGAGTATGATTGGTGGTCAGCTGCAGGCTTCGTGCAGCAGTTAGGGGTAAATGGCAGGAAAACAGGAAGTCAGCGTGAACATATCTAAGACCTCTAAACTCAAAAAGAATTGTTTTATCTACAAAGATGTGATTAAGCTAGAATTAGTACAATCTGGAGCCAAATTAAAGTGATTAACAAGGAGCGGGAGATATCCTGTTTCCTGTGGTGCTGTCATAACTCTCTTCCTGAACAAACTTTACTTTCTGAACATTTAGTTCCTGTGCATCATAAATTATTTCTAAAGGAACCGATCGGTGAAAGCAGATTCAAAGGCTGATCGGTTTAAGCCCTGATGATTAAAACAGCTCTGTTACCAATTCACAACGCTCCGTTTTGGAAAATATCCCAAAAGTGACAATAGAGTAATACATCTCAGTTGGCTAGCTTTAGATATTGCAGCAGTTTGGGTTGGTTAGGGGCAGGAGTCAAACTCCAGGTTGTTTTTTTCTTTTTTTTTTAAATGAAATTCTGCTTTATCTGCTGCTGATTACTTGGATCATGTGTGTTTACAAAATAAGGAGCATCAATGGCAGGTTAGTTAAAAAATTTGTAGGACACTGCACCCTAGATTTAGACACTTGTGGTTTAAGAAAGATAGAAGATAGAAGTACAGTACCAGAAATCATCTCGCCTGTCAACAGAGTAAAATATTAAATGCCAATGAAGAATTTACTGTCTGCTTAAACTAATATTTTTTTATTGAGGAAAACGTGTAACCATCACTGGTTGACCATCCTTGGGCAGCAATAACCTCCACCAAGTTGACGTCGGACACATCACATCACATGATCAACACAGTCTGTTTAAACTAATATAACACAAAAATTGTACGTTACAAAACATGTAACCATTCAAAGTGCAGGGTGGAACAAAAATTGTTAACCCTTCAAGGATATTTCGACCATTCTAGTGCTGCTTAAGGACATTGGAAGACTCAGCCAAATTAACCCCAACTTTGACTGAGGATGTCGGTAAGTTGTACCTAGGGTTAGCTTCGTATCTCAATTTTTAATGCTGCAATGCATAATAGAGCTACCCCTAAACCTAACCCTAGTTTGAGAAGTTGGTCAGGCTCCACAGCAATTCTGGGTTGGGCTTAATTTTTCCAATTCTGGTGGTTGTATTGAGATGGTAGGAACATTTTTGGGCTTCATAAATGTTGTAAAACATATTTCAGGGATTTTAAGACCATTATAATGCTGTTTTAGGAAATTTTTAGACTCAGCCACACTAACCCCAACTTTGATTGAGGATGTCGTTAACTGTACCTAGGGTTAGCTTCATATCTCAATTTTTGTCAGTTGTAATAAGATGGCAGAAGCATATTTGGGCTCCTTAAATTAGACTGTATTACATGTTTCTAGGATGGTTAAACCATTATGATGCTGTTAAAAACAATGGTGGACTCAGGCAAATTAACCCCAACTTTGTTGTCAGTACGCTGTACAGGGATCCTGGGTCTTTTACATCTTCATTTCTGTTGGTTGTAATGAGATGGAAGGAACATATTTGTGCTTCATAAAGGTTATATTACATGTTTTTATGATATTTGGAATGTTACATGCTAACCTTAACCCTAGCCCTAATTTGCCCTAGTTTGAGAAGTTTTGTTGGACCCTAAAGGGATCCTGGGTCTTTTACATCTCCATTTCTGTTGGTTGTAACAAGATGGTAGGAGCATATTTGGGCTTCTTAAGGTCGTATCACACCTTTTTGGGATATTTAGAGCTTTACAATGCTGTTTAAGGACATTGATAACTTGGACCCAGTGAGAGAAGTTGGGTTTGGGCCCACAGGGATGCCAGGTTGGCCTGAATTTTTCCAATCCTGCTGGATTCAGTAACTGGTTGACCCTACTATGGCAGCAATAACTCCAACCAAGATGAAGGTGTATTAGTTTAAGCAGCCTGTGTTCATCATGTGGTGTGACTTAAATGAAGATCAGAACATATTTTATGACAAATTCACACAGAAATCCAAATAATAGCAAAGGGTTCACACACTTTTTTCCTGCAACTGTATATTTAGAACACATATATTAAAAATATTGATTGTGTGTATTACTCCCTTAAGTCAATAAGGAGCAGAAAATACATTTTTTTAATAGATTTTTTGGTGGTTGGGTAGTTAAAAGAGTTCAAGCAAAACAGATACATGTACTAATTAACAAGCTTTAGTTCAGATCTTAAAACACTATATAAACTAAACCTGGACTGACTTGAGTCAGCTTTAATGGCTGTGACAAAAACAAACGAACACATAGTGTTCCTGATCAGTTAGCTTCTCCTAAAAAAGTAGAAAAAACTGCAAAAGAAAAGCGGAAAGCAAATGTCACCCCTGCTGCAGACGATTGTAGAGACAGAAAAACTCTTATTAAAGTACACATGCACAGCAAGGGAATGGAGACATTTTCTCACCAAACACGTTCAAGTCCACTTCTTGAGATTTCTCTCCGGCCTTGTTCGTGGCGGTGCAGGTGTAGTCGCCTTCATCCACCTTCTTGACATCCTTTATAATCAATTCAGAGCCATCCTCGTTCAGGCTGTACTTATCGCCCTCTTCAAGGGCAGCGCCGTTACTGTAGGTGGGAGGAAAAAAAAAGTTGAGCGTTCACGCCGTCCAAACAACATCCGCGGCATACCAATAGATTCTTTACAGTCAGTTTTTTATCAGTGAACAACAATAAGTGGGAGGAAAACATAGACTGTATTAGAGAACTTGAAAGCGCTAAAGCGCTAAAGTTCCGGTGTTTGAGCTAATTCATTTTTCTTTTTTTCCCAGAAGTTGTGTCAGTTAGCAGAACTACACTCCACTATATTTATATAGCGATCTTGGGCGTCACATATATTCTTGGTCAAATTTTTGGGAGCAGATCGTAAGTATTCGAGCAACCGGATACTTGTTCCGGCCTTACCTCGCCCTCTGCAGAGTTCATTCAAGCGACCACTTTCAGTGAAAAGTTTATCTAAACGCACATAATTGCACATTTTAGGCTTCAGCGTTCATAACTCGCATTCAGGCGTCGCAGCGGTTACACGTATGTGCAGCCATTGAAGGCACTTTAAAAGTTGAGTTATGACCAATCAGCAACATACGGATGGTGTCTCTTTCCTTTTACTTAATTTTTATACATTATGAAAGTGACCAGGACTTATTAAATGGGTGAGTACAGCGATGAATCACTTTTCTAGTTATTTTGCTCCATGTTTAAAATCCAGTTTTTCCAATATTTGGTATATTTTTTTGTTGCCAATCTTAAAGAGAAGGTCAGTCTTTCCATATCATGAATGTCTCTGATTCCAGCTTTGTATTAACATAAGATATTTTTGTGATTTGTGTAGGTTTTGGAGTAAGTCAGTGAAAGTCAGTAAGTCCAGTCCAGTAATACTTTTCATTTTTTAAATATCCAATATGGCGTAATCTTTTCCAGAAGATATGAAAATGATCCACAATTCCACCAGCATTGAGAATCCCCCTTTGTTTTGGTATACTTATTTGACATTTTAGGTGTAATAATGAATTACGTAATAATGAATTCTCTTTAGAGATCTGAGCGAGAGGTAATCATGACATTTTTACATACATTAACCCAATCATCGTCTGATATTAACGCTTCAGATTCTTTTTCTCATCTGATGAAATTTTTCTAATTAACTGAAGTCTTGACTACAGTTTAGATATTTGTTTTTTTTTATGGCTTTACCAATACACGAGTCAGTAAACACTCAGAGAAAGCCCCTTTCTTCCATTTCCTCCGAAGGGAGTTTGATGTGTCTATTAAAGTGTTGCCTCGGCTGACAAAAATTGAAAAAATCTTGTTTTCCCAGGTCATATAATCTTTGTAGCTGTTCATAACTCTTCATGTTTTTCAGAAATATTCCAGTAACTCGTAATACCCTTATGAGGACATTGTTTAAATCCTCCATTGGATGGTGTCTCTTTCAATTCATCAACCGTTTGTAAATTGATCATGGAGGAAGATTTTTGAGATTTTCACCAAGACCGTTCCATCTGTAGGTCTAGATGCCCTAATGCACCACATGCCCAGTGTCAATGCACCGTTACAGGGTTAAATTGTGGTTGCAGGGATTTTTTTTGCATTTAGGATCAAAATAAATAAATGAACCAGTGTAGTTCTCAACAAACAAATGAATGAATTGTTCTTACTTTAGTGGGTTTTTAAGGTCGTTCAGCATTTACATTGTCTTCTTCTCTTTTCCTGGTTCTGAATAAACCGAACTCGGAGAAAACAGACCTTCACCAAAGTGGGGCAGAGTGGCATTGTTCATTAAACATTTATAGACGGAGAATGAGGGACATATTAAGAGCACTTATAAACCAGAAGAAAAAGAGCTTTGCCTGTGTTTTCTCATGGCCTCAGCCTCGCTCCTGAACCTCTTCTGACATATTCCTCAGTGGCAATATAAACATCCCACACAAACGGCGCTGCTCTGAAGGCGGCTGTGAGCCGGGTTCAGAGATGTTCTTTATAGTGGTTCTTCAGAGACGCTGCGTTTGAAAGGAACCTCTTTAAGATGCCATCGTGTTGCTCTTTAGAAAACACCTTTATAGAAGAAACACGTACTGATGGGAGATTTGTTTATGGGTATTCGTTCACATTCACAATCACTTTAATAGATTCTTTAATTTCTTTTTAAGGCATAACGTACTGCAACCTTTCTAGCTTTGTGGTCAATCAGCTTAAGTGAGTTTTAGTTTCATTATTTAAGGCACAACAAAATGTAAATAAGCTAATATACTTAAGGGGAGTTCCCATTATTTGGGTAATTATGTGAATGTTTTGTAAGCAATATTGGTATCAAAATGTTCAGCATGTTAAGAGCATTAATGCTCTTAAGAGTTTTTAGGATAGTTCTGAATTAAGCTAGTGTCTTACCTACGTGCTAGGTTTTTTTTTTGTGGCTAATTTGACATCTTTTTTTGGGCTAATTTTGACGTAAGCTAAAGTTTAACCGTTTAGCCGTGACAGCGACATGTTAATTTTTTTGCTAATTTTTGCATTTATTGAGGTAGTTAAGGCTAATTCTGAGTTAAGATAGTATTTTAACAACATGCTAGGTTTTTTAGTTGATTTGACATTTACTGAGTTTTTTTTCTGGCTAATTTCGAGTTAAGCTAGTTTTGTAACAACATGCTAAATTTTTTCGCTATTTTGGCATATACTGAGGTATTTAAGGCAAATTCTAAGTTAAGCTAGTATTTTTGCAACATGTTAGCCTTTTTGGCACGCTTGACATCTACGGAGAATTCTGAGCTAATTCAAAGTTAGGCTAGCATTTTTGTAAAATGCTAGGTTTTTTGGCCATCTGCTGAGGATTTTTGTGCTAATTTCGAGCTAAACGAATATTTTTGCATCATTTTAGCTTTTTTTTTTGGCTAATTTGGCATTTACTGAAGTTTTTTTGGGCTAATTTAGAGTTAAGTTGGTTTTTTAGCACCATGCTTACTTCTTTGGCTATACTGGCTTACTGAAGTATTTAGGGCTAACACAAATGAATGAATGACATGGTTTATTTCAAGCAATCAGGAATAATACATGAAAAAATACATCACGAAACATATCAATATGAGTTAGTATTTTGGCAACGTTTTAGATTTTTTGGCTAATTTGACATCAACTGAGAATATTTTGGCTAATTGGATGCTAAGATAGTACTTTAGTAACATGCTAGGTTCTTTGGCTAAGAAAAAACATCTGCTGAGAACTGTTGGGCTCATTTTGAGCAAGCTACTATTTTTGCAACATGTTAGCTTTTGGGCTAATTTGGCATTTAATGAGGCATTTAAGGCTAATTCTGAGTTAGGTTAGTGTTTTAGCAACATGCTAGCTTTGTTTTTGCTATTTTGGCATATAGAGAGGGTTTTAAGGCTAATTCTGAGTTAAGGTAGTATTTTAGCAACATGCTAGGTTTTTTGGCTAATTTGACGAGGATTTTGGGGCTTTTTAACCCTTCCGCTCTCCTTGGGGTCCAGATGGCTCCAACCACATATTGTTATGCGATTTCTTCCATGACAAATGTGGACGAAGGGGGACAGGATTTTATGTCTGCCATGGACATTAGTGAAACTCCGAAATCAGTGAAAAAAAAAAGTTCAGCGCACTGTCCTGTGGTGTCCAGATGACCCCACTTTTAATGTAAACAAGCTAAGGAGAACGGAAGGGTTACGAGGCATTTCAATTATCTTAGCAACATAATTTTTTGGGTGATTTGATATCTACACTGGTCTTGGGCTAAATATGAATTCATGCGCTTATACATTTTTAAAATGTACAGATATTTTTCAATTTTTCAAGAAATCTTTACGTCCTTTAGCAATTGTAGCAGTATGCAAATAGCTTTAATATTTTCAGCAAATCCCTTCAGCAATTAAAGTAAATTTCTTCAGCATCTTCAGCAAAAAGCTTCATGATATTTAACAAAAAGCATTCACACTAGCATTATAGCAGGTAATTTACCATTTCTAGCGAAGATTATTTTAATATTGTTCCACAGAAATATTCGTTAATAATCCTGGAATTCTTAACAGGAGCCCGAATGCAACAATGGAGCTTTAATTCTCCCGTTTTAGCCTCAGTTTACAAGCAGCTGATGCAACCGGGGGCAGACTCAGTCTGCATACAAAAGCTTCACATAAAGACATTTATAAAATATAAATTTAAAAATGCACACAGAAAATGTATGATATTTCAACATAAGCCTCAAACTTTCTTGGAACAAGTTGGCAGCTCTTCTCCCACACAAAAACTTACAGCTGAAGCCATTTTTTAAAAAGCACTTTATGGGTAAATGTGAGAGAATATTAGCATACGTCTATCCCCCTGTCATGCTGCCGATATTAACAAGAAAATTGGAACAGAAAAAAAAAGAAACGATTTTGTCATCAAACATGTGTTAAGCTGTTATTTTAATGAATAAATGTAAAAATTTAACCGAGGATGGTATTTAAAAAAATGTACTGTTTAGAACTTAATTATGATTTCAATAATGAAATCATAATAAAAATTAATATTTTATCCTGCTTTCAAAGTTATGTGGTAAAGCGGTGCTCCTGCATAGACCTTGGAGAAAACAAGCCCAAGAGAAAATGTTCTTTTATTCTCCTTTAGGTGTTCTTTACTAATTAGAACCTATACATAGTAAGTAAATAAAGAGATTACAATCAACTACTGAATTTATTACACCATAAGGCAAAATTAAATCAATTTTTTTTCTTCACAAATGTTACAATCCACCCTAAAATCTAGAGCTCCTCCTATCTGGATTAATCCTGGTTTTGGTTAACGATGTCAAAGGCGGACGTCGTGGTTTGAGGCGGACGTGGTGCTACGTCAAAATATTTGGCTTGGTGTTGTTGTGAATGCAATAACGCAGTATACATGTAGTGGTGAGACTTGGCATAATCAAAATAAAGCTTTGTTTTTGTTGTATCGGTCTGGTTTTTTACGTGTTACCAACAACTTTAGGAGTTAGCATAGTCGCATTAACGTTTTGTTTTAGCTGTATTCGTTTTATTTTTTTTTGAGTTTCTAACAAGATTTTTTTTTATTGTTTAAATGATTGTAATGTATGGTGTTTTTCGAGTCCAGCTATTTGGGGTCTCCTTGGCTGCTGATGGAAGGTCCTCTACAAATGAATAAATGAAATGAAATATAGGTAGTTAGCATAGTCACATTTTTTTTTCATTGTATTAGTCTGTTTTATATCAGGCGTTACTAGCAAGGATAGTAGTTAGGGATTAAGGCGGGAATCAGGACATAGTCTCTGCTTTTTTACATACTACTAACAAGGTTACAGTAACATTTGTGTTAGTGGAATCAGTCTGTACTTATACGTGTTGCTAACAAGTATAGGAGTTGGCATAGTCATGCTAACGTGTTGTGTTAGCGGTATTTGTTCTTTATTTCATGTTTCTAATATGGTTAGCAGTTAGCATAGTCACAGTCACATCTTGTGTTAGCAGTATTGGTTTATATTTTTAAGTGTTGCTAGTAAGGGTGGGAGTTAGCATAGTCATGCTAACGTGTTGCGTTAGCGGTATTTGTTCTTTATTTCATGTTTCTAACATGGTTAGCAGTTAGCATAGTCACAGTAACATCTTGTGTTGGCAGTATTGGTTTGTATTTTTAAGTGTTGCTAGCAAGGGTGGGAGTTAGCATAGTCACAGTAACGTTTTGCTTTAGCGATATTGGTCTGTTCTTTTTGCATGATACTAACAAGGTCAGGAGTCAACATGGTCCTGATAATATTTTGTGTTAGAATGTTAGCAAGGTTAGCAGTTAGCATAGTCACAGTAACATCTTGTGTTAGCAGTATTGGTTTGTATTTTTAAGTGTTGCTAGCAAGGGTGGAAGTTAGCATAGTCACAGTAACGTTTTGCGTTAGCGATATTGGTCTGTTCTTTTTGCATGATACTAACAAGGTCAGGAGTCAACATGGTCCTGATAATATTTTGTGTTAGCATGTTAGCAAGGTTAGTAGTTAGCATAGTCAGGGTAACATTTTGTGCTAGCTGTCTCATTCTGCTTTTTCATTATGTGCCACTAATTTATAGTTAGTATAGTCACATCAACATTTTTGTTAAAGTGGTATTCATCTGTTTTTTTTATGTTTTTGCAATTAAGATTGAGACTTCACTTGAGAATTCACTAATATGGCTAACGCATCTAATGTGGCTAACAAGTAGCGTATCACAAACAAGTTCTAAAATTACTGTGAACACAGATAAGAAACTCTAACTGACTGACTTATCTCCAACTTTTTTGTCACACTTCATGCGCCGTATAGTTAAGTGTTCCTTTTTTATGGCACAATTTTAAAAATTGACCTCTTATTTATGCTGGACCCTATAATCCGGGGCATCCTATAGTGCGTAAAAAATGGTAAATACCAACGTACAGCACATTTGAAATGTTGAGTCCAAACTAATGACATCGTTTCAAAAATAATCCAAAAGCATACCTAATTTTGGTAAAAAGGATTTAATCCTGACATGTAAATACAATTACTAAGACCCAATTTCAATGGTTACTAATGAGTAAATTGATGTTTTTATTGCAGCAACCAGTGCACATATGGAGATGCAGTCTAAAAAGAATCAGAACAAAATGTTGAAGATTGGTTTTTATGGAGAACTTACAATTCATGGCTAAGTAGTAGATAAAAAAGCAGTCTACTGGATTTGGTTTATCTTTTATTACCAAAGACATTTTTCTTCTCCTCATAGAGGCTTTCTCTATTTTGAAATACAGTAGTTGGAGAGCTGGTTTCTACGCTTCTAGGAGGAGGGCGTTTAGGACAAGAAGATGAAACATTTTCAATCATAAACCATGACCAGTTGACTGAATCAACCTGAATGAATGAGAATCGCCAACCAAAGCACCAATTTACCTTCTGTGCTCAAAATTGTTGTTGGTATTTATCATATATGAACATTTTTAACACTTTACCCGATAAGGAAATAGTAGGTTTGGTTATATTTGTGTTTGTCTCTGAACGATTTAGAAATGCCACATCGTCCCTCACGTGTTGTTTACCACAGGAGATGTGGAATAAAAATGTTCAATTTTTGCGGCAGATGGCTCCAGGCCTGACCTGATCCCAGGTAAATCTGATCCCCGCCTGCATCCTATTATCTAATCAAAACAGGCAAACGACGTACTGTGTCCAGGTAACCACGGGGTCAGGAAATCCATCTGCATCACAGGCCAACAAAGCAGAGCTGCCGATGTCAGCTGTGGCGTTGACCTCAAACTGCCTGGCACGGATGGTGGGAAGCACTGAAACAGGGAGAAAGAGAGCGTAAACACTTTATTTAACCTCAGCTTTATTGTTGTGTTATAATAAAAAAGGTTTGGCAGAGATGCTCACGAGTTCTCACACATCTAAAGTCGTTTTGAGTCAAATGGGTGTTTTTATGTCAGAGTTTCACCTTCGCCACGTACTCAAAAACTTGCCAAAATTAGCTAGCACCAGTTACTCAGACAAAATGAATAGTTGAATCAAAAAATGGATTATGCCAGGATCTCTTATGGAGCTAAAAAACAAAACAAACAAAAAAAACCCAGCCAAAATCTAGTATCTAAACCAAAATACACACGTTGTGGATATCAAGGAGAAGATTTATTATTATTATGGGATGACCAGAGGACCTATGGCTTTACAGCCATTGTTTTGGGGCTTTAATGCAAAATTTGGTCATTTTCACATAATCATACAACTTGGGAAAACAAAACTTTGAATCACAGAATCTTCGCAAAATTTTAAAAACATGCCACCAGATTAGCCCTTTAATGCCGGATCTCCAGTGTTTATGTACTTGTACCTGTAACTTTTAACCGCTAACGCGAGGATTCCAGTCGATTCTGATTCTGCTGGAATTACGTTGATAATGTTAGCGGTTGAAAAGTTAGAGAATTTAAAAAAAAATCTCTTTAAGTGTCACTGGCAATCCACAACTAAATCAAAGCGTTGCTGACCTTTGACCTAGCATTTAAAAAAAAAAAAACACAAAACAAAACACCATCGGTATCAGATACAAACTTAAACACCTCCTTGGATATCTAATCTATCTCCTCCTAACCCCCCAACCATCATTGGACAAAAATGTTAGCATTACAAGTTGAACATGTTAGCATAGCGAGCTAGCAAAAGTGGCGTTCCCCTGTGGCTCGGACATTTGATAACAGAATCCTTTGAAAAACTAAAACATGATTTGATGGCACAAGCTGAACAAAAAGATATAACATAGAATATGAACGTATTAGGAATGTGGGCGTGGTTAGCAAAAAGCTCTCCGTTGTTAAGGGAATCAAAAATGTACTTTTGCCAATTCTTTTAAAAAGTATATAGACCTGTTCACCTTTATCAATGGTTGCTATGGAGACAAAACCAAAACAAAAGCTGCCATTTTGAAAAAAAAGGGTTTTTCTTAATTTTACTTTTTTAACAACTACCCAGCCAGGCGGGCCCCACATGGTAAAAAAGTGGGCAGAAAATGTGGTTCCCGAATGAGTTTCTAAGGTGGCCCCACATGTGTTTGCCCACATTGGTTTAATTGGGGCTCTCGGTGAGTTGGCATGCTACACTAGCCAGACGTCCAGTGGACAACGCAGCTTGCTAGATCACTACAGCGGTACTTGCTAACTTGATAGAGTGGAGCTCGCTACAGCAGTACTGGCTAGCTTACTACAACCAACTTCGTTGACTCACTACAATGGAGTTCGCAACAGCAGAGCTCTCTAGCTTAATTCAGCTGAGCTCGCTAGCTTGATACAGCAGAGCTTGCTAGCTTGATACAGTAGAGCTCGCTAGTACAGTGGAGCTTACTAGCTTGATACAGCGTAGCTCGCTAGCTTGATACAGTGGAGCTTACTAGCTTGATACAGCGTAGCTCGCTAGCTTGATACAGTGGAGCTCGCTAGCTTGATACAGTGGAGCTTACTAGCTTGATACAGCGTAGCTCGCTAACTTGATACAGTAGAACTCGCTACTGTGAAGCTTGCTACAGCTGAGCTCGCTAGCTTGATACAGTGGAGCTTACTAGCTTGATACAGCGTAGCTCGCTAACTTGATACAGGTGAGCTTGCTAGCTTGATACAGCGAATCTTGCTAACTTGATACAGCGGAGCTCACTAGCTTGATACAGCGGAGCTCACTAGCTTGATACAGCGGAGCTTGCTAGCTTGATACAGTGGAACTCGCTACTGTGGAGCTCTCTACAGCAGAGTTTGCCAGGAGGCTGGCTGGCATAGCAAGCCAACCCACTGAGTTCCCACCTAAGCTAATGTGGGAAAACACAAGTGAACCATCACAGAAACTGAGGACAAACCAAATTGAGACCAACATTTTCTGCCCACTTTTGAACCATATGGGGTCCGCTTGGCCTCGCCTTCTGGGTAGTAAAGCCCAATAACATGTATTTATGTCATTCCTGACTTTTGTCTAAAGTTGTTGTTTGTGAGGTTTAACAGCTGCTGAAATGTAGAACTCTGTGTGTGTAAGAATCCAGACGTTCTCTGCCTCAGTTTCTGCAGGGATGCCGGTTTAAAGTCCGTGTTTACAGCTTTGCACCAGCGAGGCGCGACGCGTAATTCCCAAGTTTCCCCAAGTCTGTGACGTTTTATGGGGTGGCAGGAATAACAGGAAAACAATGCACTGGGTCAATAGAAACCGTATATGCCATTAAGTTACAAAATTTATGTTGACAGAAACTTTTAAGTGCAACAGTTAAAAAGTTTGTTATAGAAGCGGGATTCAATAAAAGAACAAACGGGGATGATGGAAACTTTGCAGACAGTAAACAGATGGACTCTTAAAAAAAAAAAAACTTTTATATGTATTTTTAAAGAACAATTGAAGAAAAGGAATGTAAAGCTTTAAAATTGATTCACCGCCACTTGAAGCGATGCACAAATAATAAAAAACAACGCAGGAAGAGTGCAGAAGATAGAGGAGATTTAGCACTTACCGTTAACTACGACTTTCATCGTCTTGAAGTCAATTTCTCCTCTGGCCATGACACGAGCCTCACACGTGTACATGCCCTCATCCGTCTTCTTGATGCCGCGTATCTGCAGGTGCCCATTAGCCATGATCTTGTATCGCACTGAAAGAGAAAATGAGGAACACAGTTCAGGACTTTGAGTTCAAAATGTTGGAGATTTCTGAGATTCTTCGGACTCAGCGCAGCTGTAAAGTGACGTCTTTAAGTCAATGCATGCAAGGATAAGAGATCATTAATGCAAGTTATTAAATATGTTCAAAGCTGGAGGATACATTATAAATTTGGGTCAAAAGCAGGTAAAAGTGAATCCATTTAAGTGCAATTATACAGTCTGAGTACAAATGGAGCGACTGCAAGTGTGGAAAAGAGATGGGCTTTGAAGTGGGGGTGTGTGTGGGGGGGATTTAATTAAAAGTCTCTCCAGAAAATGAAGTAGAACCAAATAAAAAAGAAAATCATAGAGGGGTTGATTCAGATCAATGCATGAAATTAGAATGAAATACAACTATATGATCCAAATCTAAAAAAACACAAAAAAACAAATTCTCTGAGGAGGACACAACCGTCAATAAAACCTGATTTTTTTCCCTCTGGGGGAGCCAAAGACACAATAAAAAAGTTTCATCTTTGCTTTATTGCCAAATAAAACTCTGTTCATGTCTAAAATGTAAACTAGATGTAGAACTTGTCACTAAAAATCCAAACTGCCACGTTTAGTTGACTAATCAGCAACTAATCGACTATTAAAATAGTCTACAACTAATTGTTGATTAGTTGTTACTTTATATTATATGGAGTCAGAGTGTTGTAAAGTTGAACGTTGTAATGGCATTCTGCTGGCTTTGTGAACTGTTTTGGCATTTATTGAAGTTTTTTTTAGGCTATTTTAGAGTTTAGCTAATATTTCAGCTACATGCTAGTTGTTTTAGCTAATTTAAGATTTTTTAGAAGTTCTTAGGCTAATTTGGAGTTTGGCTAATATTTCAGATGCAAGCTGTTTTAGCTAATTTAGGATTTTGTTTTTTTTTTTAGGCTAATCTGGAAATTAGGTAGTATTTCAGATGCATGCAAGCTGTTTTGGCTAATTTAGGATTTTTTTTTAGGTCTTTTTAGGTTAATCTGAAGATTAGCTAATATTTCAGATCCATGCTAGTTGTTTTAGCTAATTTAAGATTTTTTTTAGAAGTTATTAGGCTAATTTGGGGTTCGGCTAATATTTCAGCTGCTAGCTGTTTTAGATAATTTAGGATTTTTTTTGTTTTTTTTAGGCTAATCTGGAGATTAGCTAGTATTTCAGATGAAGGCTAGCTAGCTGTTGTGGCTAATTTAGGATTTATTCAATTTTTAAAGGCTAATTTGAAGTTTAGCTAATATTTTAGATGCACGTTAGCTGTTTTGGCTAATTTACGATATTTTAAGGCTAATTTGGAGATTAGCTAATATCTAAGATGCATGCTAGCTGTTTTGGCTAATTTAGGATTTTTTGGGTTTTTTTAGGCTAATATGGAGATTAGCTAATATTTCTGCTCCATGCTTGGGTTGTTCTTTTTTTGTGGCTATTTTGGCACTTAATTAATATTTTAGCTGACTATCAACTTCAGTGTTTTTAGCTATCAATTTCAGCATCTTCAGCTATCATCATTAGCATCTTCAGCAGCCAAATTCAGCTGGCAGCATTAACATTTATTGCAGGTAATGCTATATATCTATTTTTTAGTTAGTTTAAAGCTAATGATGTGTGCTTTACATCCACTTTGTGCAAGACCTGATCAGTCGACTAATCAGCAAAAATAATGGGTGATTAGTCGACTATTAAATTAAATGTTTGTGGCAGTACTAAAACATGACACCTCTCATTTTGTCATCAGAAGCTCATGTCCTTGCTAACACAGACAGTAATGAGGATGTTGTGTTAATTCTTATGGCCTTTCTGACACATTGGAACCGATAATGTATAATGTCTGCAACTTTTCTGGATTGCAAGCTACAAGAATCTTTAAATATACACATTTTATGAGCGGGAACTTGTGCTTATGTGCCTATAATTCCAGTGAGTGAGAACTTGTTTTGCTCCGTATATGTAAATATATGTAATCAAGTAAGTTTAGCACATCTGTGGGAGGGATTTTTATTTTCATTCCATGCATTCTCAGTGTGCTGGATTGCATACTTATGTAAAACGACATTTTTTACACCTTTGTGCAGCTTGAAATGTAAGTCCAACAGACAAAGAAGAGCTTTTTGGACATTTAATGACATGTTTAGGTCGACTGCTGCACTGACGAAAATTGTAAGGGAGGTTTCCTCAGTTTTCAGTGTTGGTAACAATTAGTGGTTTTTCCAGGGAAAAACACATTCCCCGAGGAGAAACCGAGAGCAAATGCAGGTTAAACTCAGCGCTGTGGTAGCTCGCCGGTCACTGGTGGGGGGGAGAGGAGTTTAAATCAGACACATTTCAAGCATGAAACAAAAGCGGAGAGTTGGACCAAGGTCGCCCGAGCCGAGGCAAGTTAGTGTCGGCCACATGAAGGTTCCACGTCGAATTTTTCAGCAGATATCGAACGTAGATTTGAAACAGGGTTTAGGCTCCCCTCTGTCTTATTGCCAATGGAAACTAAAAGCTGAAATCGATTGCAGAACTAACGCAGTCCAACTGAAAGAGAGCAGGAGCAAAGTCACAGCCAGAAGAGATTCCAGCAAGTGATAGAGAATTCAGAAAAAATTAGTCTTTTTATTTTCACCGTTTGTTTTCCTTTTTCCTTTTTGAATGTCTCACTGCAGTCATGCTTTCCAGAGTGTCTACTGTTACAGATGCTTTAGAATAAAACAAAATGATCAACTCTCAAGAAAGGTGACATCCACATAAAATCGAGCGTCCGAAACCCTCAGGAGGCCTCTAGTACCGGAACACCTAACCCGGCATCAGATGCTGTATTGGAGGCTGTACCAGATGCGGTACTGGACCCAAACCAGTACCGGACGTGAACCGGTACTGGGTTAGGAGTACTGGACCAATGCCGGTTCGCAGGCCAGAGGTTGGGGAGCCATGATTTAATGGGAACAGCCAGCATGTCAAGAAATGTGTTAGCGTCACTCGAAACGTGTTATGAGTTAGCCTGATAATGGTTCGCAGGTTTGCGTCTGGTACCAAGTCCAGACCCGGTTCACGTCTGGTAGAATGTCTGGTACTGGGTTAGGTCTGATGCCACATCTGGTACCGCTTCTGGTTCCGGTTTTGGGCTAGAGTACTAGTAAAAATCATCGGGTTGGGGACACCCAAAGCATTAAAATGTGACTCGGAGGGGTCCTTAAGCAAACGTCAATATGTGACGACTAGGGTGTGAGAAACTGTTGGATATACAGTCAAGATATTTCTTTTTTTGTTAAATCAGGTTATCTCAAACCCGTTGTAGCTCTTTATTTCTTCAAATGAGGAGTAACCACTGACTGCATATAGGAAGTGAGTGTGACGTTACCCATAGACCAGGGGTAGGGAACCCTGGTCCTCGAGAGCCACATTCCTGCATGTTTTCTACCATACCCTGCTCTGGCATGTTCTTATTGGCTTAACACACCTGAACCAGGTAATCAGTGTAGGGACTCATGACAATTACCTGGGTCAGGTGTGTTCAGCCAATAAGAACATGCCAGAGCAGGGTATGTTGGAAAACTTGCAGGAATGTGGCTCTCGAGGACCAGGGTTCCCTACCCCTGCCATAGACGATGGCTTATTTCTGGTTCCAACAAAATTAAGTAAATTTAGTCGTCATTTCTTCACCACCATGTTGGAACCAGACAATGTCTGTAAGCAGTAATTATTCCGAGTCAACGTTTCTATGGCAACTACTCTTGTTAATAAAGAGTGAGCTAGTAGGAAGTCCACATCCAAACCACTTGAGAAGTAGGCAACACTCAATCTGACAAACGCGTTAAACACTGGAAGTGGGGGGCACAGCAGGGACTGCCTACTTTCATAAAGGTATTTGATTGGCCAGTTTAAAATCAGAATAACTTGAACTGCACAAAAAATATTTAAAAAAATAGGATTTGTACAAAGCGTCTAAAGAGACATTGAACTAAAAAAATTAAGATCAAAGAAAAAAAAAAATGTTTGGTTTTTTTTTTCTGGTTACTATCTAGTGATGACCACATAGTGCTTACCAGATACTATCTGGTGAGCGCAATATACTACACCAGATATCTGGCTAACACCAGATAGTAACTGGTAAGTACTATGTAGTGCTAACCAGATACTATTTGCTGAATACCAGATAATATCTAATGAGCACCATATACTATCTGGTAAGCACCAGAAAGTAACCAGTTAGCACTATCTGGTGCTAAACAGATAGTGCACACCAGATAATATCTAATGAGCACCATATATTATCTGGTGTTTGCAATATATACTATCCAGTTAGCACCACATAGTCGCTGATAAGCACCAGATAGTCGCTGATAAGCACCAGATAGTATATTGCGCTCACCAGGTATGGTAAACGGTGTCTGGTGCTCACCAGTTACTATCTGTTGAGCACCAAATAGTAACTGGTGAGCACAAGATACTAACTGGTAAGCACTATCTGTTGTTAACCAAAAATTATCTGGTGAGTGCGATATACTATCTGTTGAGCAACAGAGAGTAACCGATTATATATACTATTTGGTGAGCACCAGATAGTAACTGGTGAGCACTAGATAGTGTATTGCGCTCACCAGGTATGGTAAATGGTAAGTGGTATCTGGTGCTCACTAGTTACTATCTGTTGAGCACCAAATAGTAACTGGTGAGCACCAGATACTAACTGGTAAGCACTATCTGCTGTTCACCAAAAAGTGTCTGGTGAGTGCGATATACTATCTGTTGAGCACCAGAAAGTAACCGGTTTATATATACTATCTGGTTAGCACCAGATAGTAACTGGTGAGCACCAGATAGTATATTGCGCACCAGGTACTATTTGGTGAACAGCAGATAGTATATTGCACTTACCAGATACTATCTGGTGAGCTTGCTTACCAGATAGAGGGTGGGCACTTTCTGCTTGAAACGCCAGGAGGGAGTGGTCACTCAGTGCAGTTCTCATATACAGTCAAGAACACACATCCTCTGTCTTCTTTTTCATATCTAAACCATCCTTCTCCGGCTTTTGAGGACATTTTACTTCACTCTGCTCTCAGACATCTTTCAATTTGCAACATCCCCCCCTTCCTAGACCAAAAAAAAACCCACTTTCCATTTTCATCAATCGTCTATGAGGTCTCCCACTACTTCTGGCTGAAAATGCTTGGCTTTGTTCATAGGTAATACAGGGGAGAGAGGAAGAGTGTGGAAAATTGATTGGAAAGCATGGACTGGCAGCGAGGTGACTGCCCAGGGAGTCAAGAGGATTGGAAGGCATGGCGGCTCGGAGGTGAGAAAGCTGCTCAAGCAAAGTAAAAGCTTTATTTGAACTGGCTCACCGTCTTTGGAAGCCTGGATCTTGGAGCCTTTGTGTTTCCAAATGATGGTGGGTGGCGGCGAGCTGACAACATTGCAGACTATGTCAGCAGTATCCCCCTCTGTGAACTCCTGCGGACTGGGAGCACTCTGGAAGGTGATCTTTTCTGTAGGGAAATAACTTCAGTGACTCTTCTAAAACAAAAAAGCAACCTGTGACAGTTTTGATATCCTTCTATATTTTCAGTTTTATTGAGTTTTAAATAAGAAGTCTTACGGAAGATCTTGACTTGAACTGTAGCCTGGGCTTCTTTCTCGCCATCTCTGGCCACACACTTGTAGATGCCGGCGCTGTCCACATTGGCGTGATAAATGGTGAGAGTTGAAGTGACCTCGTCGCTGCGGCTCACAGAAAGATCTTGCATTGACTGGAGGATCTTCTCGCCGCTGGGGGTGTACCAGTCGATGTCTTTAGCCTCCCCGGTCACTGAAACACAGAATGATCAGGAATGAGAAGACAAAAGAAAGAAAGAAATGGAGGAATACTTCAGCAGAAACGACTAAAATTCAATTTTGATAACAAGAATCAAAGAAAAAGAAGAGTTTAATGTTGAGGTTTTATTTTATTTGCATTTTGTTTATTTATTTTTACATCATTTTGCATGTCTTGCAATTATGTCTTTTATATTAATTATTTATTTTTTTTATAATGCATGCATTTTTTTTATTTATTTGATTGCTTTATAATAAAATTTTTATTGCAAATCCTTTTTATTGATATTCTAAATTGTGTCTTTGTTATTTGTTTTTAGATTTTAAGGTGACAATTTAACATCTATTCTGGGAAAACCGATAAAAAATGTCCGCTGGGCTGATTCTGGTTCATTGCATGCAATGTTGTTAATGTGCACTTCCTGAGAAATAAATAAACAAACAACAAAAACGAAGCCAAAGTATATATATTGTGGCATTAAATATTAATAATAAAATACCATAAAAGATGATACATGGAAATGTAATTCAAATTCAAATTAAATTGTTATGAGAACAAAAATTTATATATGATCCAATTTTTGGGGGTGAAAATATAAACTATTTTAGGAATAAGTCAGTGATTTTTAACTTTTTTCTTGCTTTATATAGTTTTAGGGCCAGGAATCGATTTAAAAATGTTTAACTAATTAATTGAAAACCTGGGAAAAAATAAATCGCAATTATTTGTTTATTTTTACAGTATTTGCTTAATTCTTACGATCTGTGAATAATCACAATAAGAAGTCACGCACAAAACTGAACCTTTATAAGGTTTATTTTTAATTTATACTATCAATCAATTTAAAAAATAATCAGATAAATCACGCATTTGCATTTAGATTAATCGCAATGTTTTATTAGATTAATTTTATATGAAAAAAATTGGCTTTTGAATGGAAGACCACGGCTAAAATAGTTCCATTTTTGTTAAAAAGCATCTAAACCAAAGAATAACCTGTTAACGTTCACACTCCTAATTTTTTTCTTTAAATAAAATATTTCCTCCATCTAATTTTAATCACTAAATCACCTTATTTATGATGCCCTCAGTTTGTATTTGCCATATTTCAGCTTGTCACATTCAATCATAAAATAAAATATCTAAAGGTTCATTTTATTCTCTCATATTTTAACAGTAATCTAAAAAAATTCAAAGTAGTAAATTATCATAAATTTCTTAGAAATTCTTTCCTGTGGTTATTATTGTTACGGTGAGTTTGAGTCGAGCTCAAGTCTCCGGCTTGTCAGAATCGAGAGTTAGCAGGAAATCTGAGACAGGTGCAAGAAAGTGAAATATTCAGCAGAGACACAGGAGAAGTCACTCTGTGTGTCGGAGTCAGCTGCCTCGCTCCCGCTCCCTCAGTTGCATCCTAATCAGATATGACTCATCTCCTGTGTCAAACTAATGCGGGCTCTCCAAATACAGCTGCACCTTATTTTTGTCCCCGGGATAACCAAACACTTTTAGACAAATGTCTGGAGCGTCAAGGACAATTAACAGCGTGGAAGTAAAAACGCCAGGAATCTGGACGATGTGATCCAGACCTTTTCTGGAGTAAAGTGGAATTTTAATAATAATTTTTAAAAAGAGCTGATCAGATTTTAGGACAAGGAAAGTATGGAGGTCAAATAGAGCGGTACATCAAATAGAGCGGTTGAAAGGTAAATCGTTCTGCTATGTTTTTGCTTTTCCCGACATAGAAAAACATCCCGACAACCGAAAAAAAAAAAAAAAAAAACCATGACAATATCGCGTTTTAACTTAAAAAGAACGGACATCGAAGTTAAAGAAAATATGTACATAAAAAAAAAAAGTTTTTCCAAATTAAAATAATGTTTTTTCTGGTGTACCACATAGTATACCTTGATAGTATACTATCTGGTGTGCACCACTTATATATATATATATATAAAAGTGAAAAAACATATATTTTAAAAATGTATGTTTTTTTTTTATATTTTTGTTAAAAAATTAAAAATATCTATTAATATACATATTTGTCTACTACCTGGTGCGCACCAGATAGTAAGTGGAAAACATATATGTACATCTAAAAATTGAAGATTAAAAAAAAAATTTTTTTCTAAAAATTGAAGTAAAAATTGTCTTTTCTGTTCACTGTCTGGTGATCACCACTTTTCCACCCTTTACTTTAATCTACCTCTAGCGGCTCCGTAAAAAAGGCGCAATGTTACAACGTTATCACTTTTTTTTTTATTTACTATATACTTGTGTGTTCTTTCTCCAAAAAATAGCCCACACTTTAAAAAAACTAGGCTGCTAAACATTTAAAGTTTTAACAAAGACAGTTGATATGTTTGTGTTTGTTTATACATAAACACATTAGTTTAGAAAGCTTTAAAAATAAGGGAATTATAAATATATATATATATATATATATATATATATATATATATATATATGTATATATAGCTTAAAAAGAAATTAATTTGTAAAACATCTACAGATTCTAACAGATATCTTTCTTGTAGAGCACTGTAGTAAGACATCTAGAAATGTTAGTAAATCACTTCTAAAAGTCCAATAAACTTAACTTATGTTTTCAATAACCATGAATCAGTCTGTTTCCCCCTCAGACCACCAGGGGGAGCCATCACCTGAGTTCTGAATCTCTCCTGACCCTCAACTTCACTACATTTCCCATAAGCCTTTTTCAGCTGTTCCTCATTCAAGCAATTATATTTATAAGGAGGCTTCAGACTGTGCTCAGGTGCGAAGTCTTGTTCTTCCTGCAATTCTGAGCGTTACCGCAATCAGGCCTGTTCCTGTTTAAGCCTGCCTGGACTGATCTGCCTCAGCCTGTGACAAACTCCTCGCCGTTCCTGACCTCTGCCAAGTTCCCCACGCCTTACCTTAGCTTCTTAAATAAAAGACTGCATATGGATCCATCTGACTCTGACTCGTCGTTGCATTAATGTCTTATATATTTCTTGTGATGGCTTTAAGAAAGTTAAAAGAAAAGTTTGTTGTTTTAAAAATGTTGGAACCTTCGCTCTTTAAGGAACAGTAACAAAAGGATTAACATTAACTAATTACTTGGCCTTCCTAAAGGAGTTTTGAAAGTACATTATATTTTAGAGAAGGGTTTTTCAACCTTTTTTGAGTCAAAGTCCACTATTTCCTTGATTAAAAATCACAATCCGAACCACCACCAACAGAAAATGTTAAAAAAAAAAAAAAATCTGTATTCAGTATTAACAATATGCAATCATGTGAAAATGTCTATAATAAGAATCCAATGAACTCACAAGAAAAAGTCAGTTATGATATTTCATATTTCTACTTGCTGAGTGTGAACCAGAGCTCATATCTTCATGTTTTTTTTAAAAATAAATAGATAAAATGAATGTATTTCCTATGGGACACTGGTTAAAAAAATAATAATTTAGAGCTGAGAAAAGGTTTGATCCAAAGTCTATGAAAAAAAGACTTTTATTGTGAAATATTTCAATTACTTCTTTACTTTTAACTTGAATTGTGCAACATTAAATGAGATTTATCAAACGTTTTCATAGAGGTCAATGCTGCCACATTTCTCCATCGACCCATCAGCATTTCTGTCATGAAAAAAACATTCTGCCGCCCGTCTCACGGCCATGTTCCCTCCCCACACACAAAAAAACTCCCCCCACAAAATGGACTTACCCCCGTGTGTTTTTTTCCGCACCGGCACACCAGCCTCATCATTTCACCCTAACTCGTATCACTTGTATCAAATGACCTCAATTACAACAGCCAGTGTTGCCGTATGAAGGGAAATTTGCATCAAGCTGAGTTAAATGAAGTGTGTTTGAGCCCTCTTACCTTCGCAGAGGAAAAATTTGGACTCTCCGACGCTGATTTCCCCCTGTGCCGGAGTGATTTGCACCTGAATAGCAGCTGGGTGGAGAAAAAAAAAGAGAGAAAAAAAAATATCCATTAGTTTTTGGTTTTATTGAGGTGCCGGGGCAAAGCTCAATAAAACAATGCTCAAAGTCAAACCGCCTCGGCAGCTCAAAGGAACGGAAATGTTTGGCCAAAATGAATCTCCAGGTAGACATTTTTATGCTTGCTGGTGTGCAACATCTGAATTTGCAGATGGATTATGGGCTTAAAACCCACAATGATATTCCGACTGTGTTTATTTCTGCTGCCAATTATCTGTTTGGCTGTATGAACTCGCAGAAGCCTATTTATTGTACAAAGTAAAGCAATGATACATTTAATTTGTGTAAAAAAATGAAAATCTTCAGGTTTTTTTTTTTGGTTATTAGTGAATAATCTAAAAACAGAAGAAAAAATCAATTAGGCGATAAATCGCGATTTTTCTTTGATAATACTTGTATCGATTTAAAATGCTGACAAGGCAATATTTAATTAATCATTACTTTTGTTTCCCATCTAAACCGTTAGTCAGCAGCACTGAACTCTAGCTGTGTTTCCGTTAACTATGACATTTCAAAAATCGAATTTTTGATAAATAAATAGAACTAATGGAAACACCACAATTTAAAAAAAAAAAAGTCGCATTTTTGAAAAATAATTTTTCAAAATGGACATTTTTGGCAAAATTAAATGGGCTTCTTGGTATGAAGTGGCCGTCTTTAGAACTGCACAGCCGGCGCCACGAGTAAGTAAGTAAATATTTATTTCTATAGCATCTTTCCCAGATAAAAATCCCAAAAAGCTTCTCAAAGAAGACACAATAAAATTACAGTCAAACACATATTCCAGATTAAATAAAAACGGTCAAAGGAAGGTAAAATGCATTAAAATTTAAAAAATAAATGACCTAAAAGTTCTAAAAACGTCTTGACCTGATTTTTAATTCAATTTAATTTTATTTTATTCAAAAAGCCCAAAATCAGAAAGAGAATTTGCCTCATTGGGCTTCAATGTTTTTAAAACGGAGTTTATCCGTCGTCCTGACAACGGGAGGGCGTTCCAAAGACGAGGAGCAACAGCTTGAAAGGCAACGTCTCCTCTGGTCTTATAGCGGGTTTTTGGAATTTTAATTAGATTTTTTGTTTGGAGACCGGACTGAAGAGTAGGGAGTTAAAATGTCAGCAATGTGTTTAAGAGCTGTAAAAACCAGGAGTAAAAATTCAAAATCGATTCTAATTCAAGAGAGATCTTGCAGGTCCTCTGTGAAAATCACCAACCAAGATTTAATCTTCGCCTCAACTGTAGCCGCACTTTGGCGCCTTGCAGCCTGAATTAGACGTCTCCATTAAGGACGAGCGCCAGCGCCGAGACAGAAACTTAAATGGATCTTATCGTGTTTTCAAACATAAAAAAGGGTCCAGCTGCGAACTTGTTAGAATGGTTATTTTTTTTAATACCACTAAGCGAGTTTCTCCTGTCAATCTGAGACTGTGGACGGACTAGTTGCGCTGCACGCCGCCGCACTACTGTGATGTCACCCAAATGCTCCTTTTTAATGAATCAAATCATCCATTCATGTGTTTTAAAGAGAAACCAAACACTAAATCAACTTTTTTTTGGCTATTGACTTCTACAAAAGGGGCTGTCTGCCAATTTTTTGACAAATTGTTCTTCAAAATACAGTGAAAACCGTCTGTGTGCTGCCCCCTACAGATTGAAATGAGGCATTACAGTTGAATTTGGTTTCAGAAGTCTGACGATATTGATAACAGTCCTGCCCCCAAAAGCCCCACCCCTCTGACTGGATTTTCAAATTCCAGCTGTGGGTGGAGTCAGCCTCCAACTTCACTGTTTGGTTACCCTTTAATGACTTATTGCGCAAGCTAGTTTGTGTTTTATTGCAAAGTTATGATTTAATGGAAACTGTGTCATTGACAAACTGGTTTTTTTTTTAAAAATTCCTAGAATTTTGATAAAAGTTTGACGTAAATGTGTAACGGAAACGCAGCTACTGAGCTCCTTGAGCAGCTCTAAATCGCGACCAAAGCAACAACAAGATCTCGAGTTTTGTGTTAAATGTTCAGTCAGTGTTTTTTGTTGCTATGAAACATGTACTTCTTAGTTTTACCGAATCATATAAAAATTTCGATTGCGGTGCTTTGCAGCGAAGTCAGATAAATATAAATTGTGAGAAATTGTTCTGGCGCAGTCTTCGGATATATCACGATACATATCGTGAGATGTGGATCGTGATACAAACCATATCGTCAGGCTCTCGCCAGTATTCACTAATACAAAACAAGATTAAAATAAGCTTTAATAAAACACAAAACTAAGATTCAGGACGCCAGCATCACCTGTAAGACTTCAAGAATGGTCAAACGTTGTAGTTTCTGTGCACACTGAAGCTCTTCTACTTCAACGACATTCAGTAAACCAAGCTAGACGTTTCTTCTCTGAGACGCTGCAAAATCCCTTTTCCCCATCCTTCCTTCTCTTGGCAGGTGGTTAGGAACATATAATGACTTTAATCCAAGAATATCCTTTTACTGAGACTTCAGTGCTCTTTAACGTCAACCGCGGCGACAGTGACAAGATTTGGAAAGAGTTCAGAGAAACACCTGGGGCCACACGCATCTACGTTGTGCATCAGCGAAAACAACCCCAACGCCTTTTCTCTGCAAACAAACCGGCAATTATGAGGGAAGAATGAGCGGGGAGAGCGTGTGCGGCGCGCTCCCTCAGATGTTGTTTACAGATGCTTTTATCGCCGTTTACCCCAGAAGTTGAATTAAAAAAAATAAGGAAAGAAGCAAATTTTGTGTGAAATGCTGAAAATAATCTCACTACAAAGATAAACAAAAGAAGGAATAATCCTGATTTCATACCTGATGGAGGAATATTTTATTAAAGGAGCATCTTTCTGGCGCTGCTTAATTTTTTTAAGGTGTTTGAATCATTGAGTGTATATGACAACTGGACTGAGTGACCCCTCCCACCTGGCATTCCAAACAAGAAGTACCTGCTGGCTTCAAAAAGTCAAAATCCCTCAGACTTTTACAGAATAATAAAAGGCTTTTCTTCAGTCATTCTAATTTTTTAACCCGTACGTTCTGTACATTTTTCGGCTTTCAGCGACTTCAGCAATCTTGATATGCTAATCTTAATAGGCTAATATGTCATCTACTGAGGTTTTTATGCTAATTTGGAATGTGTCCAATATTTTAGCAACATGCTAACTTTTTTGGCTAATATGTTATCAACTGAGGATTTTAAGCTAGTTTGAAATGTATCTAATATTTTTGTAACATGCTAACATTTTTAGCCAAAATGTCCTCTACTGAAGTTTTTATGCTAATTTGGAATGTGTCTAATTTTAGCAACAAAATAACGTTTTTGCTAAACTGTCATCTACTGAGGATTTATGCTAATTTGAAATGTATCAAATATTTTTGCAACAAGCTAACTTTTTTGGCTAATATGTTATCAACTGAGGATTTTATGCTAGTTTGAAATGTATCTACTATTTTTGCAACATGCTAACATTTTTAGCTAAAATGTCATCTACTGAAGTTTTTATGCTAATTTGGAATGTGTCGAATATTTTAGTGACATGCTAACACTTTCAGCTGATATTTTTTCTACTGAAGTTTTCATGTTTATTTGGAATTCATCTAATATTTTAGCATCAAGCTAAAGTTTTTGGCTAATACATTATCTGAGTTTTTTATGCTAATTTGAAATTTAGCTAATATTTTAGCAGCCAGCTAACGTTTTCAGTTAATTTGCCATCTATTGAAGTTTGCAAGGCTACTTTTATGCATATTTACTATTTTTACAACAGGCTAACGTTTTTGACTAATTTGGCATTTACTGTGGAGTTTTTGGGCTATTTCAGAGTTTAATTAGTGCTTTAGCAATGTGCTAGCTTTTTAGGCTAATTTGGCTTCTGCTAAGGTTTTTTTGGGCTAATTTGGAGTTTAACTCATATTTAAGCAACACATTACTTTTTTGCAAAATTGGCATGTTTTTGAAGATTTTTAAGCAAACTTACTACAAATTTTTCAGAAATTTAAGCCAACTTTTGCGGCCTTTCATAATTCTTCATTTCCAGTCTTTTAGCAAATTACGCATTTTTCAAATTGTTTTTGCATTTCCAGAAAATTCCTTCAACAATTAGAGTAAATTGCAAAAAGCATTCACATTAGCATTACAGGTAATCCATTTCTGGTTATCCTCTTTTTTTCACAATGCATTTTTTTTTTCATTTTTGCAAGTTTGTCATGGCCCACCTGCGCTCCTCCTCCAAGCCCTAATTGGACCCAGCTGTCGGCACTCATCACCTCCACTCCAGCCTATAAATGAGGAGCCCTCCCCAGCATTCTTCGCCAGTTCGTTGCCTTACCCGGTGAAGTTACCTGGCCTACTACGTACAAGTTTTGTATGCTTTCGCTACGTCTCGCCTCGTCTCACGTACTGACTCCTCTATCTCCAGGTCCTTACCTTCCATGTGCCGACCTGGGTCCTGCCTCGTCTAAGCACCTCGTCTTTGACCACGCTGATCATCACCACGCCACGCACCCGCTGCCGGACTCACCTCCTTGCTCCACCTGGTCGCTCCAGTCCGCAGCTGGTCTTCGTCACAAGCTTCCACCTGCATTCCTGGTTCCGGACGTAACTCCATTATATCCACGGACAATAAAACTTTATTTAAAACCACTCCAGTTTCACGTCCTCCTTCCGGGTTCCAGCAACTGGGTCTGCCTCGTCACGCCATAGCATGACAGAACGAACTGGCCAAACTCCAGACCCAGCTGACCCGGAAGGGCTTCGTCACGCCGTCACTCAACAAGGCACCCTCCTGGATCATCAATCCAACGCTCTTCAGCAACTCGCCTCGGCACAGCAGGACATGTTTCGCCGGATTGACAACGTTTCGCAAGCAGTAATGGATCTAACGAGTCAGCTAGCCAAACTAGCACTGTCTCCAACCCCGCCACTTCCGCAAACAGGAGCCGCCGCCGCTTCAGCTTCCGCCACGTCACACGAAAACATCCGCCTACAACCAGAAGTCTTCCACGGGGATGTAGAAGCCTGCGGCGGGTTTCTTTTGCAATGTCAACTTATTTTTCAACAAGCACCTCATTACTACCAAACGGATCATAGTAAGATTACTTTGATTATCAACTCTCTCAGGGGAAAGCCTTACAGTGGGCCCAAGCTTATCTGTTCGCTCATCCCATCTCTGTTCTAACATATGATCGATTCCTAACTGAATTTAAGCTAGTCTTCGACCAGCCTCGCAAGGAAGATGAAGCAACTCGCCGACTATTGAACCTCAAGCAAGGTAAACGCACCGTCGCTGATCACGTCATAGACTTTCGTATCCTGGCTGTTGAAGCGGGTTGGCCGGACCCGGCACTTAAAGGAATATTCTATCAATCCCTGAGTGAAGCTATCAAGGACCACTTATGCTCGCAGCCAGAAGCCCGCTCGTTCGAAGAGCTAGTCTCCGCGGCGTTACGGTCAGACGTCCGCCTAAAAGAAAGACAAACTGAGAGGCATCTCCTCCCACGCAAAGCTATTCCTGATCATAGTTACCCTGTTATGTTGCCTCTTCCTCCTTCCCCAGTTCAGGAGCCCACTCGGAGAACCGGTGATGAACCCATGCAGATCGGGAACTCCAAACTCACTCCAGCGGAGCGCCAGAGAAGGAAGGAAGAGCGCTCCTGCTTCTACTGTGGCAAGTCAGATCATTACGTTGCTCAATGTCCCCTCTGTTTAAAAGCCAGGACCCCCCGCTAGAAGACAGGCCGCGAGGGGGTCCCAGGAAGTCTCCCCCCGGGGAGCTTCCTCATGCTACCTGTCAAGATCTGCTTACAGGCTAAATACCAGGAAACCCAGGCACTGGTGGACTCCGGAGCTGAGCAGAGTTTCATCGACCCGGACCTTGTGTCACAGTTGCAAATTCCCACCGAACTGTTAGACGTACCTGTGAAAGCTGCTGGCTTGGGGGGCCAGCACCTATCCCACATCACGCATCGTACCCACCCGGTCCTCCTCATAACCTCAGGTAACCACAGAGAACATATACAATTCTACGTCACTCCAATCCATCAGAATCCAATCGTGCTGGGTTTTCCATGGCTCCAATTACATAACCCGCAAATTAACTGGGTTCAACGTCGAATCACTGACTGGAGTGAATTTTGTTTGGCCAATTGTCTCCAGTCAGCCTTCCCCGCCGTTAAAACCTCCCGGCCTGACTGCAAAGAATCCATTGACCTATCCCAGGTACCCAGTTGCTACCACGACCTCAAGTCCGTGTTTAGTAAGGCCAAGGCGTGCTCCCTACCTCCCCACAGGCCTTACGACTGCTCCATCGAGCTACTCGCAGGGTCCAGTCTCCCAAAGGGACGCCTGTTTAACCTGTCCGGCCCGAGAAGGAAGCCATGGAGAAATACATTCAGGAGGCCCTCTCCACTGGCCTCATTCGCCCCTCATCTTCGCCGGCCGGAGCAGGTCTTCTTTGTTTTGTAGCCAAGAAGGACGGCACCCTGCGACCTTGCATTGACTATAGAGCATTAAACCAAATCACAGTTAAAAACAAATACTCGTTGCCTCTCCTTTGCTCTGCCCTAGACTCCGTGCAGGACGCCCAAGTCTTCTCCAAACTCGACTTGAGGAACGCCTATCATCTGGTCCGGATAAAGGAGGGTGACGAGTGGAAGACTGCGTTTAACACCCCCTTGGGACACTTTGAGTACTTAGTGATGCCCTTTGGGCTTACTAATGCCCCCGCAGTCTTTCAGCACCTAGTCAATGACGTCCTCAGAGATTTTATAAATCGCTTCGTTTTCGTCTACTTAGATGACATCCTTGTGTTCTCCGTGATCTCGCTCAACACAAGATCCATGTGCGTCAGGTGCTGGAACGCCTTCTAGAAAACCAACTCTACGTTAAGGCCGAGAAGTGTGCGTTCCATGTTTCCTCCATCCCTTTTCTCGGTTACGTTTTTGAGGCTGGTCAAATTAGACCAGACCCTTCGAAGATCTCTGCAGTGGCCCAATGGGAGCCCCCTACCTGCAGGAAGAAACTGCAGCAGTTCCTAGGTTTCGCCAATTTCTATAGACGATTTATCCGTAACTTCAGTCAAATCGCTTCTCCTCTTACTAAACTCACGTCTACGCTTCAAGCCTTTAAGTGGGACCCCTGAGGCCCAGAGGGCTTTTGACACCCTGAAGTCCCGCTTCGTCTCCGCTCCCATCCTCATACAACCTGATACAGGACGTCAATTTATAGTCGAGGTGGACGCCTCGGATTCTGGGTGGGGGCCGTCCTCTCTCAGAGGGAAGAGAAGACTGGCAAGTTAAAACCATGCGCCTTCTTCTCAAAGAAGCTTTCCCCGCCGAACAAAATTATGACATCGGTAATCGTGAACTTTTAGCCATCAAATTGGCATTGGAGGAGTGGCGCCACTGGCTGGAGGGGGCGGCTCAGCCATTCATTGTTTGGACAGATCACAAAAATCTAGCTTATTTACGCTCCGCTAAAAGACTCAACTCACGTCAAGCTCGCTGGTGCCTCTTCTTTGACCGTTTCAATTTCTCCATTACCTACCGTCCGGGCAGCCGCAACATCAAACCGGACGCTCTCTCCAGACAGTTCAACTCCTCGGAAGGTTCCATGGACACTACTATTATACCTCCCGACTGCATAGTTGGACTGTTGACCTGGGAGATCGAGGACCGTGTACGTCAAGCTCAAGGTGAGGAACCTAACCATGCACCATGCCCTCCTGGAACCTTGTATGTCCCCTCATCCCTCAGGTCCGACGTCCTCACTTGGGCCATGCTCCCGCATATCATGTCACGCCGGGATCCACAGAACCCTCGCCCTGCTGCGCAGACGCTTTTACTGGCCTTCTATGCAGAAGGATGTCCGAGAGTATATCACGGCCTGTTCCACCTGTGCCAGAGCCAAGACCACCAGCACCCCTCAGTCAGGTTTGCTCCACCCTTTACCCACACCTAGTCGTCCTTGGTCACATATCGCTCTAGATTTTGTCACCGGCCTACCCCCATCCAATGGTCATACTGTAATCTTCACAGTTATCGACCGATTCTCCAAATCAGCCCGATTCATAGCTCTGCCTCAGCTCCCCTCAGCTATGGAGACCGCAAAATTACTGGTTGACCAAGTTTTTCGCCACCATGGCATCCCTCATGACATCGTCTCTGATCGTGGTCCTCAATTCATCTCCCAGGTGTGAGGGCTTTTGTTCTGCCTTAGGTGCTACTGTCAGCCTGACCTCCGGATATCACCCCCAATCCAATGGACAAGCTGAAGAGCCAATCAGGAGCTGGAAGCCGCCCTTCGTTGTGTCGCCGCTCAGAACCCCTCGGACTGGTCGTCCTTCCTCGTTTGGTCGAGTATGCACACAACACCCATACTTCTACCGCTACCGGAGTCTCGCCTTTCGAGGCCTCCCTGGGGTACGCTCCCCCTCTGTTCCCCTCCAGGAGGCCGATCTAGCCGTGCCCTCGGTTCACCAACATCTCCAGCGGTGCCGACGCATCTGGCGCCAAACGAAGGAGGCCCTCCTGCGAACCAAAGATCGCAACCTTGCGCCATTGCCGACCGTCATCGGTCCCCGCGTCCGGCCTATCAGGTCGGTCAAAAGGTTTGGCTGTCCTCTCGCCATGTTTCCCTCCAGGTCACGTCACGTAAACTGGCTCCCCGCTACATTGGACCCTACGAGATCGACAAGATCATACACCGTCCTGTGTCCGTCTCCGTTTGCCTCCTGCCCTTCGCATCCACCCATCGTTCCACGTCTCACAGCTCAAACCTGTCCTGGACAGTCCGCTGTGCCCGCCGTCCTCGGCCCTCCACCCGCCCGTATCATTGACGGCGCCCCGGCCTTCAGGTTAGTCGGATCCTGGACGTCCGGCGCCGTGGGCGGGGCTTCCAGTTCCTGGTGGACTGGGAGGGTTACGGTCCTGAGGAGCGGTCCTGGGTCTCCCGCTCTCTCATCCTGGACCCCTCTCTCATCTCCTCCTTCTACCGTGCTCACCCTGACCGCTCGCCTGGACCGCCTGAGGCGGTCGTTGAGGGGGGTACTGTCATGGCCCACCTGCGCTCCTCCTCCAAGCCCTAATTGGACCCAGCTGTCGGCACTCATCACCTCCACTCCAGCCTATAAATGAGGAGCCCTCCCAGCATTCTTCGCCAGTTCGTTGCCTTACCCGGTGAAGTTACCTGGCCTACTACGTACAAGTTTTGTATGCTTTCGCTACGTCTCGCCTCGTCTCACGTACTGACTCCTCTATCTCCAGGTCCTTACCTTCCATGTGCCGACTGGGTCCTGCTGTCGTCTAACACCTCGTCTTTGACCACGCTGATCATCACCACGCCACGCACCCGCTGCCGGACTCACCTCCTTGCTCCACCTGGTCGCTCCAGTCCGCAGCTGGTCTTCGTCACAAGCTTCCACCTGCATTCCTGGTTCCGGACGTAACTCCATTATATCCACGGACAATAAAACTTTATTTAAAACCACTCCAGTTTCACGTCCTCCTTCCGGGTTCCAGCAACTGGGTCTGCCTCGTCACGCCATAGCATGACAAAGTTATTTGAATTATAAACTGGCCAATCAGATGCCCCAAAACAAGTAGGAGGTGCACTTGCTGGCAAGCACGTCCAACGCTGAAAGCATCTCACAGATTTCGTGGTAGGGGTGTGGCCTTCCAACAAGCTCACTTGGACCAGTCACTGCTTACGGATGACATCTGGCTCCAACATGGCGGCGTCCGTAATGTGAAAAAATGGCGGCTGAATTTACTTCATTTGGTCAGAGCCAGAACTAAAAGATTTTCTTTCGGTGATGTCACACTCACTTGGTCCAGTTCTCATCAACAGTCCATGGATGGAGATATAAAACCTTTGATGTTTTTTTGGTTTTTTTTCCTGTGTTTTGCCTTTAATCCTAATTGAAAAAACGTAAACATTAGCTTAACATAAAGCAGCAAAGGTTGCTGGTTATGACTCCACATCTCTGACGCCATCCTTACATTCTTTCCTCCAGTATTATAGTTTCTTTTCTGCAATAAAGGTTTAATACTAATAATTTCCAAGGTGTTGTGAATGTTGGGCTTTTTATTAAAAAATGCTTAAATTGCACAACTACAGCTTCTAGGCATTATTAAGTTTTATATGCATTTTCATGCATATAAAACATAAATCATGTACTGGCTTCACTAGCAGCTCCCTCCTTGATGTGCTTATTAAACAAAATGCTTTTTTTCAGGTATAACACAGACGCCTCCCACAGTTCTGTTACTTTATATTTAATAAATTGCAAACGTGATGACTTTAACACCAATAAAATTGAGCAAATCTGCATCTGCATGGATCAAAAACATTAAAAAAAAAATATTCCTACATGCAGCTTCATATTTGAATACTTTTATATCTCTTATCCCTCATTGTGGTCAAAACTCCAATTAATATCCAACAGAAATATCACTGGCAGGTTCCTAAACTGATATTATGTACACCTTAAGGTCATAATGAAGATTTGATTCAGTACAGACCCATTTTCAAACAGTCATAAAAAAATTAAACTTACTTGGCCATGAAAAAAACTTTAGATATTTAACTTAACAAGGATTAAAGAAGTATCTGGGAAAAATAATAAAAAAGATACAAAATTTTAGTTTATTCCTGTAACGTGGAGAATGCAAATGTACCTGATCACGTCCCATTAGCTTGCGCCCTCTTCTATATGCTAACTTAAATTAGTTATAATTAATTGGGGTGTCTGTTATCGTATTAAACAAGAGGGAAAATCAAATAACTTAAAGTCCCACTCCAATGAAAATTGTACTTTGTTTTTTTAACCCTCTTATTGTATTTTTCTAATGATTGAGGACATATCTTAAGATAATTAAGCTTAAAATTGCTTTTCTGAGTTTCAGTTCATTCCAATCACTGTGAATCAGGAATAAACATAAAAAAATGTCATTTGAGTATTTGTGGAGTCTTATGGCTGGATGGCTCCAATACTGCTCGCCGTTTTTGTTGCATGGGAAGGGGGCGGGCTTACTCTGCGCCAAGAGTCCCGCCTCTACTGCAGCTCTGCAGAAACGATGTCTTAGAAAACAACAGTTTCTTGAAATCTTTTATTTTGGACTAAAATCTTCATGATCCCCACTGAGACAAGAGAAAACAGATCAAAAAGGATCGGAACGGGACTTTTAGGTTTAGTCAGTAAAGCTTTGTCCCAGTATCTACATAAGAGGTGGATACTGGATGTGATCATGTGACTTCCTGGTTTATAAAACAACTAATTTAAAGTCAGCTTTTAGTCATATGGTTCAAACCATCTCAGCCAGACGTGAAACCAAAGAATCCTACAGTCTCTCAGAAGAGATACATTGTACTATGCCAACAGCTAACTACAAAGTACTAGATATTTACCCATCTTCTAAGGTGCGTACCATGAAACACACATAAACTTGCTAAGTAAGTAGAAAGTAAATCCTGGGTCATTTTTCACAGTACTTCAAAGATAGCTTCTGTTTATCTACTGACATATTAAGACAACATGTGAATAGGTACTATTGCATTCACAGAATAAATACCCTGTAGGTACCACAGAAGTATGAACTATATAATACTGCATAAATACACAGCAAGTACCATTTAAGTGCTGAATAAATACAAAAAAGTACAATGTAAGTACCCAGTCGGTACAAAAAGTACCATTAAAAATATACTATAAGTACCCAGTAAGTCCAAGAAAAAGTACGATGTAGATATAATGTAAGTACCCAGTAGGTCCCATAAAAGGACAGTGTAACTATACTGTAAGTACCCAGTAAGTACAAAAAAGTATCAATTAAATACCCAGTAGGTCCCATAAAAATTATAGTTGCAAAAAAATATTGTAAGTACCCAATAAGTACAAAAAAAAGTACCTTTAAGTACCTAATAGGTCCCATAAAAGGACAGTGTAAATGTAAGTACTAGTAGGTACAAAAAAATACAATGTAAATACCTAGTAGGTCCTATAAAAGGTACCAGGTAAATAAATAGTAAGTATAATGTAGGTACAACATAGTACCTTGAAAATACTACATGAATACCCTGCAAGAACAATACTGTAAAAGTATTTGTTACCGATACATTTAACTGAATGTTTTCATCAGTTTGGTCATCAGATGAAAGACAAAAACATCTTTAAACTGAAACTGGATTCATTCATCCTATAAACTAGATTATTTTGCACCAAAGTAAACAGAAACTATTTTTTTTTTTGCCAAGTAAACCCCTTGTGGTTGCTGGGAGAACTGACCCGGTTCCAGTAAATCTTACATTTGAATGTGTTTCAGTTGTTGTTACATGCAGAGGGTTTGCCTAATGTTGTTCTCCCTTCTTCCTCTGCATGAGCTGAGCTGCACCTCGGCTGATTGGACACACCTGACAGCTAACGAGCAAACGAACCAGCTGCCTGGACAGCATAAAAGCCGAACAGGCTGACTGAGAAGGGAGGCCCTCCTTCATGCTTATACCTGACGCTTGTGTAGCTCTGCCCTTTTGTCTCTTGGAGTGTGTGGGAGGTTGTGGACAGGTAAGATGGGGTACCCTGTACACTCCACGTAGCTTGCCTTCTGTTAGAAACACTAGGTAAGTTGGTTGGTGCCACCCCCTGTAAGTTTTGGTCCTCATTTAGTAGGTTAGTCAGAGAGCTTTTTGTTTTCTTGTGGAAGCCCCTTGCTCTGTAGGGCTGTGGAATGTGCAGGCATCAATCTACAAGAGCTCTGTTGAGGAAATTTCTATTCATCAATATGCAAGTTTCCTGGAAACCTGCCTCCTTTCTCTTCTCCACAGATCAACCACCCTCCTCAACCCCACCAAAGACACACAAACGCTGCATGGGGACATTGCTTCTCGGGGCTGGGCTTGCCCTGTCCAAGACACTTCATTACTTTGGCAGTCACGAAAAATCCAGCATTCACCAAGAAGTACCAGTACAGAGGCAGATTAGTTTCCTCAAACCGAAGCCGTATTCGCGTCTGTCTTGTCCGCAGAGAGAACTGAAGATGTCTTGAGGGATGTGGATCATGGAGATAGCTCTCGTCTCTGCTGAAGTCTCAGTTTCTGATTGTTTCTCCCTCCAATCTCAGCTTCCCTTCCCCCGTCCAGTCCAGAGGCAACGGTAATTTGTAGTGCATCTTGGGAATTGTTGTTTCCTGCCCAACGCTGGCTACATGATTACGTCATTGCTTGTTGTGAAGCCAGAGGGTTGTCCCTCTGTTCCTGCAGTGGAAACACATCTGCGTCTTTGTATTCTGACACACTTTTGTCATGAAGTCACACATATTTGATGTCCCTGAAGCCCGAAAAAAACCAAAAAGAATCTTAAAAGCAGCGGATGAAGTCCTCACAGCACATTTTCATGAAGTGTGATGATATTTAACGGGAGATTTATACGTTTATTAATATGCGGCGCAGAAGTCGAAGCACAGCCGGCGAAGCAGAGACATCACGGAACCGCCAACCTCCCACAGAGCCTGCGGCGGGTCGCCACTCCGCAAAATAAGTAACTCCGTTCTCCCCAGGAGCATCCTGGGAAACGCTGGCAGGAGCTTGCCATTCAAAGACAGGTAGTCGGCTATCATCACTGCGCAACATGACACCGACGTCTCCTAATGCGACAGACGGCTTTAGACAAACATCTGCGGCTGAGAGGGAGCCGACGGCGCCGCGGCCTTCGCCGCTCTTCCTCCATCACGGTTGATCATTCATGGGGAAGGACGACATCATGACGCAACATTTACTCTTTAAATGAACGTGCATTTGGGTTCTTCAATAAATACCAATAAAATATATATTTAAATCATTTTCCATAAACAAATATACAAACATTATTTTTTAATATATTTATGCAAACATAAATAATTCTTGTTGTAAAATCATTTGGAATCATTTGTGGTTTTACAAATTATTACTTTCATTTTCATAACTTCTTAAAACAAGTTTTAATTCTCTTTAACACATTATTTATTTCACTGATTTAATTTAATGTTATTCAATTATCTTTCAGTTTTATGTCCTTATTTTGTTTTTTCTTCATATTTGGCCACATTTTGTATTCTTTTATCTCTTTTCTTGATGTAGACGACATTGGTTACCAACATGGAGTTGTAAAGGATGCTATATTAACAAAAGTCATTTTTAGTTTTGTTTTGTAATTTTTGCTTCTCAGTTTCCACATGTTCTGTTTACAATTGAAACCGAATAATGGGTAGAAGACAGGAAGGAAGGCAGTCTTGCTCACTTATTTTTGACAAAAATAAACTTAAAGTAAAATACTTGGACTGTATCTATTAGCCACAATTCTGGGCTTACAATCATTGCAAGTGAGCATAGGACAAATAAAAGGTTTTTATTCATCGTTAATAAAATAAAACAAATATTTTCAGGTTTTTGTTGTATTTTTGTCAGAGACAAATCATCTATATTTAGAAAACCAAACTAACTAAAGTTCAAAGAGAATTACTGCATTAAAAACTATTATTGTTTAAAAATACTAATATCTTCTACTGCAACCATGTTATATTCCCTGAGAGAAAACTATATCTCAACACCTGATTGTTCCTCTTAACTATCTAAAGAAAACAAATAAACAAAGCCAGCAAACTAAGACTACCAAACCCCAAACTAACATAACAAAACCCAGCAGTGAAAGACTGCTGAGGACAAAGAGGAGAAAAGAACAACAAAAGAAAAGAAAAATTAAGCACATTTTTAAAGTAACGATTAATTAATTCACATTTATTTAATTTAGTTTAGATAATAAATTATGCAGGTTTTTACATCCTTGTTGACCTGCAGATGTTTTGTTTGCTCAACACTACCTACAGAATGAACAGATTTTATAAAAACTTTGGTTAAAAGTTTGATTGTTCATGAGTTAAAAGCACATATTATCTAATGCTGATCCTGTTTGGCACAGAACGTCTTTTATTTTGAAAGGAAGTTATTTAAGCTTCTGTCAAAAAAAATAACACATTGAGAGATTCTAGGTTCTTTTTATATTTTTGTTTTTGTTTGTGCCAAAGAAAAGAAATAATTCAGATTATTAAAAACAGAAGGTCATGAATGTAAATCAAAACTTCTTGAAGGCCAAAGGAAAACTCTGCGGCTCCTTCCAGGTTTTGATCAGTAGAAGTCGAGCCCGACCCCTGACCTTTGGCTCACATCACATGTGAAGCACCGCGCTCCTCTGCGGCCGGATAACGCCGTTCAGCCATTGTGTGAGCGATCCGCATCAGGCAGGAAGTGAAGCCAAAAAACCCAAGAAAATCTTGTCACCTATCAAAATATAAGCAGTTTTTCACAATAAAACGAAGCGATTGACAAATAGGATCATATGTTTATCTAAACAGATTGTTGAGATGAAAATAATCACACAAAAACAAACAGTTACATACAATATACACGCAGATCCGACTATGGATCGGGGGAGGGGGGTGTTGGGTGTCTGATGATAGCGTACCACGAACACCAGGCGTTAGCCTCGTTTCCAGCGAGTGGTCCGGTCGGTATTTTGGGCGTTTCCATTTCCACCGACCCGTACCTCTTGGGACCTCCCATCGGTTCTAGGTCCATTGAAAAATGGAACGGAACGGTTGGGGTGGAGCCGCTTTAGCCATCCGCTGATTGGCAGAAAGTAATGACGAGCGCCAATACAGCGCTCATTTAAGCTAACGTTTATAAGCGATCGGATTTTCGTGGCTTCCTGTTTACTCTCCTGGTCACAAGTCTAAATGAAAAACGCCTGGAAACATTAGCATGAGATGTAATGGAACCCCAAACGACCTGAATGAACGACGACGACACGCTAGCAGTCGATACCACACATGCGCCGTGAAAACAAACCGCTCAGAATTAACTGGACCGTACCATTACTGGACTGAACCAGTCAGTGGAAGCTTTCTTTGGTGTAACATTAGCCCCAAAACTGTATTTTAATGCTGTAAATTAAAGTGTTTAAACTTAAACCACAATCTAAATGTTATTTTTCCCCCAATGCTAGAACTTTGCTGGTTTGATGACAGAAATGATAGTTAATAATCCGCCTTTTAAGTTCCATTTTTTTTACTCAAATTTAACAGATATTGTGACATCTTTTGTTTTGAAGCAAAACTTTCTGAGCTTTTAAAAGAAATATACACGTCACTCTTTACCACTCTTAATTAACCTATTAGTCATTGTCCTTTTGTTCATTTTAATTGCATTTTATTTATATTTTAATTGTTTTAACTATATTTTATTTTGTATTGATGCATTTTGGCCCAGGTCTCCCTTTAAAAAGAGATGGGATTTCCTGGTAAAATAAAGTTAAATAAAATCAAATCTTAAAGGATTGTCTTGACAATATTGTTAAAGACGTGAAGAAGAAAAAAGGATGTGAGGAAATGCCTCACAGATGATAGGAAGCATCAGGAAATCCATCCTCTAAGTCAGAGATTTGGATCGTTTAGGCTTCTATTCATTAAATGTTTCAGTGTCTAAAGTTATTTTCTTTTACAACATAATGTTTAGTCCCAACTCGAAAACATGCAGCAAGTCGTTAGAAGAAACAAGTGATGCAGGATTAGATACATCTGTGTGAAAGTAAGACCTGAAAATGCAGCACATTTCCGATTTCAAAAAATGGAAATATTGATTTAATTAAGCAACTCTTAGTGAGAATAATATCCTCATTATATCTTATCCGAGGAGTTACACAAATATTGATTTGCGTTAAAGCTATTCTGCTCCGGCAACGTGAATAAAGAGACTTTTGCTCCAACTTTGTTCCCAACAAAGCAGAAGATTTCCTGTCTTCATCTAATAAAACTCAAGCAGAGCAGATCTAGTAGACATTAGGGCTGTGGATTGTTTAGGTGGCGAACCGATACGATTCACGAGTTGAACCACGATTCTTACTTTTTAATATTATGTTTATTGCTATAAGAATATTTACTAGATGGAGGAGAATTGAAATTATTTGTATTAAATCACCAACATTTATATCTTTATTTAGAACAGTAGATCAGAATCAACAAAACTGATTTAAAAAAAACCCAAAAAGATTCAGATAGAAAGAAATTTTGTCATTTTAAACTTTTTTTTTTGTCAGCCTTTTGGTTAAGTTCAGCAGTAACATAAACAACATAAAGAGGATATAAATTACTGCCGTTTTGGATCATTTAACAACAAAACTTAAAAATGTTTCGAACATGTTTTTTATCCTCAAAGTTCTTCAATATGTTTCGGTGTACAGCCCGTGTGAAAAAAGTATTTTTTTCCGCAGCAGAATCATCTGATTCACGTTGATTCCATCCTCCTTTCAGCAGCGCGAGGCTGAGTTTCTTCAGAATAAGACGGAGTTTCGTTAATTGCGTCAACAGTTGAAGAGTTATCATAACCAAAAGAATGTAAACACTGAGATAAAGCTCAGAAGTTAAAGCTAATTCATTTTTTCAGAAGTTATGTCAGTGAACAGAACTTCAGTCTCAGTTTTTGAACGGAAAAATATGTCTCGATAGTTTTACTTTGAAAACCGGAAGTTTCTCCGCAACTAAAAAGTGTTTACTTTCGGTTACTACCGCGGCTCTTTCGGCTTTGTTTTAGTTTGTAAACTTAAAATAATACATTAATCTGAATTCCAGAAGAAAAATACATAATTACCAGATAATATTCTGATCATATTTTACTACAATTTACTGTATTTATAAAGATCGCAAACCAGCGATCTTGGGCGTCGCGAATATTCATACTCTGATTTTCGGGAGCAGATCGCAAATACCCGAGCACCCGGATACTCGTTACAGCCCTAGTAGACATAACTCTAATCGTCACATCAGCAACTCTAAAGACAAATGCGGTGTATAAAAAAATTTGCTTCTCCCAAAAACATAACGAAAGGCCAACATGTTTTTTACACATTCAGGGAATCAAATAAAAAAACAACACGATTCAAGAAAATATTAGAAAAAAGGTTTTAGACAGCTGAGTAATTCTGTTAATCACACTCCGCTCTCTGCCATCGTCATCATCCACATTCCAGTGCAAGAACAAAAGAAGTGAATCAAGGTGAATGATTCAAGGATATCGTTGAAAAAAGAGAGTTAAAATACACGAGTCTCCATCGGTTTTTTAAGACGCTGTTCCACTCATTTGTTTCTTTGAATTATTTTTTAAAGGAAGTGGACAAACAGTTCCGAAGTCTTCGTAAACTCCACTCGACTTGGTGATTGATACAAAGATCTGAAGTTAAATTCGAGACAAAAAAAACCCCCACCAGTCACCAGTTTGGTGTTTCATATTGATATTTCCCATCAGCCTCTCCTTCTGGAACGTTTCCTTGAACCTGTTATTCAGGCCCGGATGATGGATTATGAAACCCAAAAATGAGCTAAACCTGAGCAGGTGCAGAAGACACGATGAAAATATATTTCAGGTACAAATTTACTGGAAATGTACGAGAAGCAACAGAAAAAAAAAGTTTTATTTTCAACTGTATTGAAAACTAGGAGCATCCTCTCCGTAATAAAGGGGTAAGTGGCGGCAGGTGCTGCTCATCAAATGTATTTATTCAGTAAATGTGAGCACCTCTATGAACGCAGACGCTTTAATCTGCACTATTAAGATGAACACTAAGAAAACACCAAAGACCGAATACATCACTACTGATGATCATTTAAAATGCTAAAATCTTAAAAAATTGATCATTTAAAACATTTTTTGCACATAAAAAAGGGATATGAACCCAGAATGAAAAGGATTATCAATATAATTTATTCCAGGTGAGTTATAACACCAAATTCAAATACATTTTGCTGAAAATGTCAGCATTTGACAAGCAGGTAAACAAGACGGGTTTGTTATTTCTGATTAAATTAACATCCTGAATGAAGATTTTCAAGTTTGAACTGGAAAAGCTGGAGAAACTCAGAATATCACAACTCACCTACGCAAGTTTAGATAATAGAAACCTAAACATCTCATTTTCATGGTGTTACAAGTGTTAAACTACATATTACAGTCTTTCTTCTTCAAGTACACTCTGTTCTTTTCTGTATTAGAAAAAAAAAAAACTGATGAAGCTGATCATGACCTCTGCAGTCCCGGATGTGTTTGATAAAACTCCAATTTCAGCTGCAATTAACAGAACACACACATATACGACGGCTGTGACGTTTCTCCACGCAGCACAGTGAGCAAACATTCCCTGTTTACTGATAGTACCTTATAGTAGTCAAACCTTCACCCATAAAGAATTAATACAAGCAATCAAACTGGAGCCACACTCGCAGGTTTTCATCTGTGTGCTCATTTAAAGTCGTTTTTCTCGCCTGTCATTCTCATCTGAAGTGTAGAACTAAAGGTATTTTATAAATTCGACCCAGGCTACCAGTGTAAACATGTACTCCAACCTCTGTTTGCCCAGTAAATACACAGATTCTTTCATTTGATGCTCGATTGAAGAAAAAGCTGAATATTGAAAGCCTCAAAGTCACATTAACAAATGTGTACTAATGCAGAGCTAATTCTCTATGAAAGAATTGTTGGAGGTTTTTCTTGACTTTACTTTACTTGATGGGTGATATATCTGTGTCAGAATCTGTATCGGCCAATATTTTAATAACTTGATATTATCGGTATCAAAAATTCCACCGATATATGCCACTGATGTTTTTCTTTTGCTAGCAGATCGCCAACTATGTTAAAAGGTAACCAAACCCTTAATCAACTTTTTTTGGCTGTTGACCTCTATAAATGCGGCCTTAAAGTCGCTGTCTGTTGGTCATTGCCAAATTTTTGACAAAATCTTGAAAAAATAGTCAAAAATACCGTCTGTGTGCTGCCCCCTACAGGTTGAATGGAGCTATTGCAGGTGAATTTTGTGATTGGTCAAAAAGAAATCTCTTGGCAAGATCTGCAGTCAAAGATCGCTAATTATCTTTAAAACAAATTTATCTTAAAAACAATTTTAGCAGACCACTAACCAGGATAAAAACAAAGCTAGCAGATCACTAACTATGTTAAAAACATAACTAGCAGCCTCCTAACTATGCTAAAACATGGCCAGCAGGACCAACCATGATAAAAACAAAGCTAGCGAACCGCTAACTATTCTAAGAACAAATATAGCAGACCGCTACCTATATTTAATACATAGCTACCCCAAGGCTAACTTTGTAAAAAAAAAAAAAAAAAGCTAGAAAACTAACTATGTTAAAAACAAAGCTAACATACTGCTAATTATGTTAATAACAAAGCTAGCAGACCGCTAACTCTGTAAAAACATTGCTGGCAGACCACTAACTATTCTAAGAACAAATATAGCGGACTACTACCTACATTTAATACATAGCTAGCCCAAAGCCAAAAGTCAGCTTTGTTTTTAACAGAGCTAGCGGTCCAAGCTCTTAGCTTTGGGCTAAAAGCTTTGAAATTAACAAACCGCTAATTATGTTAAAAACAAAGCTACCCTGGAGTGAGAAAAACTAGTTATATTTTTAACATAACTAGCGGTCCGAGCTTTTAGCCCACAGCTAAGAACTAATTGAAGCCAAACAAAAAGACGTGTTTGAATAATGTCTTTAAAGAACCAGTGAGAAAACTGAAGAAGAACATTCAACTTCAGAGATAATATAACATAAAGCTGCTGTTTACAGACAATCCCAGGAGTCTTCCACAAGATATGGATTTATGGAGACTCTTTTTTCGTAAAACGACTCCAATGTTTCAAATAAAATTAGGGCCGCCATAAACGATTATTTTCATAGTCGACTAATCACCGATTATTTTTTACACACCTGCAATAAAGCTAGTGTGAGTGCTGTGAGCTGAATTTGGCCTCTAAAGATGCTATTGATGATAGCTGATGATGCTGACATTGTTAGCTAAAAACGCTGATAACTGAAATTGTTGAAGCTGATAGCTAGCTAAAATATTAGCTAAACTTCTGATTAGCCTAAAAAGTGAGAAAAAACCCTAAGTTAGCCAAAAGAGCTAGCATGTAGCTCAAATATTAGCTAAACTCCAAATTAGCCTAAAAAAAAAAATAGAAAAAAAAATCCTAAATTAGCCAAAAGAGCTAGCATATAGCTGAAATATTAACTATACTCTAAAGAAGCCTAAAAACCGTAATAAAGGCTAAAATAGCTAAAAGCTAACTACTATAAGCTAACTAACTAAAAAGCTAGCAGAATACTTTTAATAACTTTCAACTTTAATGCACTCCGACTCCATATAATATAAAGTAATGACTAATCAACTATTTCAAGTTGATTAGTTGACTAATTGTTGCAACCCTACATACAATTACAATAATAACATTACAGACACAATGTATTCACGTTTATTATTATTTATAGAAAACACAGTTTTAAGAAACTCGTCTCTTTAAAATTTTTTGTTGTCTAAAAACACTTAATTTCAAAGCAGTAGCCTATTTTTTTTTTAAAGTAAATATGTATTCACACGTAGTTTCACACGTAGAAAAAATTTCACACACCTAGGTGCGTGACAGCTAATGGGACTTTAAGTTTAACTTTTAAATACGATTCTCAAATATCGGTGTCGGTTATCTGAGAAAAGGATTTTGGCTCATCCCTAACAAGAACCTATGAAGTCCAAGTCCTATGAACTCAGGCGTTTTGCAAGAACAGATATGAACTTAACCCCAACGCTACTAAATTATATAACAGGACAAATATTGATAAGAACCGCCTGTTGTTTCATTTTCCTGAAAGTCGGAAAAGCCAACAAACAAGAAAGCCGAAGTCGGAGACAGCTTCTTTCCTGTCTTGGATCAGGAGGTTTTCATGCTTAATTGGAGTTTGGCAGCCGGCGAGGACTGGCTCCAATGCAAGGAGGCTACAGCAGTCAGCTGTTGGTGCTTAACATGCAAGTCATGTCGGAGCGAGCACACACCACGCCGGAGCAGACCGCGCGGCGTCCAATGTTTGCATCCGCGGGTGAGGAGCAGCCGTCTGCAACGTCGACGCGGCCGTCTCTTTCGGAGACTGACCTTTATTCTTCTCTCTAAAGGTCTCCGTATCGAGGCCAAAGACTTGAGCCGGATCCAAGAACGCAGAGCCACCTGATGTTGCCCCCCATCCAACCAGAAATGTACTTTTTTTTTTTGCAGAAATCGTTCGTTTCATCTGGTAAATCTGTGGAATTAGCCTGACAGGTTAATCCTTCATTTCCCCTCAGTGGTAAGCAGGTGGTCAGGTGGAATTCTTGTTATCTTGTGAGGCTTTTTCACATCTGCGGCGTTCTGTTTGGCTCTAATACAACTACATATTTCCATGACTGTCTAAGGGGAGCAAATAAACTGCAGATAAACGATAAACTCACATCCTGGTTTTCCTTTAAAGGGCATCGAATTTCTGCTTTCTGATGGAGCATTTTTGTCCAAACTAGGAAGAATTATAGTTATGTCCAAATTAAATCCCTAAATCCACTAAAAACAGTATAGTATGGTAAAATCTAGTGCCCTAGATTTTAAAAACCATGATGTCAAAGACTTCACAAAGTGTAAAAGCTAATAAATATAAGAATTTTAATATTTTTATAATTTTGATCAGAACAAAAATACTTGGTTTTATTAAAAAAAAAAAAAAAAATTGTGATTTTATTTTTCCAACATGCCAATAACAATCAGCAAGGAAACACGATGGAAAAATACATAAAAAAGAACATCTTGAAAACATAACATTAACAAAAGAATGGGAACATTTTTAACACGTTTTGGGCATGTTGGTGAATGAACAGGCAGAAGTAGAGTTAATCCCGCCTCTTTTACTTTCCTGCTAGTTTAACAACAATTTTATATATCAACATGTCATCAAAGTAAATAATAATTATAATAATCAACATTTTGGTATTACCACCATTACCACACATAGATTACATACGTTGTCCTTAAATTTCATACCCACAATACTATGACCAAACCATTTTTTTGGAAAGTGTTTTGAAGATATAAATGTTTTGACATTGCTTGTGTTAATTACCCATAATTTTACCCCTGACACAGACACACAAAAACTTTTCAGGTAGTTCTTATTAATGGTCATTTAAAAGTTCTGTCGGCCCTCAGATTGTGGGACTTCTCTTTGATTAGAAATAGGTTTTGTTTATTAATTGGCAAGACTTTATTCAATGCTTTAAAAATGATTAGGTTTGGACATTGGGTTGTTGCAGAGACTTCTGGGAAATTTCTACTTCTAGGCCAAATCCGAATTCTTCTCCCAACCCCTTTATATAGGCCTTCTAGTAGAGATATTTGGAAAAATATCTCTTAATATCTCTTGGCTACACTTTTGGCAGACTTTCCTAGCTTAGACCTCTGGGATAACAATGGAGTTTAGCTGGAGAATAAAGTTTCCGTTTATAAGGCCGCCATCTGGACTTTTCTGTTTATGGATCGGACACGAGAGGACGCAGTTCCACATGCGGTGCCTCCGAAGAATTGCGCGTGTAAAATGGCAAGTTCTTCGGCTTAGCAACACATCCGGCATCGAGGAGTTTCTAATAATAACTTTGTTGGACTGGCCACGTGATTCTCGTGGACGACAAAAGGACGAGAATCGGCCTCTATGCACGTCGACGCACCCATTTCCACAAAAAACAATTGTGACCCAAGATCCGTCGTGTTGACAGCTCACTCCACCTCGAGGCTACAATGTATGATTTTCTACTGAATATGTAATTTAAAAAATCTGAGGCAACTTCCTGGTCACTAGTAAGATTAAGGTCAAATCCTAAATCCCTACGGCTGCCCCTTAAAAAACATGTTGGAAACCACTGCAGCTACAATTAGACTTATCGGGTGTAGAAATTCATATTGAGACAGCAATAAAAAATGGAAAAACAAACTATATATCAGACTAAGTAATGAAGGAATTAATGCACAACCTATATCTATGATAATGCTCAATGAGATGTGCATTATCAGACAACGCAGAAAGCCTGAACCGGCAGAGGTATCCTCCTTCTTGCTAGTGGTTGCTATCCCGCAAAAGTATTCAATCAACTTTTATTACTTTAATCTCGTTATGTTTTCGGGTAAGTCACTTTTTCCACAAAAAGCGGACTATTCGATACGTGGTGCGACTTGTTGTCTTGGTAACAGCTAAAGCGCCAGCACTGAGCTTACACTGTAGCAGAGAAGGAAAGTGCCGTGCTTATAAGTTAAGCAAAGCATCAGATCAGGTAAGTTGCTATGGTAACAAACTGGCGTTTGGCTTGAACTTCTTTATTAGCATTATCACGACACCCTGCAGCTAATCACAGTTGAGTATTTACCCGGACCATCTTTTAAGTAGGTTTAAAATTGGAAGAATGTTCGGAACTTCAAGATAATCAACAGTAGAAATGAGCAGTGCTGGTTCTTGTGCACCGTTTTTTTTTTTTTTTTTTTTTTTACTCTTTTCAAGCCTCGTGAAAGAAATCAGTCAAGTTTGCACGCTGGGCCGCATCCTTAATGGCTACAGTGCTGAGCTTTCCCCCCACCAGGCAGGGATTAAAGCACTTAAACCAGAAGCAGACTGTCTGTTTCACTCACAGATGTAAGGCAGAGCGCTTTCATCTTTTTGTATCAAGTCTGACACATCATATATGGCACATCATTATTGTAAGGTGACAGGGACAGGCACGGAGCTAGTACAAATATTGGGGTAAACACGTCACAACAAAAAAGCTAAATATGTAGCCTGTTAAAAGGGAAATATGTCAGCGTTTGTAGAGAACTTGGATTTATAGTAAAGCATATTTTCAGATTTGGCTTCAGGTTCAGAATCTGTCTCTAGCTGAAGCCGAGGCCATGAAAAAGGTATTATAAACAGCAAGGGGGGTTGTAACGTTTCCTGAAACTCTTGAGACCAGCTAATGGAAAACGAACTGAACAAGCAAACAAACAAAAAGTGAGAATAAAACCAGTTTTTCTTGTCAGTCCATCTTGTGACTAATGTAAACCCATTTCTAGTGGATATTTAAAGTTAAATGGTCTCCAATTTACTTTTCATATGAATTTACAGAAATTTACAAAGCTTCACACCAGACGCAATTTGCGCAGCAGGGGTGTTGAGAGCCAATGTTAAATCCATGTACAGACTGAGGTTTGGTGTGATTTGGGAGTCAACTGGCACAATTTGAGCGTCGCAGCGGGACTTGGGCAGCAGACACAATGTTCCAAGACTTCAAAAATCTGAAGTTTAGGGCGTTAACCAATCAGGGACTCAGCTTTGAGCATGTGAGGTTTTGAGTGACGCGATCAGCAGTAGAAAAACACATCCAGTATGGTTGATTAATGTAAGGATTTTTGTCTTAATCTTCCATTCATTTTCTTAACCCGATAGGAGCGCGAGACTCTATCTCGGCTAGTGTTAGGTAAAGGTGGATACACTCCAGACAGGTCGCCAACCTGCCACAGTGATCCCAATGTTGAAGGGATCGAGCCCGCTAAGCTAGGTATGTAGCGTAGTAAGCTTAGCTGGCTTAGCCGGCAGGTGGAGAACTGCCATTGTAGCTTGTTATTGTCTAATTGCTTTAACTGTTTCATTATTTTTTATTATTATTTAATTGTTTATTTTTTGTATTTTATTGTTTCAAGATTGTATTCATTTGATTTTCTGTCCAGAACTTTGGTTGCTTCTGCTTTTAAAGGTGCTAATAAATAATAAATTGATTGATTGTAGCAGGCGCGATTGCGATTGCTTCAGCTCCATGGACTTTTTTGATATTTTTCTTATTTTCATCAAAACGATAATACAAAGATCCTCATTTTTATCTCTGGTTAATCCGGGACAGAAATTCTTCACTTAAACACTTAAAATGGCCGTCGTCCAGGAGCGGCTCCTGCAGTAAATGGTGAAACTCACCGCACTGCGAGTGTCTCTGAATGATCTGGTGAACCCAGACTCGGTGACAGTGACATTGGTTAAGAAACATGTCTATTTTATGTATTATTACCTGACTGCTTGAAATAAACCATTTCATTCATTCATTCATTCATTCATTCATTCATTCATGTTAGCTGATGATTGTGTAGAACTCTCCAAAACATCTAAACCCAAGCTACTCGCTCAACATCATCCATGTTTTCCATGATGTGACCACAAATGAAGTCCAGAAAAAAGTGTTGTTGGTAGCTCCTCCCACATGTGGCGTCAAAGACGTTTTAGGACAGACGTCGAGCAGTACATTTGACAGGTGTTGAAAGAGTGGTGACGGCGCCGGCGTGAATGCAGCTTTACAGCTCAGATTGGGACTCTGTTGTTTGCAGATGACTTAGATGTGTTTATTACAGAATAAAAAGCCTCCAAAGAAAAGTGCAGTGTCCTGCCAAGTTTAAAATAAAAACGGAAAATCTTCCAAAGAGTTGAAGAAACAGAGACTTTGAAGAGTTAGATTTAGTTAGAAGTTTAAAATGACGACCATTGAATATGTGTGGATTAATGTATCACCCTTTAACAAGTTATACCAGACTTTTAAATGAAGACAAATGCACATTTTCTGCACTTATCACAGCATGATCCAGGAGTTAATCCTTTCACTTCAGCCTGTAAACAACAGATCTCTACAGCGCCTCCAAAGCTTCACTCTGCTGATTTTATAGAAATGACGTTGACTGCCCTTTCCATATTTACGGCTGTGCCACTTTGAAACTTGCAGCATCTTTATATGTTTTGTGAATCGATACAAGAAGCCACAATAAAAAGTGAAAGGATGTTGTGCTGGAACATAAATGCCAAAGCACTAAAGCACATAAAACAAGCGAGAGGTTCATTAAAACAAGGTAACATCATTGTCTGGAGTGACTTTGACGAAGCTGCAGAGAAAGACCGGCGAGGCGAGTCTATAGGAAGTGAAGGACTGGCACCGTTTCAAGTTAACTTCCTGTAACTTTGGGCTTTAATCTGAACCAGTAACTAAAGAGCCAATCACAATCGTGCTGTCGCCTTAAATTCATTGTTGCTCTACAGATGTGTCAGCTCTCCTCCACATCATTCTCTATCTAGAAGGCCATCATCAGCATCTGTTTCAGGAGTTTATTCATCTACGATCCAAGCTCCTCCCCCACACACAACACGTCATCGGCCCCCTAACCTACTCTCTTAGTCGAAATGGTGCCCAAACGTAATTAGCCCAAAGCAGAAATTAGACACACTTTCAACATTTTAATGCGACTAAATAGTATGGTGAGCAAAATGTTGTTAAATCGGGAGGAAAAAAGGTAATAATTTTATTCTTTATAAAAGTGTTCAGATAAATCTTAACTTTTTACCGTTACGTCCTGTGTTTAGCTTCCATCAACTATCATAACTTTTCAAAAAAAAAAAAAAGCTGATTAAGTCACAGAAAAAGTGGTTAATACTGTATATGAGATGCTGCAAAACACTTAATATAACGTTGACAAGACTAGTAAAGGCACTTGTTAAGCTTGTAAGCAGTTTATTCATCTTACTAAGTATGTTATTGTGCTAATAAATGTGTTACTGACACTTTATTAACACATTAATAATGTTAATAAAGTTTGTTGAGAAATTGTGTTACCAAATATGGCTGCACACCAGCAGAAAGCTGCTTTTTTCAGCAGATTCGCTGATTTGTGATGATCGTGAAAGGAGTTACAGTTCGTCATAGGTCATAGTAGGTTTTGACAGAAATATTTCTGCTGAGAAAGGCTTAAATGAGAAAAAGAAATATATATATACAACTGTCGGGGATGTCGAGGACTTCTTGTTGCACCCAGGTTCTCTTAAAGGGAAAAAATGTAAACCTGAATGGGTGCGCACCAGGTGGTGGAGCTCGTACGAGCCTCAAACGAACTACAAGGAATAACAAAACTCCCCTAAAATTCCACTTCAACTATATTTCTTCCTATCGTTCCCAGTGACTTCTTAATTATGATCAAAAGACATGTTTTATGTACTGCACCAGTGGCTCACTAGAAATACAATTCTGGGTTGTGGGCGTGACTGTTGGCGCAGACTAACCTGGCCCCTCCCTGTTGCTGAGAACTCTGCGCACTCGCGCGCAACCTTACAGCCTCCAGCGAACTTTAGCGCCACAAAATAACCAAGAACAATATTGGACCAATCCAGTCGTAAAGCTTTGAACCAGAATCGCCATTTGATACGGCGCGAGTGTTGGTGCGCCCAAGTATCTTCATCTGTCTGAGTTTGTTTGTTTTTCTGATCCAACACGATTTCAATCAAAAAATACTCAGAAATGTGGTTTTCAATTATTTTATATCAGTCCTCTATTATGTAAAAAAAAAAAAATGCTACAAAATCATGTTATAAACACACAATAAAAGACAATTTTCCAAGGAGTGGGTCTTTAAGATGCGGTCGCTCTTTTTTGCAAAACCCTCAATGGACCCAGATGACCCTAACATTTTTAACATACTATAACTTTGCAACACGATAATTCCAAAAGATTTTAATTCTGAGCTGCTTTTCTCCTTCAGAATCATCTGGACTGATCGTGTTAACGGTAGAAACGTTACAGGAAATCAAAGAACATAAACACTGGAGCTCCAGAGTTAAAGGATTAACTGACAAACATTATGGACTCTATTTCATGCACAATTTTCTGTGTCTCAATTAAATCTCCATAAGTTTTCACTTCACAGCGTTGGCCCTTTTAGGACAAAAAAAGCCCATGTTTTACGAATCTATATACTTCTGAGATGTTTGAAATTAAAACAAAAAAAAAAGATTAAAAATAAGGAGATTGTTGAAGCGCAAAATGTTCCAAAAAGTTTTGCGATTTAAGAGGAAAGATGGTTCTAAATCCTCATGAGAAATCCTTCAATAACTTTCAATATTTTACTTTCTATAAAAATATATTTTGCCAAAATTATACAAGTTAGAAATAAGCGCAAGATAACAAATAAGAATTAAAAAAATGATCTGGAGGGCCGGATCTGGCCCCCGGGCCTTGCCTTTAACATATGTTGCTTAGTGCATGTTTTGTGCTTTAACATCTTGCCAAAACTCCACTCTCAAGTACACATTAACAACACAACATGTCCTGATTGGTTCTGATTTCTCAAATTGACCTAATAATTGGTGAATCAACATCTAAACGGGAGCAGCTGTTGTGGAGCGAACAAAAAAAAAAAAAAAAAAAAAAAAAGACAATCAGTGGAATGAATTCATTCAGCACTTTTTAAGGAGGAATGAATTTGCAGGTAATTAACAAACACGTGCGAGAGTTATTTCAGCCTTCTGACAGGCTATCTTTGAACACTACGTTTCCAATTTATTTTTCGGGAGGCAAATAAATGAACCTTTCAGAAGCAAACCGCCTTCGCACCTTATCAATAACCCGCCGCACTTTGAGGTGCAGCAAAACAATGAGGAACTTTTCCATTTGCGCTCTGCAGGTGTCAGGCTGTTATTAAACTGACAGAAACATGTCAGCTGCTAAGCGTCTTTTACCCACACGTTTTTACTCGCCAAATCTTTGTCGGGATTACACTTTTCGCTATCGTTTTCTCCAACCTGCAACGGTCTCTGTTTACATGCAAATGCTGTTTGCAGTAAAAAGAAAAAAGTCGACAGGAAAATCCTCACTTTTCAACAACAGCTATTCATTTGTCCTAAATGTAGTCTGGATTTTAAAAAGTGGATTCTTTTTATACTTCAGCCCTCTCTCATTAATTACTATTATTATAATTCATTATCGTGCATTACAATTATCATAGATTTACTGAGCTAAAACAGAATGCATATAAAAGGGCAAAATAATGGAAAACATTTAATGCTTGAAATCATGCTGTGCTGACATGATAAATAAAGGGGACCACAAAAAAAAAAAAACGTTACGGATTATGTAATGCAAAAGCCGGGATCCATAGTTCCCTTTCAGCCCTGCAAGCTACAGTATTCATCGGAGCGCAGAGCTGACTGTCCTGAATCTGGGGGAACAGAGTTTGTCTAAAGGACAAAAGATGTTCTCACTCTGAACACAGAGCTTCATTCACTCTGGAGCCCAACTGCGGTGCTTCGCTGTGCCCTTTGGATTCTGCTCAGTTCTTTGGTTTCCTCCTTTCAAAAGTTGGCCGGATGCACTTTAACAATAGCTGCTGCTCGATAATTGAAAAACAAATGTTTTAAAGTCGCTTGAGGTCATTTTTTGAGAGAAAAATGACCTAAGAGTAGTTTAGTATTTCAGCTACAGTACTGGTTAGATTGTTTTATTGTGTGAATGTTTAGTGACTGTATTTTTGGTATCATAAACTTTATATTTTTGAAATTTTGAGTAAAATATGCCCCATAGAAAATGAATGAGAAAGTTTCCAAATTTCAACATTTTAAGTAGATTAGAAACAACCCTTTAAATATGTTCATTGGCTATGATTTCATCTTTTATAGTAATTTTTTAAAAAATTGAGTTTAGCTAAAATTTTAGCAACACGCTAACGGAATAAGGTTTTTTTTTGGCTATATTTGTATAATGGGACTGGTTTTTTTTTGGCTTAGTTTATTTAATTATGCTTGTTTTGCTAATTTGTTTCGCCAAAAGGGTTTTTAAGGGTAACTTTAGAGGTTTAGCTTCTATTTTAGCACTGCTAATGGTTTTTTTGGGGCATTTTTTTTTTTTTATAACTGTGCAACTGGCTATTTTTTAAACGGGTACTACGAGTTTAGCTTCCAATTTACCAACATGCTACGTGTTCTTTTTTTTTTTTTTTTCTTTTGCTAATTTGTTATTTACTGAGGTTTTTTAGGATACTTTAGAGTTTAGCTTCTATTTTAGCAACATGCCAACGTTTTTGGCATTTTTTTATCAACTGGATTTTTTTAAGGGTACTTTGGAGTTTAGCTTCTAATTTACCAACATGCTAATGTGTTTTTTTTTTTCTTTGCTAATTTGTTATTTACTGAGGTTTTTTAGGCTAAATTAGAGTTTAGCTTACATTTTAGCAGCATGCTAACATTTTTTGCAATTTTTTATCTACTCTGGTTTTTTGGCTACTTTAGAGCTTAGCTTCTATTTTAAAAACATGCTAATGTTTTTGGCATTGTTTTTTTATCAACTGGATTTTTTTAAGGGTACTTTAGAGTTTAGCTTCTATTATAACTAAGTGCTATTTTTTTTTCTTTAGCTAACTTGTTATCTACCGAGGTTTTTTAGGATACTTTAGAATTTAGCTTCTATTTTAGCTACATGCTAACGTTTTTGGCATTTTTTTTTTAATCAACTGGGCTTTTTTAGAGGTACTTTTAAGTTTAGCTTCTATTTTAGCAACATGCCAACGTTTTTGGCATTTTTTTATAAACTGGATTTTTTTAAGGGTACTTTGGAGTTTAGCTTCTAATTTACCAACATGCTAACGTGTTTTTTTTTTTTTTTTTTTTTTTTCTAATTTGTTATTTACTGAGGTTTTTTAGGCTAAATTAGAGTTTAGTTTATCTCCTCTGGTTTTTAGGCTACTTTAGAGCTTAGCTTCTATTTTAACAACATGCTAACGTTTTTGGCAAATGTGCTATCAACTTGGGTTTTGAATCTAATTTAGAGCTTAGCTTTTATTTAGGCAACATGCTAACGTTTTTGGCTACTTTGTTATCTGTAGGCTAAGGTTTTTGAATAATTTAATTTACTGAGGAATTTTAGGCTAATTTGAAGTTTAGCTAGTATTTAAGCAACAAGGTATCTTTTTTTTGGCTAATTTGCTATCTGCTAAGGTTTTTGGGGCTAATTTGTGGAGTTTAGCTCATTTATAAGGAACACACTTACAAAATTGGCATGTATTAGGGATTTTTAAGCAGTTTTACTACAATTCTTTTAGAAATTTAGGTCAACTTCAGTGCTCTTTCATAAGTCTTTAAGCAAATGTTTTGTTTTGCAGATAGCTTTTGTGTTTTGAGCAAATCCCTTCAGCAGTTCAAGTAAATTGTGTCACCATTTTCAGCGAAAGCTTCAGCATCTTCACTACTTTCAGCAAAAAGAATTCACATTTAAAAATGACTTGGTGTCACATTTTTACTGTTTAGTCATACAGAAGATTCTTGGCTTTGTCACTTGACCCTGACTTTACCTAAAGATAGTCGTAATTTGTAATTATACTCAGGATTAGATGAACCGTCTTCCTTGAAGTGTGCAACGTAGAGTTATTAAACGTTATATATTTTTTGTTTATAAGTGATTTATCAGTGTAAAGGTAAGATGTTAAAAGCTTTAATTCGCATTCCTCTACACACTCTGCCAGCAGCGCATCTCAGCTGATGCCAATCATGAAACGCATTTTCAATCTTGAACCTGACCTAAATATGCCTCGGCTCCAATCAATTAACTCTCGGCGAAGTCTTTTTGTCACAAGGTCAAATCCCCGGAAACATTGGAATTAATTGCAATACAAGTGAGGACATGAACTATTTGGGAAGCAGATGACTTGATGTGCTCCAGGTGGAAAAAGAGGAAAAAGAATTTAATAATTTGATGAAAAGAAAACTGACATGTAGTGTGCAGACATTTTAATTTATCTCAAACTGAAACACATTTAGAGAAACAAAAACAATATGTCTATTATTGAATACAATGCGAGTAAGAGGCAGTAAATCAGAATCCTGAGATTGGATCCTGTTGAACATCTTCCGTGTATTCTCGGCATGCTCCAAAGCCAGCGTGAGAGAGAATGCCTGCCTGCTCCATAATTAACTAATGAGGCCAACATGGCTGAACCGCTGTCTCCGCCCTCTTTTAGTGCTCACCCCTGAGGTGGTCCTGCCTCTCCCCAAGCTTATGATTACTGCGGAGCTTTTGAACACTGCCTGGCATACTAATGATAAAAACAACAACATCAAAGTTTGCTAACATGATCCAAACTTTCCAGCTTTTATTGAGGTGCTTTCACAAAAACATCACTTCAGTCAAGAAAACAGTTACAAAAAAATCTGTTTTTTTTTCGTTTAATAAATATAAGATTTCATCATTACCAGTAACTGGTAAGACACTTCAGATTATTTAAATTACACATTCAGGAGGAGTGAAGTATGAATCACCAATTTGTAAGAAACCATGGTTGATATTTATTTTTTGTAATACTATGTGAAAACAGGGGTGGTGCCATGGGGTGGGCCGTCAACGAGTCTGGCCCCCTTAAAACAAGTGCTACCATATTGTTTCTGACTCTGTATTGTTGTATCGTACCTAAAATGAACATCAGAACTTGGCAAAAAAATAGTTTGAATGAAATCCACAAGCAGTGATGGAAATACTGAAACTGCTTCAGCATCAGCAAGGCAAGTGCAACCAAGCGCCCAATCGCCAAGCATATCTCTGTCCACGTTGCTGTTCTCGTTTGTCTACTACTGTATGTCAGCCGCTGCACTCAGATTCACATGTCTGGTTCAGATGGAGTTGATAACTCAAACTACTCGGAAATTATCCAGCGCAATGTTTCTCTGGTAAAAAAAAAAAAAAAAAAGTTGTAATTCTATTTCCTGGTTTCTAAACAAACCCTGGTTGGGACATTCAGTAAGAAAAGTGATGCCGTATGCTAATTTCCATGCAGAGATTTCACCATGATTTAATTGGATCTTAGGGATTTTTCATCATATTCTCATCCTTAAGTCGTCAGATATTGATGTTTGGTTAAGGCCTTTTTTTTAAAACCTTTGACATTTTGAGGGTCCCCAACTCATCGGTTTTTGACACCCTGGCTATTTATAAAATCAAGAGTCCGCAACTCTCGGGACGTGGTATCAGATGTGTACTGGTCCTTGGGACACGTCCAGTACCTGTACCCTAAACCAGTACAGATACCCTAACATCCTGGTTGGTGTCTAGTTTGCACCTGGTTACTAGGTCTGGCGTCGGGTTAGGGTAACGGTACTGGGTTTGGGTACTGGTGTGCTACACGTCATGGCACTGGACCGGTTCTTGTTCGCGACCAAGAGGTTAAGGACCCATGATTTAATGAGAACAGACAGTACGACAAAAAACGACGACTTAGGGACACCCAAAATGTCAAAAAGTGACGCAAAGATGTTGGGAGTTAGAAAAAGAGTTTCTATTGTGAAAGTTTCAATAAACATTTTAAAAATTAACAAATTAAAATGTATGAAAACTGTGGCTCCACTTATAGGCAACCTGCCACTCCCCTGGTAAACTTATGTGGAGCCACATTTTTGGAAGAACAAGCTAACGAACCACATAATAGTTCTTGGAGTTCTTTGTTTGAGATCAAAAATCAGCTTTTGTGAGTAGCTGTATAATTTTATGTCAAGAAAAACTCTTTAGGACAAAGAAATGGCCTTAAAAAGGTTGGTAAAGAAGTATTGAGAAGGCCAGAATGAGCTGCATTGTGCTTGTAAATTCAGAGAAAGTGTACCGCAATGTGCTGAGAAAAACTCTGGCTTTGAATGATGAAGTCTGGATCGGTGTGTGATGTGCACGAGAGCGAGAGACAAGGGAAGTATGCTGTTAGTCTGACAGAGGTGAAGGTGGAACTCTGGGAAACTTCTTGTTTGTGAAGGTGATACATGGAATGACAGAAGTCAGACAGGAGCCTTCGTAGACACTGATGTTTGCAGATGACATTGTCCTCTGTAGACAGAGCGGGAACATCTAAATTTGTTTGGAGATGACAGGAATGACGGAGAGTCTCAGCAAAACAGAGATTGTACAAAGAACCTGAGAGAGAAAACAGGAAGTTGAGGTAATAAGGCAGGACTTTAATACTTAAGGTGAATAGTTCAGAGCAACAATGTGTGAAAAAGAGGCGTTTCAGGTGTGATATCTGATAAAACATGTCAATGAGAATGAAGGAAAGGTGAACTAGCATATGACCTACAACAGCTGGAGCTGGAGGTGTCAGAGATGAAGAGGATGCAGTTCTCTTTGAGACAAGGATGGACAGGATCAGGAGTGAGAACATTAACTCGTGTTCGCCGTCTTTCAGATAAAGTCTGGCTAGTTAGATTACGATGATTTGGACATGTTCAATTGGATGATTTATATGTGTTAAAGGACACTGAGGAGACTAAAGGTTTATCTTCTAGAGCAGCTCAGTGATCCTGTGGTAGAGTGTCCGCCCCAAGACTGGAAGGTCATGAGATCAAATCCAAGTTGAGTTAAACCAAAGACTAAAATTGGGATCTAAAAAAAAGGAATCCGACTTTTATTTTATTTTGGGATGGGACTGACATGAATTTTCCACAATAACACCAGCGTTACCTAAAAATGGCGGAAAGTCCCACCCACTGAGCAGTTCAGGATAGAGAGACACGCCTCCACCTGAGTAGATTCCAGCTGAGCCGAAAACTAAACCTAAAATTTTCATTCTATGTTGTAAAAAGTTTGTTTAATATTTTTTTTGATTTTCCACAGCAAAATAAATCAATTTTTCCAGAGGAATTTTCTGTTTTTTGGATAATTTTATGTCTAGTGTATAAATATAACATAAAAAATTGGCAAAATAAAGGTAGCGTCAAATAGAAGAGGCTGTGCTGATTAAAATGTGACCAAATAAGCACGAGGGTAGTCTTTCAAATTGAAAATACAGGAGGAAAAATAAATAAAAAAATTTTATTAGAACTTTGGTTCCAAAGGGTTGAAAAATAAGGGTTCTAAATGTACAATTTTGCGTGTAATTTCATATTATATTTATTTGTAGATAATAAGCGGCTGGCAAATACTGTAGTTAAAAATAGGCAGGTTAAACGCGATTAATTTTTTCCAGATTCGCGATTAATTTGTAAATTTTTTAATCGATTCCCGGCCATAATATTTATATACACCTTCACATTTTTAATCAAATTTAAAGCAGGTTTGACAGACTTATGCTTCCGGTTTTTAAATTCTTTGTGGTCCACGAGTCCAAAAGTTTGCCGACCCGTTCATGAGGAAGGTCAAAGAAAACGTGTGAAGACATAAAGATGGCGGACGTCAAAGGAAACATCCAAACATAAAGTTATAACAACAGTTTTATAAATGCATTACATTTTGTAGCTTTTTCCACTGTTTTTGTCATTAAGATTAAAAAGAGGCGTTTTCTTTTTGTTGTCTTTATGGTTAAATTAATGAGCCAATATCTTCCCTCCAAAAATCTGTTTATCTCTTCTTTTTTTCCCGCTTGCCTTGCGGTCACACGGGGATGCAGGGTGGAGAAAACGGCAATTTTTAACCAAAACCACAGGAAAAAAAATTAAAAAGATGCAATAAAAGCATTTCGGATTCCTCACCCGGTCGACTCCATTCAGACTTTAGATTTTAAGCAGCAATTTTTCAAGTCATTTGGTTAGAATTCAACATGGTTGTGTTAAGAAGAGGAGATAAATAATGTTCCCAAACATATTTCTGCCCAATTGCCTTGCAGAGGGATGGAGCCTTGGCTCTCCCGGCACGTCTGAGGAGCGGCTGCTCTCTTGGCTGCTCTCTTCTCCTTCATGGACCACAAGTTTGGTCTGAATTGTTGGCAGAGGCTAAATCATTCTAGAAGCAGTTCTGGCTGTGAGTTCACAACAAACATGCAAACGAGAAATTACCCAGAATCCCTTGTGCTGGAAGCTCAGAGATAATCTGAACATTTGGGAGTTTAATGTCACTTTTATTCCTCGTGTGCAGCAATGACAAAATTCATCCGGATGCGTAGCCTCAGGTGAAAATTCTTTTAAAATATTTGAACTAAATGACAAAAAACAAAAAGGCAGGACAACATCAAAAAAAGTTTATGCTTCAAGAGGAGGATAGTAAACGGAGAGGATGGAGAGTGAGGGAGCCGGCTGTCTCCTTGCTGATTGCATCAGGCAGTGAAGGGTGAGAGACAGCAGTGATTGGGTGAAAGAAGGTCTCTGAGACACTCTGGAACTTTTGACAGAGTTATTTAGAACTGCCTGAAGGTAAACTTTAGCCCCATTTAAATACTTTTTCTCCTAAAAAGTTTTACAGTGAAGAGTTTATAACATACAAAGTATGTATATCAGCAGTTTCTCTCCCAGCTTAACTTTAACGCCTGGTTGTCATAGTAACAACATCTGGTAAATATACATTAACCCTTTAACTGAATCCTCAACTAAACGGTGGAGAATATTTAGAAAACATTGTTTTTAAAAATATTGTTTGTATTACTCCTGAATGTACAGAGTCCCTTAAGGGACATTGAAGAAGAAAAAAAAAATGGAAGCAAAAAAATTCCAGATAGTACCTGATGCACACCAGCTAGGAACTAGATTTTTCTTTTTTTTTAACTTCGGTTTTTTGAAAAAAAAAAAAAAAGGTTTTTAAGTTAATCTCTGGTGCACACAAGTCACCAACCAGAACATTTTTTTTCTAAAAATATAAATAAAAAAGAAAAATAAAGTTCTGGCTAGTAACTGGTGCACCAGTTAGTGACCAGAGCATCTTTTTTTTTTAAAAAAATTGAAGTAAAAAAATTCTGAGTAGTAATTGATATGCACCAGATAATAACTAAAATGTATTTTTCTTCAATTTTAAGACAAATATTTTGTTTAGTTACTTTCTGGTGTGCACCAGATACTAATAAAAACTTTTTTTTCCCCCAAAAATTGATAAAAAAAAAAAACCTGGATGGTAACTGGTTGACTCCACTTACTATCCAGAGTTGCTCTTTTTTTTTTTTTTTATTTATTTTTTACAAAGCCCCTAGGTAATTTTAGAAAAAAAAAGTTTTTTTTTCTTAATATTTTTTTTTACTTTTGATGTCCCTTTAGAACAGGGGTGGGCAAACTACGGCCCGGGGGCCACATGCGGCCCCTTAAGCTACTTAATGTGGCCCTCCAAATTAAAACACATTGAATCAAAAATCCTAATTATTGTTTTATTTTCATTGTATTTCTGGTTTCTTCCCATGAATGGTGTTGTTTCGTTCGTGTGTGTTCCTTTCTGAGTCAGATGGTGATCTTTCGGATTATTCCTCCACCACATAAATGCAGCATTTCTTTGAGTTGACATTTTCCTCTAAAGAACATCAACCCATTGGATCACTCAAAAGAGAACAAAAATCAAAATTTAGAAATTAAAACCCAAATTTTCTGTTTTTAAATTAATATATGTGAATTTGAATCCAAATTAAAGCATGTTTTTCTCTAAATTCCATATTATCTTTTTTTGTTTATGAGGTTGATTACCCAATCTCTCCTTCCATCTGCTCCTTGTCCGGCCCTTGTGCCAAATTTTAGAACCCTTTGTGGCCCACGAGTCAAAACAATTGCCCACCCCTGCTTTAGGGGCTACATACCAAGGGAAAAACGTGCCAAATTAGCCTAAAAAACTAAAAAAAAACAAACAAAAAAAAAGCTTAAGTGAGCCTAAACAGCTAGCATGTAGCCGAAATATTAGCTAAACTCCAAAATGGTCTAAAAAACCTTAATAAATGCCAAAATAGTCCAAAAAGCTAGCAGAATGTCATTACAACTTTCATCTTTACTACAGTCTGACTCCATATATTATAAAGTAAGAACTAATCGACTATTAAATTAGTTTTCGACTAGTTTAATAGTCGATTAGTCGTCGATTATCGACCAATTGCAACAGCCATATTGTGTTGTCATATTTTGATGTATCGTTTTATAACTTTTTTTTTTGGTAATAAGAGTGATGGTGCAACTTTTTATAGGAAAAGTGTTCCAGGGTTAAATCTACGATTTGTTTTTTTAGTTTACTTTAAGCTGATCCTGATTCAAGTCCATGTAATCGACTCCCTGGTAAAAGAAAATAATAAAACCATATTTTGGGTGATTTTTTTCTAATCTAAAACCATCCTGTCCTCCTAGTAACGGGCCTTCATCACTTATTGGATGTTCATTTGAAAGTAAAGCAGATGAGACGCAGGAACTTCTTTGCATGAGTATCTCTGGCCATGGCAGAGTCGGGATTGGGAGTGGATGACATCTCAGAAAACGCTCCAGTGAATCCAACGGCGCCGTCTCTGGGTTTGGATAGAGCAGGAGCCACAAACAGAGCATAACCTTAGACCCAATTCAAGCTTCTGGAATTGCTTGGCAGCCTCTGGGCAGTGAATCCTCACAGCATCAGTCAGAGCAGAGGAGACACATTCTGCTCTGGGTAAGCACTTTCCGTCTCACCCATGTCAAAATCACACCCGCTCACACCCGCGGAGAGTGCAATAAGTAGGTATTAAGAAGCAGAAACAGAGATGCCATTCTGGATTTATAACTGATGAGCTTCAACACTGCCTGCTTGAGATAGAATAAAACTATTTAGCATAATTGAGAGCTGCTTGTTAGCTAAATCCTCTTGAGCCTGTCCGTTTGAGTCCGTTTGCTGTGATTGGAGCTTCATCCAGCCACGTTTCCTCAAACGAAACGTGCCTTTATCAGTAAGCATAGGCACGCTTATGCAGAATGAAGAACGACCCAACCTCGGGGTTCTCTTTTATCATATCTACGACACGATTCCTCCTCACTAGAGACACCGCATCCTTTAGCTTATCCTGCAGGAGCAGCTGTAGTTCCGTCATCCAGCTCTCAACTTCAGAGCAAACTGGGCGGCGGCCGAAGAGACAGTAGAGATTTTCTGCTGATGCATGCACAATTTATTTTTGTTTTTTTAAAATAACTGCCCATCTACAGCTGAGAAACCAACTGATTCAATTCAAGAGCATGAGAAAAAATACTGAAAACCTAAAAGTGTTCGGACAAAAACGAAAGAAGCAGCTTGAATAAATATTTGACGTCATGGTAAAGGAGTCTGCTTTCAGAGCATAAAGTGGATTTCATGATATAATAATACGGTATTGACACAACCATAAATTTTAGAACACTTGTGGGACTTTTAGGTTTAACCTCCAAAGTGTTGTAAAAAGGATCTCGGATGGCTCTCGGAAGGTCAAAAGCTCCTTATTGACAGTAAAAAGAGAAATTTAATGAGACTTTTATGATGAAACTTAAAGCAGATTTATGTCTGGAAAAGCTGCGGAGATGCAAACCGGAGGAACCGAAACCGGCACTTCTTTGAGAGTGAAGACTGGCGTCAGAACGTCGCAAAAAACAACTTTTGAAAACTCTTTTTAGGTTAAGCTTTAGGCGCATACAGGGGTTGATCCGTGTGGGTGGGGCGGAATTTTGGGCTGTCCGAGTCTGAGGAGGGTCATAGGAGGAGCGACTGTGTCTTAAGGGAAGTACAGGTGAGTGTTGTCCATCCACATAAACTTCACTCTGATTGTTTAATCTTCTCAAATACACTCGACAAAAAATGTGAGACAAAAAATGAAAAAGTAAAAAAAACAACGACATTAAATTTTAGAAATCAAAACACAATTCCAGAAACCAGAACAAATAACAAACAAAAAAAAAGATTTCCAGAAATTCATTCATTCCTTTTCCTTGCCGCTTTATCCCTTTTGGGGTCGCGGGGATGCCGGAGCCTATCCCGGCGGCTGATGGGCGAAGGCAGGGTTTACCCTGGACAGTTCGCCAGTCCGTCGCAGGGCCACTAATTTCCAGAAATAAAAACATTTACATTTTTTTTTTGGATTTCCAGAAATAAAAATTAAATGTAAAAAACCTAAACACAATTAGAAACCATAAGGCAGGAACTACGGGACATCTCTGATTGGATGTCATCATCCAATCAGAGAAAACCTCTTAAAGGGGCCATACCATGATTTTTCTTGAGCCCTTCAGAGGGAACTTTATCCATTATATATGATCACGTTACCTTTGGAACTCTACAAACAAATGATTTATGAAATATTAGTTATTTGCCCTGCGACAGACTGGCGAACTGTCCAGGGTAAACCCTGCCTTCGCCCATTAGCAGCCGGGATAGGCTCCGGCATCCCCGCGACCCCGAAAGGGATAAAGCGGCATGGAAAATGAATGAATGAATGAATGAATATTAGTTATTTTTCGTGAGTTTTTTCCTACCCGGAAGTAAAACAACTCGATTCCTGAAGCTCCGCCTGCCGCTGCGTGTGGCTGTCGCTCATTTCATGACGTCATCCTCGAGTCTTTCTTTGTTTCTCCCACATAAATAAACAGTATAGAAACTTCTTCAGAGATGGATGCACATAACGCATGTCTGCCTTTAGCAGCTCCGGCCATCACTACTGATTCACAACAGAAATACAATCAACGTCTGCACAACTGGACCGATGCGTCTAAAGCAGAGGTCGGCAACCTTTACTGGTAAAAGAGCCATTTGGGCTCGTTTTCTACTGATCAGAACCTACAAGGGGCCGCATTGACTTACACTAGCCTTTAAGAAATTTGAATTTGTATTCATAACCTTCATTTTGTTTTATTAAATAAATGTGAATAATGTCTATTTTTGGCATGAACAAAATAAAATATATATATAAAAGAAACTAGCATCTCTCAAAAAGGGAATTTTTTCCAGTTTTTAACTTCAGTAGCATAAAAACAAACTTGTTGCTTCATTACTAGCATAACATTTCTCTGTAAATTAAATCAGCCAAAAATTGTAGCATGTTGCTGAAATAAAAGCTAAACTCAAAATTATCCTAAAACCCCAAGTACATAATAAATTTGCTAAAAATGTTAGCATACTGCTAAAATATTAGCTAAAGTCTAAATTAGCAAAAAAAACTAATTAGAGGCTAAATCCGCCAAAAGAGCTAGTTTGTTGCTTAATTACTAGCTGAACCCCAAAATAGCCGAAAATTCCCCGGTAAACTAACTTAGTCAAAAAAGTTAGCATGTTCCCTGTACCCTCATGTGTCCTTTTCTGGGCGATACAGCGCCATCCAGCGGCTGCTGCCCACCACTGTGAATTTATCCATGTGATATTAATAAAAGTTCAATTCGTGTTGCTAAAATAGAAGCTACATTCTAAAGTATCCAAAAAAAAATTCAGTAGATAAAAAATTATCTGAAAACATCAGCATTTTACTAAAAATATTAGCTATTACTCCAAATTAGCATAATCTTCCTCAGTAAACTAAAGTAGTCAGAAACCTTAGCATGTTGCTAAAATAGAAGCTAAAACTAAATTATCAGAAAAACCCCACTACAAAATAAATTAGCCAAAAATGTAAGTTTGTGGCTAAAATGGAAGCTAATCTCCATTTTTTTTTTTTTTTTTTTTAATTCACCATCACTTTTTTTTTTTCAGCCAGAGAGCCACTATGGACAGATAAAAGAGCCACATGAAGCTCTGGAGCCGTAGGATGCAGACCTCTGGTCTAAAGTAACAAACACCTGCTTGACCTGGAATTTATTGAAGACAGGAAACAACTGGAAGACATTCGGTATCATGGATCTAAAATGAAAGTTTTCTGCTGATCCATGCTAGCTCCTGGAGAAATTGGGTGTTGTGTTAGACTGGGGACGGTGCTGGCAGAGAAGTTCACAACGTGCTTACGTCAGCACGTTTCCACCCGCTCGTTTTCGTGGGTATGGGAGGGGCTGCTGCAGGTTTTTAGAGGATTACAGCTTCTTTATAGTGAGAAATTAACAGTAAAATGCACTTTAAAGCTCAAAAATGAGAATTCTCGTGGGACGGCCCCTTTCAAGGAAACATTAGAGAAATTCAGAGAAAAACATTAGAGATTATAACTGAAAACTAATATGGATTTACAACTACTATGTCAACATCAATGACTTTATTATTACAAGCTCCTCCATTACAGCCTTTTAGCATCAGCCTAGCCTTTTATTTATTCTATTTTATGGTGGTTTATCTCTGTTTTAAATTTTTTATTGTTTATATCATTGTTTTTAAAATTGTTTTACTTGGTTTTATCTTTTATCCTTTTTATGTTTTGCTATTGCACAGTGCTCGGTTTTTTGGTTTTCCTTGTGTACAGCACTTTGGGCCTCCTTGACTGGTGGTGGAAGGTGCTTTATAAATCAATAAATCAAATCAAATCAATCAAACAAGCATTGGAAAATGTTAAAATGTCCCATAGAATAGACTAGAATAGAATGCTTTTATTGCCATTAAACATGGTATAATGACCAATTAAGAACAATTCTCTTTAATGTTGGTAGTCAATAGAGATAAAGAAAAAGAAAAACACAACAAGTTAAAATAAAATGTACTTGAATCAAACAATTTTGCAAAAATTAAAACAAAAAAGAGCAAGTCTCAGGGGGCCTGTGGCTTTTCACTCATTGGCAGTTGGGTGAAAAACTAAAATCATTTCTGCTGATCACCTGGATCAGCGCCGTGTTTAGCCGACATTAAGACCGCCGATCTGGAGGCTTGTGTCAAAATGAAAACAGATGGACATCAGCCCTGAAAATGTACAGCCTGTATCTACCCCGAAGAGGAAGTTACACTTTGGTGTCAAAATGTTTAAAAACTAAAATCAGAAGAGTAAACTACACAGAAACTGACAATCATCTGTTATAACCTAGAAAAAGAAATGCTTTATTGATGACACATTAATGTGGACAATACTTCAACAATTAGAAACCAAAGGCGTGGCCTACAAACAAAAAAAACTCCAGATAAATAAAAACACAACGTAAACATCTAAAGGAGCAAAATAACTTCAAGAACAAACAAAGCTGCGAAGCCGATCAATGACAGAGGAGCAAACTTTTGTCCTGTAGTATTCTTCAAGGAAACTTATTGATATAGAAGGGATCAATAGATAATAACTCTCTATACAACTTTGTTGTTATTGTAAGTCCCAAAATCTTTTTTTTTTTTTGAAAATACAATCCTATAAAAAGAGAAAAACCCCAAATATTTACTTTTCTGCTTTTGCCGGCCGTGTTTACTGTCAGTGTGAGTCTGTGCGATGCCGGGGGGCCGGCCAGCAGCTGATAATAGCCCCTCTTTCCTGTGATGATCTGCAGCAGGAATTCTTTTCAGTTCCCGCCTCCACTGGAAGGTCAAAGCTTTGTGGGCTTCACAGCGCCACTCGAAGAGCCGGCCGGCTCTCAGAAGCTTTCAACTTACACAGAGGTCTCGCTAATCACTTGGCCACCCTGATCTCCGCGTGAACTTTGAAAGTCCGTGTACCCGCACCCCCCTCCGACCCCCCCTCCGGAAAGCAGGTTAAAACTCCACTAACCTTTAAGAAAGGTTAGGCGGGTAACAGGAGGAAAAAGCAGAAATGAGAAAAGCTGGGTTTAAAGAAACGATCCCACCAAAGGTTTCTACGTAACTTTCAACACGCTGAGGTTTTTTTTTTTTTTTTCTTTCATAAAACATACAAGAAACATGTTGGAAATTCTCCAAAAACAAAGAAATACAAATATATTTCTCAATTTAGTAAAAGAGGCTTTGATTCCTATCTTGGAACTTTTAGCATTTATAAATGTGAATTTATGTTTGGAAACACATTTTAAACTCTTTTTTTCCTTCACCACTCAACAATTCAGACACAAAAAGTCAAATTTCCAAACAATCATGGATATTTTTTTATTATTTATTAGAGCGGGAAAGTGATTCAAAAAAAAAAACAAATTCAATAGCAAACCTGGAAACATTTTATTTTTCAGCCACTTATTATCTGCAAATAATTCCAATCTGAAATCACACACAAAATTGTAAATTTAGAACATTTATCTTTAACTTTTGGAACCTCAACTAACAAAAATAAGAGTTTCTCTCCTAATCCATTTGACTTTTTTTTTTTTATTTTCTTTTTCTCTCATAAATATTCCTTAATATGTTTTTGAAAGATAAAATAGAAACCTTTGGGGGAGAAGTCTGATCCAGCTCACCTGAATTCTGCTCACAAATGGGGGCGTGTCTGTCCACTCTGAACTGCCCGCCCCTCGTATTAGCGGTGGGCGGGACTTTTCCAGTGAACCGCGGAGACAACGGCGGTGCTCGTTATTGTAGAATAATTAATGTTGGCCCCCATTCCAAGAATAAAATAATGATTGGTTTCCTCATTTGATTTCCAATAGCAGGCAGCTCAGTTAGGCTCCGCCCCCACAGTGGATCTTTCAGTCTGTGCTGCAGCTGTTAGATCGACATGCATTTTCCACCTCGTTTATTAAAATAAAAGATCGCTTTTGTCCAAAAATTACAAATAACTGTTATGTTATCTCTTTAACTTAATACAATATCGATCACAGAACATTAAAAAAAAGTAAAAGTTTAATTTAGACAATTTTATACTCTGTATGAAGATTAATAAATAATGACGCGTTAATTCTGTTTCATTTAATCACATAGCGCTAGTATTTATTGTTCTTTTTTCAATAAAAAAAAATTGATATAGAGTCACACACAGAGAGACATTTAGGAAAAAAAAGCTGAAATAAATTTAGTAGTTAAAAAAAAAAAAATCAACATTTTCAATAAAAAAATAAATAAAAATCAAGAAAAATGTAGATAATTGCAGACTTTTGAACTTGAACACTTTTGGAAGGACAGAAGGTTGATGGTAGCTTAAAAAGACAGATATAAACAGAATATCTGAGGGAAAAGGTTGACTCGGTCATTAAAACTTTTAGAAGGATCACTTCAAACACTGAATAAGGGAGGCAAAGGTGAATACCGAGAGAAATTGCTTTTCTGAATGGATTAATGCATTAAAACTGTGTGAAGAGAAAGTGTAAAAGAAATTATTCTTTTTTTAAATGTTCATTTTCAGCCTCAAAGAAATGATTTTAGAAGCATTAACCACTTTATCAGTATAATTCATTGTTTATATGTGGATTTACGTACATTTTTTACACTATATTGAGGAAACACTAATAATTTAAGAGACATGTAGTTTTTTGTTTTTTTTTTTTTCCTGTGAGGACAACAATAAAATATTGCAAAATAAAAAAAATCCAAATACCAAGGAAGAGAAAAAAGCTGAAAAACCGAATCAGAGTTACTAAGGAAAAGTCCAACAAAAACTCAAGGCCAAAAATGTAACACACAGGATCAACAACCTGGCAAGAGAGACAAAAGGCTGGTGCAAAGTGAAACAAAACAAACCTGCAGGGAAATAAGACAAGGAAACCATTCAATCCAGAAAAGGGAGGGAAAAAAATAATAAAAATATTAACTTGAAACCAAAAAAAAGTTTGTTTTTAACCCTCACTGACGCTGCTGTCAGTGAGAGTCTGCTCTTCCAGCACCGTCCCCAGTCTAACACTGACACATTTCTTCACTGAGCTAGCGGTAATCAGCAAAAAACGTCCATTTTAGATGCACAATAACATATATCTTCCAATTATGTCCCGTCTTCAATAGATTCCAGCTCAAACAGGTGTTCCTTACTTTCGGCTCCTTTAAGACCCTCTGTTGATATTTCATAAATAATTTGTTTTTTAGTGTTCCCAGTGTAATATGTGATCATATGCATAGATATAGTTCACTCTGAAAGGCTTAAGAAAATCATGGTAGGGCCCCTTTAATGCTAGAGCTGTAGCACTAAATGACTCTACTCCTGTCTAAACAATGAAGTTGAGATCCAGCTCTAAGTATTTGTGTAAAAACAAACTTGGAACTTTGAATTACAGACTCGTAACTATGCATTCAAACGCAGGTGTGATCTTATGTCGGACACTTACGTCTGAACAACTTCAGATGTTTATCCCCCAATTTTCAAAAGGTCTGATGGTTTCATTATCAACATGAGTCAACAAACAAATTAATGATCTGGCACAAATTAGGTCAATAGAAGCCAGGAAGGCAGGAGGGCCCACCCACTGCCCGATTCTTCCATCGCCCCAGGTAAAAAAACGGTGGTTTTGTGTTTTTCAGAGACAGCTGTAACAAAAGACCAAACCTCTATTCCGCATGCTGCCAGTCCGACTCACTGACTGTATAATCAATGGACAGCTCAACCCCCTCCCCCCTCGTGTTCCAAAAAGGAAGTATCTGCTAAAGAAGGTCAAAACCCAATAGACTTCTATTGAGAAATAGACAGTTATTAATTCAGAATAACCAGTATTGACATTTTTTTAAAAGATATTTTTTCTTTATTGCAAGTTATTCAAGTTATAAACGGACCAATTGGATGCCTGCTGGCCCCACCTTGAACGTTTGATTGACAGCTTCCTTTTAGCCCGCTTTGAGTGGAAGGACAAGCTCACTCATGATTGGCGACCAGTGCTGCCACAAACGATTATTTTAATAGTCGACTAATCACAGATTATTTTTTCAAATTTCAAATTTTTCAACTGGATGAGAAGCACACATCTTAACCATCATTAGCTTTAAACTAACTAAAAACAAAATATATAGCATTACCTACAATATTGCTAGAGTGAATGATGTAGGCTAAATTTGGCCGCTGAAAAATGTTTGTCCTGATAGCTGAAGATGCTGAAATTGATAGCTGAAATCACTGAAGCTAATAGCTGAAAACACTGAAGCTGATAGCCAGCTAAAATTTTTGTTAAATGAAAATTAGCTTAAAAAAACAAAGAAGCTTAAGTTAGCCAAAGTAGCTAGCATATAGCTTAAAAGTTATCTAAACTCCAAATTAGCCTTAAAAAAAAAGAAAAAAAGAAAAATCCTAAATTAGCCAAAATAGCCAGCCTGATGCTGAAATATAAGCTAAACTCCAGAATAGCCTAAATTAGCCAGCATAGCTAACATGTAGCTGAAATATTAGCTAAATTTCAAATTAGCCTAAAAAGCTAGCATAATACCATTATAAATTTCAACTTTCCAACACTCTGACTATATATAATATAAAGTAACGACTATTAAATTAGTCTTTGACTATTTTAATGGCCAATTAGTCGTCGATTAGTTGACTAATCGTAGTTTCCCTAAAAAGAATCCGACAGACTTGGACCAATCACTGTCGATTGGTTTCAAAATGGCGGCACGTATCAGGAAGCCATGGTGAGGAATCTGTAATGATTTTGTGATAGCCTGATTTTTAATGGATGACATCAACACCTCGCTCTGTCCAGTGATAATATACGTCTATGGTCAGATCATGCTTTCAGAATCCTTCTCTTTTTCCAGTCTGCCGTCTCCTGTCTGGATCCGTGAATCCCTGGAGTGATTCAATCACTCAGCATAATCTAGCTAAGATACGCACAAAAAAGGTTTTCAAATAAATGTCTCGTATAATTTCACGTTCTTAAAAAAACTGGCATGGAAAAAAGATAATCACACAGTCCAATAGCTTTGGCAACATCTGGTGTAGCATTTCCCAGAAAACCACACAGATCCCACCTTCATGTCATTTTAACTGAGCACAAGTACCTCTTTAAAAACCCTCTATAGCGTCAGTCTAAATGTTGGGAATTAGACTGCTAAATACTACAGCATGATCATTTAAGCTTGTTACGGCGTTGACATCTAAGATAAATGAAACTGTATCAAGATTATTAGCGCCATGTCAACTTCATTAGCCATGCAGCCGTGTACTTAACTCTAGTGTAATCAGTGTGGCCGCAACATCTTATCCCACTCATTATCATCTGGAGAGAATCTCCCAGAATGCATTTGACTCACACAGACAACACAGCACAAGTTGATCGCATACAAACCATGAAATATATGCTAACTCATCTACGACAGTGCTTAGATCGCATTAGCGTGTGTTTATTGTCATTCCATTCATACTGTCGGTGCATCGGTTTTTTCTGATTTAAATACATGAAGACACGGAATTCATAACTCCTGATAGTCAGAGATTCATTGGACGACGCGGTGCGCTGCTGCCTTATATTAGACACAGTTTATGAACAGAATGAAAGGGAGGACACACAGAATAATGAATGGTTTGTCTATGCGTCTGGTGAGGAAAATGTGTGATCTGAAAGTTATCTGACATGTCTGAGATATGGAGGGAGAAGCCTGAATCTCCATATTCAATCTTTGGAGATTTGCCTCCTGACAGAATCCACTTTAATTGGATTTTTCTATCCAGTTCTTATAGGAATAAATCTTCCTCAAAAGGTTACCTGATGTGACACTTGTCGTCATCAACAAAGGCCAGGAAACCATCAATTAGGCCGTCGATGGCTCGCCGCTCTCACTCAGTTTCTCTTGCATTGAAAGAATCAGTCAAGACCCACTCCAATAATAAAAAATCGAGGCTGACGCTTTATAGTAAGATTCCTTAATTAACTACTTATTAAACATTAACAAGCATTAGTAATATGGTATTAAGATGCATATAAAGATATTTATTAGTATAAATGGCTTACGAGTGTAAATAAACTCCTTATAATAATGTTTATTAATATTTGTATTCCTTCAAAAAGTCTTTGTCAACATGAGAACATTTCTACAAATGTAAATATTTTGCCCTCGTCAATAGTTTGAGTGTTTTGTAGCACCGCCATCTAAAGCGTGTTCTTAATGTGTCTATAAGCAGCTTAATATCACGATAATAATGTTTGTTAAGGAATCTTAACATAAAGCGTTACCAAATCGGGTTATTAGCATGTTCTTGTAGCCCAGGGGTAGGGAACCCTGGTCCTCGAGAGCCACATTCCTGCATGTTTTCTACCATACCCTGCTCTGGCATGTTCTTATTGGCTGAACACACCTGAACCAGGTAATCAGTGTAGAGACTCATGACAATTACCTGGGTCAGGTGTGTTCAACCAATAAGAACATGCCAGAGCAGGGTATGGTAGAAAACATGCAGGAATGTGGCTCTCGAGGACCAGGGTTCCCTACCCCTGTTGTAGCCTTTTTTCTCACAATGGGGGACAAATTGAAAGAAAATTAAGATTTAAACTGCATTTCTATGCAGATGAAATCGTGATGTTCGGAAAAGCTCAAGGTTGTTGCATACAAACTTCAATTGCCACAAGCTTCCTGCTCTGCTCGATTCCGATGCATCTGCTTGCACACAAATAGATCCGTTTATGTCTTTGTTTTCCATGTCTGAGGTGTAAGGATGGATACTTCCAATAATAATAACATTAGGTTGTGGTCGTAAGAGACTCTATGCTAGCGGAGATCATTGGGAATGACTGCAGACTTGCTCTGCACACAACTTAGTGGCAATGAACTACTCCTGCTCTACAGAAACTATGGCCTAAAAATTAACTTTTTTTTCTAATTTGCCAAAAAATAATAAAAATCATAATTAAAAGTCCAGTGGAAACACTTTGAAAATAGATCAAAAGTTCGATCGTATTGGTGTCACTTCAACTCTGTTGATCGTTCCAAAAAAAACTGTCGCATTGACATAAAGGAACCCAATCCTCCTATTTATGGAGAAACCCTTCTGTAATCTACCTGTTTAAGCTGGAGCTTTGTACAGCTTTATTTTTTGTAACAATCATCTAAAGATTATTTCTTATCAGCACTAAAGGAAGGAAGGTCTTTACCTGCTTTTTTCACAAAAGAAATCTTTACCGTTGTCGAGTGTTCGTTCTCTCGCAGTGCTTCAAAACGCCTGTAAGCTTTGACATATTGACTCCAGCAAAGCAATGTACAAACAGTTGCAGCCGCTTCATTCATTTGTCAGTCAAAACGAGAAATGTCTGTGAAATAAATGTCAGTTTGTGATAAAGATGCTTCGCCTTTTAATGCCCTTGTAACTGAAGCTTTTCCAAGTATCGTCTTTCACAATCTGAACAAAGGAAAATCTTCAGCTGAACAGGATGAAAACAGGTGACGCGGCGTTTTATTGAATTTGTGCAGTTAATCACAGGGTTTGCCATAAGCATTCCTGTTGTACCACAGTGCCAATAAATATGTCACACCTGCAGCAGGAAGTGGACACAATATGACAGCAATCGCTGCAACAAATCCTTTTAGACTTTGAACGGATACTGATGATCGCGCTTAAATAAACCCAGAAGGAAAGTTTAGAAAAAGTTGATGCGAAACACTGATGTGTGAAGGGAAGGATCAGTCCAGGCTGGTAGGATCAGAGACAGTAAATTAGTACATTTGCAGGATATTACCCACATTTACAAATAGTGCAGCTACAAACGATTATTATAATAGTCGACTAATCACCAATTATTTTTTCTGATTAGTCAACTAATTGGATCATGCGCTAACTGGATGTAAAGCACACATCTTAACCATCATTAGCTTTAAACTAACTAAAAACTAGATATATAGCATTAGCTGCAATAATGCTAGTGGGAATGCTGTGAGCTGAATTTGCCGCTGAAGATGCTAGTGCTGATATCTGAAGATGTTAAAATTCATATCTGAAAAAGCTAAAAACGCTGAAGCTGATAGCTAGCTAAAATATTAGTTAAATGCCAAATTAGCCTAAAAAACGGAAAAAAGCCTAAATTAGCCAAAACAGCTAGCATGCAGCTGAAATATTAGCTAAACTCCAAAATAGCCTAAAAACTGCAAAATAAAAAAAATCACCAAAATAGCTAGTATGCAACAGAAAATATTAGCGAAACTCCAGTTAGCCTAAAAAACAAAAAAATCCTAAATTAGCTTAAATTACTTGCATGCAGCTGAAATATTAGCTAAACTCCAAAATAGCCTAAAACTGGAAAAATAAAAAATTACCAAAATAGCTAGCATGCAGCGGAAACATTAGCTAAACTCTAAATTAGCCTAAAAAACAAACAAAAAAGCCTAAAATAATTATAATAGCTAGCATGCAGCTGGACTAGTAGCTAAACTCCAAAATATTCTTAAAAACCTTAATAAATGCCAAAAAAAAGGCACCATAATACATAATGAGTAATAGACTATTGAATTAGTTGTCAACTATTTTGATGGTCAATTAGTCGACTAATCGTGGCAGCTCTATTCACGAGAGAGATGTTCTCTCAGAGTTATGGGGTCTGATGAATAAAAAAGTACCTGCTTTAGCAAACTTCTGCTTCCTTCCTCTTACATTGAAGCCTGTGAAGGTGGCGCTGTGAGGATTCTTTACAAAGGTTTCAGTACTTTAAAGCTTCCCCTCCTGAAGGACACCATGCAGGCTGAGGCCCCCCAAGAGTTGGCTCACTGTCTGACAGACGGACCAGAATCTACCCTCAACATTAGAGACGTTAGCCTGTGGCGCATAGGTGCCACTGGGGACGGTCCGGGGCCCCCTTCGGTTTCTACACAGCAGAGTTATGGACGGAAGTTTTAAGATGATAGTGTCACCATCGGATAAGAAGGTAAGGGAGTATCGTGAAGATAACGAATGTCAAAGACAAAGGATGTTGACTTAATAAAGGAGGGACCGCCCACCTCCTCAACCTGTTCACACCTGTGTTGTGAGGAGTAAGATGGAGCCTCTCTATCTAGGGCTGCAGAGAGAGGCATACTTAGTAAAAACAAACTTTCATACAGTTAAAATCCCTCGTGAAAACAACCACCCGTTCAAAACTCAGGAATAAATCTATGTGGACACAAAAGCTTGAAAGTGAGGTGTAGAAATCACACACTCAACTAAAAAAAGAAGTGAAATCCTGTACAATAGAACCCACATGTGTGTGTTAGAAGACACAGAGTAGAGCGTTGTATTTGAGAGGACTAACAACTTCATCTGTGATAAAATACTGACGATGCTTTAGGACTTCTGGATGGTGTTCATAGTGGGAATCGTCAGATGTAAGGACACGTGGACGCCGAGCAGTTGAAACAAAAATGGCCACTTATGTCATTAGTGTGGAGCAAGACTCTGTGGTTTAGGGGAAAGAAAGAAGGAACAGATTACCATATTTAGCAGATCTGTAAGGCGCTCTGGATTACAGGGCACATTAAATGAAACAGAACATTTGTGTACCATGATTTGGCAAGAATACTCATAATGCATGGATGGGGCCAAGTGGCAGAGGGGTTGATGGGAAGTCATTTTAGGTGTTTTTGATGTTTGTTTCATTTATCTGCAATAAACCAACACATTCTCACTCCAGAATCATCATTATTAAGGTTTGGTTAAGGACCACTACGGGTCAAAGATGGACTCGTCGTTTCTTAAAGTACTGGCTGTTCCCAATAAATCACGTGTCCCCAACCTGCAGGCTGCAAACCGGTGCTGGGTCGGTACCGGGACATGGACCGGACCAGCACTCTAACCCGAGTCTTAACCCAGTGTCAGACATGGATGAGTACCGGTTCCAGATGCGGACCGGTCAAGGGTTGGCGTACCTGAGGTTTGGTCCAGCATCTGTGGACCAGGGAACCAGGCTAGGATTAGGATACTGGTACTGGCCAGGTATTGAGGTTTGGTACAGCACAAAAAACCGGTACTAGCTCTTGTCCAGAACCAGTACTGAATCGTGTCTGATATTGGTACCAATCCACAGACTGGCCAGGGTTAGGGTACCCAGTTGCAGTACGTGAGGTTTGGTCCAGAATCCGGATAGGGAACAGACTAGGATATGGTACCGGTACTGTCTGTGTCTTGAGGTTTGGTACTGGTAAAAAAACGGTACTAGTCCTCGTCCAGAACCAGTACTGACTCGTGTCTGATACTGGTACCAATCCACAGACCGGGCCAGGGTTAGGGCATCTGGTTAGGGTACCTGTACTGGGGGCGTCCTGAGGTTCAGTACGTGTCCAGTACCGCCTCAGATGAAACTATTGAACTCGTGACTTAATTAGAACACTTAACAAGTTAAAGAATAAATAAAGAAATACTGACGAGTTGGGGACACCCAAAGCGTCAAAAAGTAACACGGTACCGGATAGAAGCGGGACGCAAACCAGTACGGGGTTATGGTCAGGGTACCGTTATCGGATTAGAGCAGGGATCCCAAACTTTTTCTTCTCTGATTGTGGGCCAGGGGTCGCTTTTTGGTTAAAAGAAGAAGCCACACATAGCCAAATTTAAATAATTAATTATGTAATTTTCACAGAAAAAAAATGAAACCAATAAACAGTCTATCCTTTCCCGTCATGGTTTAGACTGCAGAAGGGTCGAATAATAAGAAGTCCCGCTCTATTTGGATCTCAATTGGCCAGATAATTAGTTTCTCTAATAGTATCTCTAATAGTGTTTGGGGGGCCAGATTTAGTGTGCGGGCCGCAGTTTGGGGACTCCTGTGTTAGAATATCAATACTGGACGCATCCCAAGGACCAGTGCGCAACTGGTACCACGTCCCAAGGGTTGTGGACCCTTGATTTTACAGTCAGCGCGACAACTTGAGGATGAGAATGTGACCAACTACTGTATAGAAGAACAACACAAACAAAAGAGGAGATTTGGAGAAAACACAAAGCAAACCAATCAGTGACCAGAGGACAGGCATTATGCGTGTCATGGCTGGGTCATTAGCGGTCTGTTCTGCTGATGAGGGATGGCGAAAGGTTCGCAGTGGCATTTATGAACACAGGCTCTATTTTCTCAGCTGAAGCATACACAATGACTCAGCATTTTGGCATTACTGTGCTCCAGCTTTATCTGGACAGATTATTACTGACTAATACAACTCTTAAAAGGATGGACGTCCTCTATTCTTTTTGTTCTCGTGTGAATTGTTCTTTGTTTTGAAAAATGACAGGAAGAAAGCCGAAGTAATGTAATTTTTTTTTTTAGGAAAAAACAACTTTAATCCCTGAGGTCTCACATGAGGTTGAGGAGAGGGAAAACCGATCAACGCTCAACGTCTCATTTTCCCTGCAAACGTGTCCAAAAAGCCACAATCTGCGTGTCGGTGGATGGCGTCGTCCTAATGACACACTTGGCATACTGATAACTCCCCATCTGCAGCTCCTCGCCGGCATGTGTCACTAACACATGCAATATTTAACCATCCAAACGGATTGAAGGAGATTTGTAAAAATAACGTGTCCCCGTGGTCTCTCTCCATCCTGTATTGTAGCACTCAGAAAGGTAAATAATGTATGTACAGAAGGCAGCGGCAGATAAGAGGGAGCCGGTGTGAAGACACAAGAAGAGGTGGGACAGGAATAGCCAGAAGAGACGGAGAATTGGTGCAGTGCACTGCTGACGGCGTGGAATAAATACCTTGCCCTTGAAAAATGAGGACAGGCGTCTAAAACTGGGCTGACTCGGGTTCCCGTGTGAACAAAATACATATGGAGGTTCTGACGTCCGCTCAGACTGATGTCTTCTTTTGGTGCAGCTGTGAAGTGAACCTTTACAGCTCTGAAAGGTTGTTTTCTGTTGTGTTCTGCAGTTTGATATCAGGGGAGACCTCCAAAAGATTGCAGATTAGGATTTGCTTCTTATGTCTGTACGTAAACAAATCAGAGCGATCAATCACGATTAATGCGATTAATTTTTTCCCAGTTTTGCGATTAATTCATTTTTTTCCTAGAACTAAAAAAAAACTTTTTTTTTTACATCAAAGTTAGTCCACAGAAACATAATTTTCTATTAATTTTTTGTTCTTTCAAGATTCAAAGATTCAAGATTCAAAGGGTTTATTGTCATATGTACAGTAAAGAAACTGGTTTCCCTGTACAATGAAATTCTTACTTTGCAGCTCACTCTGAATGCCATAAAGATAAATAAAAAAGAGTTTTTGGATATTTACAGGATGACTGAAAACAAGGTATAAAATACGAAATAAACAAACTATGCATATGTAAGTCACTAAGATATTTACAAATCAGTTGTGCAATACAGCGTATTGTTGCAAGGAGACTGACAGAACTGGATAGTGGGGTACATGTGCAGTTATTAAGGTGCATTAGTAATTCAATTCAATTCAATTCAATTTTATTTATATAGCCCAATATCACAAATTCAATTTGCCTCATTGGGCTTCATGCCTGCAGTTTTTACAGATGCACAGATGGAGTCATAAAATATGCACAATAGGTAAAAACTAAACAGACTATAAAGAACAGGTCATCCCTGTCCTTAGACCCTCCCTCGCGGTAAGGAAAAACTCCTAAAAAAAAACCTGAGTCAGGAAAAAAAAGAAGAAACCTTAGGGATTCCCACATGAGGGAGAGATCCCATCCCAGGACGGACAGGCGATACCAAAACGGTTAAAGAAAAGTTAGCTGCTAAAACTGCATATATGAGTAGAGTTCATTCATATAGAGCTGAGTTCATTCATATAGAGCTGAGGACGAGTGATGATTAAGTCCATAGTCCAGATGAGGCAGAACTGCAGACCACGACCAGGAGCAGGAGGGCAGACGACCCACCAGGAATCACTCCCACTCAGAGATGCAGGATGGTGACGGATGGTGACGGGGCTTCATCCAGATGGGCGGGCTTCGTCAGGATCACCAACAAGTCTCCCGGAAACTGCAATCTCTCCCGGTCTCCCACAGGGGAGTCGGAGAGAAGGAAAAACATGTGAATTATACTGCACCACCAACACAGGCATACAGTTAGAAGTAAATAAAAAAGTAGAGGAGAGGAGAAGTAGATGGAAAAGAGGACAGAGCCCCAGTGCACCATACTTTTCCCAGCTTCTAACTTCTAGCAGCCTTCTATGTTATTATGTAGAGAATATACATATTTCATCATTTATATTTCAAGCATATATTGGAGAAGTATGTGATTATAATAATTATTTCCCCAAACTTCAGAACAGTATGGGAGCATTATGTTAATTATTCTATGATTACTGGCTAGTCTGGCAGAACGCCTGTCCAAATAGGAATGTTTTAAGGCTAGTTTGAAGGTAGAAACTGTACCTGCCTCTCTGACATGGGCTGGGAGCTTATTCCATAGAACAGGAGCTTGATAACTGAAGGTTCTACCTCCGACTGTACTTTTAAAAATTCTAGGAACTACAAGCAGTCCTGCATTCTGTGAGCGAAGCGTTCTGATTGGCTGGTAAGGAACTATGAGATCTCTAATATAGGATGGGGCCACACCATTCAGAGCCTTATATGTTAACAGGAGGATTTTGAACTTTACTCTAAATTCAACTGGGAGCCAGTGGAGAGAAGCCAACACAGGAGTGATGTGTTCTCTTCTGCTAGTTCCTGCTAACAATCTTGCTGCTGCATTCTGGACAAGCTGAAGACCTTTTAAAGAACTTTTAGGGCATGCTATCAGTAAAGAGTTACAGTAATCCAGTCTCGACGTAACAAATGCATGGATGAGTTTTTCAGCATCACTTTTAGATAACATATTTTTAATCTTAGCGATATTGCGTAGGTGAAAAAATGCAGTTTTACAAGCTTGAGATATGTGAGCATTAAATGATAAATCCTGGTCAAATAAGACCCCTAAGTTTCTGACTGAAGAATGGGAGCAATATTTACACCATCCAAGGAGACTATCTTATCTGAGAGAGCATCTCTCAGGTGTTTAGGACCCAGTATCATGACCTCAGTTTTCTCTGGGTTCAGAAGGAGGTAATTAATTGTCATCCAGGACTTAATGTCTCTGATGCAGGAATTCAGTTTTTCTAGGTGGTCATTCTGATCTGGTTTAATGGATAAATACAGCTGTGTATCATCTGCATAACAGTGGAAATTAATGCTGTGTTTCCTGATTATGTCTCCTAAGGGCAGCATGTAAAGCATGAATAGGATGGGCCCTAAAACTGAGCCCTGTGGGACTCCGTAGCTAACTCGAGTACAATGAGAGGACTGTCCATTTACGTGAACAAACTGGTGTCTATCAGATAGATAGGATTCAAACCACTGGAGGGCAGATCCTTTGATCCCTATGTTATGCTCTAATCTCTGGAGTAAGATGCTGTGGTCGATGGTATCAAAGGCTGCGCTGAGGTCTAACAGGACCAGAACAGAGATTAGTCCCTTTCTGAAGCTAATAGCAAATCATTGGTAACTCTGACCAGTGCAGTTTCAGTGCTATGGTGAGGTCTGAAACCCGACTGAAAATCCTCAAAGTGATTGTTGTCCTGTAGGTGGCACTGCAGCTGCTTTACCACAACTCTTTCTAGGATTTTAGATATGAATGGGAGATTAGATATTGGTCTATAGTTGGCCAGAATGTCAGGATCCAGGCTGGGCTTTTTCAAAAGAGGTTTAACAACAGCACATTTAAAAGACTGAGGCACATAACCAGTTTCCAGGGAGGCATTTATTATGGTTAGAATAGATTCACTGATTAGGGGAAGATTTCTTTAAAAAGTTTAGTGGGATTGGGTCTAAGAGACAAGTGGAAGTTTTAGAAGATGTAATAACTGATGCTATTTCTGCTTGGTCCACAGCAGTAAAGCAATCTAATGTTACAGACATTTCTATGGATGTTTTCCTTTCTACCATTTTAATTTGCTCAGGGGTAATGGTAGGAATAACCTTGTTCAATTTGCATCTGATATTTGAGATTTTATCATCAAAGAATGTAACAAAGTCTTCAGAGCTGAGGGCAGCAGGAATATGTGGTTCAACCGAGCTGTGGCTGCTGGTCAGCCTGGCTATAGTACTAAAGAGAAATCGTGGATTATTTGCATTTTCTGCTATTAAAGATGAGTAATATTGAGTTCTCGCTTTACGCAGGGATTTTTTATAGCTTAAGAGGCTGCATTTCCAAGCATTCAGAGAGTGCTCTGAGCCAGAACGGCGCCATTTTCTTTCTAATTTACGAGTTATTTGTTTGAGGAACGTGTTTCAGCGTTAAACCATGGTGCTACTCTGTTTTGTCTAACAAGCTTGAGTTTCAGAGGGCAACAGCATCAAGGGTTCCTCTGAGGGCTTGCATGGTATCATTGACAAACTGCTCATTATCAACGGGGCTTAAAGAGCTCTGAGAGTATTTATCTAACATGTTACTAAACATTGGTTGGACTGAGAGTTTAAATTCAGATACAGAACGGTCAGATAATGTTCGTTTCAGCTCTTTCTTAATCACTGGAGCTATGGTGTTTTCTAATATAAACTGATAGGTAATTAAAAAAATGATCAGAAAGTATGGGGTTGTGAGGATGGACACTCAGATGACTAATCTCTATGCCATAAGTTAAAACAAGGTCCAGGGTGTGCTTGTGACAGTGGGTGGGTTCATTTACATTTTGTGTGAAACAACATTTTCTAATAAGGCTGCAAAAGCATTCCCAAGACAGTCATTACAGTCATCTAAATGAATATTAAAATCTCCTGTCATTAGGATATTATCAGAGTGTAGAACAACAGCTGATAAAAAATCTGAAAACTCTGTTAAAAATTCTGAATACGGGCCGGGAGGGCGATAAATAATTATGAATAAGAATGCTTTTTCAGTATTTCTACTTGTGTGATTTATTGACAAAACAATGTTTTCAAAGGAATTATAATGTATTTAGCTTTAGTGTTAAGAAGTAAGCTTGCATGGGATATTACAGCTAGCCCACCTCCTTTCCCAGAAATCCTGGATTTCTGATGGTTTTTATAGCTAGGGGGGTTGCTTCATTCAGCCTGACATAATCATCCTGTTGTAGCCAGTTTTCTGTAGAGCTAATAGGTTAAGTTTATTGTCATTAATTAATTCATGGACTAAGAGGGACTTTGAAGAAATTGATCTAATGTTTAGCAATCCACATTTAATGACCTCATGGTTTTGCTCATTATTGAGAGTATCAGCAGCTAATACTTTAGCTTTCTGTGTCTCACTCCTCTCACCTGTCTTTTAGTACACAAGCTAAAGCTAGGAACTGCTGAGCTGTCCCTGTTTGGGGTTAGTACCAGCGCCGAAGGCGCGCTCAGAGGAGAGTTGTAGACTGCTGCTCTGTGCCCGGTCTCATCTCTGGATTGTCAGTTTGCAGGACTAAAGCTAGCACAAATGTTCCTGGAAAGAAGAGAGGCACCTCCCAAAGTAGGATGGATGCCATCTCTCCGCATGAGACCGGGCTTCCCCCAAAACACGTTCCAATTGTCCACAAAGTAATGCCATTTTCTGGGCACCATCTAGCTAACCAGCGGTTAAATGATGAAAAGCGGCTGTACATTTCATCATTGACTAGGTTTGGCAGAGGACCAGAGAAAATTACTGTGTCGGACATCGACTTAGCAAGCTTACACACCGAATCTACGTTCAGTTTGAGGATCTCTGATTGTCTCCGTCGGGCGTCGTTACCGCCTGCGTGAATCACGACTCGACGGAACCTCGACTTACTCTTGGCAACAACCTGAGTTTCCTTCGATGTCACCAACTCTGGCCCCCGGTAACACCTGACTGTAGCCGCTGGGAGCTTCACGTTGTCTAACTTCAGAGGAGCCAATCACCAGAGTTTGGGGATCAGCGGGTGCGTCGCTGAGGGAGAGAACCTATTACACACGAGAAGCTTCGGGTGCTCTAAGTGTTTGCTTTTTGCACTATGCTTCCTCCCACCGGTACAAACCCATCCTGGGTTTCCCCGGCTGCGGGAGGGGTGCTGGGATGCTAGCTTCGTTAGCCCTGGAAATAGCGCGGCCCGCGCTACGAGTAACTACCTTGCTAGCTGGCTTAGCTTCCACTGTGCGGGCCCGTGCTTCTAGCTGCTCTAGCCTGGCCTCCAAGTCTAAAATCAGACTGCACTTCACACATCTACCACTATCTCCAGTAAAGGAGGCAGGGTCCTCGCTGAACATATGGCACATGGAGCAGGAAAGAGGGGAACAAGAAGACGAGGAGGAATCCATAGCTCAATGCTAAGCTATGGTTAGCGGTGTTTTGCTAACGAAAAATCTACGTAAACGCTTTGTGTGGTTAGAAGAGCAACGGTTAACACAGTAGTTTACTCACTAAAAGACAAAAGGTGGTACTTAAGATTTTAAGTAACAAACAGGATTTATACTAAGATATCAGCAGATCAGGTAGTCAAAGGCAGGAGCTACAGAAGCAACGACCAAGCACTGGGTAACGCTCACCCGGAAATGACGTCACAGGAAAAAAGTAATGCTGAATAGTCCAGTAATGATATATATATGATAGATAATCCAGATGTGCAAGGTGCAGTCTGCTGTTGCAGACTCCTGTCAGCTGTTTAGGAGTCTGATGGCAGAGGGAAAGAATGAGTTCCTGAGTCTGCTGGTCCTGCATTTCACACTCCTGTACCTCCGGCCCGAGGGAAGGAGAGTGAACAGATCTCGTTGGGGGTGGGTGGGGTCTCCGATGATGGAAGCAGCTCTCCTCAGGACCCTGCGCTTGTAGATGCTCTGCAGTGAGGGCAGAGGAGTCCTGGTGATCTTGGACGCAGTCTTCACCACTCTCTGCAGGCGTTTGCGGTCCGTGACGGTAGAGCTGCCGTACCACACTGTTATGCAGCTGGTTAGGATGGACTCAACAACGCAGCTGTAGAAGTTGCTGAGGATCTTTGATGACATGCCGAACTTCCTCAGCCTCCTCAGGAAGTACAGCCGCTGATGAGCCTTCTTCACCAGCTGCGTGGTGTTTAGTGTCCAGGTGAGGTCCTGGCTGAGGTGGACCCAAGATATTTGAAGCTGCTCACCTCTCCACTTCAAGACCCGGATGAACAGCGGCTGATGAGGGCTCCTCTCTCTCCTCATGTCCACTATCATTTCCTTGGTCTTGTCTGTGTTGAGGGTGAGGTTGTTGTCCTCACACCAAGTCACCAGAGAGGCCACCTCTCTCCTGTAGGCTGCCTATTCAAGCCTATTCAAGTCTATCTTGTATAAATTCTGTATTGCACCAACCTTACTAAAGCTGAACACCAGTTTCATTTTTTTATTTACTCATTTATTTATTTTTATTTGTCCTTTTTTGGAGTCGGAAAAATGCTGAGTCAGACCTTTAGTCGTCGTTTTTAGGAAACAGCAACTGCAGTGTCATCTTTGTCCTGTTCTGCTGCGTCTCTTCGTCTGTTCTCAGCAGCTTCGAGCTGAGCCCGGCTCCCCGCTGACCGCCTCCATCGACAAAGTAGTTAAAAAAAAAAAAAAAAAAAAAGTCGTCCTCACAGGGATGACTCCCGTACGTTCAGCCGGACTCTACAAGGTTATTGCGTGGATCTCAACAAAAGATGAGCGAAGCAGGAAAAACTATTGAATCCTTTCTTTTTTTCCTAATTTGTACCATCGTTTTTTTGATCCGTTTTTGCGTTTTTTTGCCCCGTGGATTGCTGCCGGCTGACCATCTGCAATTTAATTTCCCCAGCAATTATTATTTAGACTTTGAATTGAAAGGAAAAATTAATCTATTACTTCACTACATTTTCTGTCAATTATTGAAACATCTAAAAGTTTTGTTTTTCATATTTATGTTCCCAATAACTGAGTCTTGTCCTGTTTTTACAGAGTTAACGTCCGTTTGTCTCGCTGTAGGCCAGGTGGAACTTTGGAATCAGCTTTTTAAAGTTGTATTTTTTCTTTTTTTTTTTTTTTTCTTGAATTTAAATTTTCTCTGATTTCAAAGACAATAACATTTATTTTAAACTAAAAGTCTAAACCTCATGGTTGGTTCTTTTACTGTGTTTCCTGTTTTTATTTTATCAAAAAACAATTAAGTTTATTATCATTCCTTCATTTTATTCCTTTTTTTAATTATTATTTTTTATTATTTATTTTATATTTTACATAGAATAGCATTCCTGCAGAACTGTGCGTGCGATCAGACCTAAACATCTTTAAATGTCAATTTAAAAAGTTCAGATTATCTTTTATTGCTCAGTAATTGGTGGCATTTTTTTTGTTTTATTGCATTCTTATTTATTTTTTATGTATTTCATTGCGAATTGATTTATGTAATTGTATTTTGCTTTTAATTTTGTTCATAATTTGCTACATTTTGAATCTTCTTCTGCCTTTATTTTATTGTGAAGCTTATAAAGCTTCCTTCATTCATTCATTCACTCATATGTAAAATATGTTGTACATTCTTCATTTTATGTTTTATTTTTGCAGGTATCCTAATAAATGTCACTTAAAATTGCTCCAAAAATTCATTGGTGGAATATAATTCCTGATGCTATCAACCTTTGGCTTGTGCCGTGTTAAAGCAACAGTTATCTATTTTTTTTATCTATTTTTATTTGTCTGTTTATCTGTCGATTCTACATATTTTTTATCTTTGAATTAATTTTTATTTATTTATTTTTTCCATTTTAGTAATTTGTTTTTCTTTTGTTAATTTTTATAGGTCATCAGATTTTAGGGATGCATTACTCTCCCTTTGCCCCATGAAAATATCAATATCAGACAGTAATCCTGTAATGAAGGAGATTTAAGTATCAAGTAATCTGTGACATCTGTGGTAACTCGCACAGCTCCGTTCATCTGAACAGTTCAGTGGCCTGAAACTGTTTCTCTGCTCTGTTCAGCTGAAGTTGTTTTCCAGCTTTCATCATTTCTACAGGGGTAAACAGTTCAGCTTCCACTCCAGCTGGCGGTAAATCCTCCCTAAAAACGAGGAAAAACCTCCGCTTCTGCCTCGGTTTGGATCTAAAAAAGCTGATTGTCCGTGAAGAAAAATTATTATTAATAAATGTATGAACACTCCGGTTTGATTGAGACGCCTCGTTCATTAGAGCAAAACATCCACTGTTACATAATTAAGGAAAATTCTAATTTGTAGGATTTTATTTTTATTAAAAAAAAAACGAAAAAAAAAAACCACTCTTATTTGGGTTAGAAGTATTAACTAATAAACTTAGTATTATAATTCTGAAGAGTTATATGTAAAAAAAAAAAAAAAGACTTTTACAAAAACATTACCATATTTCTTTTTGTACATGGAAATTTGACATGTATTTAAAAATAAATAAATAAATAACTGAGGGAATTCTCCTGGTACTTGGGATGAACTCGCCTTCTCTATTTCAATTTAAAAGTAATCCAACAAGTGCTGCCAACGTTACTCAAACTTTCACATCATTTTATACATATGTATAAAAACATTTAAAAAAGGAAAATCTTGGGAGTAAATGTTGCATAATGCATAAAGTGAATCGATTGGCTAGAAAGCAGAGCTTTCACTCGAGGAGAAGGAAGGAAAAATAAAGCACTTCCTGAAATGGCCTGAAAGGATTTTATCTTCAAAATGGTTTCTTTAGCCAATAATAACGGATGATAGAGGGCACGGACGCCAATCAAAAGTGTGTTGGAAAGCGGACATTATTGTAAAAAAAACAAACTTTCTATTTTTAAATCATTTACTGGTTTTACTTTTGAAGAGTTTCTAAAGGAAAATGTCATGAAGAAAGCCCAGGCCACCCCGAATGCCCCCAGCTCCCGGTGCAGCGGCGCTGTGGTCAGTGTGTGGATTTCTGGTTTCACGTGGTAGAAATGTTTCTATGAAGCGTGCTGCTTCACTGCCTTGTGTTTTGGCATATGGAACTAAATGCTTCTGGTTCACAGCCTCACCCTGTGAGTCTATTGTCCTCTAAAACAAAGAGAGGGTCCAGATGTGCAGAAAAAAAGATTTGAGAGGGGAGGGAAATGGACCATTTATGCTACAAACATCTTAAACTTCTGCTCAGTTTTATGGTTTTTCCTGTTCTGACATGAAAATTAAGAGAGTTTAGTGTTTGTTTAACGTGTCTGTATTTTTTAGTAAATATTTTGAAGTCAGTATTAGAACCATCTCACACCAAACGGATTGTTACGATCATTTCAACATGCCCTGCCATCTGCTCACCTGGCAGGCGGGGCAACTGATCTTAATCGGGACCTTCCAGGTATTTAAGTCACCAAAGCAGGCAGGGAGCGGAGCAGAGCAGGAGGCAGCTGAGTTTGTGTTGTGCTGGTTTTGTTCTTTTTTGTCCTCAGCAGTCTTGCACTGCTTGATTTTGTTATTTTAGTTTGGAGTTGGAACTTGTAGTCTGGATTTCTTTGGTTTGTTTATTTGTTTTCTTTAAGTAGATTTTGGTTAGGCAGCTGATTCTGATGGTCGACATGATGTTTCATCCCTGCAGAAGTCTATACCAGGTGGGGGACAAATCCGCTTCACTGCTGGGGAGATCTCGTGGATCTCTCCAGCTATGACTCCCGCCGGGCCCCCCATCTCGACAGGGGTCTCCCACGATGGCACAGAGGTCAGTAAAGGAGCCGTTTGGGCTCAGTTTCAGCAGATCAACACCTAGACAGTGCCGCATAATCTTACTTCAGCCTTTACGAAACTTGGACTTGCATTTTTGATATTCTATTTTTCATTAATTCATATGAATTATGACAATTTTTTGGCCACCTAGCATATCTCTCTTTTTTTTTTTTTTTTTTTACAAATGTCGTGCAGCACAAGATAATGTGTATGTATTTCGACGGCCCGCGGCGGGTCCGGATCATGGTGCTGATGGGATTTCTGCTCACTACTCTGAATGTTGAGGTGAAGAAATTCAATAAAGCTCGAGTTTGAACTCTCTTTGTGTGTTTTTTTTCATACTTTTTCCATGGTTTTAATGTGGTTAATTTGTAATACCTCGGTGAAAACTTCACATAAAAAAAAAAAAACAACAACTTCTCAATTTTCTATGTAACTTCACGTGTGTCTAATTTTGATCCATACAATAAGTGCAAAATGTACGTAGTGGTTGTGTGACATGGAACTCATAATTACTATGTATAGTTATATTTGTAAAAATGAAGTTGACCAAAAATAAATATATCATGATGATCTGCTACTTACAAAGTAGGAAGACGCCAGACTTTTAAAAAGTTTTGCCCTTCCCGTTTAGATCAAGTTTCCATCTATATGTGTTTATGCATCAGGTATGCAGTGTGTTTAATGACATATAATGATTTATTTATGTATAGAAAAGTTTGAAATGTCGTTCATCTGTTGTACAAAAACATTAGTACCATGATTTGGATCTTTACTTTGTGATGATTTACTTTTTCTTTTTAAAATTTGACAAATCTATTAAGCCATGTCTCCATGTTTGCTGCCCTTTACAACATGGCGTCGCTCTTCACTCACACTGGATGATGGTAACAGGCTAGCGTAGCGTCTCTAGCCAATATAAGTCATCGCTGCCGTCTCCAGCATGTTTACGTTCTTAGAGAGTCTAGTAGATGTTTTACTACTTCACGCTCTCTCTTCTGTGCTGTGGGGAGTTTCTGTTGCTCTTGGTGATATGTGGGGGGGCTCTCACACCGTTTACTCCCCTTTGCTTCACTTCCGCTACTTTAGCTCACCCTGAAGTGAACCGAGACAGTCGCTCCCAAAGGGATCCATGTTCATAGGTTTGATCTGCACCAGAGTTCAGACACGCTTTTACACTCGCTAAGAAAGTGGACTATCAAAATAAACCGAGCCTCATTTGTCTGGAGGTATATCTGAAACTTTGAAGATATTTAAAAAATATTAAATATAAAATAAATATATTGATATAATAATATAATATATATATAGTATTATAAATAATAGGATTTAAATATATTAAAAATATTTTAAAATATATAAAAAAATAATATAAAAAACATAAAAAGTAATAATATTAATTTAATCGAAATATATTAATATAAATGTGTGTTTGTAACTTTCTGCAAACACGTGGATACATTTTTATTTTTTTTTAATAAATCCATTTTCAGTCATATGCTCAAACAAAATCCATTATTGATAACTTTAAAAACCCAATTGCATATTTAAATAAAATGTTAAGTTATTCTGCACAAAAATTAACATAGAAAATGAGAAATGTATTTAAAGAATAGTGGAAATATTGAAATCAAAGCGAAGATGACTTTCATGTGAGGTGTTTTTCTTCCTGAGTGATGCTGATAAGAGCTTTCATGTGATGTTCACGCTCAGATGAGGATTCCTGCGGGTTTTTTTCTTTTTTTTACTTTGACCTTCTGAACTTCCCTCCAAACTACAATCAAGCAAAATACAATGTACTCAAAAGAGAGAAAAGAGAAGCAATGTCACTCAAGGGGAGTCACGTCTAACTGTTGGGTTTTGTGCTTGCACAATAATTTATGAAGATCTTTCTTCAATAAAAAGCTTATATGAACAGTTTATATGAATTAAATAAATCATTCAGCCACTCAATAAAATCAAAACTACAGTTTTCAAGTAGAAATAAGATTTTCCTCAATCCAAAGAAACTATTTTCGGGGTTGTTTTCAACCTCGCGTCTCTTTGTGGACGAACCACTGAGTCACTTTTCGTTTTTCATTTGGTCAAACCCCCCCCCACAAGAAAAAAAATCTTGTAGCTTTTCTCACTTTAGGTTTCAGTTTCCCACAGCTCCCCTCTCGTCTGAGGGCAGCTAAATTTACATCAGCTCCCTGCTTATGTGGAACGCGCCCCAATTCCCAGAGCCATTTATTTGACGGCGACCGTTGTCAGGAGTTAATCTGACCTATAGCGGTTACCATGGCAACCCTTTAGACATATCACATATTGAAGCATATACAATCTGAAAATAGAGAGAAAAATAAAAACCGGGTTTTTTGTGCTCTTGAAAGCGTTTCTCCCCGTGGACACGGACATGTTTTGCCACATGCACCCAGTTTTGACGGAGCTTTTATTTCAAAGAGGCAGGATGAGAGGAAACAGAAAACAGACTTTGCTCGACTTAAGCCCTCCGCTTTGTCACTAAGGAGGAGGGATGCTTTGATGTGGAGTTTGCCTTGGTCTCCTCTCCAAAAACTTTGGATTCGGAGGCAATGGTTCCTCTTGGACAGACAATTCAGGAGGAAACATTTTAAAAATAAAACCATCTTGTTTTTTTAAGGAATTTTTCATTCACTTTAAACTGCTGAGCACTACTTGTAAGGGATCAGGTTCAGGTTCAGAGGCTTTATTTGTTTTTTTTTGTCATGTTCTAAGTTGCCCTGTAGGTTTCTTTTTGAGAGCTTTTCAGATTTTTGTCATGTTTTGGTTAATATAGGAAACTTTCTGCCATCGAGCCCGTTTAGGTCCTCCACCAATCCTGACAGAATGAGCTGACCACCTTGAACCTGACCCTCCTTCTTCATGTGGAGGGGTTTCCTGCTTCCCCTTTACATCTTTATTTTTGCAGGAACCTTCACCAATTTCTGATTGTTTTTTTTTTTTTTGGTTCTCTCATGCCTTCTCCTCTTACATTTTTGGGCATCTGGGGTCTGCCCTTTTGAGGAGGGGTACTGCGAGGGTTTTGGCCCAATCTCAATTCTTCCCTTCAGCTCCCCCTGCATTTGAAGTGGCAGTTATAGCTAGTTGTGTCCAGGAAATCTATTTTTTAAATCCGACCCTCCAAGCGGAGGGATATAAAGTCCTCCCCCTTGAGGCTAAACCGCATCGCACTGAGAAGTGTTTTTTTCAAATGGGTGCACTCTGAACCACAGATGTTTACATTTATATAAGTAAGTAACGACTTTTTGATGTAGCACAACCTTTTTAAAGTTATTAAATAGCTGTCATGTATATTCAAGCACTGGAAGCTCCGCGCTAACGCTAGCAGACCGGCAATCGTTGGTGACGTCATCGACGAAAGCTACGTCCAAAATATTTTTTCATAGCTGTCCGTTTGGAGGACTTAATGAAGAAAAAGTTTTTGGGCATCTGGGATCTGCTCTTTTGGGGAGGGGTACTGTATGGGTATTGTGGCTTTGTTTGGTTAGTTTTTGGTCCGAGTTGCCCCGTCAGTCACACCAGTTCTAGGTTAATCACTTTTCACGCCTGTCTTCTTTTCAGTTAATTGCCCTCAGCACGATTTAAGCTTCTGGTTTTCAGTTCACACATGTGAGGTCATCTGCTCTACTCTGCTGTGTTCTTCCACTGTTTTGGTTCTCCATGGATTTTCTGGTCATGTTTCAGTTAAATAAATATTTTAAGTTTCTGCCACCAAGCCTGGTCTCCTGCGTTTGAGTCCTCCATCTTGTATTCCTGACACTAATATTACTGGAAAGAAACATCATGGACATGAAATGCATTCACTACAGCTTTCCTTGCTTTTGGCTCTTACATTATTACATCTAATCATTTTAAAGCTTCATAAATCCTCATAAGCTCCGAATGACAAGTGATGATATTCTTGCCACAATATTTGATGCACCTTAAAGAGTTTTTCAAGCTGTCTAGACATTTTATGTCAAAGAAAAATGGATATTTAAACTCAAATCTTTATGATTACTTAATAAACAGAAGTACTGATCGTGTATAGCACTATTCCTATCCAAGTCAATGTCCGTTACCAGGAGATGAATTTCTATTCTTAATGTGTCCCTGGAGAAATGCTGCAGTAAACAGGGCCATCTCCAGTTCCAGTATAAAATCTTGTGACTCACCCTTAAAGTCCTTTAATTACTCAAAGTAATTGATGCGGTCATCTTGATAAATTACAGCCAAGTCAGACGGGGCAAGAAATACAAGCAAGTCAGACATCCGAGTCAGTCGACATTTTTTTTTTCTGTTTCTGACGGGCTCACACTTGAAGAAAAAGAGGATCTAGATTTACAATCCAGGACAAATTAGCATGCAAGTCTCCCCACACATGACTCCTGATTTATATGAATACATAAAACCTGCTTATTTCACTGACGATCGAAGATCTCCATCGAGTCAAATCATAAATAAGACGATCAATAATAAATGAGAACATGAAGACGTAAAACATGCTCGACTTTCTGCTAAATTGGCCTTTTATTATTTAAAACCAGACAGCAAAGAGAAGTGAATCTCTGCGGCTTAACAAGCCATCAGTAAACCCGCTCTCCATCCACGGCTTTACTGTAATCAGGTGCTACTTCAGGAAATGAGAAGAATTGTTCTCGTACTGCCAAGTGTTAGAAATCTCCTTCATGAAATATGAATACGTTAGACCAATAACAGCAATGACAAAAAATGACAAATATCAATCAAATATTTTCTTGCTAAATTTGTCTTTTGTTGGGTTTCGATTCAATAGTGCAGAGAGTCAGATTTAAAGAGTAACAGTAGGTCAGGGGTCGGCAACCTTTAACAGTAAAAGAGCAATTTCGGCTCGTTTTCTACTGATCAAAACCAAGAAGGAGCCACAGTTTTTTTTTTTTATAAATATGAATTATTTATATTTTCTGGCATGAACAAAAGCAAAAATATAAAAAGAAACTAGCATCTCTCAAACTTTTTTTTTAAGTTTTTACCTTTTACCCCAGTAGATGCCAAATTAGGCAAAAAGCTAGCTTGTTTACTCGCTTGATTACTAGCTAAACTCTAAAATAGCCTTAAATTGCTCAGTAAAATAAATTAGTTAGAAACTTCAACATGTTGCTAAAATAAAAGCTAAGCTGTAAATAAACCTTAAAAGCCACAATAAATAACAAATTGGCCAAAAACCTTTGAATATTGCTAAAAATGAGCATAAAAAAACTGAGTAGAGGTATGATTAGTCAAAAAAATAAAAGCTAGCTTGTTGCTTAATTATAAGCTGAACTCCAAAAAGCCTAAAATTCCTCAGTAAACTAAATTAGTCAAAAACTTTAGCATGTTGCTAAAATAATAGGTGAACAAAATTACTGTAAAAGCGGAAAACATATCACATAAATAAATTTAAAGGCTTGTTGCTAAACTACCTAAAATTTAGAAACTTAAAAACTCTCATTAATTTCCTATGGGGAAGATTTTGTTCAATATTTCAAATTAAGTTTAGAAATACATAAAAATACAAGCAGTAATGTCCTGAACAAGGAGGACGTTTTGATACCAAGATTGGTGAAACTGCATAAAGTGTGATTATAAATAATCCTAATTAAGTAATCCTTACTTTAAAAAAATATTTTTATTTTTCTTCAGCCAGAGAGCCATCATGAAGAGATAAAAGAGCCACATGTGGATCTGGAGCTGCAGGTTTCAGACCCCTGCAGTAGGTCAATGAATTCTTTAAGTGTCGCCGGTGACGTCTCCAGTGTTAAGGGGTTTCCATTGGGGGTGTCGGAAAAAAATTGATTCACGTTCAAATCTAGATTTTCATTTTTAAAGATTCAGAATCGATTCTAGATATCCAGGAATCGATTTTTTTACCCCATATTCTACGTTTATACATTTCATTAATGGCTCGAACCTGCTAGCTTACTTGCTGTAATGTTTGTCCCGAAACAGCTACCGTAGTTTGTATTTTCTGGAGGCTAGCGGAGCAAGCTAAGCGCGCGCTAACTACAACATGGAAGGAGAAAAAGAGATTCCTCCTGTCCCGTCTGGGCTCCACCGTGGTGCAGTGGTTGGCGCTTTGTTTGTTTAGACCCCAAAAGGGACAAAATGGACAAGAAGATGAATAAATGAACATTTAAAGGCGCTTTTCAATAAAAATATACATTAGGCGCTTCCGGCCACAACAATCATACAGATTTTTTGTGAAATCGTAGAGTTTCAAGTATAGATTCCATTTCTTTATCAAAAGATTTCCTTTGAATCGAGAAATGATTTAGAATCTGAATTGAATCGTGAGTCATTGTAAGATTCCCATCCTTAGTTTCCATGTCCTCTCATGAATGTGTGGATTTTCTCCGGTTTCCTCCCCCATCCTTCATCGTTAATTTGGTTCATATAAATTAGGTTTCTGCAACCTGAGGCTCCAAAGCCACAAGAAGCTCTTTAATCAGAGGAAATAAGCTAAAACTTTAAATAAATAATAGGTTTGTGTCATGTGTATGGAGTCTCGAAAGAGCCAAAAAGAAATAAATATATACACCATTAAATAAATAAATAAATGTGGCATTAAATAAATAAATGTGGCAATAAATAAATAAATGTGGCAATAAATAAATAAATGTTGAAATAAATGTGGCATTAAAATATTAAAAGAGCACATTTAAGTATTTCATGACATATTTATTTATTTCATTGCCCAGTGTGGGTCAAAAGAGCACATTGAAATAAATATATTTAATATGAAATAAATAAATAATGTGGCATTAAATAAATAAATGTGGCAATAAATAAATAAATGTTGAAATAAATAAATAAATGTTGAAATAAATGTGGCATTAAAATATTAAAGAGCACATTTAAGTATTTCATGACGTATTTATTTATTTCATTGTCCCTTGTAGGTTAAAAGCCACATTGAAATAAAATATATTTAATATGAAATAAATAAATAAATGATGCATTAAATAAATAAATGTTGCAATAAATAAATAAATGTTGCAATAAATAAATAAATGTTTAAATAAATGTGGCATTAAAATATTAAAAGAGCAGATTTAAGTATTTCATGACATATTTATTTATTTCATTGTCCCTTGTGGGTCAAAAGAGCCAAATTGAAATAAATAAATAAATGTTGAAATAAATAAATAAATGTTGAAATAAATAAATAAATGTTGAAATAAATAAATAAATGTTTAAATAAATGTGGCATTAAAAATATTAAAGCCATAAAAAGCCATTTTTAACATTTCATAATATATTTATTTATTTCATGATTTCATTATACATTTCATGAAACAGGAAGTGGACACGCCGTGAAAATGCAAACTGTCAGATTCTCTCTCCTCAAACTCAGTGGGCGGGGTCTAACTCTCATGTCTCTGCTCTGTTGATCTGGCCTGGTGCAAAGTTTTTGTCTGAGTCCTCACTCACATACACGCTGCAAACAAAATGTTTTCTCCGTCCACTTCATGCATTCTCACTCCCGACTCATCGCTTATCGACGCATGGTTAAAGTCCGTCCTCGTGAAAACTGGAAGCGCAACCGCAGACCCCGCAGCCGAAGCGGGACCGACCCGCACGGAGCATGCTCGGTCAAAAATGAGAGGAGCTGGCGGATCTGATTGAATCAAGCGTCAGAACCAACAGCTACCGGGACGGGGAGCGCGTCACCCCCCATTCACTCTGGACGCGGAAGCGCCGCGGAAGCGGAGTCCACTCCGCTCTTCTGCTAGAACTTTGTTTTTTGCCATCATGGGTGATGATTTAATAATTTAAAGACATTAACCCGTGTTTCCTGCTAAGAAGAACCGCTCTCTGCTGCTGATTTACACCCAAAGCCCCGCCCACCCGCTCTGTCGGCTCACTGGATCTGTGTCCGGGCGCGTGTGCGTCCCTGTTTTGGTGTGTGTGTGTGCGCACGCGCTCGCAGGTGTGTGTGTGTGTAAAAAGTCTCTCTGTGCGCGCGCACAGAGACACACAAAACAGACAGACATGCAGACACGCAGATCAACGTGGGCAGACTCCGGTGCGGGTGAAGAGTTTCGGGAGTTAAAAAAACGACAGGAAGACAGAGAGCAGCTCCTCTTAGCAAAAAACTAGTGTAATATTTATAAAACACACAACACAGACTGACATGAGCGCGCACAGATCAACGTAGTGAGCAGACTCTGGAGCGGGGCTGCTGGTTTTGGGGAGAAAAAAAGACGCAGAGACCAGCACTCACACACACCTGCGAGCGGGACAGGGACGCACACGCGCCCGCACACAGATCCAGTGAGCCGACAGAGCGGGTGGGCGGGGCTTTGGGTGTAAATCAGCAGCAGAGAGCGGTTCTTCTTAGCAGGAAACACGGGTTAATGTCTTTAATTATTAAATCATCACCCATGATGGCAAAAAAACAACAAAGTTCTAGCAGAAGAGCGGAGTGGACTCCGCTTCGCGGCGCTTCCGCGTCCAGAGTGAATTGGGGGTGACGCGCTCCTGTCCCGGTAGCTGTTGGTTCTGACGCTTGATTCAATCAGATCCGCCAGCTCCTCTCATTTTGACCGAGCATGCTCCGTCCGGGTCGGTCCCGCTCCGGCTGCGGGTCTGCGGTTGCGCTTCCAGTTTCCACGAGGACGGACTTTAACCATGCGTCGATAAGCGATGAGTCGGGATGAGAATGCATGAAGTGGACGGAGAAAACATTTTGATTTGGTGACCCGAACAAAAGTTCTTTGTTTCACTAAAACAATGTTTGCAGCGTGTATGTGAGTGAGGACTCAGACAAAAACTTTGCACCAGGCCAGATCAACAGAGCAGAGACATGAGAGTTAGACCCCGCCCACTGAGTTGGACGAGAGAATCTGACAGTTTGCATTTTCACGGCGTGTCCACTTCCTGTTTCATGAAATGTATAATGAAATCATGAAATAAATAAATATATTATGAAATGTTAAAAATGGCTTTTTAATGGCTATTTAATATTTTAATGCCACATTTATTTAAACATTTATTTATTTATTTCAACATTTATTTATTTATTTCAACATTTATTTATTTATTTCAACATTTATTTATTTATTTCAATTTGGCTCTTTTGACCCACAAGGGACAATGAAATAAATAAATATGTCATGAAATACTTAAATCTGCTCTTTAATATTTTAATGCCACATTTATTTAAACATTTATTTATTTATTGCAACATTTATTTATTTATTGCACATTTATTTATTTAATGCATCATTTATTTATTTATTTCATATTAAATATATTTATTTCAATGTGGCTCTTTTAACCTACAAGGGACAATGAAATAAATAAATACGTCATGAAATACTTAAATGTGCTCTTTTAATATTTTAATGCCACATTTATTTCAACATTTATTTATTTATTTCAACATTTATTTATTTATTGCCACATTTATTATTTAATGCCACTATTTATTTATTTCATATTAAATATATTTATTTCAATGTGGCTCTTTTGACCCACACTGGGCAATGAAATAAATAAATATGTCATGAAATACTTAAATGTGCTCTTTTAATATTTTAATGCCACATTTATTTCAACATTTATTTATTTATTTCAACATTTATTTATTTATTGCCACATTTATTTATTTAATGCCACATTTATTTATTTATTTAATGGTGTATATATTTATTTCTTTTTGGCTCTTTCGAGACTCCATACATGTGTTTCCCCTGGGCTGATTGCCACTCCTCCCTGACGGGCTACACCTGTGTCCTTTGTTTTTTTTTCACTCCCCTTTCTGTATTTAATGGGTTCCTTCCCCTCACTTCCTTGCAGGTTTGTCTTGTCACCCTTCTTACCACCGCACTAATCCTGTCTCATTCCAGGTTCTTGTGTGTTTTTGTGGAGTTTGCCTTAGTTAGTTATGGACTTTAACCTTAGTGACTGTTCCTGTTTTTTAAGCCTTGTGCTCTTCCTTTGTTTTGGATTTTTGTTATTAAAAGACACTTTGATTTGGAGCTCGCAGCTGTCCTGCAATTGTGTCCGCACACTAAAGCCTGACATCTTGTAGTTTTATGTTTACATTCCAAATAATTGAACTAAATAATGTGAAAAAAGTTTACTTTACTTTTCGAGTCTTCTATTATTTTTATTTTTATTTATGCAACATCTTTTATATCATGTTCATACAGTTCTTTGAAAAAAGATCAATGTTGTGAGGATATAATTATTAGTAAAAAGAGATTTAAAAAAATGAAAGTGTAACAAAGTCACGTCTTTTTGCGCGCTCTCGCATGAGCTTATAGCCTCAAGCTAACATTAGCGGTGCAAAAATAGCAACAAGTAATATTGGATCAATCCAGTCGTACAGTTTAAAGCCAGAATCGCAATTCCCTCCGGCACGAGTGCTCATCATGTCTCGGGTATTTAAGTGTGAGCGGGGCCACACAGAGGGAGGGGGGGGCTTTGACACGCCCATTTTATTAGTCTGAGCTTTTTCGAGCATCCGGTTTTCTAATCCAACATGACTTGAATAAATAAATACACAGAAACACACTTTTGATTATAAAGTATTTCATAAATGCTCTCTAATATGAGAAAAATGCAATACAACATGTAAAAAAAATAAAAAAAAATACTATTTTCATTGGAGTGCGTCTTTAAATATGCCACTAAAATAACACAAACTTCAGGAAAATTTGGAAAAGTTTAACAGAAGTTCCTTAATACAAACATTTCTTTCACATTCCACAGTGAGCATGATAAAATCCATAAAGCACTGAAGCCCTCTGAGTGGGAAATGTCGAGCGATAAACAAGCACCCTCCCACACAGAATCAGGAAGCGACTCCTTCCTGAAGCAGCCTTAATAGGCCACATTCAGCAGCCCCGTTCTTTAGATACTGTAACAACCCACCTCCACATTTCAATTAGCCGGAGCGCTGTGGCGTCTGTGACTGGCAGCGGGAATGACTGTCACGCCTGATTGCCGTGTGTGCCATCTGCACAAATCTTACCGGCACCGAGCGAGAACAAATGAACACGGAAATGCACTTACGGGGCGCCGGGACACGACACGCCGTCCCGATGACGGAACAAAATGAGCAGCACAAGCTATGATGTTGGCGGGTTTAAACATCCTGCTGCCTCTCCTGACTGAGCTGTCTATACGGTTCCAGTAAATAAACCAATAAGAACTTTCATAAAACATTCCTGGATGGAGCCACAGCTTCTTTAGTGAATCGTTTTATAAAGGTAAATGCGTTGGAGTGATTACTGGCTTCACATTAGAATAAATACCTTAAAAAAACCTCAATTACAATCAACCAGGAGATATTGAGTGCAAAAAAGAATGATTGTCCACGTATGGGTGCATTTTCCGTCTGCTCCGGGCAGAACTTCCATCAGACGACTGACATTTTCTGAAAGATTTCGGTTTAATTTAGAAAAGAAAAAGAGCCACCGTATGTTTGATTTCTTTCTATGAAGCCACAGAGGAAAGCAGCAAACCCTATAATGGCTCTTACTTTCACCCAATCTATTATGTGTCCATTAACACCAGGACGGCTGAAGTGAGCACAAATGAAACACAAAGTTTGTCAAACTTGAACCATTTATTAATGCTAAAAGTTCCCAACTTTGATGCTTATGTGTTGACAACTCACTAAAATGAGGTAAAGTTCAAACCATTGAAGCATAAAATTAAAAAAAAAATGGTAAATCAATTTAGATCTATAGAACAAGCAGTTTATTTTGGCTAAAAAAAAAAAAAACTCAACAATATAAATGTTACAGTTTATTGGGTTCCATCCATTTTCTCTGATCCAATCGATCACGATGGAAACTGAGTCTGTGGACATAACCTGGACTGGAGCAGGTTTTCCTGATCTTTCGAGGTCAACAAGCTGCTGGACTCAAACCCGGTGAAAGCAAACTGGTTGCCGGCCTGTTGAAGGGCGCCAAACACACAACCATTCACGCCTTTCTGATGTCCCAGCTGGGATTTGAACTGGGGCCTTCTTGCTGTGAGGTAAGAGTGCTAACCACTGCACCACCGTGCAGTCAAAGCTCTACTTCATACCAATCATCTCTTTAAAAATACTATCTAAGCTACTCTGATAAACCCTCTACTGATTTACTAATTTATGGTGTATTCAGACTGGACACTATAAAGTGAACCAGTTTGTTTTCCCTCGATAATCCGGAAAAATGAAAATATAACCAATATTTGGATGTTTTCTTGGTTCATTTCAATCCGACTGACTGATCTTAGGTTTGTTCTGAAGTTCCTCAGTCCGTAGCCGGGTATTGTGGGATGTAATCAGAGTTGGGGCCCGTTTCGAGAAGCATCTTCAACAAATTTAGAGTTCAAACCTGAACTCAGAGTCGCAAACCTAGAGTTTTGGGTTTCAGAACAGCTGGTTGATTCAACCAACTTGAAGTTCTTGGAACCAGAATCAGGTGCGAGCGTTGCGACCATTAAAAGCCCTGATCAATGGAGCAAAGACAGCGCGATTCACCATGGCAACGGGAACAAACACCTTTAGAGTTTCATACTTTCGGCGACTCAAATTCATGCGTCTCCTACACCGACTACGAGCGTTTTTCTCTGCAAGAAAAGCAACACAGCTGCAGCGGTAGAACAGAGAGAGAAAAAAAGCTGCAGAGACAAAGCGTACGTCTACATTTGAATCATTTCAGGAAAATAACTAAATCATGTCAGGAAGGTCATTTTATCACTTGTTAAGTTTGGATCTGTTAATAATTTAACCAGTAATCTCAGTGATCGCATGAATGACTGTTTTCCTTAACCCCCCCACTCGCTCAAATAAGAATGAATTGGGAAACGCCATGAAATCGACTCGTGTCCTCATAATCCTCTCCTGACATAAATAACATTTCCTCCGGATGAATCCATTCTCCTCGTCTACGGGATCCTCAATGAATGAACATGCCATGTTGGTTTCTGCGTGATGAAAACGTGCAGTTTATAATGTGAATGTTCTCAAAACGTTTATGAGGAAGTTCTATTTGAACATCCTTCACTTTAAAAAGGGGCGGAGACTGCAGGGAACTCTGAGTTTCCTGAAAGAAAACCTGCTCCAGACCAGATTATGTTCACAGACTCAGTTGGCATAGTGATCGACTCTGAGTTCATCTTAACCAGCTTTGTGAAACGGGCTTGGTTTCACCCACTTTCACGGGTTAAGGTTACCTCAGTTTCTGAAATCGAAAACTCAGAGTTTTACTGAATTTGGAGTTTACAAACTCAGAGTTCCAACAAAACCTGCTTCTATAAACGAGTGTCTGGTCTATTTTGTGCGCGAGCGTTCTCTCGTAGCTTTGCTTTTCCCTCGTAAATTCTGCCCAATGACTGAAGAGATCTTTGTCACATGGTTTTGTTTACAAGCTTTGGATCAAAACAGGAATGTCCACCCTCTACAGACCAAACCCGAGGTTCAGGACTCACAAAATGCTTTCATCATATGAACAAAAAGACAAAAACGTTTGAAACACAGCTGCTTTACCCAGACAAAAATATCATAGAAGTATAAATGTATCATGTGTATAACAATCAGTTAAATCATTCTACTTAAAGCCATTAGCTAACCAGGAATGAAGTTTTTGGAAGGTAAGCCTTCAGTCTTGATGTCTTCAGTTCACCAAACAGTAAACCAAGCTGTGAAAAATGTTCTAATTAAAGATTTCTTGTTGCTATAACATTAGTTTTCTGTGTTATTCTAGTCCTGGTTGTGTATTAAAGCGCAGATCCCAAAGGGAACCCTGTTTTCATTTCTGAAACTTCACAGTCTTTGACATACGATCAATATTTGACGCCTCAGGAACCAGAGCGTGTTGGTGAGATGCATAGGACAAATGTGGGAGTGAACGTGGTCCTCAGTTTACCCGTAACCAGCTGGACTTAATGTAAGTCAGAAGATATTTTAATTACCTGCTAAACCAAATAGTCGGAAACATGTTTTGAAAAATATCGATTGTGTGTTTTACTCCCCAAGGTAATGAGCCTCAAAAGGGACATTTAAGAACAAAAACTGAAGTAAAACAAAAAAAAAAAAATGAAGAAAAAAAAAATTTTTTTGTTAATGGAAGTAAAAAATGACTGATGCACACCAGTTAGTATTTTTTTGAAATTTTTTAATTTTTAGAAAAACTTTTTTTTTTCAGTTACCATCTGATATGCGGCAGCTACAAACCAGAATGTTCTTTTTTTACAAAAAATTGAGGTAAAAAAAAAAAAAAGTGATGTGCACCAGTTACAATTTTTTGCGCACCAGTTAGTAACTAGAATTTTTTTTTTTTTTTTTAACTTCAACTTTAAGTAAATATTTTTTTCCCATTACTATCTGGTGCGCACCCGTTAATAACCAATTTTTTTTTAATTGAAGTGAGAAAAAATTTGGTCAGTAACTGATGTGCACCAGATATAATCTTTTGCACATCAGTTGTTATGTGGACCACAGCCGTTACTAATCAGATTTTTTTTTTTAAATATAACTGAAAAAAAAAAGGAAAAAAAAATTGTAGATAGTAACAGGTGCACACACCAGTTACCATATGGTGTGCAAACAATTAGTAAATAGTATTTATTTATTTATTTTTTTTTAACTCCAATCTTTAGGAAAAATATTTTTTCCAGTTACTATCTGGTGAGCCGCTATAACTAACCTTTTTTTTTTTTTTTTTTTAATTTAGTAAAAAAAGAAAATTCTGCATAATAACGGGTGGGCACCAGATAGTAACTGATGTCCACTTATTACTAACTAGGGCTGCCACGATTAGTCGACTAATCGATGACTAATCGGCTATTAAAATAGTCGACAACTAATTTAATAGCCGATTAGTCGCTACTTTATATTATATGGAGTCAGAGTGTAGTAAAGTTGAAAGTTATAATGGGATTATGCTAGCTTTACGGACTATTTTGGCATCTATTAAGTTTTTTTTAGGCTATTTTAGAATTTAGCTAATATTTGAGCTTTATGCTAGCTGTTTTGTCTAGTTTAGGATTTTTCAGGTTTTTTGGCTAATTTGGTGTTTAGGATAATATTTTAGCTGCATGTTAGCTATTTTGGCAAATTTAGGCTTTTATTTTTGTTTTTTTTTTAGCTAATTTGGAGTTTAGCTATTTAGCGACATGCTAGCTGTTTTGGCTAATTTAGGATTTTTTCATTTTTATAGGCTTAATTGGGGTTTAGCTAATATTTCAGCTGCATGCTAAATATTTTGGCTAACCTAGGCTTTTTAAAAAAAGTTTTTTCTGGCTGTTTTTAAATTTTTCTAATATTTCAGCTTTCTATCAGCTTTAGAAATTTCAGCTAGCAGCACTAACATCTTCAGCAGCCAAATTCAGCTTACAGCATTCACACAAGCATTATCACAGGTAATGCTATATATCTCATTTTTAGTTAGTTTAAAGCTAATGGTGGTTAAGATTTGTGCTTTACATCCAGGCTGCACACGACCCGATTAGTCGACTAATCGGAAAAAATAATCGGTGATTAGTCGACTATTAAATTAGTCGTTTGTGGCAGCATTATTACTAACCAGAATTTATTTTTTATTACTTCATTTTTTTAGACCCTACTTATTTTTAGAAACTTTTTTTTTTTTAACTTCAATTTAATTTTTTGACTTCAACGCCTCTTTAGGGGCTCCATACCAAGACAATAAGCAGCAGAAATATAATATTTTTTTGTTTGTTTATTTATTTATTTTTTTTGGGGGGTGGATTGTTAATCGGTTAAAAAAACATTTTTAAAGTATTCTATAATTAAAAAAAAAAAAAAAAGATAAAGCCTCCCTCCATCCATAGATCTGAAGTATCCAGACTTTCAGATTAACATTTCAGAACAGATTTAAATGAAACGACTCACTGGAGTCCCTTTTTTGACTAATAATCTGAAGTATTTCCATCGTTCTGAACTGCAGTCCTCACCCTACAAACTCTATTACAAGGCTTTATCAAAATACAGCTCCATTGATCCACTGAACAAGTCAGGCAGCCAGCCAGCTGTGTTTTTAAGTGGGTCTCCTATTTTGTGACATTTGGCGGCTGTTTAGATCAGTGAAGAGCCGCTCAGTGGATGTCTGATAAATAGATGCCAAATGGATCTCCTCCTAAGCAGCTCCGGCCTGCAGACTTTGCCTTTCATGTCGCGCGTTAGGCTGTTAACCCTGCTGCCTTTGCAAACTTGCTTCTTCACGATGATTTATAGCTCAGGCCTGCCCCGAATGCCAATAGATAAAAACAAATTCCACACAAATCGCAAATTAAAGCCAGCTCGTTTCTTTGCTGGTTCGGCTTTGGGTTGGAATCAGAGGCAAACCTCCCACAGCATTACCCCAGATTTCTTCATTTATCATTCACTTTCTGCTCTGACTTCTACTGATTTTTTTTATTTTTTTTTTTATAATGCTGAAATCCTTCTACCTCGGTTCTCTTTGAAGTCCTTGGTAGAGCTATTAAGGTTGAAGAGATCCTCTGATTTTCTGTCATTTATACTGCATTAATTTAAAAATGACCAGAGGGCATCCGCATGAAAAAATGTTTTTATCAGCTTCTCTCTGTGTATTTTACTGATATTTAGACACGATTTTTAAGCTATTTTCTTGTTTATTGGTGTGAAGTTATGAAATAAGGCAGTGAAAAAGACAACCCACTGTTCTTCTCTGACATAATACGTAAAGCTTTGGTAACAACTGCCCCTACGGGAGGATATGGGCTGTCTGCGGGGGAAAAATGGGCAAACGTGTAACACCAGTCCTGTTTGGAGGGTTTTGTAACTGTTGCCACTGAAGTGCACCTGTTGTTAATTCCATCAACACCAATACAGATGAAATTGATTAACGAAACCCTCAGCTGCTTAACAAATATTCTATTCATGCCAGATCCAATAAGGGCCAAAATCCAAAACACATCTTAGGTCGCGGGCCAAACAGGATAAACTCTAAAACTACCTTTTTGCAACTTTAAAAATGTAACTTTTAAACATAATTATGAATAATAAAAAGGCAGGAACATTATTCCAGAACAAATCACCTTAAACCTTCAATAACTTTCAATATTTTACTCTCCATAAAAACACATTTTGTCAAAATTATACAAGTTAGAAATAAGATAACATCGGTCCATTAATAACAGTAAAATAAATTGATCTGAAAGGCCGCATATAACTACCTGGAGGGCCGGATCCAGCCCCCGGGCCTTGACTTTGACACGTGTTTTAGGGTTAATGCAACTGAATCGATAGTAGTGAAAATCTGATTGGAAGAGAGGGTTTTATGTGACTTACGTGACCTCTTTATCCCTGGCTGCTGTTCACAACGTGCATTCAAGTGACCACTTTCAATAAAAAACTCTCATAAATGTCCATTTTTGGCATCTGCGTTCCCATGAAAGTTTTTAAGTCAGTTTTTCACTTCTAAGGATGAAATGCATGACCACTGAATGAACGTTGAAAGTTCAATCAGTTGAAAGTTGCGTAGTGTCCTTTGAAAATCACGAAAGCGCCAACTAGCGTCGTCACAATTCCGTCGATTCCCAGTTTTAAAGTCTCGATTTCCATTTTATTTTTCTCAACATAGTGAATTAAATGTATTTTAAAGCAAATTATGTTTTCTTTTTGCCCCTTACTCCAATCTGTTTGTTTTCCTACTAACACAAATGATTCAATACAAACAAACAGGTATAAATAATGAAATGATCAGAAATCCTTTCATACTCGGTTCATGTTGTGCTACATGTGGCAGACCGCTCCACACCCGCACCGGCTCAGTGTAACCTCCGCCCCAGCACTCACGACTTACTGATTCATGAAGAATTGTTACATCCTCAGTGCCAACCTTCTCCATAATTGATGATGGAGGTTTTCATTAACAGTTGTGGTTTGTGCCCAGCTGGTATTACATGACACTAACTCTTTAATATTATAAAAAAAAAGCATGATTTTGTTAAATTTGCCTCTTCCAGCTGTGAGTACAAGCGCAAGTATTGAGTACAACAGTCCAGAGTGAACAACATGTTCAAGAATACAGATTCAGTCTTGAATGCACATGACATACCCGGTACAGCCGGTGAGGGGCCAGTTCTCGTACCCCACTAAGGGCTAGAAGAGGGGTGTCAAACCCCAAGCTTTGAAGGTCAGCCTCCTGCCCCAGAATTCCTGCCTCATTACCTGGATCAGGTGTGTTTAGGTGCATCAATGACAGGTTGGTGAGAAACACGTAGGACACTGGCACTGGATGTCTGAAGTTTGACACCCCTAGACTAAAATGTGGGAATCATAGGACGGCATTACCTGTAAATCATTCATCGTACGTTATCCAAAAATGGTACGTTCCATTTTCAGGATGCCAGTACAACCCCCCCGACACCTGTACAGGTGCGTGTGACTGAGGCTAGAATGCATTTCGCTTTTGTTTTGATCTCATCTTTAAAATTCTTCAAGTGCAACTGCCTCCCAGAGATCGTATCAACTCTCAGAGATGGAAAAAGTTGCTCACACATGAAGCCAACGGAGTCGGGACCGTCACAGTCATTCTTAATACTGGCTGTGTTTTGAAGGGGTATTAAGGAAACCGAATTACAGCGACATCGTCCTTGTTGAGGCTAAAAAAGAGCATCCAGGTGGTGCACACAGAGCCTCATCCCTCAGATGTGGCGTGCATGTGACTTGAATTCATCCCTCGCAGGCAAACACACTTTTTTTTTTTTTTTTTGCACAAAGTCACTTCTGTCACCTTCCAGCCAACAACGCGTTCAGTGGGAAGGGAAAACTAGAGCTGTGCTTTGCTTAACACTTCTTATCTGCTGGCGAGCAATCTAATCTCAATGCCTATTTGAGAGCACCCCAGCCGTAAATCCACTGGTGGGAAGTAGATATGATCTCATGTTGGGAAAAATCTACCTCATTCATCTCACTGGGGGAGACATCGTCTCTCACTCATATATCTGGTCCCACGCTGCTCCCAGATCCATTCCCGTACTGCATTTGCACCACAGATTTCCCGCAGTGAAGCCGGAGGAACTAAATGCAGAATATTCCAAATGAAGACGTCATTCGGGGTCGTTTGTGTTTGCAACTGCACTTTAAAGGTCTTTTTTTTTAACAATAACAATGTTTATTCCTGAGAACTTTGTAAACAATCTTCAACAGATGGTCCACAGAAAGATCGTAATCAGCATCATTAAGGAACAACAACGGGAAAAATCCAAAATACCAGGAACAGATTGAGTCAAAACATTTGCCGATTCGGCAAAATGAATTAAAATCTCCATTTTCTTTATTTTCTGCTTCAGGGCTGCAGATGGATTTCTATCAAGACTTTCATTATACCGACAATTTATAGTTCTTTTAATTAAAACTTCATGGAAAATCATTAGTAAATGTTCTCATAAATAATTTGAATGTCGCTCACCTGACCTCCAGGTGGTTCAAAGGTTAAGCTTTGGTTAGAATGAAATGACCTCATACGCAGGACTCCCGCTAACATTCCAAGTTCATGTGAGAGTCAGGGATATTTGTCACAGAGAATAGCTGGTTTAGTGTTTATTCATAGTTTTACAAGATGCCAGTACAGCCAAAACCACATGTCAACAGATTCCTTGTTAGAAGTGACAAAAAAGAGAGAAAAAAACAAATCCATTGACTGAGGCTTTGATTGGAAATTCTCAGACTTTCTCCTTTTCCACCATTGTTTGCTTTACAGACTTTTTGTTAGCCTTTTAAAGACGTTACTGGAAATCTTTGTTATTGGACACATTTACACTCTTTCTCTTGTGTCCAAATGCCCAAAAAATCTATTTAGACTGACGAGATGCTTTCTAACAAACCAGGAAAAGAAGATGAATGCACGACTAAACAGAAAATAATCGAATATTGAGGCTAAAATATGGAGAACACGTCAATGTTTTGCATCTTTCTGAATCCCTTAGCTTGAAAATAAACCGATTTTATTGATGTTTGCTGAAATATAGGGGTTCTATGATATTGGGGCCTCACTGTAAACATGATTAACAGTTCAGAAAACAAAGCAAACTACTAAACCACAAAGATTTATGATGGTTTGATGCTTTTTTTAAGCTGTTTTATTTAAATTAAAATCAAACTGTTTGTTTGTCAGCAGAAAAGATAGAAAGTCTTCATCTTGATTAATTAGTGGAACATCTCCAAAATATTTACAGAAAAAATTACTGCAATGCATGATGGGAAAAACAATATTCTGAATTATTTTCAAAATAACATTTTTTTTTTTTACCAATTCTTTTTCATTTAAAACCATAAAGCTTCCAAAATATTCAATTAAGTGCAAGAAAAAACATTTCTAAAAAATAAAAAGAATATATCTTGGCATATCCTGTTAGGAATCACCACAACAAATTGGCTTTCCACACACTTGGTTAGCAGGTATCGTATTTTCTGGAGTATAAGTCACATCAGAGTATAAGTTTCAGAAGAAATCCGTCAAGCCCAGCGTAACGCTGTGTTCACAAACTGACCTCAAATCCGCGTCCACCGCCTCTTTTGATGCGTGTCGAACGCGCAATGCTTTTCCAAAAATGTTTTCATAAACTAGACGCCCCTGTCGCGTTTGGAAGTGGCTATTATCAAATTACTTGGAAGCCTTGACTGTAAGCCCAGATGATATTGAGAGATCAGGTTTATTTATTTTATAAAGTTCTTCAAAATCATAAGTTATCATGTCTCCATTGTTACAGCAATCGTTATCTTCTATACTGGCTAAACCAGAGGTCAGCAACCTTTAACAGTAAAAGAGCCATTTGGGCTCGTTTTCTACTGATCCAAACCTAGAAGGAGCCGCACTGATTTACGTTAGCTTTTAAGAAATTTGGATTTGTATTCATAACCTTCTTTTTGTTTTTTAAATAAATGTGAATGATTTCTATTTTTGGCACGAACATAAGCAAAAAAATATATAGAAAGAAACTATCATTTCTCAAAAAGGAATTTTTTTTACATTTTTAACTTTCGCAGCAAAAAAAGCTAGCTTGTTGCTTCATACTAGCTGAACTTCAAATTAGCGTAACTTTTCTCTGTAAATTAAATCAACCAAAAATTTTAGCATGTTGCTGAAATAAAAGCTAAACTCAAAATTAGCCTAAAACCCCCAGTAGATAAGAAGTTAGCTAAAAAATGTTAGAATATTGCTAAGATATTGGCTAAAATCCAAATTAGCATAAAAAGCTAAAAAAAAATAAAAATAAAAAAGCTAGCTTGTTGCTTAATTACTAGCTGAACTCCAAAATAGCCTAAAATTTCCTCAGAAAACTAACTTGGTCAAAAACGTTAGCATGTTGCTAAAATAGAAGCTAAATTCTAAATTAACACAAAAATTTCAGTGGACAACAAATTTGCTAGAAACATTAGCATTTTACTAAAATATTAGCTAAACTCCAAATTAGCATAACGTTTCTCAGAAAACTTAGCCAAAAACGTTAGCATGTTGCTAAAATAGAAGTTAAAATTCTAAATTAGCCTAAAAACCCCAGTAGGTAACACATTAGCCAAAGACGTTAGTATGCTGCCAAAATAATAGCTAAACTCCAATTTTTTTTTTTTTTTAATTTACTATTATTTTATTTTTCTTCAACCAGAGAGCCACTATGGAGAGATAAAAGAGCCACGTGTGAATCTGGAGCCGCAGGTTGTAGACCTGTGGCTAAAGTATGAAAAAAAAAACGGAAACTTTTTCTCTGGAAAATACGGTAGTTTTAGGTTCCTGACACAGGTTTGTATTTTATCTGGGCTGGGACCATCTATACAAAAGGCAACCATTTTTTGATTGGTTGTTGGTCTCATCTAAACCAAACATAACCTCCATATGTGAGAGAAAGAGCATCCAGAGAACGTAGAAGACGGACGGCTTCCCTTCGACTCTCAGAGTTGGATCAGATGCTGCATTTGTTGCACTTTGCTTCCTGAAGCCTCCCCAGCTTTGTTACTACATGTTCCTTGAAGGAAACGGCTAAAGAAAAACAAAGCGGGCATAATGCGAAGACAGGGAATCATTCCAACCTCTTAATTAGAATCTGGGTGGTGTTTACCAGCTGCTGCATTATTTGTAACCGTGACGTCACCTTCTGCTAATTCCCTGTATGCTTTAACGGCATCTTCATGAAGGAGATTGTCTAAGCCAAGAAAAAAGGAAAAACAAACGCCTTCTCCCAGACATGCTGCCTATTTGCTAATATGATTAACACCATGTTCTTTGGGATAATCCTAGCAAGCTGTAATGTCCTCACTGGTCATATGCCGGGGAGCGACAATGAGCTTTACCAACAAAAGAAAGCTTTACGCAGCGCACATGCTGCTGCAGAACCTTCCACAAACAACACAAAAGTGGACAAAAAAAGTCTCTCATGCCTGTTGCTTTTCTTCATTTTCCGCATGCACACATTATACCGCCACAGCACAGTTGCTGCTCGTGCTGCAGTTGCTATGGGAACACCTGCATCATCTATGAATATGATGAAGGAGTGTGGCAGGTGGAGACGGAAATGTTGCAGAAAAGACTAATTGTTGACTTTTTTTTCTCGAACATCTGCTTGGTAGAATTTTAAATCTTCCGTTTCGCTCCACTTAAAGATGAAGTTTAAGGGTTTGCAACAACTGTCACGTTTCAGTAAATATCCTTGCGAGGATGACCCGGTCCGTCTCAGCGGCGTCCAAGTTTTCCGGTGTGTGACAGAGGCACGGTTGGCCGTGCACCAGCAGCGTGACGTTCAACAACCCCGGCTTCTTCCAGAGAGTGGGAGGGATGCATATTCTGCTCAGCTTCCCCTCCATCCCAGCTGAAGTCGACACTTCACAAAAGGCAACACGAGGAACTGAAGTTTTTGTTTGTTTGTTTATCTCGTTTTTCAAATCTAAAGAAGATTTCAATAACTGCCTCCTTTCATTTGAAAGCTTTGTCTGAAGTTACCAGGTGATTTATGGGGGGAGATTATCCATCCAATCACCTGGAAAGTATTTAATGGAAGTGCTTGCCCTTCCCTCCGATGATGAATTCACAGATGGTTCGGTGTAGCGTACCATCTGCAGCACCAGCCTGGCAGACGTGAGCTCAGCCAATATGCTTTGGGGTTGCTCAATGATAAAGCAAGTGTCCTGATAAACCGATGACTGCCAGATTCACCACCTTTCTGTCATTTTCCTGTCAGTTTGAAATGTTCAAATGTTTTTCTTATCGATATGGTTTGATATGATATTTCTCAGTTGTAAGTTGGGAACGTTTTTTATTTTTGAGTTGGATTCATGTATATTTGGCAGTAATAAAATTCAAATTCATGAGATGGACTTAAAGATCTAAAATTCATTCCAGATCCACTATATAACCATTTCTCTCAAACATTGTTCACAATCTGTCTAAATGTGTGATAGTGAGCACTTTTGCTCTGCTGAGATAATCCTTCCCACCTCACAGGTGTGCCACATCAAGATGCTGATCGGACATCATGATTAGTGCACAGGTGTGCCTTAGACTGCCCACAGTAAAAGGCCGCCCTGAAATGTGCAGTTTTGTCTCACAGCAAAATGCCACAGATGTCACAAGTATTGAGGGAGCCTACAATTGGCATGCTGACAGTGCACACCTGTTATTATCTGGTGCTTACTAGTTACTATCTGGCGCGTACCTGTTATTATCTGGTGCTCACTAGTTACTATCTGGCACTTATTAGATACTCATTGGTGCACATCTGTTATTATCTGGTGCTCACTGGTTACTATCTGGCGCGTACCTGTTATTATCTGGTGCTCACTGGTTACTATCTGGTGCTTACTAGATACTATCTAATGCACACCTGTTTATCTGGTGCTTACTGGTTACTACCTGGTGCGTACTTGTTATTGTCTGGTGCTCACTAGTTACTACCTGGCACTTACTAGATACTTATTGGTGCACACCTGTTATTATCTGGTGCTCACTGGTTACTATCTGATGCACATGAGATATTATCTGGTGCTAATTAGATACTATCTGGTGCGTGCCTGTTATTATCTGGTGATTACTATCCAGCCCTTATCTTTGCTGTCCCTTTAGGGAAGGGGTCTCAAACTCAATCAAACAGGGGCCAAAATCCAAAACACACCTTAGGTCGTGGGTCCAACAGGATAGATATTTATTAAACACTCTAAAACTACATTTTTAACCCTTCCGCTCTCCTTGGTTTGTTTACTAAAAAGTGGGATCATCAAGACAAGATGGTGCGCTGAACTTTTTTTATCTTTGATTTTTGAGTTTCACTTAGGTCCATGGCAGACATAAAATCCTGTCCATCTTTGTCCGCATTTATCATGGAAGGAAGTCAGATACAACCCTTAAAGAACCCAAGTAAAATGAAGCATCTTGAATCAAAAACGTTATTTTAACCTACAAAGACTTAAAACAATATTAGAATTTAAAATCTACTACTTTCATTTCCATCTTCCTCTTTTTCTCTTCTTCATTCTGCATTCTGAACAGCTTTATAAACCAGAGGAGGATCAGTCTCTGCTCTCTCTGTCCTGGACCTCGTTTGGCTCGGTGAGCTAAATTTGGTGAAACTCCCAACAGAGACGCGTCCTGGTCTCTCGGCTTCCTGCCTGATTTGAGTGCGTTTGAACACGAATCAACAAGTTGTCTCTCTCGAGTGATCAGGCAGGTCTTTCATTCACACAGAGGGTTGAATAGAGATGAGAGTGAGAGGTTTACGCCGGATTAACAGAATAAAGAGTCGTCTCTGAGGGATGAAACAATAGCTATGGGTTGAGATTCATATAAATGTCGAAGAGGAGCGGCCATTTATCAGCTGCAGATATCAGCCACTTATCTCTTTCATGGTGGACGTCTGCTATCACCAGCACTTTCTAATTTCCAGCACAGCCCGGCTTTCACCGGAGGTTCCCGTTTCACAAATCAGCGGGCCTGTTGAGCATCTCAGACAAATGGACACAATTTCAGGAGGCGCACATGGTGGGAGCACCTCGCCATCCATCGCGTGTGGCCCTCTGTTTACAGCCACTCTGATGCCTCACTTCCATACCAATGGGAAGTCCAACAGATGCAGAAGAAAACATTGTATATATTTAACTAAAGGTCCAGAAGAAAATATAGGGCAAAAAAATGATTTTTTTTTTAATCGGAGTGTTGTCGATAGATTTTTATCATTAATATGTTTTCGTTGTTGACTAAGACGTCCGCTTTTGTGATTTATTTAAAGATTTACAGACATATACTGCATATTGGAGTAAATAAGTATCCGTCATCCCAGTGTTGGGTTCATTTGACGAGTGAGAGATAGAAAATACAAAGAAAACCAAGCATCCAACTGTGAATTTTGATCCACTATTCATGCCAAATGATTTCTAAACGACTAAGATTTCTTGTATTTATCACGTTTTATTTTGAAATGACAACAGAAGTTTTTGTTTTAAAACCTGAACCTTTTTCTGTCTTTTTGGGGCAACGCGGATGCATTATTTTACTGGAAATAGACGTGACAGAGACAATGTAAACATTTCAAGTCAACTCCGACCAGCCCGACCAGTTTTTAGTCTTTCCCATGTTCAATTCAATTCAATTTTTTTTCTATAGCCCAAAATCACAAAGAATTTTGCCTCATTGGGCTTCATGCAGGTAATTTTACAGTTGCAAAAAATAGTCATGAAACATGAAAGAAAGATCACTAAAGGCTAAACAGACTAAATAAACTGGATATCCCTGCTCTTAGACCCTCCCTCTCGGTAAGGAAAAACTCCCAAAAAAACCTGAATCAGGAAAAACGAAGAAACCTTAGGGATTCCCACATGAGGGAGAGATCCCATCCCAGGACGAACAGGCGATACCAGAACTGGTAAGGGAAAATTAGCTTCTAATTAGCTTCAAAAACTAAGTATTTGAATAGTTGGAGAGTTTGGACTCTTTGGACAGGTGTCTTTCGGACAGGTGAGCAGTTCAAACACGAGTCTTCATTTCAGGTGACAGATTGACTAGAAGAGTCTACCTGGTCTGTGTGAACCACAACTCTCACTGGTTACCACTTATATTCCACAATAAAATGCATAACACATCTTTAAAGTTGATTTTCTATCTCTTTCTGTTTAAATGAATGACAGTAAATTTCCTTCTAGGTTGACAAAGCAACAAAATCCATACTTGATTCCTCTACTGTAGCTAAAAACATCAACAGCAACTTTTACGATTGTTCCATTATGATTCAGCGCGGTGCAACAATGCGTTGGATCTGATTGAGTGATTCTCTCCATGTCTGGGGTCTCATGGCTATGGATTGTGCAGATTAGGGGGCTTAACTTCCCCACAATTCTTTTTGAAAGAGTTTTGTTCTTCTTGACAAGCGCTCCCAGAGGTCCCTTCTCTGTGGTCTGCCCCCCCGGCCGACGTCTAAACGGGAGTTCAGCTGCAACCTGAAGACGCTCCGGCCTCCAGTGACATCAGAACCCGAACGCCATTTTTATTATCGTCCGAAGGAACAATGCGGCATCTGGTGCCGGCATCGTAATAGGTACAACATTTCTGCACTTCAGAAAATCAATACGCAGCTTTGTCAAGAGAGCTTGTAATGTGTGCTTGCTGGGCCAAAGGCTCTTTTGCCTCCATTTCCACTATCCTTGCGTCCCCTCCCTCTCTACAAAGAGCCTAAGGTGTTTCTGAGTACATTTCCCTGAACCTGAGATAAAAGGCTGGGGTAGAAAATACTGATGGACAGAAGGGAAAAGAGGGCCGGCAAAAACAAAAGGGGAGATTAAACCCCGGACTGCAAGGCCAGGCACAAAGGAAAGCCATTTTTCTTTTTCTAATTTGCCTCTCTGTTTCCAATTCGTGCTACTGTCTAATTGAATTTACCTTGTTTCATAATAATATCTCATCCAACAGGAGCGGAAGTATACTTCAAATGGGAATGAGTGTATTTTTTTCCCAAGTGTTTGCCTGGAGTCAACAGATGACTGCCGCGCTTGCAGGAGGCAGCTAAGTACTTCAGCTATTTAGTTTATGACTTCCTGTTGTCCTCCACCTCAAATTATGGACATTAATGTCGGAAATGTGGCTGTGTTGCATGAAGGGATGCAGCCCTCCATCTTCAAATCATATTATTCTGTTTATAGTGGCAGCAGAACAAAAGACAGGTGAACTATTGGACTAGTTCTGGACTCCAACAAGTTTCTTCAAGTCATATTTAAGACCTTTTTAAAGCTAATCATGTCAAAAATTCACCAATTTAGTAGACTATTTTCCATTTCATTAATTATTTCCTGTTTTATTAATTTATTTGCCATTTTTTTATACTCTCATTGCTTAAATTTGAAATATTAGAGAAAAAATTACATTTTCTGACCAAAACTGTTGCTTCTTATCTTTAGAGTTCTTCTTCTTCATGGGTATTCAGCGTATTAGTGCATAACAATTGGTTTTCTCCATTTTTATTTACGTATTTTGACCAAAATTGTCTTAGTTGAACAAAAAATATAACTGAAACAGCTGAATTTACAGCAGCACAATTTTTTTAAACTCAAGGACCAAAATTCCTGACATTTGAATGACTTTTTAACAGATTATTTTCAAATCCATAAACTCAATGCTTTTCAAAGACTTTTTAAGACCCAGCAGGAACCCTGTAGTTTTACAGTAGAAGACGTGCATTAAAAAAAAAAAAAAAACCTGAAAATGACAAACATAGATTTAGACTCACTGCATAAGTTTGCTAAACTTATATTTCAAAATCTGTCCAGCATCTGCGGTTAAACAACAAACTTCACTTCCAGTTTGGGAATCGTCTGTTCAAAGGTTCAGTCGGGAGATACTTAAAGTTTTTCCAGGGATGAATGTTGGTGAATCTGGGGTTAAGAAGAGCTGAAAGAGCTTTTAAGCCAGTTACATTTGCGCAGGAATGTTTTATTTGTGATCCGGTTCCCTAGGAGTCTGAGATGAAACCACCCCGAGTCTTCTTCAATGATCTGACTCAGGGTTAAAGCTTCTGTCCTAAAGACTCACTCCAATGAAATTGTGCTTTTGGTGATGAGTGTTTGTTTTTTCAAATCGTACTGAATCAGGATCAGACGAATAAAATTCTATTTCAAAAGATCGTAGGTAGAATATTCACAGGGCGGGCCTTAAGATCGCTGCCCCGCCCCCTCTTGTACGACTGGATAGTTCTAATGTTGCCCTGGTAATGTTGGGTTGGGGGTGTGAGGGGCTGTAAGCTAGCAGGAGAGAGTGTAAACAGAGGGGGACAGTGAGGGGGAAAGCGGGCGGGGTTACTCCGCCCACAACTCAGAGATGAATTTCTAATAAACGACTGCCGTTCTGCACAAACTAAGTCAGAGAAAAAGACAAGTTTTTTTTTTTTTTTTTGGCTAAAAACAGCATAATTGTAGTTAAAAGAGCATTGAGAACAATTTTAGAATAGTTCAAAAGTTAATCACAGTGAGATTTTAATGATTCATTCACACCAGACGGAATTCGCACATCAAATTTGAGTCTGCCGCCTCTCTTTTGATGTGCATCAAATGTACTGCTCGACGCCTACGTTTACCCCCAACTCATTCTTGCTCCCGACTCGTCGCATATTGACGTTTGGTTAAGGACCCTCCGCGTCGCTTTTTGATGCTTTGGGTTTCCCCGACTCGTCGTTTCTTCGTTTGTTCGTAAAATCAAGGGTCCGCATCTCTCAGTGAGAGACGCAGTACCCTAACCCAGTACTAGTACCCTAACCCGGCAACGGACGTGGTGCTGGATGCAGTTCTGGACCCAAACCGGTACCAATACTGGGTTTGTGTACCGGTGCACTCCACGTTTCAGTACTGGACCAGTTCCGGTTAGCGGCCTGGATGTTGGAGACGAGGCTTGGGTGGTTTTCAAATTTTAACACTGTCGATATTTCTGCACATTTTACCACCGTATACTGTATTTCTGTGACTTAATTAAGAACTTTGAAAGCACCACTTAAGTGGCATTCTCAAACTGCTGCGTTTGCCTCGACTGTAGGAAACAGAATTTCAAACACAATTTATCAAAACAGTAAAATTAAATGGTTTAATTTGCCATTTTTATTTTAAAGCAATGCAACGAATAGTTTGGAAAAGTATGTTTATAAAATGTCCAAAAGAGAAAAAAATACATTTTCAGCCTGAGCGACAAACTTCACCAGCTCTGCCAGAACCTAGGCGACGGAACTTTGCTAACTCGGCTGGTAGGCAGCTAGCTAACTACGCTGTCCACCAGGTCGCTGACTAGCAAAGCGGAAGCGATCGCTCCAGCTCCATTAGCTCTGCAACAGGCTGGTGACCCGTCCAGTATCTCCCCTTCGCCCAACAGTAACCCGGACAGTCCCCACTAGAGATTTTAGGCCTCATGTTAAGAGTTTTACAGGGTCCAATGAGTTGATGAAATATCACTGTTTCCTGATGACATCTGTGGACCCCCCCCCTCCTACAATCAGCCCCCTTTATGGTGCACCTGGTCACCCTGTGGCCCCCACGGGTTAAGAAAATTAAATGGAAGTTTAGGGCGAAAATCCTCAAATCGAGCGGCCATATTGGATTTTTTTCTACCCTTTGATGGACAACATCACGCTCCCAAAAATACTCAAATCCCAACAGCATAGAAGCAGTGAGGGAAGATTTACTTAATAACACATCATTTCTGCTATTTAAATGTAACATGTTTTATATTTTAAACAAATTAAGGAGATATTTTCTTTTGCATCCAGCTCTATGATCTGTGAAGGATGCTGAGCGACTCCCAGGAGTTTTCAGGTTTCCGCGGTTGATCGTCTCGGCCGCGATGGGGCTCACGGCGCGACACATTCGCTCTCCTCATTAAATTGTTTTCTTAAAAAAACTTGCTAATATCAAAAGTCTCACACGTGCAATTAACTTGCAGCAAACAGCCAGATCAGAGGGGATAATCGGCGCTGATAAATTCATCTCTGCAGTTTCAGAGCGTGAAAAACGGACCGATGGCGGATTCTTGACGCTCGGAGGTTTCCATGAGATTAACTTTAAACCTCGCCAGAATTCATTTAACATTTCGGTTTTGGTGTAAACGGGGTGTGGGAAGTTATTTTTCTGATCTTTCCTCTAATCCCGTGTAGCGTCGAGCTGCAGCTCGCACTCCCAGGGAAAAAAAGAACATTGGCCGGGATTACTGCAGAGGAGTAACAGCTCTGCGCTTTGTTGCTTTAGAGGAAAAATTAATCGTGTTCTAATTCATTTGATGCGACTGCTAGAACAAATCCACGCAGATTTCTCAAACGCTGGCAGCCTCTTTTTCATTCAAATTGTTATATTTTTTTTTTTCATGCAAGCTCAAAAAATAAAGAGCCTTACCTTTAAGTAGACGTTAAGTGAAGATGTCACACAGCAGGAAGCAGACATGTGAAGAGAAGAAGACAGAAAAACGTTTATGGAATTGCAAAAAAATGACCACATTTTATTTAAGTGTTGCAGATTTTGCTCCATTTTACTTTGATTTTTTTTTTAAAGTTTGGGATTAAAGCAGCCAATGAAATGCTATTCTCCAAAAGATGAATAATCAGAGCTTCCAGGAGAACACAGTCATCACAGAGGAGGTCCATCTTAGCTCCACATTCTTATCTGGATCCACAAAAAACTAAGTTTTTTTCCTCAGTTGGCTGCTTTTTCATTTCACTAAAACAGAGGCGGTAATGCATATTTCACAGCAGATTTGGAGTCACGGTTTGGAATATACGGCGCTGGCTTATCCCAGGTTCCTCAGACAGAACACAAATAGAAAAAGAGAGCAAAAAAAAAAAAAAAACAAGGTTTGTGAAGCAGATAAGACAGAAAAAATAAACCTCAAAAGAATGTCCAGCCATTCCTCTTTATTTTAGAAAAACAAAACCTCTGTTAAACAAAAGAACATGTGTTTGTTTAAGGTGTGAGGATGACAGCTCTTACTGATGGGATGTAAATTTGGGGGCAAACACTGTCAGGGGGGGAAACCGCAGAGACACCTGCCTGTGGTTGAAAGACGCCCAGAGGTCAAAGGAAAACCATCATTATTCAAGAGGAGGGTTCAAACCTTTTCATCACAAAATATGACAAAAAAAAAAATCACCAAAAAGATGGAAGGAGAGTTTCTTTTTCCTCTGATGTCAAGCTGAGGATGGTTTCTTTTCCTCACACATGATTTGATCTCGATAAACGGTCCATGAACACAGAAAAGACAAACTTTATGGTGATACGGTACAGTCTGATGTTTTTCCTCTTTAAATGGATGCAATCTTGACATATATTATTGAAAACTGTCATTTAAAAGTATAAATATGAATGAAAACGCATCGTAACAGGAAAATGTTTGTTTTATTAGCAAAATAAAAAATGTCTTTAACATAAGCGCTCCAAAGACTAAAAACCTTTTAAGTTGCAAAAAAAAAAAAGCTTTTTGTTTCATTTTATTTATCTGTTTTCGTTATCTTTTTATTGACAATAAAGGCTTTTTATTCTATTCTGACTCTGATTCTATTCTTATTCCAATTCTGACTGAAAGTAATTTGATTTTGGGAAACTACTTGTAATTCTCTCCAACACGTTTGACTCACATTCAGTCACGTGTTGAAAATCCGTCCTCTACTTTCCTAAAGCATCTGCGCCCAGAACTACATTGAAACCTCCAAACTAGCAAAGCTAATGAAAAACAAATTTGAAAAGTTTATTTTTGCAAAAAATAAAAATTAATAAAAAAGAGCCAATGACAAAACAGAATTTGACTTCAAAATAAAAGAAAGCTGGGTTACATTTGAGTTGAGATGCTGTAAAATGTTGATAAAGATAGTTCATATTTATTTTCTTGTAAATTTCCGACTTTCAATCCTGTAAATTTACTTTTTGTTTTTTCTGGTAAACGTACAACTTTTAATTTAGTAAATTTACAAAATAAAAGTCGTACATTCACCAAAAAAAAATCATAAATTTAGTCTATAACTTTTTAAGTCACAAATATACGACTTTATTCTCGTAATTTAACAGTTACAACTTTTTCTCATAAAGTTACATTTTTTATTTTGTAGATTTACGACTTTTTATGTTGTAAATTTATCATTTTAAAACATAAATTCACAAGGAAAAAGTCCTAAATTTAGTCTATAACTTTTAAAATCATAGATATATGACATTAATCTCATAATTTAACAGTTACAGCTTTTTTTCTCCTAATCTAAGATGTAATTTAAAACAAAAACATTTATAAACTGGCCTTAATGCTCTGTCGTAAGTTGTTTAATTGCAGCTATTTGAATTTTTGCTCTTTTTTTTTTTAAATGTTGGATAACTAATCTGTCACCTGAACTGCATTTTAATAAAATAGTGTCTCTTGTATCTGTTTGAGTTCTCAGTATTTTTTTTTTTTTGCTGTTTTTTCTGTAAAGATTAGCTTTCCTGCTTCTCTTGGTCTGTCATTTGGGTTCTCCCCATCCTTTAATTCCTAAAATCTAAATAATCTTTTCAAAATGTGGCCATTTTGTGATCATCATTTGACACTTTTTTTTTTGCAACTCTACTTCTCCCTGCAGCAAAGTGTCATAACAGCTTTTCTTGGTCACCATGGAGACGAGTCCTGAAATATGCAGATGAAGTCCCACTTCAGCTGTTAGGGGACTTTCTGCCTCACAGGGAAGCGGTGCAGCAGCATCGGTGTCCAATAAAGCGGAGAGCCTGCGAGCAAACACCTGTATGTGACGAACCAGACTGGCACCAGGACCGCTCAAGTGAGGAGTTTTTCCAAAACAAATGCCAATTTCTACATTGGAAGTATTTTTTCCAATAGATAAAGACCAAAATGATGCGTATAAATTAAGCCTCGTCTATGCATTTTTAAATAATAGGCAATATGCAGACGGAAAGGGTGGAATTGGGGGGGGAAAAGAAAAGAGAAGTGCTGAAACAACCGCCGCAGGCAATCTCTCAGTTTAATTCAGAAAAATTAGCCTTGATGAATCCGCCGTCGTCAGCAGCTGCTTCGCATCCTCTGGGGTCCAGTCGTTCTGAATAAAGCTATTTTAATGCAACTTGAGCGGGATTCGGACAGATTAGGTTCTGTATTCACGGTGGAGGTCCGGACCGTGGCGGAATTTTTATTCTTTAAAGATTTAAAACGGGCTTCCTGTCAAATTCTTTTTCAGAAAATATACTTTGTCAAAACTCGAAATGATCAGTAAACAAGCTCATAGAGACAAGCCTTGCACCGCGTCTATAAATAACTTTAGTTGCAGTTAAATGGCTGCGTGGCTCTGACACTTTTTTTTTCCTCTCAGCAGCAGCAGAATTTCAGAATATTTTAAGTGAACTCACTGCTGCCTCTTGGCAAAAGTGCTGCAACAGTTTGAGAGTAAAAAAGGTGGAATTGCAGCATCTTTGCACCACAGATGAAGGTGAGAAACCCGTGATCACACCACTTCACTGGAACGGCGGCGGCGCCGGCCTGTGGCTCCCTCTCAACATATTGTTTGCCGTTTCCTTTGAATCTGGTCGTCATCTTTATGGTTAAAGCCGCCAACACGCGGCGATCGCAGCGAGAGCCGCTTCAAAGGAGCATCGACAGGTTCCGTCACAAATACAAGCGTCTCCGTTCATGTATGATTACATGGAGAAATGAAAGACGTTTTACAGTTTAACCAGCTTGTCAGAATCTAAAAACAGAATATCTTAAGGCTCCTCACCACATATAGAGCGGCCAAAAGCATAAAGGACCAAAACTGTGTCTAGATTTTTCTAAAGTAGACGCAGACGGCGCACTCTTTCTAATGTACCAACCCTGGTTTCTAAGGACAGTAACTGCAGTAATACACTGGATTCTAGCGGAGAGGGGTGCAGCGTCTGACCGTCCCAGTGACACATCTAACTGCGTAATTGATCCAACAAGTGAATATGCTAGCAGAGTGATGCAAATGTTGCTGGAAATTTAAATAACAAAAAAAAAAGAAAATTATCACCAGTAGGGCTGGGATTAATCTGAATCAATTTACACTTAATAAATCAATAATCAATACGATAGAGATCGATTTGGCACTAGAGTTGCCACAAATGATTATTTTAATAGTCGATTAATCACCGATTATTTTTCCCGATTAGTCGACTAATCGTGTCATGCGCAAACTGGATGTAAAACACACATCTAAACCATCATTAGCTTTGAACTAACTAAAAACTAGATATAAACAACAACCTGCAATAATGGTAGTGTGAATGTTGTAGGCTAAAATTGATAGCTGAAGATGCTGAAATTGATAACCAAAATTGCTGAAGCTAAAAGCCAGCCGAAACTTTAGCTAAACCTTAAAATGGCTTAAAAATCTTTAAAAAACCCTAAATTAGCCAAAAATAGCTAGCATGTAGCTGAAAATTAGCTAAACTTCAAATTAGCCTAAAAAGACTGTAAAAGATTCAAAATTAGCCAAAACAGCTAGCATGCAGCTGAAATATTCGATAAACTACCAAATAGTCAAAAAAACAGAAACAATCCTAAATTATCCAAAACAGCTCGCTAAAATATTAGCTAATCTCAAAATTAGGCTGAAAAAAATGATAAAAATCCTAAATTAGCTAAAAAAGCTATCATGTAGCTTAAATATTAACTAAACTCCAAAATAGCCTAAAAACCTTAATAAATGGCAAAATAATCCAAAAAGCTAACAGAATGCTAGTATAACTTTCAACTTTACTACACTCTGACTCCATATAATATAAAGTAACGACTAATCGACTATTAAATTAGTCGTCGACTATTTTAATAATCGATTAGTCATCGATTAGTCGACTAATCGTAGCAGCCCTATTTGGCACGTAAAGCTAAAATCTGCTAGATTAATGCTAACGCTTAATGAAATTTCCCATAGGACGGCTAACGCTATCGCTCGGTCGATCTCAACATACATTGCTGACTAAATGAACATCTTTATAAACTCACCGGCAGGAATTTTCAAAACTTTTCAAAACGTCTATTCTTCTTCTGGGATAATGTGTAATGCTCTAGAGCAATCGCCACCTAGTGGTCAAACTGAAACGTCCTCCAGGAGAGGCAGAACAATGTTTACTATGTTAATGATCTGAAGATATTTGTTAGAACTTCTACTTTAGAGAATCCATTGAACACTGTATGATATTAACAATCTCAATATTTTACTAATAACTTTTACAGTATCTGAACTGGATCAGATTAATATGAAAATCTTCAAAATATGTAGGAGATTATTAATGTATTTCTAAACAAATGTGTCTAATTGTGTGAACTCAAAATTGAATTGAAGAATCGAAAGAATAGAAAAAATCTGAATCTAATCGTATCTGGAAATATAATCGATACCAGCGCTGTTAAAAACAATGATCCTCTAATGTTAACAGGCTGAAAGTTTATATGGTTCATCATTAACAATAAATTATCTAAAATGTGAAATTAATTCTAAAGCAGCATTAGGAATTTTTATTTCTACATTTATTGTTCTTTAAAGCGAGAAGGTAATTTAATATACTTTGTATTCTAGTTCTTAAGTGGAGTTTTGTTTATTAATTACCTTAAAATGTTTTAAAGATTTATTAGTGTTTATTGATAAAGGGTGTTAAACAAACATATTGTGTTTTGAATTGTTCTAAAAAATGAAAATGTATATTTATTTTAAAAATAGTAATAATCATAGATTATTAAGGTAATATATTGATTATTGCAAAGTCCAGTATTATAGAATAAAAACAGAGTAGATTTGTAAAGCTGAACACATTCTGTACAGGAGAGACAGTAAAGGGGGGATTGATTGACAATGATAGCAGCCAATCAGGATGAAGTAAACTGGAAGAAGGTAGGAAGATCGCATGAACAACCAAAAGTGAACCTAGCGAGGAAATTCCAAAAAGAAGGATTGAGTCCTCCTTTCCCATTAATCGATTTTGTGGTTTATGGCTTGAATTCCTGCTTAGTTCAGTGAAAAGACGCAACAAGTTCAGTCGTGACATTTTCAAACTGCTGCATATTCCAAAGTCAGCCATCAGTGGTATTATGGGAAAGTCAAAGTGGCAGACCACGTCCTCTCAGAGCGATGACAGCGCATGCTGAGGCGCACAGAGGCCTCCGACTGCCTCGGTCAGTCACTGCGGAGCTTCAAGCTCTTCAGCAAACTTCCGATCAGCTGGAGAACAGAGCGGAGAGAACTCCGCGGCATTTAAGCCCGACATGGTGCGGAGTCGGAAGCTTTGGCGTGAACTCTACGGACTCTACAGCAGAGACGATGAATCTGATCCTTAGGAAGTACGAACTATTAAAAAGTAATTATAGTGAGTCAAACTCATTCATTCTACTCCACAGTACCACCTCATTGAAGCGGTGACCGGGTTCACACATTTGTGTCTTTTGGACACTTTAGTGAAAACGATTCAGGAAAAAATGGAGCAGAGTTCTGACCCTGGGAGTCCGTTTCAAACCCGAATGTCACACCGATTCTGTCAAATCCCAACAGTGCCGGGAGAAAATGGGACAAGAGGAGGCAGTCAGAGCTCAACAGCCAGTGAGACCATGCTGACCTATTTGAGAAAGTGATGGAGAACGAGCCTCATTTATGTAAAAATATGCTTTTTCTGAAAACTGGAGTTAGTCGGAAATATTTCTGTGCTTCAACAAACTATGAAAACAATCGATACAACTTTTATAGAACAAAATTCAGCATCTTTAGATATACTTATGAACCAAAAACCCAAGTTGAATCGTCATTGTGTCTACAGACATTTAAGACATTTTTTAAAGTCACCCTCCCATGAAAACCATGTATTTTGAGGGTTTTTTTTTTTTTCAGCTGAGCTTTAAAAGCCACGCCCCCTCAGAGGGATTTTGAAAACAGGCTTCAGATCAACATGAAAAATGGCTTTTTAAGATATTTAGGTTGTGGGATTTTGGTTAAAAACTTCTTAATCATAATTAAAACACTATTGGGAACCTTTTTTTTTTTTTTTTTTAAATTTTGGCGGACTTTCAGACTTTTTTAAGAAGATCTGAAATCTAATTAAATGCCAAGAAAACCATAAATAAGTCTCTCTGGAGGATAAGTCGCACTTTTGGGAGAAAAGTCTGATGTTTCAGGGCAAATGTGCCAAGCCCAGCTTAAAAATAAAACAATATATGTCTTTACGATAATAAAAATCGTTTGATCTGCATAAAAAAAATATCAAAACAATCAGATTCTCTTCCATGTTTCTTCTTCCTGTGCTGTCAGTAGCAAATACTCTGATACAGCGCTCTCTAGTGGTTGTTAGAGGAAACAACCAGTTTTTCACTAGGAAAATCATTAAAATATGAGCCTATTTATGTCTCCTGACAGTCAGATCTCTGAGAAATGCGTACATATTCCACGACTTTGGAAATATCGTGCATAATATACGAGAAACACGGTTTTTGCGTGCATATAATACGTACGGTCCTGCACGGTCCTTAATGTGTTTAAATCCCTTTTCCACATTTGACACATTCCCTGGTGGATACATGAGCATAGAAAACAAACGTACAGTTTGCTTATAGAACCGTAAACGTAATCCTAACCTTAACCAGCAGTTTCCACATGATCAAAAAGAAACCTAAAAACCGTGCATATGATACGCCGTTGCAACCCATTCAGAGCAACAGCGTATCACATGCACGCAAAACCCGCGTTTAGCGTATATTATGTACGGTATTTCCAAGCTGCAAAGTCGTGGAATATGTACGCATTTTACTGCCAACGGGTTGCTCCGGAATACAAGTCGCATGTGGACGGATAAAACTAATAGAGTAATAAAAAAAACTGCAGAAAATACTCCAGAAAATACTGGGTAAGTTTAGTCTGACGAGTCATAAAACACGGTGTTTTGACCAGTTCACGTCCTGATGACTCCTAGAAAATGTATATGTTGTGTGTTGGATAGAGAAAGTCATCACAAAAACAAAATCAGATTTTTAAGACAATGTAAAATACTTTATATCAGTTATGAATCTAAATACTGTTATAAAGACCGTTTTATAAAGACCATTAAAGGATCTGTCACTCTCTAGTGGGCTTTCCTCTGTCCAGAAGTCGCACAAATCCGTACAACAAAAATATTATTTGGACATCTTTACTCTTGCTGAGAAAACAAATAAGACGTCTCTCCTAATCTCGGCTCGTGTGACATGAGGTTTTTTAAGCTGCTGCATGATTTTGCTCAGCTTTGACTTGGTTGGAATCTCCTGCAGTCATGATGGGACCTGGTTATCATTCGTTACACACTGCATGCTTATGCAAGGAAACGGGTAAATTAAAACAAACTAGACTTTATTAAAGTATGCATTTTCACCTGAGGGAGTCAGAAAAAGACTTCATCTTCTCTACCCTTGACTTTACTGTAAATTGAAGAGATCCAACTGTGGAAGGAGTTATTTATCATCTTCTGTAGTATCAGAATATGTCTTTTTTTTTTCCTGTTTACCCCCGTTAGCAGCTGAACACAAACACTATGATTAATAAGGCGATGATTCATAAACCTTGTGGATGAGTCATGCTGGAGTTCTCGTACAGTAACCCCCCCGCGGCCGCCGCCGCCACATACAGACACCCAGTCATGGATGGCGGATCCAGTGACCTTGGAAACAGGCAGGCGATCCGTTTGGAAAAGTGGGAAAGTGCTTTATCACTAGTTTAGCCCGGGACGTGACAAACACACTGTCGGGCAGGAGAGTGAGAAATTGATTTTTCTGGAGAGTAAACAACATCTGACCATTGAATTTCTGTACACAAATGAATCTCTCACGCCCGCTCACATCCTGAAATATCAATAAATGGACCAAGCGCGGGGTCCGGCAGCAGCCTGCCCGGAAAAAGATGACGCAGGAAAAGGGTCGCGCATAGCTGGGAGCGCAAAATCCATGATGCCTCTTTAATGTCTTCTGCATTCATTACAGTTATTGTATGTCAAATTATTATAGTCATTGTACATTCATGCATTTGCATCAGGTGGGGGGAGGGGCAACCTTAAGCAAAACCAATGATGACACGGTTGATAAACTCAGACAACGTTCAGCCTGTAATCAATACGCTTTATTTGTTCATTTGCTGCCCCTTTACACAGCCAAAAAAAGGGGGAGGAGCCAGAAAAGGGAAGTAGTCTCTGTTTGCAACTGTAAGGCAGATCGACTCCTGATTTGGTTTCTCCGGTTGGTACTATGTGGTACTTGTTAAATCTATGATAACTTTCTTAAAACATCACATGACATAAATTAATTTAGTACGAGAGTACTGATAAGTTAAGACGTATATTTAGTATCTAAAACCATTTGCTGTCAGTTCAGTTGCCTTTTTTGCAAATTTGACGCCGCCATGTTGAGCCAGTCAGTGAGCAGTGATTGGTCAACGTTTCTATGACAACCACTCTCACCAATCGGGAGTGAGCTTGTTGGAAGTCCACACCCCTACCACTTGAAACTGGACAATGCAAAATCTGTCAAATGTTTCTAATGTTGGATACGTGGGCCAGGATAAATGTATTGAAAACTCTAAAATTAAATTCTTTTAAAACTTTAACACCATGATTTTTTTTAATAATTATGAACTGGAAATGAAAATACTAGTGTGAATGAACCCTGAAGATGCTAGTGCTGATGGCTGAAGATGGTGAAATTGATGGCTAAAAACACTGAAGCTAATAGCTGAAAACGCTGAAGCTGAAAGCTAGCTAAAATATGAGCTAAATGCCAAATTAGTCTAAAAAAATAAAAATTAGGTTAGCCCAAACAGCAAACATGTAGCTAAAAACTAGATAAACTCCAAAATAGCAAAAAAAACTTTTTTTAAAAAGCCTAAATTAGCCAAAACAGCTAGCATGTAGCTGAAATATTAGCTAAACTCCAAATTAGCTTAAAAAATCTTACTAAATGCTAAAACAGAATGCCATTTTTTTTACTTTAAAACAGTAACTCTTTAACATAATTATGAATAATAAAAAGGGAGGAATATTATTCCAGAATAAATCGGCTTAAACGTTAATAATTACCTGGAGGGCCGGATCCGGCCCACGGGCCGTGACTTTGACACGTGACTTAAATGGACAACCCCACTGCTAAACTTGGACATTAGCTGATGCGATGCGTTTCGCACATTGAAAAATAAAAGATCTAAAAGGATTACAACTGAATTAAATATGGGTTAGCTGGTCTGTGATCGACAAAATCTTTAAATCAAGTTTATAAGTGCCAGTCATGAGGAACTCATCAGTTTTGTGAATTGTGATTCATTTCTACACATCAGTTCTATCTATTATGCCAAATAAAGCCAATAATCCAGAGATGTTTAGTATTTTACAGTAACTTCACATTCCATTCTCATATTTCCAGGCAGAGCCGGAGGGCGTTACTCCCAGTTCCTCTTTGTGACATTCAAAAAAAAATGGAAACTTGGAGAAACGAAAAACTATTTATTAAAAAGCGTCATGAAATCTTTGATCTGAATGTACGACTGCATGCATACTAAGTGAGCCTTTATCAGAAGTGAGTCAATCTTTCTCCGAGCTCAGACTGTGAAACATGCTTTGGTTTTGTCAAAGTAGTAAAGTTTGATGAAGGGATTTCCGTTTCATATTTATACCAGTTTTGCAGGCACTCTTTCTCAGTCACTAAACCTACTGATGTCGAGTGGCTCTGCGGGGTTTTGTGATTAGGCCTAAGGGTGGAGATGAGCTTACTAAAATAATAATTTTAAAAAAATGGAGTCTCCCTACAGTCAGTTTTCTCTGGCAAAGATTGAAAACTCAACACAGCAGCTGAACAAATGACCTGAATGAGTAAAATAAATGATGGGAAAACTGAAACTAGAAACATAAATGCCAAAAATATTTGTCATGGAAAGTTTAGAAGAGTCAATTATTTCTGACTGAAGTTTAGAATTGAGTCTGTGCTTATGTAGTGTTTGATGGAACCTTCTAGCAAAATACATATGAATCCATTACAATAATGTTAAAACCTTAGTCACATGTGCCCACAGGGGGGGTTGACCTGTTCCGGTGCTGAGAGTTTTTAGGTTCTACAAGACCAGGATCTACAAGTGTCTGGAATAACCCAAAGTTAAAAGATTTCCCTTTTTTCCCCCCTTTATTAGAAATGCAAAAGCCTTCAACATGCATCCCAAATAGAAACTATCAAAATATAATGAGTCCAATAGTTGAGTTAGATTCACCCTGAAGACAGAGGACTCAATTCTTTAGAAAGAGTTGTCCAGTAAGAGTGTTTTTCCTGGATTTTTTAACTGAAGTGTTTTCACCTGTAAAGATTCAGTTACACGCTAGTCGAAAAAAATAAAGTCAGAGATAAGTGAGGAATGTAATTTTTGTCAACTATTTTTAAGAGAATAACGGAAAATATACTTAATTGTGGTATATCCTGATATATTTTGCAGCCACCTAGAGTGCCTCCTGGTGGAGGGGGTGCCAAATTGCAGCGGTTATATTTTATTATTTTCTCTTTTGTCTTTTTAAACAGTTTGACGGACCACTCATTTTATGCGCAAATGAAAAGAAAACAATACAAAAATGTAGATAAAACATTGGAAAAGTTTGATGAAATCAGTAACTCTACAGTGCCCTTCCCTTCCTGTTGGTGCTGCTGCTGTCTGGGTTCGGAGGAGGAGCGGGGCGCAGTGTTGCCGCTGTTGGAGCTTCTATAAAACTAAAGTAGAGGTTTGTCTGTTTTGCTTACATAAAACTGCTTGGAAAATCAGTCCCTGCTGCATTTTGATCAGAAAAGACAAATTTAACTGCTGAACTGGCGTCTTTTATTCCCCACCAAACACCGACAGATAACTGGTTGATCGGCGGCACAGTCAGTTATCGCCAGAGTACCCGGTTCGAACCCCGGCTCCGGCAATGTCCGACTCTACAAGGGCTGCTGATTTTTTTTTTTTTTTTTTCCCGCCTAATGCGCCATTCTGCCCATGTGGCACTGATATATCGCCCATCCTTAGCTTAAAGTGTAACCAAACCCTAAATCAACTTTTTTTTGGTCTGTTGACCTCTATAAATAGGGCTGTCTACTGGTCCTTGAAAAATTTACAAACTAAATTAATCGTGTTTAATTCTTTTTTTTTTTTTTGTGCTGTCCAACAGCTGACAAAACAGATACGGGCTGAGAGCCTCTAGTTTTGTGAAGATTTTACTGTCACAGCGAGGGTTTATTGAGAATAATTAAATACATAAAAAATATTGCTAAACTTTATATTTTTCTGTTTTTGTTTTTTTTTTTGTTGGACCGGACGGAAAAGAAAAAGAGGGAGGTGGGGGAGTAAAAGAGGGGGGTTAAGAGAAAAAAATAGACGTGTTTAATTCTTGATAGTCAAAACTCGTCTGTGTGCTGCCACCTACAGGTTAAAACAAGGTATTGCAGTTGGATTTCAGGATTGGTCAAACCATTTCAGTCCCACATAATGATCATGTTGTGGGTGGAGTCAGCCTCCAACTACCCTGTTTGGTTACCCTTTAAGCCCACCTGATCGACGCCTGATGTGACCGATAATTGCACCGAAATGAACACAAAGTGTCTGAAGTTCCACTTAAGAATCACATTATTAGCTTTGCTCAAGAGCACTAGAGTCGGAGAGAAGTCGACAGAAGGTGATGACAGAGTGTCTTCAGTCTTCCTTTTGACCCCGAGGCCACGGTTTCATCTCCTCTCGACGTGTTTCCTCATTTTGGCGCGCGCCTCCATCAGGCAGCTGCACCGCCGCTTCTTCACATTCACCCCCGTGACGCGCAACCTCTGCGAAGGCGGGCGTCACGCTGAGCGACCGGGGACGCCTCTCGCCTTGCGTGTTTCTAAGTGGTTATTGGCAGTTGACGACAGACGTCTCCTTCCATCATCTGGACCGTTTAACAGAAGAGTGCACTCGTCGCTCCGGGCCGCCACAAAAGTGAAAGTCCTCCACTTGCAGCTCGAAACGTGGAGCTGGAAAACTTCGCCAACGCTTTTCCTTTGTGTCATATTTTCTAAGAAGCGAGCGAGCGGTCCGAGCTGCCGATCCAGATGTGGAATGAATCATAGTTCCACTCCGTTCTGCGTGTGGCTGATAGTTCATTAAAGTCATAATACCCTGAATTATTCACGTTTCCCCACTGAGGAGTCATTTCTTTCTGAATTATTCAATTTCACAATTCCTTCACAGTCTGCCACATTAGCCTTCAGCCTTTAACATTTCCATTTTTTTGAATTTTTATACAACGGCGGGATGAGACATCAGTCATCAAGCTAATGAAATATTTGAGCTCTGTTGTCTTGCTGCCTTTCACTCGTCACTCGCTCGCATGTTCATCCACATGACATTTTCTTTCCGTTTTCATTGATAAGAGGTGCCATTTTCATTAACAGTCGTTTTACTCTCAGAGGACAGAATTATATATAAATGAGGGATTATTATTGAATGAAGCCTGGCACTTTTCTGGAGAACAATCTTGGTCCCTGAATTTATTATTTTATTTTCTAATATACGGAGTCCCAAAAGACAGCAATAATGGGATTCACGATTGGTGGCAAAAGCTCAATTTACCCATTATTACTCTCTAAAATATTAACACAAATCGGATTTCGGTGGAATATGCATCCGTCTTCTGAAGTCGCGGAATTCCTTTTGGGGTTGCTGGGGCCTATCCTAGCTACACTGTAAGAAATGTCTGTAAAATACACAGAAAAATTCAGCGGAATGCCAAAATCATGCAACTGTAATGGATAAAACAGCAAAAAGCAGATTTTTTTTTTTTACATGTGTATTTAGAGCTTAAAAACTTAACTTTAAAAAAACAAAACAATCATAATTTTATCTGAATTTTTTTATTTTTTTTTACCAATAATAATATTATTAGCCTTAAAAATCTGTATAGTGTATAAAATGACTGTATTTGTAAATCAAGATATTAAATTAAGCTATAATTATGAAATAATTGTATGATATTTATTGTAGAAGTTACAGCTGCGCTGCTTTTTCCTGTGAAAATAACTGAATATTTTTTACAGTGTAACTGTTGGGCAAAGGTGGAGCACAAGCTGGCCAGTCGGTTGCAGGGCCACATGATTAAATTCGCACATATTCACACAAGATTAACTATTTTAAAGCATCAGTTAACCTATGAAGCATGTTTTTGGACTGTGGGAGGAGACCGCTGTGCCACCATGCCGCCCGTTCAATAGAATCCTTTTTTTTTTTTTTTAAATCTCACGTTCTCTGAACAAAAATCTGACTAATATCAGATTTAAAATGTTATTTAATTATTTTGCAAACAACCAGTGACACAATTTATTAACTAGTAATGTAGCAGATTTTTTAAGTGAAAGTCACAGCTCTTGAAGTTTAAGATCCATTTCTAAATATACACTTTAATGGACAAATCCCAATCAATGTATTTCAATTATTAGCATTTTAAACTGATTAGAAAGTAAAAAACTGCAGAAAACTCTTTTGAAAATTATTTCAATTTGTTAAATGAATATACGGCTTGGTTAAACAGCCCTTATATAACTATGATCATAATAAAAATCTTTATTTATATAGCACATTTCAAGCAAAACTTAGAATATGAAAACAGAATTTTGAAAACGCCTTTTTAAAAAAATATGTTTATAACAATTTTAGTTATTAAATTGGAGAATTCTCTAAAACCAAACAAAGGTGTTTAACTTTTTTGTTTTTTTTTAATTATCGTAAAAATTAAATGTTTGCGTTTAATTGCACTTTTCCTGGATAAATCTGTATTTATTCACAGTTGAGACAAGAATTCTTTCACACTAAATTGTGGTCAATATTTTCTATTTGGCACATTTTAAATCAGGATATATTTATTTATTTTTTTTTAGAGAAACACAGAGGACTAGATTAAAATAGACATTAAATGAACCTGGTAACACAACATGTAGGTGAAGCAACTCCGCCTACAGCTCCACAAAGATGCAAGCATGAAGGCGTAATTAGAGAAATTTGCAAGGGAACGCTGCCAAAACTGAACCAACCTTACAAAATTACAGTTAATGGTCTTTCAGCTAAAACGTAATTCTTTTTCTAATATTTGTGCGCCAAATCACCTTGATTAGCACGTGTGTAATTTGTTTGCCTGTTTTTTTTTCCAGAGGTACATGATTACACTTCAGCCTCCAAATGCCACGTCCCCCGCAGAAGTCTGGACGCTCTTCTGCACCAGCTGCTGCTCAGCTTTACGTTGTGAGGAACAATAACGTGGATGTATGGGAACAGATATTTTGTGTTTACTGCTCTGGAAATTGTGCAAATAATTATCTCACTTCGTCACGCCATCTCGGAGACATCACCTCTAGAAAATAAAAACCACAGTCGAAGCAGCTCTGAACTATTGATTTGGCCTTTCTTCTTGTAGTTGCTGCGCTACCAATTATTTTCATGGGATTCGACGTAGCACATGTGGGCTCGGATCAGCTGCATTTAGGAAGGAGAAGAATAAAAAGACACCACATTCAAGAAAGAAAGAGAAAAAGAGAGAAAGAGAGAGAGAGACGAGACTGTAGCTAAAAAGCCCCACAGTTATTCAGCTCCAAGCAGCTCTTGAACACTGCAGCCATGAATATGAATGATGCTTAACCCTGGGAGGGGGGCTGTCATGTCAGACACGACTGCGGCACCGGCAAATTTCTAAAGGAAGATACCAAAACCAGAGATGACAAGACGCCGTCCAGCAGGAGAGATTCAGTCTGTTTGCAGACGAGCAAACGAGTAAGAAAGCAAAAAAACCTTTACCTGTCCTTCAATGCAGTCAAAGAATTAAATCTTCTTACATTTTTCACCATTTGTTGTTCATTCTCCGTGATTCATGCCGATGATCTTGTTCGTCACGTGTTTTTCCTGTTGGAAATGCACGAGTGTTGTTGTCTTAGTAGTGGAGTTAGCTTAGCTTGTACGTCAGCTAACGCGGCTTTAAGCTCCGTCGAGTCTTGATTTTTTTTCGGTGCGCTCTTCAATTCTCCTTGATGCAGAACTCCTGCTGCTTTGGAGTGGCTCTGTGATTAAAGTCGCTTGTAAACGACTTTGAAAAGATGAAGAGTTCCGACACAACACAAGGCAAGATGAACCGCACATGGACCAGGGGAAATTCAAGTTGAAACAACTTACTAAGATTCAGAAAGTCGTACATCCTGTCGGTCTTTTTCTGAACGTTAAGAACCTAATGTCACAAACAGGCAGACGGCTGGATCCAAGTGCAGCGGGTTCATTTAGAACAACAGGTATGAAGCACTGCTAAAAGTCCACAAAGCTAAATCAGGGTCAGGCAGGCGCCAAGAGGGGATCAGAGGTCTAGTCAAGGGTCGGGGCAGGCGGCGGACGAAACAGAAGATGTGGTCAGGATGATGCAGACAAACAACTGCCACTCTGGGGGTGATTACTGATCAGAACCAGTTGTGGGGCTCCTGGGAGTGAAGTGTAGAGAATCAGGAAGTGTTGGTACACTGGATAGCCAGAAGGGGAGACAGGGGACCGATTCCTGACACCTACTCACATATTTGGGGTACATTGTTGTGAGATGTTCTGATGAAGTAATTTAGATTCAAACATGACCTGAAGAAGACTAAAAGTACTTCACTGTTATTGACTGCTTGTTTGATTCAAGTTAAAGTAGTCTAAAGGTTGACGGAGAACCGTGAGATCAATCTGAGAGCTGCTTCAGAGCAGCTTTGAAGAGTATAAGGCCTGGAATGTGGCATATTTGTTTACTAATGAGGAGTCGTGCTTTTCCATGTTGTGTTTTGGAGGATGCTAATCCTGCGACATGTAAATGTGGCTTAATTCTTGTCTTTCGGCTCAGCTCTGGCAGAAAACAGCTCTGGATGACACTCGTCTGATAGGGAAAAGAGTCAGGTAGAATGTGTTGAGGATTCCGGGAAGGAAAGGACATAAAGTGGAGGGATATTTGTGCAAGCCAGGGATAAGCTGTTGGATATGTGACATGGAAGGGGATCAATGGAAGGAAAACAAAGCAATAGAGGAAGGAAAGGCAAACTTCTGGAGAAAACAGTCGCTTCATGACCAGTCGCGCCCCATCTCCAACAAAAACACGGATGATGGAGGGAAAGCGAAAGTGTGGGTGGGGCGAGGGGTGTCTGGCCAGAGAGACGGCTTTTCTGTCCATTTTCAGAAAAGCTTCGTCTTTTTCCTCCCACTGAACATAATTTATCTGCGAAGCACACGGGCTATTTTAGGCTATTATTAAAGCCGGCAGAACAACATCATTACCTCAGTGAAAGACTTTCTAAAGCTTCTCTTATAGATGAAAAACACACAGATAAAAGGCTGAGAAAAATATATTGACACTGAGCTTTAGTGGATCAACAAGTGTGTTATACTTTAATTGGCTTCTCAAAATTTTCTGGACCTAAAATGTTCTTTAAGTAATCAAATGGAGCTTTCCCAATGGAAAAAGTGAGGCAGGTTTAGCCTGCCAATTTGTAGCTTTTATCTTTTAGTATGATTGGAATATTTTACTTTTTAAGTTTAAACCTGTGCTAGTAGAGTTTCAAAGGAAGAAATATCCCAGCATACCTTGCATGGATGTATACAACCTAAGATACTGAATCAATATTCATCTTTTGTAGTTTGTTTTTTCGGCGCAACCTTCTTGTTTGATATTTATTTTATCTATTGATTGTTTATTAATCCTGATTGGCGGTAAAACCATTATCAATCAATCTCCTCCTTGCCATTGTTCAGTTTACTAAATAAAACTTAATGCTGGATAATAGGGGTGTGTATTGGCAACATGATACGTATTGCGATACAAATTTTGCGATACGATACAAATTGCGATTTATCCCAAGACTTTACCACAACAATTTTTTACTTTTTTTTAAAGTCTTAGAAATAAACTAAGTCATACTAAGAGGTACCTGTCTCTAACCTTGTTTCCACTAGGTAGTCCGGTACAGGAGAAGTAGGACGGGACGGTCCAGGCAATTCTGGTGAGCGTTTCCACTCAGTTAAGTCTCGCTTCCACTGAGAGGTTTGTTTTCATGACGCATGTGTATGTTAGACCACTTTTGTGTACTTGTGTGATTGTTGTGCGATAACGAGAAAAGCAACAATAATGGTAGTCATCCAGCAACTCTTCTTTTTCGTGCTTTACTTTTTGCACGTCAAAAATAACAGGAATTGCAATCTTATATTGGTGCTTTCTAATGTTGTCATTACTTTCTGCCAATCAGCGTCCTGTTACATTTTTCTATGGACCTAAACGGATGGGGGCCGTCAACAAGCATGGGTCGGAAATGTTTAATGTTTAACGCTCAAAAAACCAGATCGAACTGGAACCGTTCTGGACCGCTCAGTGGAAACGAGGCTACAAACCCCAGGCTGAGGGAAACAATGACACTGAACATGTGACACAAACTGGTTCTCACAAGATCTTGATGTTCTGGTGTGAAGTAGAGCTACCAGAGAAAATATTCTGTGCTGCTAACAAAGCAGGACATTTTGTTAAAGAGCTATGAAAGAGAGCTAAAGTTGACCTAAATTTCGTAGTAAATGTCTGATAAAATTTTGTATTAAAATTCCCCAACACATGGCAATTCTCCAAAAATATTTAGTGGGCCGCTTGAAAATGAGCTAAATTCCAAATAATCCCAAAAAATCTCAGTAGATGCCAAATGGGTCAAAAAAAGCTAGCTCGTTGCTTAAATACTAGCTTAACCCAAAAATAGCCTAAAATCCTAAATTAGTCAAAAATGTTAGCCTGTTGCTAAAATATTAGCTAAACTCTAAGGTAGGCCAAAATATCCCAGTAGATAACAAATTAGCCAAAAATGTTAGCCTGTTGGTAAAATATTAGCTTAACTCTAAAGTAGCCCAAAATAACCCAGTGGATAACAAATTAGCCAAAAATGTTAGCATGTTGCTAAAATATTAGCTAAACTCTAAGGTAGACCAAAATATCCCAGTAGATAACAAATTAGCCAAAAATTTAGCATGTTGCTAAAATTTTAGCTAAACTCTAAAGTAGGCCAAAATAACCCAGTGGATAACAAATTAGCCAAATACGTTAGCCTGTTGCTAAGATATTAGCTAAACTCTAAGGCAGCCCAAAATAACCCAGTAGATAACAAATTAGCCAAAAATGTTAGCACGTTGCTAAAATATTAGCTAAACTATAAAGTAGCCCAAAATATCCCAGTAGATAACAAATTAGCCAAAAATGTTAGCATGTTGCTAAAATATTAACTAAACTCTAAGGTAGGCCAAAATATCCCAGTAGATAACAAATTAGCCAAAAATGTTAGCATGTTGCTAAAATATTAACTAAACTCTAAGGTAGGCCAAAATATCCCAGTAGATAACAAATTAGCCAAAAATGTTAGCATGTTGCTAAAATATTAGCTAAACTCTAAAGTAGCCCAAAATAACCCAGTAGATAACAAATTAGCCAAAAATTTTAGCATGTTGCTAAAATATTAGCTAAACTATAAAGTAGCCCAAAATAATCCAGTAGATAACAAATTAGCCAAAAATGTTAGCATGTTGCTAAAATATTAGCTAAACTCTAAAGTAGCCCAAAATAACCCAGTAGATAACAAATTAGCCAAAAATGTTAGCATGTTGCTAAAATATTAGCTAAACTCTAAGGTAGACCAAAATATCCCAGTAGATAACAAATTAGCCAAAAATATTAGCATGTTGCTAAAATATCAGCTAAACTCTAAAGTAGCCCAAAATAACCCAGTGGATAACAAATTAGCCAAAAACATTAGCCTGTTGCTAAAATATTAGCTAATCTCTAAATTGTTTGAAAATTACTGAAAAAGATGAAAACATGGCTCATGAATATATTTAAAGACTTGTTGCTAATCTACTTAAAATTTTGAAATTTGAAGACTTTCTCATTCATGTCCTACGGGTTCATATTTTGCTCAATTTTTCAAAAACTATAAAGTTTATAAATACCAAAAAGAGCAATGTCCTGAACGTTTTGATACCAAGTTTGCTGAAATAGCTGAAAATGTGATTGAGTTTTTCCATGCCAAAAAACATACAGAAAGGAGCAGGAGAATCACTACATAAATACTGAAAAAATTAAAGATGACTGTTTGATAATATATGAAATACTGCGGGTTTTTTGGAACATCACACCCACAATAAACGAGATACCTCTGTATCCTTATATTTCAGCCCTAAAGGCTTCCAATGTGTCCATGAACTCGTTTCATAGCACTTCTTCTGTTCTGGTGCGGCAAGACTTTAAATATCATTTTATACATTTTTGCTTTTCCTATGAACCAATTAAAGCCTTTAATTGGCGCATACCACTCGAGTCTGTGTGGAGGCTTCAGCGGTTTGTGTCAATTAATGGGGAGTGATGCAGACCTCTAAGTATGAGGCTTTGGTCCTCATTTGGAAAACGAGCTGCTCTCACGGATTTGGGAAGGAGGTAAAAAAAAAAAAAAAAAGCAGGAGGTTCACAGATGTTTGTAACGTCTGCAACTAGAAAGAAAATATATCTGAAACACAGATTTGGAGCCAATATTTGAGTCGTTCTTATGTTTAGTCGTGAACTTTAAGAAACAATGATTAAATAAGTGTTGAGATAGATCCGGGAAGGGCAAACTGTCTTACTCGTGGGCCACAGAAAGTTCTAAAAGTTTGATAGGAGGGTCGGAATAGGAGCAGAATTCACCTCATAAAAGAAAGAAATACCAGATATAGGAAAACAACAAATGAAATCAAAATAACGTTCTGGGTCTGAACAAAGGTTAATTTATTTGTAGTGCGCCCTCTGTTGGGAGACGCCCATGACAACAGGTAATCAAAATAATGTATTCCAGTTTGGCGGGTCAGATTAAATAGTTTAACAAGCCGCAGACAAGTTAGATTCACTACAAAGACAGAGGACTTGATTCTTCAGAAAGAGTTTTACAGTAAGAGTAGTTTGTTTTTTTCTGGATACTTTCCTCTAAAGTAGGGCTCCCTAAAAAGCCCGCGGGCCGGATCAGGCCCGCCTCCACATTTAGCCCAGCCCCCAAATTAAAATATTCAGCACTTTTTATGATAGATTTTTCCACTGTTTTGGAAGTTGCTAAAGATTTTGTGGCTATTTTGAGGTTTGGATAATATTTCAGGTACATGGTAGCTATTTTGGAAAATTTGGATTTTTTCAGTTTTTCAGGCTAAATTGGAGATTAGCTAATATTTTAGCCGTATGCTAGCCGTTTTGGCTAAATTACAGATCGTACTACTTTTTTAGGCTAATTTGGCATTTAGTCGTATTTCAGCTACATGCTAGCCGTTTTGGCTAATTTTATTTATTTATTTATTTTAGCTTTTTAGGCTAATTTGGAGTTTAGCCATTATCTTAGCCTTATGCTAGATGTTTTGACTAAATTACACACGTTAACAGTTTTATTTTTTATTGGCTAATTTGGCATTTTGCTAATATTTCAGTTACATGCTAGCTGTTTTGGGTAATTTGGGATTTCTTTTCAATTTATTAGGCTAACTTGCATTTTGCTAACATTTAAAATAGCCATCAACTTCAGCATTTTCAGCTTTTATCTTTAGCGTTTTTAGTTATCAATTTCAGCATCTTCAACTATCAGCACTAGCATCTTCAGCTGCCACATTCAGCGTAAAGCATTGGTTTTAGCATTATAGCAGGTACTGCTATATATATGTTTTTTTTTAATATTTTGGTATTATGTTTTTCCTATAAAGATTACAGAAAGGAATTATTTAAAATTTGGCTATGTGTGGCTTTCTGAAAAACCATACATCTTTACGTTTAAGGCTGTGATTGTTTTACTGCCCACCATTGGTTACACTGGAAACCCAAATGAAACTTTGAAAGTACCTGAAACCCTTTCTGGAGATAAAGATGCATTTGCTCAGATGGTCAAACTTGCAGCAAAGTCTCACATCAACAGTTGAAAATGAACATTTTGAAAGTCTCCAAGCAGCAGAATGATTTGGTGTCCTTGAGAAGGGCATCTACCACAGTGAGAGGAGTAACTCATTGCTTGTTTTCTTTCCTTCTTCCCCCGCTCATTTCCCACAGTGGGAATCCTATTACCTAAACTAGGTAGCAACTCGTGTGTCAGACCCTGCAATGCTGTTGACACACTGCCAGCTGATTGACCTCTACCAAACCCCATCCTGCAGCCGCCCGGCTGAATTGGCTCATTCTCTAACCAGCTTAAAGGAGCTCCTGGCACAACTGGATGGGACTCAAAACTTAATGTTAGTCTGATCCTATGGGATTAAACCAACTGAGCATAAATTAAATTTGTTCATCCTTCACGAATGCTATAAAACTGAGTCCTTCTAACATGTTTTTAGACCTCCTGCGTAAACTGCAGACTAAAAGTATGGAACCAGAGCTGTCCTGTTGCATGACTTCTTCTTCCCCCTCAGCTTAAACGTTTTCCTCTTCTGTGTTTACAACACATAGAATTCCAATTATAGATAGGTTGTCAAAGCTTAGTAAGGCCCGAGTGCCTCCTGTGGAAATGAATGATTTGCTGCAGCAGTGAGAAGGAAGTTTCAAACATAAGCAACTCTGGTTCTTTGAGTTTAACATGACAAGAACAAAAAAAAGTCACTCAGTTTACGCTAAGCGTCGCCATGGGTCCACGGGCCAAGATAGACGTGTTCTGTAAGACTAGAAAACAGAAAAATACAACTCTTTGCAGCCAGCATGTGTTAAATACCCACTGGAATCATTTTAGATCTATTTTTAAAGCGTTCTTAGTCATATCCCCAACCTAACATTACCAGTGACCAATATTAATACAGTTGGCAGTGTAAAATGAAGACTTAGGCTATGTCCGAATTCTCTCCCAAATCCTTTACTACTTAACTTTATAGTACAGGACTAGCTAGTATCCTGGATTTTAAAATGGTAAATATGACGTCACCAGTTACAAAAAGTGAAAATCCAATTAATAAGAACATTGATTAACTTTTCTGATGAGGAAAAACATTGATTGTTTCGTAAAAATTTACATTTAAACACATTTTTTCCCCGTAAAAATTGTTTAAACACAATACTTAACAATGTAGTGAGCATTGATGCAAAGAATTCTGGGAGATTTCTAGTGGATTGTGGAATTGTTGCACTACAAAACGAACTATATAGAGCGGAATGATAGAGTATAGATATAGCCTTACGTGGATCTATTTGTCTACAAGTGGGTGCATTAAACTCATTGACTGTATACATAGAACTGGACGGAGCGGGTGATGTCACCCATAGAAAATGACTTCTGGCTAAATGAAGCCAATTTGGTTGTCATTTTTCGGCCATACGGACGTCGCCATATTGGAACCAGGCGACAGTGATTGGTCCAAGTCAGTGTTTCTATGGCAACCATTGTCACCAATCATGAGTAAGCATGAACAAGCTTGTTGGAAGTCCTCTGGAAGCAGCTCAGGAGAAGCTGTCAATCAAACGTTCGAGGTGGGGCCAGAAGGCACCACATGCTTTTGCTGAGGCCTCTGATTGGCCAATTTGTAACTTGATGAACTTGCAATAAAGATAAAAAAATAAATAAAAATCATGAAAGAACAAAACTAGGATTAGCAAGATCAAGAATGGTTATTCTGACAAATGTAATGACTGAGTAATAACTGTTTATTTCTCCATAGATTTTGGATTTTGGCTTATTGGAGCCAGCAGGTACTTCCTGTTTGGAACAGTCGGTCCAGTTTTCTATATACAGTCAACTTTAAGACTTGAGTATTGAGACTTTGACCTGCCTGCTTCAGTTGTGAGAACTTTTCCAACCTGCTCTTTTTTTTTAAAATCTGTTTCTGATTCACTACAATTTGATAAAAGAAATACAATTTTAATTATTTAAATTATTTGATATATATGCCATACATCATGAGAAAAATGCAACACGGACATGTTTAAAACACAGTAATTCCTACTAGAGTGGCTCTGTAAATGCTTTCTTGAGTAAAGTTGTTCTTCAACGTTTATTTTTTTTTAAAATCTGGTGAAATCTCAATGCTTCCGTCATCACCTTCTGTTTCTGCTGCATGATCACTTCCTTTCCTTTCCTTTACAATTTAACAGATAGCGCTGTCACAGAAAAAAAGCCAGGCAGAGCAAACAGGGAGATGACAAATGGCTTCAGGCTTCATGAGCCCCAGCCTCTGATTGGAAATCTCATTTGTACAACAATGAGGTGTCCTGTTGCAGCATTTCTTTTGACCGTGTTTGCCGCAGCAAACAAACCCTTTCTACACTAGTGAGTTGGAACTGTAATTTGATTTCCATCAGCTTAATGTGGCTTCTGTTGAAGTGAAGGCACACGGCGATGACGGACTCCTCATTTTAACGTCGATACGGCGTCGGGAGACGTGGAAGTGTAACGCGGTCCGGCGGCGAGACGCGGCGAGATCATCTGACTGAAGTCATGCGCTTGTCACGATGTAATCAGTTTGTGTCACGCCAAATGAGGACGTGTGTTAAAAAGATTGAAGCAAGAACATGTTTGGGATGTACTGATCACAGATGACAAGGTATCGATCGAGTTATTCCATTAGTCCGACTGTACGTTTGTGACAGAGAAATGATGTCAAGCAGACGCGGTGCAGATAGCAGGTGTGAATGATCTGCTGCAAATCAATCAAGATGCATTATGGGTAATAACTTTTATGACAACACAATCATTAACTAACTTATTGTGTATCTACTAACAATAAAACTTCCTCTTTTTAAAAGTCTTTCATTATTAATTCAGTTTACAATTAAATATTAAATCATAAATATTAGATGTAGGAGTCATGATATGATTTGTAATTATTATTTTTGAATATTTCCATAGATTTTTACAATGATAAGATGACATGTCATAATAATTTTTTCAGAACTGTAATTATATATTTATTCCTATAATCAATAGACACTCCACTTACTTAATGAAAATCCATAAGCTGTCTGTTTATGATACACAATGTGTGTTGTGCAATATTAATTTCTCAAATATATTCATCATCTGTTGATAATCAATAGAAATTAATTTTTGTTACTTGATGAATAATCTGCACTTATGACTTGTGATACATGACCATGTAGCAAAACAACTAATACATAGTTTCCATGTTGCTGCATTGGTTAAATTTAAATAAATTAAACAGTAATGAAATTATACTCCAAATGACCCACAACTGCTAACTAAGTCTGCATTCTTAGTTTTGGTGTTTGGAATTTGAGGTTTGGTTTGGTTTGATTTTGGTTTTAGTGTTTGGTTTTGGTATTTGTTTTGGGTTTGGCCTTTGGTGTTTTTGTTGGTTGGGTTTGGTATTTGGTTGGATTTTGGTGTTTGGGTTTTCGTTTGGTCTGGTTTGGTTTTGGTGTTTGGGATTTGGTTTTAGTGTTTGGTTTAGTGTTTGGTTTTGGTGTCTGGTTTGGTTTTGGTATTTGGGGTTTTGTTTGGTTTGATTTTGGTGTTTGTTTTGGGTTCGTTGGTTGGGGTTTGGTATTTGGTTTGATTTTGTTGTTTGGTTTGATTTTGTTGTTTGGTTTGATTTTGTTGTTTGGTTTGATTTTGGTGTTTGGCTTTGCTGTTTGGTTTTGGTGTCTGGTTTTGGTGTCTGGTTTTGGTGTCTGGTTTTGGTGTCTGGTTTGGGATTTGAGGTTTGGGGTGGTCTGGTCTAGTCTAATGTAGTCTAGTGTAGTCTAGTGTAGTCTGGTGTAGTCTGGTGTAGTCTGGTGTAGTCTGGTGTAGTCTCGTCTAGTTTAGTTTGGTGTGAACCTAAGGGACGAAACCAAACAAAAAAACCAAAAAACAACTTCATTTTTCTAACTAACTTTGAGCTCTCATATAACAAAAAGATGGAAAATTATTCTTTTCCCACACATTTGGTGGAAAACTAACCTATCATGAAGTATTACAGGCAGAATAGAGGATGAAAGGAAGGAATGCTTTAAGTCACTTCCTTACATCCATCACAGTATTTCCTACTTATTTTTTTCATTTTCATTTTCTCTCTCCATCTCCCAATTAAAGTTTGACAAAAAATTTTAAAACCTTGTCTGAACTTTTTGGTGTAAATTATCATTTCAAAAGGGTCTTTATTGTTTCTCACACTTTTGGGAAGGAATTTTTTGTTGTAGCAGTAAAATGGAAACCTTCTCCATCATAAAAAAGTAAAAAGTATAAAATGTAACAAACATTGTGATAACTTCTCTCCCATGTTTACAGCTTCACCAATACACTTAGGGTTTGAAAAATTAGCGACTTCATCAACATTTTTTTTTTTTTTATCATGATACTTTCAAAATAAACAATTTTGTGTAAATATTAACATCTTCAGTCTGCTGGTATCTCATGAGGGAGTATCTCGGTGCGAGCTCCTGAACAGAGGGGAGTTTTATAAATAAATGAATCAAAAATAGCCATTGTGGGATAATTACAGGGTTATTTAGAAGCTGTCAGAGGCGTCCCATGGAGACGGGATACACTACAGTGTTATGTCCTTATGGAGCAGCTATGACAAGCAGGAGGAGCAGGAAACAACCGCTCTGCTGCTTCACCAGCCCGAGGAAGAGTTTTATGACACTGCCGCGGCGGCCGGCGTGTTTTGACACAGAGTTCCTGCAACTGCTGAGTCCCATAAATTCATAGCAGAAAAAAAAAAAGGCAACAGGCAGCAGGAAGGGACTTTGTTTATACTGGATGTCAGAGTTTCTGGCTGCAGGAACAGAGGCCCAGTCAAAGAAATGCTTTAATGAATCCAGCGAGAAGAGTTTTTCCAGTCAGATTATACATTTTATCTTTCCTTTCAGAGGACAAAGGAAGTTATGAGAAGGATATTAAAGCACTATGAGTATTCTAGGGAGAAATAACAAGAGGGAAATCTCCAACACGTCTGCTAATGAATTTCTCAGTCGGCTGTGGCATATATTGGAAAATAAGAATATACTAAGAGTGTCCATGTATGTACAGGATTTTGGATTCCCCTATACAAAAGCATAAACAGAATCCTCGAAAAATTGAAGCCTAGGAGTGAAGGGAATAGGAGAACTCCCAGAAAATCTTATAAAAACTTGTTTACAAGAAAAACTTTGACCTTACAGTAGAAAATAAAGCTACTTGGGTAAGAAGGGTGAAGTAACAAACTTATATAAGCTGATGTTTTTCTTAAAAAAAAAAAAAAAGCATCATATTTGCTTTGGCGTCTCCAGAAAATTGACCAAATTTAACTTGATAAAGTGAGATTTAAATTAAGAAAATTGTTCTGGGAGAAAAATAAATGAATGACTTCCGAATTTAAATTACAATAAAAAAAGCAAAAAATATTTGTCACTTATACAAAACACATAATATACATTAAAACAATAAAATCATTGTGGTTGAAATATATATATGGTTTATTGTTCATGCCTTTTTTTTTTCATTTTACAAGAAAACATACATTAAACATATTTGGGCTTGAACAACTGGAACAGAGTGAAGAAAAAAAATTCTTATATAATCTGTTCCCTAGAAACAATGATTTATGGAATGTGTGTCAAAGTCAAGGCCCGGGGGCCAGATCCGGCCCTCTGGTTAATTCTATGTGGCCCTCCAGATCATTTTATTGCATTGTTATTAATAGCCCATGTTATTTTTGCATAATTTTGACTAAATATATTTTTATGGAGTGTAAAATATTTAAAGTTATTTGAAAATGTACGGTTCTATGTCGGAATTAGATGATCGGCACCAAACTGTCAAAGATTCATGGTAAGTCAGAGTATTTGGTATTTAGATTTCGCTGTCGACATTTCCTGTATTCAAATCCAAATTTAGGGCTCCTGCTGGTTTTCCAGACTTCCTGCCTCATCTGCTGCTGATTACCTGGGTAGGTGTGTTTAGCTATAAGGAGATTCAATGACAGGTTAGTGGAAAACTTGTAGGACACCGGCCCTCGAGGCCTGGATTTGGCCACCCCTGGTTTAAACAGTTAACAGTAGAAGTATTTTCTTGTATAACTCCGCCCCTCTCTCTTCTTCCCTCTTCTTCTTTTTGTCCAGTCCAACAAAAAAAGCATACAATCACTATAATTAAAGTTTAGCCTAAATTACGAAAGGGGTTTATACAAATATACACCTCGTGTCAGAAGACCCATAACCCCCTGTTGTCACGGTAAGATAGGTCCAACACAAGAGGCCTTGTGCTCTGATCTGGTTGCTTAGCTTTAGGATCATTTAGAATTTAGCTTCTATTTTAGCAACATGCTAACGTTTTTGTCTAAATTAGTTTACTGAGGAATTTTAGCCTATTTTGGAGTTCAGCTAGTAATTAAGCAACAAGCTAGCTTTTTTTTTGGTGAATTTAGCCTCTAATTAGTTTTTTGTGCTAATTTGGAGTTTAGCTAATATTTTAGGAATATTCTAACATTTTTAGCTAATTTATTATCTACTGGGGGGTTTAGGTTAATTTTGAGTTTAGCTTTTATTTCAGGAACATACTAAAATGTTTGGCTGATTTAATTTTCAGAGAAATGTTATCCTCATTTGAAGTTCAGCTAGTAATCAAGCAACAAGCTAGCTTTTGTGCTACTAAAGTTAAAAACGTAAAAAAATCCCTTTTTCAGAGATATTAGTTTCTTTTTATATATATATTTTTTGCTTTTGTTAGTGCCTAAAATAGACATTATTCATATTTATTTTAAAAAAAAAAAAGGAAGGTAATAAATACAAATACAAATTTCTTCAAGGGAAGGTAATGTGGCTCCTTCTAGGTTTTGGTCAGTAGAAAACGAGCCCAAATGGCTCTTTTACTCTTAAAGGTTGCAGACCCCAGGCTTAGCTGTTGGACCGGACAAGTTAAATTAAAACCACACCAAACCAAAACTGAAACGGAACTGGAGCACGCAACGGAACCGAAACAATACGAAACAAAAGGAAAAGAGAGGACATGGAACAAAGAAAAACGAAAAGAAACAAAACAAAAAACATAGGGTTAACTGTACAAAGTTGACCTGTCCTTGGGAAAAAACTAAACCCAGAATTGCACCTGTTGCAGTTGTTATATGTAGACTCTAGCATGACAAGACCAAATGAAATGTTTCATGGGCTAACCCACTTCAGATTGACGGTGAGAGAAAGTGGCTACAGGTGAAAAATTGCTTGAGAACATTTCACTGAAGAACAGACGTTCACAAAGAATCTGGTACAATAACTATCCATAAAACCAGTCATATCTAAGCTAGTATCGGCAAAAGTTGGGTTGACATACTCACTTAGCCGTGAATAGGGCAGGAAAAGCTGAGAAAACCAATTCAGAAGCTGCTGAGACCCGAAATAATAAGAAACGTACTCAAGACTTACCCAAGAGTCCTTGGTTGGTCCCTCAAAATAATAAGAAACATGTTCTGATCAGCGACGTCAGTGTTAACTTCCTCATTCAGATGCAAGCATCACCCCATGGCTTTCTACCATCAATGGGCCTCTCTCTTTATGAAAACCCAACTGATGGGAGAAAAAGAGGGAAAACTTTCGACAAGTTTATCGCTTCCTCCCAGAATCCTCTAGGGCCGTGTCAGTCACTTGCACTCGCAAATGGATCTGCCAGCTAGATGCAGTGTATCACAAATAAGATGTCCAAGTTCAAGCTAAAGACTTCAGGACAGTGAGAATAATCACACTTTGTGGAGGATACACTCATTAGCAGACAGAATAATATTCTGTGATAACTGTGCTCATGGCTGGGCCTAAGGCTTGCATACAAATTGATTATTACAGCCTGGAGACGCAAACCCGGGGGAAAACCTCTATTACAAGTTGTGTTAAATGACTCCATTCATTAAAATTCCTGGCTCACAGGGAGGTTTTTCCAAAAGTCAATAGCAGTTGTGTAATAGCCGGAAATTAGCAATTCTAAATGAAGACATCCAAGGATCATGTTGGTGAAAGACGAGGAGATAACTGATCAATTTATCAGTGAAGAATGTCTCTGGGGAAGACGGAATGAGCGCAAATGTAAAAAAAAAAAAAAAAAAGGTACGGAGGGTCAGATAAAATGCTGATTAGGTTTATAATTGGGGGGCAGAGGTAGAGCGGTCGACCTCTGACCGTATGATTACAAGTTGGGCTCCTGCCCTGTCCGTCCATCTGCCGAAGTGTCCTTGGACAACCAACCTTTGCTCCTGTGGTTGTAGATTGGCGCCAGTGTTCGGCATCAGTGTTGGAATTGTGACTATGACTGTAAAGCGCTTCGGACTTTCAAGAAGGTAGTAAAGTACCATCTAAAAATATGCCAACGTCTTGGTCACAAGTACACTTAGAAGTGGATTAGGGCTGTGGATCGTTGCTTAGGTGGAGATTTGATACGATTCACGAATCGAACCACGATTCTTACTTTATGTGTGCTATGTGTATATTTACTAGATGGAGGAAAATTGAAATTATTTGTATTGAATCATCAACATTTCTACATTTATTTAGAACAGTGGATCAGAATGAACAAAACTGATTAAAAAACACACAAAGATTCAGATAGAAAGAAATTTTGCTTGCCATTTTAAACTTTTCTGTCAACCTTCTGGTTAAGTTCAGCAGTAACATAAGCAACATAAACGGATAAAAATCACTGGTGTTTTGTATCATTTAACAACAAAACTTGAAAATGTTTTTCACATTTTTCTATCTTCAAAGTTTTTCAATATTTTACGTTGTAAGTATTGGAGCCCGTATGTTTTTTTTTTATTTATTTTTTTTCCGCAGCAGAATCAGCTGATTCACCTTAATTATATCTGCCCTTCAGCAGCGTGAGGCTGCGTTTCTTCAGAATAAACTGGAGTTTCGTTAATTGCGTCAACTGTTGACGAGTTACCATAACCAAAATAATGTAAACACTGGAGCTAAAGCTCCGATGTTAAAGCTAATCAATTTTTTCAGAAGTTATTTCAGTAAACAGAACTTCAGTCTCAGTTTTTGAACGGAAAAATACTCTCGTTAGTTTTACTTTGAAAACCGGAAGCTTCACCGTCACGAAGATTTATTTATTTCCGGCGACTACCGCGGCTCTTTCTGCTTTGTTTTAGTTCATAAACTTAAAATCCTACATTAATCTGCATTTCAGAGGAAAAATACATCGTTCCCAGATAATATTTTGATCATATTTTACTACAATTTATTATATTTATAAAGATCGCGAATCAGCGATCTTGGACGTCGCGAATATTCGTACTTGAATTTTCGGGAGCAGATCGCGAATACCTGAACACACGGGTACTCGTTACAGCCCTAAAGTGGATACAGGGCATGTACGGGTAGAAATGGGCAAACCAGTGAAGGGCACGAAATATCAAGATTGAGGAAAGAGAAATTAGGAGACTATTCAATTAGAACATAGTTTGTGTGCACATCTTAAGGCCATCCTACAACACTTGCGTATCACGTCAAGAACTTACAATAGCCTTACAAATACTTCACGATACCACGACAATCGTAAGTGACTGGTGACTCAGATATTAGCCATTTCCAGCCGTTTTCTATTATCTATTTCAAAAGTTAAATTTAAACAACCAAACAAATAAAGTATGTTATTTAGTTCAATTCTTTAATGAACTATTACTCCAAGAAAATCATTTCATTTAGCTGAAGTTTCTATTGATATCTTTTTCTTCAACTAAAAAAACATATTTTTTAAGTTTAATTGCTTTGCTTAAAGTTTTTGAATGAAAGAAAAGTTAATACCTGGCATCTTTGCTGTGGTTGGGGGCACAGAAGGGAGCTTAAGTCAAAGCCGTCTAACAAGCATCAAAACGCTGGTAACCATAGGAGAGGAGCGCAGACGCTTCACAGGATAAACCACTGACACATTTACCCACCGCAAACAACATGTCAAAACGGCGTTGGTTATTTTGTGTTGAAACATTAATGCCACAGTACCGCCGTCTTTTCTGATGCATGTCAGTTGGAGTTTTGCAAACAGCCACAAAAGGAAAAAAGTTAAAAAAACAAAAAAAAGGTTTGTTTTTTTCTCTAAAATCCTTTAGCAACTCTGTTAAAAATGAAGGAAACAAGTCAAACCTTTTTTTTTTCTAGTTCTATATGGGACTTTCAGAAACCAACTGCTCTTAAAAAGCAGCAGATCGTCCCAAAGTCCCAAAGTACTCATTACAAAAGGTCCCTAAAACTCTTGCAGTAGTTTCTTCAACTACTGAGCTGCCCCCACTGAGCTGGTTTGGGTTTCATTTGATGGTAATATCTGCACTGCTTTACATCACATTCACCCTGACTTATGTGTTTTTTTTTTTTAACCAAAAATGTAATGAAAGTTGTCAAACCAACTCATTTCCAGCCTCTTGGGTACGAAGTACACTACTGTGTTGCATTTGGCTCACTCCACTGGTTTCAGAGAAGTTGTGGTTTATGGTGTATGATTCAAACGTTTTGACATATATATACATACACACACATATATACAATGCTAAAAAGCTAAATGTAACTTTAAAAGAAAAACATTGCTTTTTTCAAATAAAATTACAACTTTTTGTAGCATAATTTTAAGACTTGATTCTCTTTTTTTTCATTATTATGCAGCTATTTTCTCACAATTCTTGTAAAATTTTGACTTTTTTCTAATGCTCGTCTGAATTTAATCAAGTTTTTCTTCATGATTCGTGACTTTATACTAATACTTTATACGTATTTGTAGGAGTGGGTTGAGGTAATCGATGAATTGATCTGAATTGATATAAGCTCAATAGATCAATAATTGATCCATATCCAGAATTATGTTAAAACCCACTAGCTTGATGCTAACGTATAATGGAATCACAATGCTAATGCTAACGCTTGGTCGATGTAAACATGCACTGCTGTATAATGGAGCATCTGTATAAACGCACAGGCCTGAATTTTCCAAACTATATCTTTAAAGTAACCATTTGTGGTCTAAAACACAATTTTTTGCTCAATCTTTCTTCTTCTTCTGAAATAAGATGAAATATAAGGTGATCGCCACCTAGTGGCCAAACCGAAACACCCTCCAGAAGAGGCAGAACAATTGTTGGAGCTTCACCATGTGTCATTGTGTCATTATTATGGTATCTGGTTATATGAAAAACTTCAAAACATACATATATATATCTATATATATATATATTATTATATATATATAGATATATATATATCTATATATATATACACATATATATATATATAGATAGATATATACATATAGATATATATATAGATTGGTAATGTATTTCTAAACAATTTTGTCTAAATATGTAAACTGGGTAAACTCAAAATTGAGTTGAATCAAACTGAATTGAGAGAATCAAAAGAATCAAAAGTTAAGAAGAAAAAACAAAATCAGAATCAAATCAATCCAGGCTTCATTGAAACGTCCCAAAGTTTATCAAATTAGCTGAGAAATTTGAAAAAAACAAACAAACAAAAAAAGAAAACATTCATTTTAATATTATTCTTGCTATTTCCTCTTTGTTGTTATGCTCCTTTTAACAGAACCCAAACAGTCATATATTTTGGGATATTTTCCAGATGTATAAATTCCATTAACAATAAATAGTGCTTTTACATAACTTATTAATTTGAATCTGCACGGATTTCAAAGTGGAGAATAAAAGCTCTTTTTACTGGCTCTTTATTCAAAGCAGATGATTTAAGCAAATGTAAGCTCTGTTTTATGCAGACGTATATCCTTGGAGCCTTTGTATTACTCCGTGTCTGTGACCATGTTCCTTCATTCCCTGGTCTGTTTAGTTGAAAGCGTAGTTTAATTTGCTCTGTATCACCAACCTTTATCAGTAAAATAGGGCCTATTTTTCTGAAAATCATTTTATCCGCTGCACGGGGATTACTCTGCGGCGCTAACATCTTTCTTACTAAAGCAATACTAAAGGGATGAGCTACATCTAGGAGGGAAATGCATGCCTAATGACAAAAAGCTGACAAGTGAAACACAAATAAATTATAGTTTAAGTAAGATTGCTGCCATCAAGGACAAATGGAGGCTGGGAGTAAAACACTCCGGCATCAACTGGGAAATATATACTAACAGATGTCAAAGCAACAGAATCCGTTGGAATTTAAGCACAACTGTTTGAATTAGCTGCAGGAACCGGGCTCTCCAAAGGTTTTCCACACAACATGTGAATTTTACCTTTTACAGGAAGAAAATAGAAATGAAAAGATTAAACCAATAGTTTTGACTCTAGCTAATTTTGACTAATCTTTTAAGTCATTCGTGATTATTTTGGAACATTATTTTCAACACTCAACTAACTCATCAGAATATTTGGTTTTTAAATGAATTGTTTTTAATAGTAACTATTTAGTAATAGTTAAAAAATGAATATAAATCCAATGGTTTCAGACATGGAGAAAATCAGGTTTGCATTGATATGCTAGACTTTTGCAATAGTAAAAGTGCTTAAATTGCTGATCCTGAAACGGAGAAAAGCGACTCGTAGTACAAAAAGACCGTGAGTTTTTATGCTAACTTATCATTTAGCTAATATTTCAGCAACACACTTGCTCTTTTGACTTACTTGGCATTTATTGAGGCTGTTTTGCCAAATCTGTTTTTTTACGTAATATTTTAGGGACATGCTAGCTGTTTTGGCTAATTTGACATCTACTGGGATTCAGTTTACCCAATATTTTGGCTACATGCTTGCTGTTATGGTTATTTAAACATTTACTGAGTTTTTTTCAAGCTAGTTTGTAGTTTAGCTAATATTTTAGCTACATGCTAGCTTTTTAAAAATATTTATTTTTTTTGGCCAATTGGACATCTACTTGGATTGTTCGATTTTGAACATTAGCTGTTTGAAGATTAGCTAACATTTTAGCAACAAGCTAGCTTCATTATTATTATTTTTTTCTTTGCCAATTTGACATCTCGGAAATGTTTGGGATATTTTGAGGATTAGCTAATATTTTAGCTACATGTTAGCTTTTTTTTTTTTTTTGGCTAATTTGACATCTACTGGGATTTGTGGGCTGTTTTGAAGATTAGCTAACATTTTAGCAAAAAGCTAGCTTTATTATTTTTTTTTTTCTTTTGCCAATTTGACATCTAGGAAATGTTTGGGATATTTTGAGGATTAGCTAATATTTTAGCTACATGTTAGCTTTTTTTTTGGCTAATGTGACATCTACTGGGATTTTGGGCTACTTTGAAGATGAACTAACATTTCAGCTTCGTGCTAGCTTTTCTTTTTTTTTTTCAACCAATTGTGCATCTATTGGGATTTTTGAGCCATTATGGAGATTAGCTATCATTTTAGCTACATGCCATCTTTCATTTTTTTTCAGTCCACTGTGATTTTTTTTTAAGTTTTTGAATTTAGCTAATATTTTTGCTTACACGCTTGCTGTGTTGGCTATTTTGCCATTTACTGCAGGTTTTTTTAAGGCTATTTGGTAGTTTAGCTAATAATTTAGCAACATGCTAGCTTTTAAGGTGAATATGGCAACTCCAGTTTTGTGTTTGTTTAATTTGCCATTTATATCATGTATCCGTTCCAGAATTTCACTCTAAATTTACAGCATTAACACAAGGATTATCGCAGGTAATGTTACACATCTAGCTTCTTAATTACATTTATTCGATAGGGACCGTGTACAGGAGCATTAGTCAAAATAAAGATGTTTTGTATCGGCAGTCCCCAAGACGTATAAATGCAAGAAATAACAATTAGCATAAAACAGGATCGAAAATCTACAAAAGTCATTAAAACAAATAAACTCATTGAATGAGAAGGTGTGTCCAAACTTTTGGTCTAGTATGCCTCAAAAATGTATTTTAATTAATTTGGATTTAAACCCCTTTTAAACATTACGTTGTTTCTGAACTCATCACCACTTTCATCATTTTTTTATGTACAGAAAATACACTTTTTAATTGAGATATAAGAAGATTGAAATCCAGCAGCTCCATCCTCCTCTGCATTAAACACGTCTTCATTGTGCAATGGCCCAGTTCCATTCATAATTTTGCTTTGTGAATACTTGTAAATAAAACATGCAAGCATGTTGTACTGACTTTGTGCCAGACACCAAAAAGATGTTTAATTAATCCAGTTCTAAAGGCAACCAAAACAGTCATTTGCATGGCGAGACAGCAGATGCGAAAGGTTTGATTACTTTATCTAGACATATTTTTCCTCGCCGTGTCCTCGTTCAAACCCAGAGAAACTTTGTATTACATTAATAAATAACAATTAATAATAACTTGAACTAAAAACCACATAAAAAGTGAGAATGTGTTTTATCTTTGCTCTTAAGTTATTAAAATAATCTTCCAATCTGAATTAAATAGAGCAATCATACATGCAGATCCTTTTTAAAATGACAGGAAAACAAAACTTCACATTGCATAACTTTTCAAAATTTTCTGTTTTTATTAAAAAAAAAAGAAAATACATTTTCCTCTGTTCTCCATTTGCACCAGAAATGAAATACATATCGGAAAATAGATAAAACTGTGTCTTCTACGGATTTATTTAGTCTCTTTTCAAAGTGTATTTCTTCGTGTCACTTGCCCTTCTTTCCACACAGCTTTTGCTGATTCATACGGTTCCTCTCGAGGTTTCAGTTTATGCAAATGCACATAACAGGATGATGAGACAACTGCCTTTGGCTGAACGGTTTGACCACTCATGGTAACCACAGTCCTCAGATTTCCAGACTGCTCTCCTTTTTCCTGTGTGACTGGAAAAGTCAATACAGGACGTGACAGACAAGCTATTTTACATTAAATTTCAATGTTTTTTATATATATATATACTGAGGTTGACTATTTTTAATCTGGAGCCTAGAGGAGCGAAGCCTTCCTCTTTTTTTTTTCCTTCAAAAGTGCTGCTTGTCTAAGATGTGTGTGCGTGAAGGTTAATCTAAAAATCTGTTAAGAATCACAATGCTACCCCGGGTCTTCTGTACCTCGAATCTCTTCAAAGTTTCTTTCATGCCTGCTCTCAAAAAGCCTTGGATAACAGCTTAAAACCAAAAAGATACGACAGCTTTTCCTGCAGTTTTTTTTCCAGAAAAGCGTGCTCCAACGAATGCAGCCGGCTCTATTTTAACTGGAACCTTGAGCTTTTTTCTGTGATCAGAGCTCGGTCTTATAGCTGTAGGATGGTGTGCATTTTGAAAGAGGAATAAAGGAGGAGTATTGAAAATCAACAGAGAGAAAAAGGACATTTTTGGAAGATTAGCTCAAGAGTTGATGGTCTTTTTAACAGCAACACTCTACTTTTGTAGACTACTTTTTATCCCAATATTAGAATCTTTATCATCCATTTTTCATTTAGTTTTCCATGCTCCTGTTTGGTGCAGTGTGATTCGCGTGTTGTCCCTCTTTGCCACTCCCCTCCAGATGGCTCGTCTGTGCTCCCGTCTTTGGCCGTGGACCTCGCCTCTGGCTCGTCTCTGACTTTATGCTTTTGTACAATGACCTGCGTAAAGGCCATTGAGACAACTACATTGGGCTATATAAATAAAACTGACCTGAATTGAATTTGTCAGAGTAGGGGCGGAGCTACAGGGGGCAAAGGGACGCAGATGCCACTTGCCCCCTCAATTTTTTAGTAAATATTAACATCATTACTGACCAAAAATTGTCAATAAAAGCCTCTAAGTTTTGTAAAAATAACAAATTCAATATTTGAGCTCTTCAGATTATTTGTTTTGTTCCTGTATTGGGTATGCCCGCCAATCTGAGCCGGCAGCAGCTGGTTTCAGCTACTATCCTCGCCGTTTCTATGCTAGGCCAAGAGGAAATTCTAATTTTTGGAAAACTCGTGTAGTAAGAAAATAGTCTTAAATGCTATGGATCGTGAGCGTTGGAGGTCTAATTGCTTGGTAATACAAAAAGCGTGTTTCGTTGCTGTCGTCGGTGACAGCTGCCGCGCTAAATGGTTATGCTACGTTCACACCGAACAGGATTTGCGAGATAAATTCGTGTGGTCCGTCCCTCTTTCACTGTGCGGTGAATTTGATGCTCGCCGCCCGTCAAAAAATGTGTTTCTTAAGCCTGACGTCGCGGCTGCGTGTGGGTGGAGCTAATGTTTTTAGCATGGTTGCTACATGGAGTTGTGGCTGTGTTTATCTCACAATTAGTGCCGCAACAAACGATCATTTTAATAGTAGGCTAATTTATCTTTTCCGATTAGTCGACTAATGGGGCTATTTTGGCTTATTTAGGATTTTTTGTTTGGTTTTTTAGGCTGTATTTGAAGTTTAGCTAATGATTTAGCTACATACCAGCTATTTTGGCTAATTAAGGCTTTTTTATGGTATTTTGGAGTTTGGCTAATATTTTAGCTGGCTTTCAGCTTCAGCGTTTTCAGCTTCAGTGTTTTTAGCAATCAATTTCAGCGACCAAATTCAGCTCACAGCATTCACACTAGCATTATCACAGGTAGTGCTATTTATCTAGATTTTAGTTATTGATGGTTAAGATGTTTGCTCTACATCCAGTTTGTGCTTGACCCGATTAGTCAACAAATCGGGAAAAATAATCGGCGGTAGTATCAAAGTAAAACTTTGGGGCTTTGATCAGTAGAAGCCCAAATGGCTCCTTTACTATTAAAGGTTTCAGACCCTGAACTAAAGCATAATATTGCAGTGTAAAGAAGAAACTAAGAAAAATAAGATTTTCCTTCTTTTTAAATATTTTCAGTTAAAAAAGCACTTGAAGCTGTTAAACCCCATTATTAACCGAAGCAGCAGATCAGACATAAAGACTTGTTGAACCCTTTTAGCTTAAACCGAATCCCAGGGAAATCGCTTAGCCAGCGTGGTTGCTTTGCCGCCCATAATGAACTGAATCTGCTTTGTAAAGTACGGTTCTCGACCAAGCACTTTGTCCGGACGGCGCCCTCTCACCCTCTCTGCGTTCGGCGTGCTTTGATAGCTGAATCACCGGCTGCACGTGCGAGCGTCTGTGGATTTTTTTTGGGCTGAATTCCTGGATTCTCTCCCACAAGCGTGCAAAGCCGTCAAATGCAGCTGTTGGTTTCCATAGAGGAATGTGCTTTCAGAAGTAACAATGGAAGGAAAATCCAAAACGGGAGACTCCATTACCTCCAAATACCCCCATTTAATTCTGCAGATGTCCCTCCCTGACATGAACTCCAGTTTTACTTTTTTAATCTTTTAGGGAGAGGATAATTTAAGAATTTAGGTTTGCTTGGTTGACTTTAGTGGAAAATGTGAGATAATGGGATGAAAAAATTCAATTTCAAAGTCATTTTGTCTTTAATAAGACTGGCTAAAATGTCATTTTGTGACTATAACAAGGTTCATCGGAGGTCTCCGAATCATTCTTCGACTCAAAGGTGGTCTTCCGTGTTGAAGGAGAATTAACAATTTTAATATTATTCAGCTCTTTCATAGACTTTATTTTCCATCTCCTACAAGTTGTTTAAACAAAGTCTAACTGGAATTCCAGAGCACACCGCACATTTGCAAAAAATGAAATCCGTCCAAATCTCTGTCAAAGCATCTGTCCAAAGCTGAAGTTTAACCCGCAGAACTTTGAAAACCGACAGGTCACCAGAACCAGCGGCTCCCGGCCAGATGTGGCTATTTGTGATTGAAAGAATAAAACAGAAGCAAAGAGATTTCGAAAAATCTGCTCCAAGATAAACAGGAGCTGACCCAAAGTAAGACCCAGGAATTTCGAGGGGCTCCGGATAATAAACACCCCCTCACATGGACGACATGTGTTCTTATCTGCAGGAAACAAAGACAGACCAACCTACTTTTCAAAATAAATGCTGCTGCTGCGAGATCCTCACAAGCACAGAGCAAAAGTTCGATCATATTCCGTTTCTCAAGCAAGCCGCTTTTCATCTTCCAAATGAAAGCCTTCTTATATTACAGGGAACTTCATTAAGTCGCTGTCCAAATTTCATGAACAGTTTCCTAAAGAGATCTGTTATGTGTTTTGGCACATAGACCCCGCCTTCCACAACTGTCTTAGCAGATGGTGCTGCAGACCTGGTGTGTTCGTTTGCCGGAGTTCCTGCCAAAGCCGGTCTGGAAAAATTCACAATGAACTGCATTATTTCGTCCTCGAAACACGACATATATTTGTGCTGATCATAAACCTTTGTTAAAAGCATTTTAACCTTCCGCCACGTGGAGGAAATCACTCTGTTTCTGTGCCCTCAAGAGTCCTGGTTTCTCAACTGTTGAAGGAAAAAGAAGAAAATCCTCAAACCCTTTCATCAAGGTAGACAATGGAAAATCCAGAAGAATCTTTGGATCTCCTTATCCGGTCCCTGCGTTCCTCCTATAAGGTTATCTATTGTGCATAAATAGAAAACATTGAGTAACTTTGTAGATATAGAAGCAGACTAGAGCTTCACGGTATTAGAAAAACTTGCGATATTAGTGATCAATATTGCACTGACAATATGCGATACATGACCATGTAGCAAAACAACAAATACACAATTATTATTTGGATGCTATTTTTAAATATAGTCAACAAAACTTAAATTATCCTCCAAATGACCCACGTCTACATCAGAGTAGAGCTGGGGCAAAACATCGATATGGCGGATATCGCGATATTAGTCGCGATTAGTCACGACGATATCGACTAATAAAATAGTCGGACACTAATTTAATTCTCAAATAGTCTTTTTTTTTTTTTTATCTCAAACTCATTTGATTTAGGTTTTGTTTTAATGCCAGAAACAAATGAATGAAAGAAGCTCCACGATTTATCAAAGGTTTCATAAACTGTCGCCCTAAATATCTTCTTTTTTTAGTTAACAGTTAGCTTCAACACTTCAAGTTTAAAGCTAATTATAATGAAGATTTGTGTTTTACGTCCGATTTACCCAACGATCCGATTAGTCGACTAATTGGAGAAACTAGTCGGTGATTAGTCGACTAATCAAATAATTGTTTGTAGTAGGGCTGCCACGATTATTTTAATAGTCGACTAATCACCGATTATTTTTTCCGATTAGTCGACTAATCGGGTCATGCGCAAACTGGATGTAAAGACGCTAAAGTTGATAACCATCTGAAATATTAATTAAATGCCAAATTAGCCTAAAAAATAAAAAGAGCCAAAGTTAACCAAAATAGCTAGCATACTGCTGAAATATTAGCTAAACTCAAAATTAGCCTAAAAAAAACAGAAAAATCCTAAACTAACCAAAATAGCTATGTCGCTGAAATATTAGTTAAACTTAAAAATATCTTAAAAAACTAAAAAAAGAAACCTTAAGTTAGCCAAAACAGCTAGCATGTTAAGATATATTAGCTAAACTCATAAAAGGCCAAAGAAACTTATTAAATGCCAAAGTATTCCAAAAAGCTGGCAGAATGCTGCTATACTTTTAACTTTACTACACTCTGACTTCATACAATAATAAAGTAACGATTAATCGACTATTAAATTAGTTGTCGATTATTTTAATAGTCGATTAGTCATCGATTAGTCGACTAATCGTGGCAGCCCTAGTTTGTAGCGGCCCTAATGTCATCTCACGAACGATTCTCCTCTCCTTTATGAATAAATACCATAAAAGTCCACCAGGGGGCGCGTCTCACGAGTAGGGATGTAACGATTCAGTCAAGCAATGATTCGATTCAAAGTTTTAGTCACGATTTCAATTTTTTTTCCATTTTTTTTAAACAGAATTTTAAAGTCAAGGGTGGTGTTTTTTGCCCTCACATCAAAATGTCGTCTTCCTACTGAATATATATATTGATGTTTGCAATATTGTAATTCTATTAGTATAGTGATCCATGTTTTGTGAATAGTGCTGCTACAAACGATTATTTTATTAGTCGACTAATCACTGATTACTTTTTCAGATTAGTCGACTAATCGGGTCTTGCAAAAACTGGATGTAAAGCACAAATCTTAACCATCATTATCTTTAAACTAATTAAAAATAAAGATAATTAAGATAATTATTTAATTTTTAATGAATCGTGCAGCTTCTGTCTTTCATTTGGTTCCAGTATTAAGAAAAAAAAAAAGTTTAAATTAAAAAAGGTCGGCATCTGAAATAAAGAACTATTTTACACAAAAGATTACATTTTGGTCTCACTGACTCAAATATAAAAAAAGTTTATTTTTTGGTGCTGAACGCTCACTATTTGGTTCAACTTTACTACACTCTGACTCTATAAAATATAAAATAACAACTAATCAAATATTTTAATAGTCAATTCGTCGACTAATCAAGCTGCCATAAGATTGCTAAACATTTTAAATAACCATTTATTTCAATTTAAGCCATCTATTTCTATATTCCACAGGCTGATGTTACGATGACGATAAATTTGCCATGTATTGTGCCGGCCTACTGTTGTGATTTTTGAGCAACAGACATTAATTGGCAGAGAAGAGGAGGAGGAGGAGGAGCTAACTATAACGGGCGTGGGTTGCTCTCCTGTGGTGATGAACAAAGACCAAGTACAGTCAAAGGTTTATCCGGTGGATCCAGTCTGGAAACTCCCAGAGCGGCTCATCAAGCTAACATTAAAGTTTTGGGGGTTTTTTTTCCCATTGTCAGCAAACGCCAGCATGCATTTGCATCACCACGCTGCCCCTGAAAGGACACCCAGACGTCTTCACGATAGGGGTAACGGCATACGCCATCACGTGCAGTTATCCAGGGAACGAGAAACGAGGAACTCTTTCTACAAATGGGTCATCACCTCACGCACACCAAAAGCTCTAATTAGGGCCTTCTTTCAAAATCTCATTAGGATTCTACATAAAATGAAGGAGAATTCACTGTAAAAAGTAAAACCTAAGTGAGATAAAGTATCTGAAAACAAGCATATACCTGCTTCTTTTTTAATGATAGGAGAATTCTTCTCATTTAGTTGATTTTATGCCAGATAATTTTCCTTATTTTAAGAGTTTTTGTCCTTAATTATCCCAATAAGCTATTAAGGCTTGTTACTAACATGTTAATACCTGTTCCATGCAATGCAGAAGTTTTGCTTTAATTCAAGAATTTCAAGTAAATGATCATGCATGGTGAGAAACGTAGTAGAGAGTAGAAAAGTACTATTGATATTAGTATGTTTGGCTGTTTTTAAGAAACAGATTCCAGTGGTTAACATGTCAGGATAACCTTACACTGCAAATAACCTGCATAAGATTATTCCTCTTAAAACTAGTTACAAGAATCTTATTGATCTTGATTTTAGATATAAAAAAACAGCATCTGTAAGATTATTAAACTTGTTTTAAGAAAGATATGTTTTCTAGTTTAGTTTGTAAATCTAAAAATGAGTCATTTTACAAGCAAAACAAGAAAAGAAAAAGCAGCAGGCAAATTTAAGGACAAGAAAATGTCTTTTTTTAACTTGATTTTAGATGTTATCACTTTTTAAAAACTTGAAATTAGTAATTCACACATAATCTAAAAATGCATTTGAATTCGGATTTGAACAGCTTTGTAACTATGTTTAAAGATAGTACACAATAAATTTTAATCAAGCTCCTATATTTTAGTTTTTAGGTTATTTTTTTCTTAAGTTTTTGCTTAAAATAAGCATTTTTTGCTTATTTTCAAGATTTAACCTATTTACTAAGTTCCATGCATTATTTCTCAAATCAAGACTTGTTGTCAAGTAAAAATTAATAGCTGCACTGGCAGATAATTTGACTTGTTTTTAGTCGATTTCTACTAAAAAGAAATGCTTTTTTCTTAAATTAAGTTGTTTTTTTAGTTATTAAAATCTTAATTAAATAATATTTTGAGAAAATTAATCTTAGAAATTGGATTTATATCAGTCAAAATGATCTTGATAATAGTAAAAGATACTAATTTTAAGATATATATAGTTCCAGTGAGGTTAGATATTTTTTACTTGTTTTGAAGTCTTGTTCTGTTGGCAGATAATTGTTTTTATTTTAAGCAATATTTACCTTATTTTGTTCTTTTTTTCTTGTTTTTTAAAGCAGAGAAGCAGCCTAACATGTGTTACTAAATGAACAAATGGGAGGACGCTGATCAAACCTATAAATTCACGTCAAAGAGAATAACTTCCCAGGAGGGGAAGTGAACTTGACAACGACTATGAATCCTGGGAAAAGTGATGGTATTGGAGCTCCACTACTTAGAGATGGGAAGAAGAGAGTCCTCCTGCAGGTTTAATGCTTCTTTGAAAAGCTCCCTCTCTCTCAGAGCTCAGACTCTGTGATCCTTATTTGTGGAATCTGTAACGAGACGCTGATAAAACATGGATGCAGGACTTTATCTAACAAAAGATCTCCTCGGCCGGGATTGAATTCACTTCATCCACTTCTTTTCTTGATGTCTTCAAGCGAAGGAAATGGCGATATACAATTGAGTGCTTGTCTCCAAAGAGGGAACAAGGGCAGGGGATCAATGAGGAAGTGTCGCCATAACAAAAGTTCCTGTTTGCACAAATTAGGAATTGACCCACAGACTTCTATGGGGTGCATCTCGAATATTAATCAGCAAATGGAAGGAAAAAAAAGTATCAATGTAGTTTTTTAGTGTATTCACTCCGCAACATTGGTTATGGACTAAAAACAATCAATAAAAATTAAAATCTATTTATACATATATATATATATATATATATACACACATTTATTCACTATAAAACCTAGCCACAGTGGTCATCTGAGAAATTGCAACAACTGCTGATTTAACTCTGTAAAAGCCCACTTCATCAAAGAAATGACACAAAATTTAAATTTTTGGAGGATAAATTATCATATATATATATTTTTTTTAAATAGTAGGGCTGGGTATTGCCATTAATTTCCAGAAATTCTATTTGATTCAATTTCTCTGATTCTTTCTATTCTCTCAGTTTAATTTGATTCAGTTACATTTTAAGTTTACACATAGACATATTTATTTAGAAATACATTCATAACCTATATATGTCTTGAATATATTGAAATCAATTTGATAAAGTTCACATACTGTCAAATTTATCGGTTCAAGTAGAGAAGCTCCAATAATTGTTCTGCCTTTCCTGGAGGGCGTCTCAGTTTGGCCACTAGGTGGCGATCACACTATAGCATTACATCTTAATCCAGAAGAAGAAGAAAGTATGAGCAAAAACTGTGTTTTAATCTACAAATAGTTACTTTAAAATATATTTCCTATAAAAAGTTTGGAAAATTCAGTTTATAAAGATGTTCATTTAGTCATCAATGTTTAGGTTGACCGAGTGTTAGCATTAGCTGTCCTATGCATAAACGTATTATTGATTAGAATCAAGTTAAAGGTCTTTCAGCTTTATGCGTTAGATCAATCTCTACTTTTATGGATCGATTCAGATTAATTAATCAATTTTATAAATCTAGCCCTGATAGATGGTAATAATTATGATGTGTTGGGTTCATAACAATATTAGTTTAAGATGAAAATTACTTAGATTACTTATATGAATATGACTGTTTAAATTTGATCCACACATTTTTAACATTAACCGTATTATGAAGAATCAACTATCAACAGGATTTGTATTATTCAATAAAGCTAGTATTCATTGAAGATCCACTCCGATCAAATTAGGTATTTTTAACATCTTCTTGTAGCATTTTTCACACAATGAGGATATATATATCAAGAATTTAAGATTAAAGCTGAGTTTGTGTATTTCTTTATTCAAATCCTGATGGATCAGGAGCAGACCAAAACCCGCGGTTTGAAAAAATCTTGGATTTGTGACGTAGCAACTGCCAAAGTCTCCCATCGCCACTCCAACTCTAAAGCATCCACCTGGAGACAATTAGAACCAGAAAAGTTTTCATTTTTTTCCTCTTTGCTGCCATCTGGCTCTAAACTCTACAGTTGGATGGCTCCAATATTGCTCAGTGTTTTTTATTTATTTTTGCTACGCTAACATTAGCTTGGGCTTGTGAGGTGCTACAAGCTAGCGGGAGAGGGTGTAAACAAACAAAAAAAAAAAAAAAAAATAAAAAACTGATGAATTATTCTCACCATAATGTTTTGAAAAAATATTCCCACTAAAAGTGTTAAAATTTCATAGAAGCAGCCATTTTGAAATGAGCAGGAAAAGCTCTACTGCCTCTAGTGGATTGATGATGAACTACAGGGCAGAAAACTTGAACCAAGTTAACTATAGTGGGTTTTTAAGGACATTTTGGATCATGCTAACGATACAGGCTAAGTCAAATCCAGTCATGAAGGTGAAAATTCAGTAAACATTTCATCACAGAAGTTATTTTTACACATTTACAGCATGTTTTTGTTTCTCCACTCCCTCAGAGACTATAAAAGATTTGTTCTGCTTTAGGCTTTACGTGGGAATGAAAACTCAACTTCATATGTTTTTAAATCTCAGATTTAGTTTAAAAATCTGCGTGCCAAACATTATCAGTCGTACCTTCAAGCCCTGGGATTTCCAACCTAATATTGGACCACCTGGGAGAGTATAGCTCTCCCACAAAGCTCCCTCCATCATGAAGCCCTCTCCTGTTTGAGGCATCGTCAAGGTTGATGACATACTTCAGCCAAATCCTGCAATTATGCAGCGCTCTTCTGACCTTTCCCGCCTGGTTTTAGGCTGGTAAACAGGCTTGATTTGAGCGGTGGACTCGTGAGAAGAGCTCGTGTTAATGGGCTATCGTTCATCCTGGACAACAATAAGCCACGCAATGAATGAGCGGTCATCCTCGCTGCTTTACGCAGAATTAAGTCTTCAAATGAAGTACAGCTTTACAATAAAGCAGCAAACGGATGATAGGAAAAATGCTAAATAGAAAGAAACGAGGTTTAGTGGTAGAAAACAAAGAAATAATCATAAAAGATCCATATAAGGACATCACTTTTTTGAAAGCAGAAATTAAAAAAGATAATACAAGTTTGACAATACTTGAAATCGTGATGCTAAAGACTCCAGTCGATCTGTAAAAGTGGACACGCTTTGAAAACAACCCTAGAAAAGAGCGTTTACTCGACAAAAAAATGGAGTCAAATTGTATCTGTTCCCGTCAGGCGGGATCAAAGGGTTTAGCCATGCTGGCTCCGTCGCTGCTTGAACCAGAGAAAGACAAAGCAGACAGGTCATGTTCAACATGCCCACCTCTGAGTTGCCTGTTAATGTAACTGTCAAAGTTGCGTTGCTGCTTAAAATGCACAAACAGAACTACAAAAAAAAAAAATCGAGTACGGAGTAGGCATCCAATGCAACTACAACTCACCGTCTAAAGGTGAGAGACACACTAGTCTTCAGAAGATTCCAGTTTCACTTTATATGAATAATATACTCAGAAATGATGAGACCAGGGGTCTCAAACTGGCGGCCCGCGGGCCATCTGCGGCCCCCCAAGTCGATATTTTGCGGCTTAATATGAAAGTTGAATGTCTACAAAGCAATATCTTCTGCATGTCCACACCTCTTTGATGATAGCTTTACATTTGCTTTGCAATGTTTCAGCTTACTTTAGGTTTAAAACTTTGCATTTGCTATTGTCGTTGGATCTCAGAAAAGTCCTTAGCAACAGTTGCTAGCGTCGTTAGCTCCTCTCATTTCACAGAAACACAAAAGATAAATGAAGACAAATGTTCAATAAACTTGTTCTGCAGACATAGACAATAGACCAAATATATAGACAGTGGATGCAAAAATATATATTTTTGGCACAAATTTTTTGGTTTTGGCTAAAAACAGCATCATCCTAATTCAAAGAACACAGAAAACACTTAAAAGGTGATCAGAATGGGACTTGAACCCGAGAACACTTATGCCATAAAAAGTTACACCATTTTATTTTACCCAACATACCAAAAAAAAGTATTTGTCACAAAAAATAGAAAAAAATATGACAACACCAGATAAATTCGAGTAGCTTTCTTTATGTTCACTCTGGTTTATGTAAAAAAAAAAAGGAAAATATAAGCATAATAAGATCCTAAAAACATGCTTTAAAATTAAGAATTTGGGAACAAAAAATTCCTAAAAAAAATAAAATAAAAACAATGATATGGTCATAGGTCCACCAATTCCTGGGATATGTATGACTTCACTCAGGGACCTATTAACCTCTATTTTGGAAATCATGTAAATACTTTGGCGATAGTGCTCTAGGGTTAAGCTTCTACTATTATCTTTATAAGGAAATAGTCAAGGTTTCAGCCTCTATGATGAGGTTGTTCCATGTTTTTCTACAGACATTCATGTTGGCATCAAGTAAAGCTTCAATGGGGATTCCTTTAAAACTTTCACAGAGTTTGTTTTTACGCTTGGTATCACAGGCCAAACTCTTCAGTCTCCAGGAACGTAATAAACTCCCAAAGATAACAGAGCAGAAGTCATTATTCTTTTTAACGCTTGGTGGATTCAATGATATTACTAATGTCCTTACGAGAGTGTCCCAAATGGAAATCAAGCTTTTGGCGTCTTCAGATCGTTATTGCTTCATACGTGTGGAACTCACTCCGGCTTCAGGCCGTATGTCTATTTATGAAGGTATTAAAAACAGATGTTGGACAGGTGTATCTTCAGAAAAGAAACATCTGTTTCGAACTGATGAACTAAAGATAGCAATCTAAGCGATCAATCAGACCAGAATGTTTCAGATGGACCACTTTGGGGTATAAGTTAACGCATACCTGATGCAGTTCTGACAGTCCCGCCCCACTATCATTGACGCATATTTTTATTGATTTATTTTATTTTTGTCAATCTGGCAGGTCAACCCCAACCCTTCTGCAGTCTTAACTGTGACGGGTACTGACGGACTATTTATTGGTTTAATAGTGCGAATGCTGTAAAGCTTTTTCTTTATCTCTTTATTACTATTATTATTTTTCTTCTGTGTATTTTTTTTGACTCACTCAGCTATCAAAATATTCAGCTCTTTCAATGCTTTTTCAACTGTTTTGGCATTTACTACAGATTTATAGGCTATTTTGGGGTTTAGCTAATATTTGAGCTGCAGGCTAGCTGTTTCGGCTAATTCAGGCTTTTTCAGTTTTTAAGGCTAATTTGTGGTTTAGCTAATATTTCACCTACCTGGTGGCCTTTTTGACTAATTCAGTTTTTTTTTCAGTTTTTTAAGCTAATTTGGCATTTAGCAAATATTTCAGCTACATGCTAGCTGTTTAGGCTAACTTGGACTTTTTTTCTGTTTTTAGGCTAATTTGGCATTTAGCAAATATTTCAGCTACATGCTAGCTGTTTAGGCTAACTTGGACTTTTTTCTGTTTTTTAGGCTAATTTGGCATTTAGCAAATTTTCAGCTTACATGTTAGCTGTTTAGGCTACTTGGACTTTTTTCTGTTTTTAGGCTAATATGGCATTTAGCTAATTTTTCAGCTACATGCTAGCTGTTTAGGCTAACTTGGACTTTTTTCTGTTTTTAGGCTAATATGGCATTTAGCAAATATTTCAGCTACATGCTAGCTGTTTAGGCTAACTTGGACTTTTTTCTGTTTTTAGGCTAATATGGCATTTAGCTAATATTTTAGCTACATGCTAGCTGTTTAGGCTAACTTGGACTTTTTTTCTGTTTTTAGGCTAATATGGCATTTAGCAAATATTTCAGCTACATGCTAGCTGTTTAGGCTAACTTGGACTTTTTTCTGTTTTTAGGCTAATATGGCATTTAGCAAATATTTCAGCTACATGCTAGCTGTTTAGGCTAACTTGGACTTTTTCTGTTTTTAGGCTAATATGGCATTTAGCAAATATTTCAGCTACATGCTAGCTGTTTAGGCTAACTTGGACTTTTTTCTGTTTTTAGGCGCTTATGGCATTTAGCTTATTTTAGCTACATGCTAGCTGTTTAGGCTAACTTGGACTTTTTTCAGTTTTTTAGGTGCTACTATGGCTGATTTTAGCTAATATGTTTAGCACATGCATTTAGCTGATTTAGGCGCCTACTTTGGACTTTTTTCAGTTTTTAGGCTATATGGCATTTAGAATATTTCATCTAGCATAGTTTAGTAATTGACTCTTTTTTCTCTGTTTGTTTGACTTTTTTCAGTTTTTTAGGCTAATTTGGGATTTAGCAAATTTTTCGGGTACATGCTAGATTTTTAAGCTAACTTAGGCTTTTTGCCGTTTTTTGGGCTATTTTGCCCCTCAATACTTTAGCTAGCTATCAGCTTCATCGTTTTTTTAGCTAAGCATCTTCAGGAGCTACATCCAACTTACAGCATTCACACTAGCATTATCACAGGTAAGTATCTATTTTTTAAATGTTGTAGTATTGTTTTTTTTCTGTAAAGATTACAGAGGAATTATTAAAAAATCTGTTTGTGTGTTGCTTTCTGGAAAACCATAAATGTTCATGTTTAAGCTGTGATTGTTACACTTTTTCTGTTAGCTTATAAACTGACTCCGGCCCAACATCAGAGAAGAAAACAGTTATGTGGCCCTCACAAGAAAAAGTTTGGGGACCCCTGATCTATACCACCAATAAAAAAAAAAATATAAGTGTAGAAGTCAGCCATATTAACATGCTTTTCTTGACATCCATCACTTAAACTTCAAGGATCTGCAGGAGTGTGAAGTGACTGAGAAGCCTGGAACTTAATGAGGCAGTATGCAGTGGAGAAATAATGACGTGATTTGTCATGGTCTACCACCTACTGGCTAGCTGCTGCCACATTTCAGCTTTGTTATCGTCACGGTTATTCCGACCAGACGAGAAAACACGAGGACAAGCTGTGACTCAGGAGGCTCCCCAGCCTCAAGAGAGCGCTCTTTGGTCCAAATGCAACTTTAATGTGCATTCAAAAGAATCCCACCGGCGCCAGGTTTCACTCGCTGCCGCTTAACCGGAAGGAATCTGCCTACGTGTCTGATCTTCTATTGGAGCTTTTGAAAGAATCTCTTTTCAGTCGGTTAGCCTTTTGCACTCTCGCTGGTTTTTCTAGTGTATGTGTTTATAAAGTATATTTAAATGGTGCATTGTGTTCTGCATCCTGATTGGCTGTTAAACTTATCAATCCATCTCCTCCGTTCGTGTCTCCTTGTCCAGGATGCATTCAGTTTGACAAATCTGCAAAAGTGTTCAACCTAACAAAGATTTTTGCTTCATTCTGTAATCCTGGACTTATTTTTCTCTTGTTTAAACAAGAGAAAAAAATGTGAAAATCTGTCTATAAAGTATGAAGTGAGAAGTTTTACAGCATTAAGACATCATTAGTGTAAAAAATAAAGATGACTACTTTAAAGATTTGATCTATCAGAGTTTTAAACCTTGTCCTGAACTAGTAATGCCACAAACGATTATTTTAATAGTCGACTAATCACTGATTATTTTTTCCAATTAGTCGACTAATCGATCATGCACAAAGTAGATGTAAAAAACACATCTTAACCATCATTAGCTTTAAACTAAATAAAAACTAGATATACATCATTACCTGCGATAGTGCTAGTGAAATGCTGTAAGCTGAATTTGGCAACTGAAGATGCTAGTGCTGATGGCTAAAAATGCTGACAGCCACCTAAAGTATTAGTTAAATGACAATTTAGCCCAAAAATTGGAAAAAAAAACATAAGTTAGCCAAAATAGCTAGCATGTAGCTGAAACATTAGCTCCAATATTGCCTAAAAAACGAGAAAAAAAGCCTAAGTTAGCCAAAATAGCTAGTATGCTGCTGAAATATTAGCTAAACTCCAAAATAGCCAAAAAAAAGATAATAATTTAGCCAAAATAGCTAGCATGTAGCTGAAATATTAGCTAAAATCCAAAATAGCCTATAAAACAAAAAAGCCTAAATTAGCCAAAATAGCTAGCATGTAGTTGAAATATCAGCTAAAATCCAAAATAGTTTAAAAAACAAAAGAAAGCCAACATTAGCTGAACTAGCTAGAGAGCTAGCATGTAGCTGAAATATTAGTAACTCCAAAATAGCTTAAAAAGCCTTAATAAATGTCAAAATAGTTCAAAAAAGCTACAATAATGTCATAACTTTCAACTTTAGAACACTGATTCCATATAATATAAAGTAACGATTAATCGACTATTAAATTAGTCGCCGACTATTTTAATAGTTGATTAGTCGACTTATCATGGCAGATCTATCCTGAACCTTGCATTTTGTATTCAGACTGCAGTCAAGAAGAATATTGTTTTCAAGACCAAATCTTGTAAACTAAACCCTGTGACTAAGGATCTCTTCAGTCATTGGTCAGCAATTCCACAGGTTGGGTCAAAACAAAAAAAAGAAAGATGGAGGTGCTGAACGTTGCAAATCTTTGCAAATAGTTACTTTAATTTCTCTTATTAACATAACATACATAAGTCTAATAGCTAATGTACTGTTAGTCGAGCCATCATTATATCATATATCCACACATGAATCCAGTTCAGAGTTCACCACATTTTTCACTCTTATGGTATTTATCTGTTGAGTTTGCAATATTCCCTTTTTCTCAGTGCTAGTTTGGGAATTTGAAAGACTGGTAGAAAAAAAGTTTAGCTTTACTTTTTTAATAAAAGTGAATAATCGTTCTGAACTTTGAACTGAAATAGCAGAAGTTGTAAAAAGCTCACCTTCCTTTCCCTTTTGTTTCATGTGAAAACTGTTTCTAGTCAGCATCTCATATAAAGATGAAAGTAATGCAGAAAATATGAGGAGGCTGTCGAGCTGGTAATAAAATCCTCCTTCACTTCAGTGTTTTGGTCCTCGGGGGGAAGAATCAAACCAAATCTCTTGTAATTAACTAAGTGGCCATGGCTACTGCCCACTGTTTTGCATCTTGCCCATCTGTGACAGTTGAACCATCCAGCCCCCTCCCTCCTGTAGCTAATGGAAAAATATTGATCCTGGCTGTTCCATATTCAGAGAGGGAAAACAGCGGAGGGGGGGTAAAACTGAGTCAATACCAGCCGCATTTTCCTCCCTGCCTTTGTTTGCTCTGACAGATGGAGGTATTGATGTGAAATGCAGTATTACCCCATTTAAAGTAGGCAAAGTATTAAACTAGGACCATGCAGGGGGAAGCCCACATCATGATAGATGGACCGTGCTGGAATACAGTTACTTCTTTATCGCTGAACTTGAAAGCGGCTCCATGAAAACTCCATTTGCTGATGAAGATTTGAGCCGAGGATGATATCTTGGTGAAAAGCCAATAAATGGTTTTATGATAATGACGTGGGCCGCTGTATCTTTGGGGGTTGGACGAGTTTTGGAAAGTTTTATATCTAAAGAGGCAGTGCATTTCGATGCCAGAGAGCACATCAAGAACTAGAAGACTGCTACTACAAATCAAACTATTAAAACTGATGGGGTACTTTGAATTTCATCTTAAGGTGAAGCTTTTAGTGTAATGTGTGTTTTAGAATCCAAATATGTCAATACTCTGGATCGTGGTTTTAAATACAATCCAATAGTCTGAGACATGTTCAGTTTCTTGGTAAAAAATGATTGTTTTTAGTACGTTTTATCATCTAATAAAGAATTGTATCCACCTTGAGTCCTTTTTCTGGGAAAGTTACTGTCAAAGTGTCCCCTCTATGTACAGTTAGGGGTCTTGCTACTGTTCCCTCCCTCATGACTTCACATTATCCCAAAGTCACTTTGTCAAAGAAGTGAAACCTTTTCAGCGGAGCAACGCAGCCTCAGGAGAAAAAGAAAGAGTCGATCAATGCAGTATCATAACCTCTGGATGCTTCAATGCCCTTCCAACTCTAACCTGCAAAAGCTAAAAGATATTTAACATTTAAAAGATAAATGTGTCCCTAACGAAGGGACATATTAAAGTCCCATTCCAATTATCGTTAGATTTTTCTTTACTACACAGTTTCTGCAGAAATTTGCCTCCGATCTTTGGAGTGGAGTAAGCCCACCCCTGTTTCCCATCATCCATCTGTTTACACACTCTCCCGCTAGTTTACAGCCCCTCACACACCCCCAATTTAACATTACTAATGCAACAAATATGGCGTACATTGTTGCCATTATTCAATCGTAGAGTTTTGAGACAATGCCAACTCGGATGAAACTAACAAAAACTTTAGGGGATCTGATCATTTACAAGTCAATCAGCTGATAACATTTTAGCCAAAAAAACGTTAGCATGTTGCTAAAATATTAGACAAATTTCAAATATCCATGAAAAAAAACTCCTCAGTAGATAAAATGTTGCCAAAAGCGTTTATATGCCACTAAAATCATACAATGGCTAAATTGGCTAAAATATTAGATAAATGCCAAATTAGCAAAAACAAGCCTTATATTATCCAAAAAAGTTAGCATGTTGCTAAAATATTAGATAAATTCAAAACGGGCATAAAAATCTCAATGGATAACGTTTTAGCCAAAACACTTTAGCATGTTGCTAAAATATTAGATGAATCTTAAATAAGCATAAACAACCTCAGTAGATAAAGTAACCACAAACGTTAGCATGTTGCTAACATATTTGATAAATTTGAAATTGGCATAAAAAGAAAAAAAAAACAACAAAAAACTTCAGTAGATTACATTTTAGCCCAAACCATTATGCTAAAATATTAGATAAATGGCAAATTAGCAAAAACGTTAGCATGTTGTTAAAATATTAAGTTAATTTTAAATTAGCATAAAACTTTAATATATAGCGTTTTAGCCACAAACGTTAGCATGTTACTGAAATATTAGATATATTTCAAATTATCATACAAAAAAACCTCATTAGATAAGAAACCATTGGTATGATGGTAAAATATTAGATAAATGCCAAATTAGCATCAGAATGGAGCAGAGCAAGGAGCTGGTGGTTTACCGTTGTAGCTTCTACGTCACGCCTACAAGCTTTTTCAAACTGTATTTTTTTTTCATTTGCTCTTCATTTACAGCAATTTGAATAAAGGAAACCCCAGAAAGGTAATTTTTAATTTAATTGTCTTTATGTGTCCTCCATCAAAAACACTATACTTCTACGTGTTGGATCATGTTACCGCAGATGAACAGAAAGACAAACTCGTTTTCATAACACAGGGTGCGAGCTCCTTTATCTCCTGTTCTTAAGACAGCTTACAAAGGACATTGTGGCTGGAAAATAGACGAGTGAAGCCAAATTACATGAAACAAACACAATACCAGTTAAGCACTAAAAAACATCATTAAATCAGGAAACAGCATAGACATAAAACTTTTAAAATGTAGCTAAAATGTCTTCAAGCTATAAAAAAAAAAAACATTTATTTGCTAAATGGACCATTAACAGGCTCATTTTTGTGCAAATGTTCAGGAACCAGCTAGAAAATGCAGGGTCATGGTCTATTTCCTGAAAGCAAATATACATACAGGAAAAATCAACTTAAACAAACTTTATAAATGCATGAAATTGACTTATTCTTATTGTTTTATGTAGAACATTTATCAAACACAAAGCTTTGCTTTTGATGAAATGCTAAGACACAACAGGAGAGCAATTTCCTCCTAGAAACAGGACTTCCTGCTACCCAGAGTGCAATTCAACTACAGACTAACTTAACTTAACTTGGACTTAAACAAAAAATTACTAATATTTCTCAATGACATAAGTGAGTGCCCCTTTTTTTTCTTCCATTTTTTTTACACTTAAACCATTTTAAGGGGGGCAGATTTTTTTTTTTTTTTTTTAACAAAGTGGCTCTTTAAATACTTAAAATATATTTCCTTTCAAGCAAATGTTGGGAAAGAGGCCAAAACATTCAGTAACAAGCTGAATATGAGCTATCAGAGAAATGTTTGTTGTCGTATTTAACTAATAAAAAAAGAAATAAAGAACAAACATATTTTGCAAGATTTGTTTTGTAAGGATTTTAAAGAATCAAACAAGTCAAAAATGATGTGACTATGGTTCATAAAAGGACCAAGAAATGCTTCAATGTCAAAGAGTTGAAGGTTTAAAATTGGTTAAATTTTGTATTTTAGGCAAAGATAATCCATTGTTCACCCTTCTGGAGACTGTAAGTCCACCACACCACACAAAAACACTTGTTTAAACATCCAGAGAGCCATGAATAAACTGAGAGCAGTCATGATGTCATCCTGATTTTTATTGCTTCCCATGTTATGTCTCCGCTCTCCTCACCTACACTGCCAGATGGATTCTGCATAACGAGGCCTTTTGTTTGAGTTCATGTGTGGTCCAATTACACTCCCCATAAATATTAGCAGTGATTCCTTAAGAGCAAAAGTTCAGACGAAAATAGAAATGGTTTCTATTTCTAATTTGACAAGACAACGTGTCCCAAACAGGAGTGAACCTCCGGAGGACCACGGGCTATTACAATCCAGGTATTCATCATCATGGGAAAAGAGAAGAACTACCCGACTATGCAAGACAGGAGGAAGTGCAGCGTGGTAGAGGAGATGGCAGTAAACAGGTTTAAAGGGAAGCTGAATACCTTCAGGATGCCTGAACAGGTGTACGCCGCCGCAGAATCCAATAGTCTCACACATGCTGTCCCCTCCAAACATGAGTGGATGGATATAAGGGTCGGTCTGAGAGTGTGGACAGATAATCAGTGCGTCTTTGCAATCAAATCAGCAGCTATTGATTCCGGTGGCCGTGCAGACAAATCAAGCTGGCCAATTGTGAAGCATGTATGTATGCATGCATGCATGAGAGAGCCAGGGACGAATTTCACAGTAGCTTGAAATGATCCACTAATGGGGCTTGTGCTGCCTTGTCCCTCATTGATCAGGGCATTGAAAGGCTTGCAGATGGCTTATGAGCCGTATCGTGCGGCCCCAGACTCCAGCATTTATGTTCGTCCATTAAACCTAGTAACACCCCCAAACCAAGCCCAAACGGGAACATATCAATTACAAAATTCTCAAGGTACTGGTTCTGCTTTTATGTTACTCCCCTTTTATTAGCTTGCTCTATCAGGCTACGGCCATATCCAATCAGTAAGCAGCATAAAGCCTCGCCAAATCTGACATCCATGAGCGTCATCTTGTATTAAAGATGTGCTCAACATTTGTGCTAAAGATACATGAAAACGTTAGCCTGTTGCTACAATATTAGGTGAACACAAATGTAGCCTAACAAACCTCAGTAGATAACAAGTTAGCCAAAAACGTTAGTATACTGCTAAAATCATGTAACTCATGGGCTATTATATTAAATAAATGCCAAATTAGCCCAAACAAACCTCATATTAGCCAAAAACGTTAGCATGTTGCTAAAATATTAGATAAATTCCAAATTAGCTTAAAAAAAAACCTCAGTTGATGAAATTTTTCCAAAAGCATTTGTATGCTGCTAAAACCATATAACTCATTGGCTAAAATATTAGATAAATGCCAAAATAGCACAAACGAACCTCATAATAGCCAAAAACATTAGCATGTTGCTAAAATATTAGATAAATTCCAAATTTGCTTAAAAAAAAACCCTCAGTTGATAACATTTTGCCAAAAGCATTTGTATGCTGCTAAAACCCTATAACTCATTGGCTAAAATATTGGATAAATGCCAAATTAGCACAAACGAACCTCATATTAGACAAAAACGTTAGCATATTGCTAAAATATTAGATAAATTCCAAATTCGCTTAAAAAAAACCCTCAGTTGATAACATTTTGCCAAAAACATTTGTATGCTGCTAAAACCCTATAACTCATTGGCTAAAATATTAGATAAATGCCAAAATAGCACAAACGAACCTCATAATAGCCAAAAACATTAGCATGTTGCTAAAATATTAGATAAATTCCAAATTTGCTTAAAAAAAAACCCTCAGTTGATAACATTTTGCCAAAAGCATTTGTATGCTGCTAAAACCCTATAACTCAGCGGCTAAAATATTGGATAAATGCCAAATTAGCACAAACGAACCTCATATTAGACAAAAACGTTAGCATATTGCTAAAATATTAGATAAATTCCAAATTAGCATAAAAAAAACCTCAGTTGATAACATTTTGCCAAAAACATTTGTATGCTGCTAAAACCATATAACTCATTGGCTAAAATATTAGAAAAATGCCAAATTAGCACAAACGAACCTCATATTAGCCAAAAAAGTTAGCTAAAATATTAGATAAATTCAAAATTAGCATGAAGACCTCAATGGATAACATTTTAGCCAACACACTTTAGAATGTTGCTAAAATATTAGATAAATCTTAAATTAGCATAAAAAACCTCAGCAGATGACAAATTAGCCAAAAATGTTAGCATATTGCTAATAGGTAAACTCAAATGTAGCCTAACAAACCTCAGAAGATAACAAATTAGCCAAAAACATAAGCCTGTTACTAACATATTTTATCATTTTAAATTGGCATAAAAAACTCAGTAGATGTCAAATCAGCCAAAAACGTTAACATATTGATAAAATATTGAATTAATTCAAAATTAGCATAAAATCTACCAGAAACTTTAGCATGTAGCTACAACATGTTAACTCAAATGTAGCCTAACAGACTTCAGTAGATAACATATTAGCAAGTTGCTAAAATATTTGATAAATTTCAAATTGGAATAAAAGAAAAAAAAAAACTTCAGTGGATAACATTTTAGCCAAAAACGTTAGCATTGTGCTAAAATATTAGATAAATGGCAAATTAGAACAAACAAACTTCTTATTAGTCAAAAACTTGAGATGTTGCTAAAATATTAGATACATTTCAAATGATCATAAAATAAAACCTCAGTTGATAAACATTAGTATGACGCTAAAATAATAGATAAATGCCAAATTACAACAAACATATTAGCATGCTAACACGTTAGCATGCTTCAAAAATATTAGATACTTTTCAAACTAGCATGAAAAACCTCAGTAGATAACATATTAGCCAAAAGCGTTAGCATTAGGGCTGCCACAAACGATTATTTTAATAGTCGACTAATCACCGATTATTTTTTCCGATTAGTCGACTAATCTGTTCATGGCCAAAGTGGATGTAAAGATGCTGAAGTAGATAACCAGCTAAAATATTAGTTAAATGCCAAATTTACCAAAAAATAAAAAGAGCCAAAGTTAGCCTAAATAGCTAGCATGCTGCTGAAATATTAGCTAAATTCCAAATTAGCCTTAAAAAAACTGAAAAATCCTATATTAGCCAAAACAGCTAGCACATAGCTGAAACATAAGCTAAACTCAAAAATTGCCTAAAAAAACTTTAAAAAGCTTAAGCTAACCAAAATAGCTAGTATGCTGCTGAAATATTAGCTAAACTCCAAATTAGCCTTAAAAAAATGGAAAAATCCTATATTAGCCAAAACAGCTAGCATATAGCTGAAATATAAGTTAAACTCAAAAGTTGCCTAAAAAACGTAAAAAAGCTAAATTTAGCCGAAATAGCTAGCATGCTGCTGAAATATTAGCTAAACTCCAAAATAGCCTAAAAAACCTCAATAAATGCCAAAATATTCCAAAAAGCTAGCAGAATGCTATTATAACTTTCAACTTTACTACAATCTGACTTCATACAATATAAAGTAACGACTAATCGACTATTAAATTAGTTGTCGATTATTTTAATAGTCGATTAGTCATCGATTAGTCGACTAATCGTGGCAGCCCTAGTTAGCATATTGCTAAAATATAATATATCAATTACAAAGTAGCATCAAGAAAACCTCACAAATTACCCAAATGAGCTAGCACAATGCTAATTTAACAGCTAAATGCCAAATTAATTTAAAATTGCTGTAAATGAAGGTTTTAAAGTGCAATATTGTGGAATATTTTGCTCAATATTTAAAAAACTATCCATTTTATGAACACCAATAGTACAAGAAGTAATATTCTGAAAGCGCTGAAAATGAGAGTGAGTGCTGATAAAGGAGCTGAAGAATCACTGATGGATCAGCGACTGTATTACAATCATATTATTTGCGCAGTAGCTGGCCGAGACCTCCAGAAAAGTTACCCGTCTGTTATGGTTGCTCGAGTGAAATGAGGCAAAAAGAGTTGTGCCCTCGTAGAAAGATCAGTGGCAGGCCTACAAAGCCGAAATTTAATTGCTGAATTGGCTGAGGCTGATGCTTTACCTGACGAGGACCTGTTGTTCATTTTTTAACTGTTGTCAGTTCAAGTCAAGGTTTGAAGTGATTTTCCATGCCAGCGGACGTACCCGAGGGACGAGGCTCCGACTGACGAGCCGGTGATTTTCACATGAGAACGCTCATCCATCATGCTTCCAACCCACCGAAATCTTTTTTTTTTTTATAGGTAATCACTGTAACAGCAGATCAGCCATGAAAGATCCGCTTGGCATTCAATCACAACAGAAGTTGGAACCTCACTCGTCAAACAGAGTAACACAACCCCATCATCTGCAATTCTTTATTTTCTCAGGGAAAAAAAAAAATAAATAAAAAATCGAACGCTTCATCAAACACATAGGTGTCAATTTCATCAGTCATCTCAGAAATGAAGGCGTTTCTTATCTCTGCCTTTAAACTGAAGAGAAGAAAGACGCCGCCTGATCCATCTGTCGGTGAGACTGCAGACGAGACACGCAGTCGTGCATTATCACGCATTAGTTGTTCAAGCTCACTCCTTTTTGCAGAACGGAGCCGCATTTTTTTTTTTTTTTTTTTTTTTCGGGGCTCTTTGATCTACGCTGTGTCCATTAAGCCCATGCATGGAATGAACATTTCACACACGCGATGATCAGAGGATCGCCACACCATCAGCAGAGCATTCATAATCCAAATTTGTGAGAAATTTCAAGACAAAACGAGTCAACCGTTGGTTTGTAAGATATCGGAAAAGCTTGTAAGCTGGTGATCCACAAACATTTTATCTCCACACAACGGATGTGATTAGTTTAACGCTTATGCCACGCCCTAAAGACCTCCCACCTGAGATTCTACAGCTGATGGAGAAACAACGAGACGACTGAGAAGACGTTTAAGTGAGCCGTTTTTCTTCTTGTCTTCAAGCGATGACTCCTCTAACATTTCAGCCTGATACATTTCTGCTTTTGATGTCCTAACTCAATAGTTTGCGATAAACCTGGTGTTTTGCGTATGAGATTGCCTTTCATCTTCATCCTAAGGTTTTTTTTTTTTTTTTTTTTTTTTTTTGGCAGGAACCCATGTCCAGAAATAATTCACAGAGCTTCACTTCAACATGAAAATGTTCCAACTTCTGAGAAAAGTCTGCTATGAATGTGAGAGACTATGGATTTATGGGGGGGAAGAATTAGACATGCAGCTGTTGAGTGGAGCGTTTTTCTTTTCATTTGGCTCTTCTAAGCTGTTCATGTTTTTCTACGGCAGCAACCAAAAGTATGCATTCGGTTTTGGATGGGATAGCAGGGGTTTCCTAACTTTAATTTTTCAACTTTTGCTACAATTCTTAAAAAGGATGTCTCGATCCGATCGGATATTTCATTTATTCTAATTATAAACAACTCTTCATATTTCAATCTTATTATTACAAAATGTCATAGCTGTAAAACGCAGCAGCTCAAGCAGGAGGCTAACAAACAATAGCTAGATGTTCACAGACTTCCGAGATCAATAACTCTTTTAAAAACACTTTAAACTGACAGCTAGTGTCTCTATTGGTTTATCTCAACACAAGCAACAACATATAAAAGCATTTCAACAGAAAAATTGAGTTTTTGTTTCCTTTAATGTGAAACTCTGTGCTGCAGACAGACAGACGGCTACAAGGCAGCTGCTAACTGTGCTAAGCTAAATGCTAGCTCCGTGATTTAACTCCTTAGGACCCGAGCTGTCCTTTGATATGCCTGTTTTACTTCTCCGACATAAATAAAAGTTAAGAAAATGAGCTACTGTGGTAACAAAACTGAAAATGTGATGTCTGCGCTAACGCTAGCGGACCAGCGATTATTGATGACCTCATCGAACGAAAGTCATGTCCGAAATAGACACTATTTTTTCGTAACCCTCCGTTTGGAGGGAGAAATAAAGGGGAAGGGAAGAATTCGGATTGGGCCTCAAATGTTTGCGTACTTTGTAAACTTTAGATGTCCAGACTGGAGTTCCCTCACCCGTCAGTTGAGAAACTGTGTGATTCTGGCAAATTACGCTCCATTACATCATTACTTCCCAACAAAACATCCTGAATTTCTGTGTTTTTAGAATAAAAGTGCATTTCAGTGGGTTTTTGCTAATTGTTCCAGACACTACCAATTAAACTCCCAGAAAGCCATCTGTTTAGGAACGCTATCTAAATGAGTTCTTCACTTAATGATTAAGAACCATACAAAATGTAAAATGCTAATTTCTATAAGATAATAAAGCCTCCCGGTGAGGTTATTAGCAACTCTGTTTTTCATCCCGGACACATTTGCGCTTCAGGCGAAAGACAAAAGGCCCCCGTTCTCGTTTCATGACATTCCCTTTTTAAAGAATAAACGATCTCGATATAGTTGATGTGACTGGAATGTTAGCGAGAGGCTGCAGCAAACAAAGGGAGTGCCGGATTGTTTTGAGTCGGTGTGTCATCGGCGCTTTGGATGACAAGCCCCTGAGGTCAGCAAATCAAGCCCGCGCCTCACCTTGCACACACGCACGCACGGGTTCCAGTGAACATCAGCAGATCCGCCGGTCGTCATGACAACGGTGAAAATACTCAAAATACCATTCAGGAATATTTGTTAAAACTGTATAATTTGTTCCATAAAGTTCCTTTTTTTTCCAGTCTGGCAGTATTTCTGAAAAAGTTCTGTGGACAGAAACGGCAGCAGGTGGTAATCAGCAAAGCTAAAGGTCACAGACTGAGGGTCTCCATGAACTGCAGGCTGGGATCAATATGCCATCTGCTCCGGTGCCACCACTTCTCTATCAACAACCATTTTTGGGTTGATATCGCTGCTCTGAAATGAGTCCGCACGCCACTCCAACACTCCTGCTCTTCCAGCAGACGAGCAGAAGAAAATGAACATTTTTTTTTTTTATTTAATTTCTTCAAAACTCATTCAATTAAGTTTTTTTACCAACATGGATGTCGTCATCTTGGCTAAATATGACTTTTTACTTGAAAAATTGAGAAAACAAAAGATTCAAAGTTCAGCTGTCAGTTAAGTAGCTTTTGCAGTTAAATAAAGTTATATTTCTATATAGTTCAGTTGTTTTTAATAATAATCACAGAAACCTTTTAAAACCAAACAAGTTTGTTTATTTCTGTCGTAATGCTAGAAAAATATGCGGTAAAAATGGCATCAGAAGTGATTTGCTTGATTTTCTTATTAAAAAGTTTCTCAATCAGAAAACATTTGTGTCACTATATGCAAAAAAAAGTTAAAAATAGGCAAATTAAAGTGGAACTTCCTTTCTGACTCTCGGATAATAAGTATATATCTGGTAATTGTTGCCTTGTAACTATAGCAGGCTGACTATTCTGCAGATATTGGTGTATTAGCACATGTTTACATGAACAGAAACCCATTCTCATTGATTCTCTGCTTTAAAGAATAAGAAAGGTTTGGTTGCAGTCTGAAAACAAACATGAGACACAGAGGAGAAGTGGATCCTGATCCAGAACCACACAGGCCTGAATGCTGCCTCGGTTGGTGATGATTGATTGTGTGAACGGATGAACGGACTGTGTAAACCGCTTCGAAGGCGGGAAAGGGAGAAGTGTTACATAAGCGCACGCCATGTGTGTGTGTGTGGGGTCACGGGGTGTATGTGTCCGGGTTGGTTTGGATTTCAGTTTTTATGGTTACTTTCTTTTCTTTGTTTTTAACTTTAAAGTTATTTGGTGGGATGAAAAATACTTTAAAAATAAAGTTTAATTTGATTTGATCCACCAGATTTTTATTTTAAAAAGTAAATATTTGTTTTGATAATCTGATGTCAGTCCAAAACTGTCAAATGTTATATGTGCACGGCGATGACTTTAAATGAAGAATCTGTGTAAAAAACGTGTATATATGGGTGTTTTGGACTTCCAATTCAAAAATCTCGCATCCACACACACTCAAACACTCAGTTGAACTTTGACCAATCAGATACTCGGGAGTTGGTGGTGACATTTTGGTAGCGTTTTTTGTTAAATATGAAACTTCTAACCATTAAAAAAAATCAATCATGAAGGATTAATTATTACATATTTATCATATTTGAAAACAGTGCAAAAAAACCCTCTTTCAGCGTGTTCCTGAATGCACCACACATGCTCAGTGAGTATGTAGCCTTATTTAGAAATGCTAACTCGTAGGGGTGTTGCGGATCACGGATAATCCGTGGTCCGTACGGATCAGAAGCCACGGTTCGGGACACGGTTCGGACACGTGTGTACCGCGGACCACTCCAACCCCCACCCCAGCGCCGCGCGAGCCACCTCGGGCTCTCATAATTTTAATCAATTGTCCTTCACATCAATGCAATTCTCGTCATATTTGTGTAAACAGCGTACAAATATGTACTCAATATACTTAATACAAAATGTATTAAATATGACTTAACAACCGCTAAGGTTTCACAAAGACATTGACGAGGTAGAAGCTTGTTGTGAGTGTGTTTTTATTTTCATTGCGACAGCCGCAAAACCGCACTACGGATAAACGAGGGACAATTACAAAAGCGATAGCTTAATTCCCCATACATTACAGCGACCATGGCGAGCGGAGGACAAGAAGAGCAAGAACTTGAGCGGCCCCAGCGTCATTCAAGTCAATAGTGTGGGAGCACTTTGGTTTTCCAGTCAGTTATCATAACGATGGGAAAAAATTGGTGCACAGAGATGTCACGGTTTGTCGGCACTGTGGCGAGAAGAAGTCTTACGAACACGGTAATACTTCGAGCATGATTACGCACATGAAGCGACATCACCCGACGGTGTCACTGAACACAACAACGGAAAAAAAGCCAACGCAGCAATTAATCTCCGCCGCATTTCGGCAGCCTTTCCCTGTGACATCATCGCGGTTTCAAAAATAACAAAATCCATCGGTGTGTTTATAGCCTCTGATATGAGGCCATACTCCATCGTGGAGAACAAAGGATTTAAATATATGTTAAAAGAACTTGAGCCTCGGTACGAAATCCCTTGCGCGCACATTTCAGCACAAAGATCGTTCCAGAACTTTATGAACAGGAGAAGCGCAGAGTGTTGGAGGATTTGTTTAGTGCATCATCCGTTGCTCTCACCACAGATGGGTGGACATCTAGAGCAACAGAAAGCTACGTGACGGTGACTGCTCACTTCATTACATCAGAGTGGGAGATGAGAAGCCCGGTGCTGCAGACACGCCCCTCTATGAGAGTCACACCAGCAGCAATTTAGCGCAGGTACTGACAGGAGCAGTAGCAGAGTGGAAGTTAGAACGGCCCAAAGTCAACATTCCAGTGACCACTGATAATGCCAGAAACCAAGTTAATGCAGTTTATGAGGCAGGACTGGGCCCTCAGATAGGATGCTTTGCCCATGTCATCAATTTGGCATCTCAAAGGGGAATCAAAGTGAACCAGATGGACCGTCTACTTGGGAGGATCAGAAAGGTGGCTTCATATTTCCACCGTAGCTCAACAGCAGCCCATTTGCTGAAAACCAAGCAAGAAATGCTTCAGCTGCCCATCCACAAGCTCATACAGGATGTCCCAACAAGATGGAACTCCACGTATGAGATGTTGGAGCGTTATCTTGAACAGCAGGCAGCTGTATTCTCAGCGCTTACCGACAAAGTCCTCAAAAAAAACATCAAAGATATTGTTACCTTATCCGAAGAAGACGTGAAAGTGGCAGAAGAGGTCCTTCAGGTGCTCAAACCCCTCAAAATGGTGACATCTTTGTTGAGCACAGAATCTGCACCATCTGTGTCCATGATCCTACCCCTAAAATCACGGATTTTACAATCCTTGGAGCCAAGTGAGGAAGACTGCACCATCACAAGAGATGTCAAGGCTGCAATTAAAGAGGATCTGGAATCCAGGTACACTGATCCCCCTGATCTCCAGGACTATCTTCATAGATCAACTGCACTGGACCCGAGGTTCAAGTCTCTGTCCACCTCAGTACTGTACTGCGCCTCACAACTTACTCCAACCTCACAGCAGAGATCGTGGCCATGTTTGGCAACAGTGGAGCATGATGATGACAATGAGGTAAAAAAAAAAAGAAGAAATTACATAAATATTGTTCTGCATTGTAGTCTTTGCTCTATAACTTTGAGAATTATAATTAAAATGTGATTATTAATTCTAAGAAATGTTGTTGATACACTTATATTAATTAGAAATATGAAACACTGAAAAGAATTCTTATATCAAATCATTGTTTCCACAGGGTCAAGTCACTGCGCAGTCAGGAGAACACTTGGGCACATCTCCTCCATTAAAAAAGTCTGCCATGAGGGAGCTTTTTGGGGAGACCTTTGCAGACAAGGCCACGACCAAGAAGACATTTGAAACAACAGTTGAAGAAGAGGTGGCATTCTACCAGGCAGCAGCAGGCATTCCAGTAGATGGGGATCCATTGGAATGGTGGAGAAAGAATGAGTGCAATTACCCTCACATGGCAAGGATGGCAAGGCGCTACCTTGCTGTTCCGGCCACATCTGTCCCCAGTGAGAGGGTGTTTTCAGCAGCAGGGGACATAGTGTCTGCTAAAAGAGGTCTACACTTTCCCCAAAAATGCAGACATCCTCATTTTTTTGAAGAAGAATTTGAAATTGTAATTTCTTTTAAACGCACAATGCCAGATGTTATAGCTTGGTTTTTGAATTTGTGAGCATCTTGTGCCTTTTTTCCTATATAATACCATATATCAAGTTCTGATATTTATAAAGGGTTTGGTTTTTCTAAATAGACCACTAGCAAGTGTTTTGGGGTCTCTTTTTATGTGTGTTTTGAATTAATTAGAAAATATTTTAACACCTTTTTCTTAAGTGTTCCAAAAAATAAACTGTTCATATCTTGATATTTTGTCCTGTTTTTTCCTTTTTGCTGATCCGAAAAGTGATCCGAACCGTGACCCTAAAACCGTGACACGATCCGAACCGTGAGTTTTGTGATCCGCAACACCCCTACTAACTCGCCATTTATTGAACTTTTATTTTTTTAATTTACAGAATTATTATATTTATATGTAGATTTTGTGATTTTAGTGAGAATTGTCTTAATAATGTGTTTTAGCTTGTTGGCAAAATATATATATATATTAAATTTACATTTTTATAATATTTATTTGGTATATTTAAATGAGGATCTTGTGATTTTAGTGTGAATTTTCCAATTCTTGGGCTTTATAAATAAATAAAATAAAATAAATGAATAAATAATGAATACATAAAATTTGTGATCTTAGCGTGAATTTTCCCAGTGATGGGCTCTGGCTTGTTGCCCGAAAATAAATGAATAAATAAATAATTTATTTGTGAAATTTACAGTTTTATTATATTTATTTGGTATATTTTTTATGAAAATATTGTGATTTTAGTATGTTAATAATGGGGCTTGGCCTGTTGGCGAAAAAAAAAAAGTTAAAAAAAAAAATTAATTTACAGAATTATTATATTTATATGGAGATTTTGTGATTTTAGTGGGAATTTACTTCTTAATGTGTTTTAGTCTGTTGGTAAAAAATATATATTAAATTTACATTTTTATAATATTTATTTGGTATATTTATGTGAATATTCTTTTTTATTTTAGAGTTTGAATTTGCCACTTAATGGGCTGTTGGCCAAAACAAATAAATAAATAAATAAATATCTTATGTGTCTATGATGAAAATACTGATTAATTGTAATTTTTTCTGTAATTTGCGCCGCTGGCTGAGTCTGCTGGATTGACGTTGATCGTGTTATCGGTTGAAAAGTCACAGTATGTTTCAGGTTTAAGCGTCACCGGCGACGCCTCGGGTGATAAAGGGTTAAACTGCATAACTGTTTTCACTCCAAGTCAAACAAAAGAATTCTCAAACGTCGCACAACTCTTAGTTCTGTGCGGATAGGATGATCTACAGTTATTACTTAGAACTACACACTTCTATTGTCATGAGAGTACACATTTAGGCAAATAGCTGGGAGCCGATCCATATGTTGACTGGGTGTGACCTCCCTTTCCTTTCATTTGAAGCCAACTGGAAGCAGCTCTTTCACAGGAATGATCTACTGAGGCTCGTGTTTTCCTTTTTCAAACACCATTACATTCTGAAAAAGAGAAGGAACCCCTGTTAGCGTTCCCCTTTATTCCTCATTAAATCATCCTAAAAGCCTGACTTTCCTTATCTCCCCGTCCAATTACAAAACGACATCATTCACAGCACGGCAAACTAAACGCCTGCACCAGAAGCCTATTTTGAGGTCCAAAAATAAAACGGGAGCAGCTAAAATATAGGTCTGACTGCAACCACAAACTGCTGCCTGTGATGGAACTGTGCAGCAGGAGGCTCTTTCCCGCCACAACAAAACAAAGAAAACTACCTAAAAAAAAAAGAAAAAAGGTTCTGTGCAGCCCCCCAGCGTACCTCCAACCATCCTTTTTTATTAACATGAAGTATTGTTGCAGCCTGGCACCGAATCGCCTCTCTGATCCAAGACTCCCCCAGAGAGAGGAAATGAGGGACAAGGAAACAAAGTGAGGAAGAAGAGGAAAAACAAGTAGAGTGGAAGAAGTTAAGAACAAAGACGGAGAACTGAGCAACAAGGTGAAATGATATACTGCACGAGAAGAAAGGCTTAATGCAGACTCCTAGATGTAGCTTCCAGACAAAGACGAGGATTACAGAATATCCAAATTGCCATATTTCTTTGTACTTGTCATAAGTATCAGGAGGGTACGCAACAAGCCCTGAATGCATGCAGCTCTCACATATTCTCCTCACCTACAAAGAGATTCGGAGGGAAAAAGAGGAACGGCAAATGAGAGCAAGTCAGAGAGTAGGACATGGCTGAAAATAGCAGAAATTGTTTCATTAAAGTGGGTGAGTTCAAAAGTTGGTGGTGAGATGGAAAAGATCTGGGAAGACTGACTGCGCTGAAAGTATGTTGCTACAGCACAAGCACACTTAAACCTTTTTTTATTTGACCTTTTGATTCCATTTGTGCTGGCGGTTGTTTACCAGCACAGAAATGATTTCAGCTCTATCCAAAAAACAAAAACAATTAGAAAAGTTGCATTACCTGCGATACCGTGTGAATGCTTTTCTGCTGAAGGTTTTGAAGCTTTTTTTGCTGAAAATGGTGACAATTTACTTTTGTTGAAAAGGCAAAAGCTATTTGCAAAATGGTAAATTTACTAAGAATGGACATATGGCTTAAGAACTATGAAAGCGCACACATGTTGACCGAAATTTCTGAAAAATTTGAAGTAAAATTGCTTAAAAATCTTTAATACATACCAATTATGCAAAAAAATATTTACTGTGTTGTTTGAATATTAGCTAAACTCCAAATTAACCCAAAAAACATTAGTAAGTACCAAATTAGCCAAGAAAATCTAGCTTGTAGCAAAAGTCCGAAATAGCCTAAAATTCCTCAGAAAACTACATCCTTCAAAATATTAGCTAATATTTATATAGTTGATAAAATAGAAGCTAAACTAAATTAGCTTAAAAAAAAAAAAAAAAGAGTAGATACTGAAACAGAATAAGTAGCGCAAAAAAACGTTAGCATGTTGCTAAAATAGAAGTTAACTCTAAATTAGTTTTAAAAAAGTAGATAACATGGCCAAAAAAGCAGCCTAAAGTAAATACCCCCGAAGTAAGATAACTAAATTAGCTAAAAAATAAACGTTAGCATGTTGCTTAAAAAAAATGAAGTTAGCTCTAAAAAATTAGTTTTAAAAAAAAAACCCCAGTAGATTAAACATATTTAGCACAAAATTAAAAATTAGCTGAGTAGCTTGTAGCTAAAGTCCAAAATAGCCACGAATTCCTCAGAAAACTAAATCCTTCAAAATATTAGCTAATATTTATATAGCTGATAAAATAGAAGCTAAACTCTAAATTAGCTTAAAAAAACCCAGTAGATAACGAATGAGCCAAAAACGTTAGCATGTTACTAAAATAGATGAAGCTATACTCTAAAACAGCCTAAATAACCCCAGTGGATAACAAATTAGCTAAAAACGTTAGCATGTTGCTAAAATAGAAGCTAAACTCTAAATTAGCTCAAAAAGAACCCAGTAGATAACAAATTAGCCGAAAAATCTAGCTTGTAGCTAAAGTCCAAAATAGCCACAAATTCCTCAGAGAGCTAAATCATTCAAAATGTTAGCTTGTTGCAAAAATAGAAGCTAAACTCTAAATTATCTTTAAAAATCCCAGTAGATAAAAAATTAGCCAAAAACGTTAGCATGTTACAAAAAAAGAAGCTAAACTCTAAATTAGCTTAAAAAAACCCAGTAGATAACAAATTAGCCGACAAATCTAGCTTGTAGCCAAAGTCCAAAATAGCCTAAACTTCCTCAGAGAACTAAACCATTCAAAATGTTAGCTTGTTGCTAAAATAGAAGCTAAAATCTAAATTAACTTAAAAAAACCCAAGATAACAAATTAGCAAAAAACGTTAGCATGTTCCTAAAGTAGAAGCTAAACTATAAATTATTTTGCACATTTTGGACAAAGTCTTGGTCAGAGGTGAAACCGTTGACTCTTAAAGAGAACTGGACTGAGTGACCCCTCCCTCCTGACGTTCCACACAGGAAGTACCCCCTGGTTCCAAGAAGCCACCATACTTCTAAAAAATAAAATGCTATTATTAGTCATTCTATTTATCAGAATAACCATTCTTGCTCAAAAACCTTATTTTTTAACATGTTCTTGATAATTCTAATTTAATCTTTATTACTAATAAACCAAATTATAAGCGGGCCAATCAGATCCTTCAATAAAAATAGATGTCCTCACATCGAACAGATTCTTCCGACACCGCTTTCAGCAGAAGAGGTGCGGCCTTCTAACATGCTAACTTCTGATTGGAAAGAGGGGTTGCCATAGAAACGATGACTTAGAACGACTTGGGCCAATCACTGCTTACCGGCTAAGTTTGGGTCCAAAATGGCGGCGTCCGTATCACAAAAAAATACTGACTGAATTGACTTAATATTAGATGGAACCCAAAGTTTAAGTCTTCCTAAAGGTGTGATGTCACACTTAGTCGGTCCAGTTCTCTTGTACAGTCAGTGGCAGACTAGTTGAATCATAGCAATAAAAAAAGGATTTAAATTTGGGTAAAATATTAGTGCAAAAGCTACTTTTTGAAAATTAGAATTCCATTCTTTTTTAATTGTAGCCAAGATTGAAGTAAATATTCAAAATCAGAGGTATAAATAGTAACTTTTTCCCAGATATACTTGAACTAAATAGTTCAAACTGCTGTTCTCACTAAAGAGGGGTTCTACATAGTTTTTGAGCCGCACACTTTTTCTTTCATAATGTGTCCCCTTTAAGCAAAATGTCAAGCATGCTTTGGTAGCTTCACATTAGCACTGTAGGGGTTATTTTTGAATGGTGCTGTCAAAAAGCATCAAAGGACCCCGTGACCTTTGTGGAGCTCAAAAGGAAATTTTAATTGCATGCAAAATTCAACCTTGAAACAAAAAAAAAAATGTGCTACACGCCTGCACTGCCTGCGATTGCGACAGATATGAAAGTCAAAATATGGAGATTCGTGAACAAAAGTGGTAATCAATTTTGCTGTTTCATATCTTCTGTTGATGAGAAAATGCTGATCCACTAGGAGCGATTAGTTCTGATCCGTCTCGTGGGAGGCAGTGATAAACACCGCATTGTCATTCTAGCTACATACTGTAAATCAGTTACCGCTCAAGTCCTCACAGAGCCTAATTTATTCCGATTCCAAGCCAAAACTCATCCACCACAAATGCAAAAATGCCCTCGCCTAACAACACTGTCAACAGCTTCTCAAGGACAAAAACTTGTCTTATCTGGAAAAATCTAATTCAATCTAGTGAGAATACAAGACAGGTTGGAGTCTATCCTCCACACATTTTATCGACCAGACGTTTCAAAACAAACAGATGTTTGTTGATGTGGATAAGCCAGAGTCGGTGATTATAGTGCCGATCGGCTTGTAATGTTTTTGCTCTCTCTGTATAAAACAACCATGTTAAATTTGCATACTAAAAGTGTTAATGGACACTCCAGACCACGGCCTGTATTAGTGACATTAGTCATTTGCATTATGGAAACAAGAAAAGCAAAATTGCCAAAATGTTAGTCTAAATTATCTTCCATTAGGATTTATTCTATACGTTTTATCCTAGTTTTGACTGTGTATGTGTGCTCCGTCTCAATTTACCTCAGGGTGACTTAACGTTTGACACCTTCAACGTAAACTACAGCTATGCAGGCGGGATGCAAGGATTCAGTTTCCCATTTTTTGGTTTAACCCTTTAAATACCCCAAAAAAAAAAAAACAACAACAAAAAAAAAAACATGTTTAATGTACTGGGAGTTTTGATGGTAAAGTAAATACAATTAAAAAAATAAATAAATAAAATTAAAAAAAAAATATATATATATATATATATATATATATATATATATATATATATATATTATAATATATATATATATATTATATATATATATATATATTGGTTTTTTTTGCTACTTTTTGCTTCCATACAGAGCCCCTAAAGTATGGAGTCTCGAAAGAGCCAAAAAGAAATAAATATATACACCATTAAATAAATAAATAAATGTGGTATTAAATAAATAAATGTGGCAATAAATAAATAAATGTTGAAATAAATAAATAAATGTTGAAATAAATAAATAAATGTTGAAATAAATGTGGCATTAAAATATTAAAAGAGCACATTTAAGTATTTCATGACGTATTTATTTATTTCATTGTCCCTTGTAGGTTGAAAGAGCCACATTGAAATAAATATATTTAATATGAAATAAATAAATAAATGATGCATTAAATAAATAAATGTTGCAATAAATAAATAAATGTTGCAATAAATAAATAAATGTTTAAATAAATGTGGCATTAAAATATTAAAAGAGCACATTTAAGTATTTCATGACATATTTATTTATTTCATTGTCCCTTGTGGGTCAAAAGAGCCAAATTGAAATAAATAAATAAATGTTTAAATAAATAAATAAATGTTGAAATAAATAAATAAATGTTGAAATAAATAAATAAATGTTTAAATAAATGTGGCATTAAAATATTAAAATAGCCATTAAAAAGCCATTTTTAACATTTCATAATATATTTATTTATTTCATGATTTCATTATACATTTCATGAAACAGGAAGTGGACACGCCGTGAAATTGCAAACTGTCAGATTCTCTCGTCAAACTCAGTGGGCGGGGTCTAACTCTCGTGTCTCTGCTCTGTTGATCTGGCCTGGTGCAAAGTTTTTGTCTGAGTCCTCACTCACATACACGCTGCAAACATTGTTTTGGTGAAACAAAGAACTTTTGTTCGGGTCACCAAATCAAAATGTTTTCTCCGTCCACTTCATGCATTCTCATTCCCGACTCATCGCTTATCGACACATGGTTAAAGTCCGTCCTCGTGGAAACTGGAAGCGCAACCGCAGACCCGCAGCCGAAGCGGGACCGACCCGGACGGAGCATGCTCGGTCAAAAATGAGAGGAGCTGGCGGATCTGATTGAATCAAGCGTCAGAACCATCAGCTACCGGGACGGGGAGCGCGTCAACCCCAATTCACTCTGGACGCGGAAGCGCCGCGAAGCGGAGTCCGCTCCGCTCTTCTGCTAGAACTTTGTTTGTTTTTTGTTATCATGGGTGATGATTTAATAATTTAAAGACATTAACCCGTGTTTCCTGCTAAGAAGAACCGCTATCTTCTGCTGTTTGCACCCAAAACCCCGCCCACCCGCTCTGTCGGCTCACTGGATCTGTGTGCGGGCGCGTGTGCGTCCCTGTTTTGGTGTGTGTGTGTGTGCGCACGCGCTCGCAGGTGTGTGTGTGTGCTGGTCTCTGCGTCTTTTTTTCTCCCCAAAACCAGCAGCCCCGCTCCAGAGTCTGCTCACTACGTTGATCTGTGCGCGCTCATGTCAGTCTGTGTTGTGTGTTTTATAAATATTACACTAGTTTTTTGCTAAGAGGAGCTGCTCTCTGTCTTCCTGTCGTTTTTTTAACTCCCGAAACTCTTCACCCGCACCGGAGTCTGCCCACGTTGATCTGCGTGTCTGCATGTCTGTCGGTTTGTGTGTCTCTGTGCGCGCGCACAGAGAGACTTTTTACACACACACACACCTGCGAGCGCGTGCGCGCACACACACACACACACCAAAACAGGGACGCACACGCGCCCGCACACAGATCCAGTGAGCCGACAGAGCGGGTGGGCGGGGCTTTGGGTGCAAACAGCAGAAGATAGCGGTTCTTCTTAGCAGGAAACACGGGTTAATGTCTTTAAATTATTAAATCATCACCCATGATAACAAAAAACAAACAAAGTTCTAGCAGAAGAGCGGAGTGGACTCCGCTTCGCGGCGCTTCCGCGTCCAGAGTGAATTGGGGGTGACGTGCTCCCCGTCCCGGTAGCTGGTGGTTCTGACGCTTGATTCAATCAGATCCGCCAGCTCCTCTCATTTTTGACCGAGCATGCTCCGTCCGGGTCGGTCCCGCTTCGGCTGCGGGTCTGCGGTTGCGCTTCCAGTTTCCACGAGGACGGACTTTAACCATGTGTCGATAAGCGATGAGTCGGGAATGAGAATGCATGAAGTGGACGGAGAAAACATTTTGATTTGGTGACCCGAACAAAAGTTCTTTGTTTCACTAAAACAATGTTTGCAGCGTGTATGTGAGTGAGGACTCAGACAAAAACTTTGCACCAGGCCAGATCAACAGAGCAGAGACACGAGAGTTAGACCCCGCCCACTGAGTTTGACGAGAGAATCTGACAGTTTGCAATTTCACGGCGTGTCCACTTCCTGTTTCATGAAATGTATAATGAAATCATGAAATAAATAAATATATTATGAAATGTTAAAAATGGCTTTTTAATGGCTATTTTAATATTTTAATGCCACATTTATTTAAACATTTATTTATTTATTTCAACATTTATTTATTTATTTCAACATTTATTTATTTATTTCAATTTGGCTCTTTTGACCCACAAGGGACAATGAAATAAATAAATATGTCATGAAATACTTAAATCTGCTCTTTTAATATTTTAATGCCACATTTATTTAAACATTTATTTATTTATTGCAACATTTATTTATTTATTGCAACATTTATTTATTTAATGCAACATTTATTTATTTATTTCATATTAAATATATTTATTTCAATGTGGCTCTTTTAACCTACAAGGGACAATGAAATAAATAAATACGTCATGAAATACTTAAATGTGCTCTTTTAATATTTTAATGCCACATTTATTTCAACATTTATTTATTTATTGCCACATTTATTTATTTAATGCCACATTTATTTATTTATTTAATGGTGTATATATTTATTTCTTTTTGGCTCTTTCGAGACTCCATACTAAAGGGAAATCAAAGGTAAATATATATATTATATATATATATATTATATATATATATATAATATATTATATATATAATATATATATATATATATATATATTTTTTTTTTTTTCCTAAAAATACAAAAAAAGTTCTGGTTGCTAACTCACTAGAAACTGTTTTGCAAAAAAAAAATAAATGTTATTAGTAACTGGTGCACACCAGATAGTACTTTTGTTTTTGTTTTTTTTAATTGAATTAACAAAAAATGTTGTTGTTGTTTACTAACTGGTGGACATCAATGACTAACCAGAGTTCTTCTTTTTTTTTTTTTTTTATTTCAATTTTTTGGAAAAAAAAAAGTTTTTACAACAATTTTTTCCCTCAATTTCCCTTTTGGGGTTCCGTACCTTCAGGAGTATTACACATAATCAATATCTCTAAAAACCTGTTTTCTAAATGTTTCCCACCGTTTGGTTGAACACGCAGTTGAAGAGTTAACACACGGTTCGGTTTTCAATGCAGAATCGCAGCTCCTCTACTAAACAACACGCAGTGAGTCAAATTTTAAGTTCAGTTTTTTTCCCCAAATTATGAGCAGTATTTGTTCAGGTGTCTCAAAAGTAAAAGAAACCTACGAAATTTAACATCCAGCGTTGAACAAAATAAATCTAGCAGCTGGTCTAAGAAAGAAGTCTGCTAACTTGCAAATGCTAAACAGGACCCGAACTTGTGTGGGATGAGTGAAAGCCCTGTGTAAGTCCTGCGCTCTCCTCGTGGGTTTTTCTATCTGCTGAGACAGCTGCTCGCGATCAGACACCAACACATGCCAGTAAACACAACAGTAGAACCCTGCTTTACATACTTAGCTGCGTGAACCGGGGAAGCAGTTACATATCATGTTAAGTGAGTGGGTTGGGAGTGTCAATTAGGTTGGAAGTAGTTTGAGAGCTCAGCTGTCTGAACAATTATCTCCTCTTAATTCTTTCCTTATGTTTCCTGGGACAGGGTTTCCCGATGAGACCGTCGGTAATTTGCATGCGACTGCAGGACGAAGATAACCGAATACTAGAGCAGGTCTGATGAGTCTGGAAAAGCGACAAAGCTGTAAATTGCTTTTCTAATTCATTCAAGTCCTACTCTGATGGAAATCATGGTTTTTTTTTTTTGTTTTTAACATGTATGTGCAGAATTTTTTCTTATGGAAGAGAATAAATGTAATAAGGTCTGCAACCTGAGGCTCCGGAGTCACACGTGGATCCTTCATCCCTCCGTTGTGGCTCATTGAAAAATGCTAATAATGATTTTGGATTTGTAGTTTTGATTCTTTTGTTTTATTAAATAGTTTTGTCCTTTCTGTTTAGATGTTTAATGTCAATATTTGGACATAATGATTGTTAAAGGTTTAATATACTGTGAGTTTTGCTGATAAAGTATTTAAATTTGGATTCCAGAGTGATGTTTTCAGGTTAATATTTCCTAGTTTATAGTTATATTGATCATGGTTGACAAAAAAAAACATTAGGTAAATTTTCTGCAACAGGGTGATCTTATTTGTGCATTTTATTTTGAAAGGAACTTGTCTAAAATAAAAGATTGGAATTTTATTTAAACAAAAATATCACACTTTTAATTTAACTAGATTTTCTCAGAGACAAATGCTACTTTGGAGGTTAAAAATGCAGACTCCTGCTTCAGATCAACATGAAAAAACGTTTAGGTTGTGAGATTTTGGTTAAAACTTCATCATTAAAACACTACTGGGAACGGTTTTTTTTTTTTTTTTTTTTTTTAATAAAAAATGATTATATAGTGACTTTAAGGTTCAGTCTATGCTTGCAGTGGATGTGTAGATTTCTAACAATAGGTAAGCTTGAAAGCAAAGAAGGTGGTTCTGGTGTTACAGATATCTGGCTTGCATCCTAAAAGTCATTTTCAAAGCAATTCTCTTAGAACTGACCTGGTATGAGTTCAGGTGAAATGACAAAACTTCCTCGTAAACTGTGCCGGATTCGGTCTGGTGAATTCCCACCAGCTCTGAGACGGCATACAGCAATCATCTGATAACACAGAAAACTTTGCCGCCTTAGTGTTCCGTGTCCTTCTGGCCTTACAGGATATCAAGCCACGGAAACTTAAAACACGGAGGGGGAGGAAAAGTGCAAATAATGCACCAAAATCAAAGCAGCCTGTTTACACTTGAGGATGACACAATGATTCATCCGGCTTTCCCTACGGTGGACAATTGTTGATCTTAATCCAATCCATTTGAACAGCAGCCATGCCCTGCAGCCACAGCACCAAAATGAAACGCACCATTCCTCTGTGAGCACTGAAAAACAACAACACTGCATGTGAGGGGGATGCACAGGTTGCTTTTCAAGCACAGAAATCATGCCACAAACGATTATTTTAATAGTCGACTAATCACTGATTATTTTTTTCACCATTATTCGACTAATCGGGACATGGACAAAATTGATGTAAAACACACATCTTAACCATCATTAGCTTTAAACTAACTAAAAACTAGATATATTCACACTAGCATTGTCTGTGAGAATGCTAGTGTGAATGCTGTAAGAGGAATTTAGCAGCTTAAGATACTGAAATTGATAACTAAAAATGTTAAGCTGATAGCCAACTAAAATATTATCAAAGAGTCAAATTAGATTAAAAAACCTAAGTTAGCCAAAACAGCGAGAATCTAGCTAAAATATTAGCTATACTCAAAATTAGCCTAAAAATAAAGAAAAAATCCAAAATTAGCCAAAACAGCTAGCATGTAGCTGAAATATTAGCTAAACTCCAAAATAGCATAAAAAATCAAAAACAGGATAAACTTGCTAAAATGGCTAGTATGCAGATGAATTTTTAGCTAAACTCAAAATTAGCATAAAAAAATTAAAAAAATCATAAATTTGCTAAAACAGTTAGCTTGAAGCTAAAATATTAGCTAAACTCCAAAATTGTCTTAAAAAAAAACTTAAATAGCCAGAACAGCTAGCAAGAGGCTGAAATATTAGCTAAACTCCAAAATAGCATAAATAACAAAAAAAAACATAATTATGCAAATGAATAATTAGCTAAACTCAAAATAAGCCTATCAAATGAAAAAAAATCCTAAATTGGCCAAAACATCTGGTTTGTAGCTAAAATATTAGCTATCTCCAAAATCGCCTAAACACAAACAAAAAACATAATTAGCCAAAACAGCTAGCATGCAGCTGAAATATGAGCTAAACTCCAAAATAGCCTAAAGCAAAAAAAAAAAAAAAAAAAATCAAAAATTAGCCAAAATAGCTAGCATGTAGCTGAAATATGAGCTAAACTCCAAAATAGCCTAAAAAAAAAAAAAATCAAAAATTAGCCAAAATAGCTAGCATGTAGCTGAAATATTAGCTAAACTCGAAAATAGCCTAAAGAACCTTAATAAATGCCAAAATAGTCCAAAAAGCTAGCAGAATGTCATTATAACTTCCAACTTTACTACACTCTGACTTCATATAATATAAGTTAATGACTAATTTACTATCTTAACAGTCAATTAGTCGCTGATTAGTTGTGGTAGCCCTAAAGCACAGGTACAAAAATATCCTTAAAAGAAAGTCTAGATATTAACTCACATATTTTTTCATCGGGATACAATTTTACCCACAACAGCAGATGGCAGCTGACCTTTACATGATGTAGAATGACCAAAAAAATGTCCCTTTGACAGATGATTTGATTGTGCTGTGACCCTGCCAACCCAAGTCTCCAGTAACCCCAGCTTTGAGGCCCCGCTGCTCTTACTTCCCACTCAGAATAATGGCGGAGGGAACGTCAGAGGAAGAGAGGCCTCCTCATTAAAAAGCCCTTTATTCATCCTTATTGCATTACAGCCATCTTTTGTGCTGCTTTCTTTCTCCATTCTGTCTTCTAATGTGTTCACCTCAGCCCCTCGCTGGTGAGAGGCCCCCGTACGCTCACAGAGTGCTGGGGGAGTTACAGTCATTAGATACCAGCATTGCAGACACCATGTGTTGCTGAGTGCTTTTTTTTTTGAAACTGTGAACGGCTTCATAACCCAGAGATCGTGTGTCCCACCATTGCAGAAATGCAAATTGTTGATAGTAGGAGTTCAGATGCTTTGTTTACAGGAAGACTTAGGGGGATTAAGACTTTTTTTGGACCCAAAAATTGCGGAGCTAATTTTCAGTCTGAATACACTCAGGCGGACTCTGGTCCAGAACCAGGAATGGATCTTAAATCCATCTTTCAAGGTGGTCTCGGTTTGTTTCTAATTAGAGTTTTTTTCAGTCTGAACAGACTCCATGCTCGGAGTGGAACAACTGGATCAAAACTTACCACTTTAATACAGACTTTCAAAATTGCCCCACAAGATATAAAGTTTGAATCGATGAACTATCCCGACAAGGATTGCAAGGCGTAGGACTTCTATTACTCCTTCTCTAGTTGGTTTGCCCCGCCTTCATTACTTCTAGCCAATGGCTGAAGAGATCTTTAGTCATGTGGTTTTGTTTACAAACTTTAGATCAAAATAACATATCCGTCTGACAGCAGTCTGACTACAGACCAAACCATAGACAGTATATGGAGAGAACTGGAAAGATTATCCCCTCCCCCCTCGCGTTCCAGGTAGGAAGAACCTGCAGGTCCTAAAAAGCCAAAATCCCATAGACTCCAATTGACAAATAAGCAGCTACTACTCAGTTAGCCCGTTTTCAGTGGAAGGGGTGTGGCTTTACAACAAGCTCACTCCTGATTAGCTACAGTGGTTGCCATAGAAATGATGACTCAGACTGGTTCGGACCAATCACTGCTTACTGACGTCATCTGGTCTCAAAATGGAGATATCCGTTCCATTTTATCAATGGCGACTAAATTTGCTTCTTTTTGTTGAAACCAGAGATAAGGCGTTTTCTATTGATGATGTCACAGCCTTGCTATATATGTCAATGGACCAAACGCAATACTCAGGACCAAACTAAGTGGACTCGGTCTGGAGTCTAAATACACCCTTAAATTCAATAATTACCACATTTTAGAGTAATTTAGAAATGTAAACAACATTTCTAATGAAATTAGTGCTTGTGAAGAAATAACATTGAATGCTACTTGCACCGAATGTCTGTAAGTTATTTAGTATGTTTTTAAAAGAAAAATCCTCAAAAACACTCAAATATAATGAATGAAAGAGGACAGATTGAAATCAGTATTTACAGACTCACACAGATGAAAATGGTGTTTTAACATGTTCTTGTAACGTTTTTCTAGTGATGAAGATTTGTGAAGAAAACTGAAACTAAAATTGGATTTCTGTGCATTTTTTATTCAAATCGTGGTGAATCAGGAGCCGACGATATTGAGAAAAAAAAGCTTCATTGTGAGATTGAAAATATGCTGGGTGGACCATAAGCTCCCTGCTAATAAATTACTGCAAGAAATTTGTCATTTATTGCTTTAAATTTGTATAAAAACTGCATAATCAGAATTAAAAGACTAATTTGAAAATCGATCCAAAAATGATCCAAGTGGATCTTTAAATGCAGGACGGGATTAGGGTTCAGGTCGGGATTCAATTCGATTTACAAATCAAGATCAACGATTAACAGATGAAAATGATTCTTCATATTCAACATATTGTGTCTGAATGGTTATTATATGTTTGTTATTTTACTGGATGAATGAAAATAATATGCAATGTTCACCATCATCATCATTTATGAGGACGGGAGATCAGAATCAACAAAACACAACAGATCCAAACACAAAGTTCTTGACAGAACAGAAAAAGTATCTTTAATTTTGAAAACTATCATGGACGTCAGTGCTTTGGATCATTTAACAACAAATCTTGAAAATGTCCTCAAAGTTTTGCTGAGTGCAGTCCCAGTAGATGGATGACAAGAAGACAGTCCATAAAAAAACTGACTCCAGCGTTTCTAACAGACAGTTTTATAAATGGACTTTCTTGATTATCAATAGTATTCAAGTAACCTTTTTAAGGGGCTGTCTTTCCCGTCTTAAAATAGTTAAGTGGGGATCTAATTAAAGCTCCACTTATTATTAAATAGACGAGTGTGCAAAATGGCTGTTTTTAACCATCTGAGGGTCTGTAGAGCAACCACACTTGGAAAGAGTCGAGATTGAACCTCCAAATCCATCTCTTGATGGGGGGTACCAGGAGCGAAGGCACTTTCTTAGGCCCTCTGCTGAGACCCAACTGTGACGGTGATCACTCAATCTTCTATTTAAGCGCAGACGCTCTACCTCTCAGATAGCTTGATGGCCTCTAAACTCTCTCAAGACATTTTAAGAACCACCAGTTTAGACTTTGGAAGCCTCAGAAGTGACCACACTCCTCAAAATGGTGAAACGAGATCGGCTTTTAATGGAAAATATGCGCTCAAGAGTCATGTCGGCTTTTGACAATCTCAATCATTGAGACACTCGAGAGCGCCGGAGTGAAGCTGCATCAGCCAAACATCCACTGTCTGCTTAACGCAGAGGCAACATCAGCCAGGGCTGCACGCCTGTCTTGTTCCTTGTGGTTTTACCACCAAAGGTACATCTACGGAATGCTAATAATTGAATCTCCCAGCTTCAGTCGATAAATCTGTTCAGTACGGAGAGAAAATAGACTCACTCCAATTTGTGGGCGCATAATTCTTGATTTGTGCGTAAATTAAGATTTGTGCCTAACTATGCATGCTTAATTTTTGATTTATAACTCATATAATAGGTTTTGTGCATAAGAAAAAAAAATTACTAAATTAAAAATAATACAAAATACAATTCACACAGGCACAAATTAAAATGACAACAGCTTGAAGCTACTTACACACGCAAATCTTTGAAAAATTGCGCACAAAATACCTGTTACGCACTAAGGCTGCCACAAACAATTATTTTAATAGACGACTAATCACCGATTATTATTTACAATTAGTCGACTAATCGGGTCAAGTGCAAAGTGGATGTGAAATCCACACATTTTAACCATCATTACCTTTGAACTAACTAAAAACTGGATATATTCATACTAGCTTTATCTGCGAAAATGGTAATGTGAATGATGTAAGCCGAATTTTGCAGCTGAAGATGCAAGTAACGATAGCTGAAGATACTGAAATTAATGGCTAAAAACGCTGAAGTTGATGGCTGAAAATGCTGAAGTTGATACAAACGTACATTACAAACGTAAATTAGCCAAAACAGCTAGAATGTAGCGGAAATATTGGCTAGACTACAAAATAGTCATATAAAAAGAAAATCCTAAATTAGCCAAAATAGCTAGCATGTAGCTGAAATATTAGCTAAACTCCAAAATAGCCTAAAAAACCTTAATACATGCCAATAATGTCCAATAAGCTAGTATAATGCCATTATAACTTTCAACTTTACTAAATTCTGACTCCATATAATATAAAATAACGACTAATCGACAATTAAATTAGTCGCCGATTATTTTAATAGTCGATTAGTCGCCAAATCGTGGCAGTCCAATAACGCACAGACAAAACTTCAGTTATTCTATCAGGATATTATTTATAATCCAAGTTCAAAACGGCTGATAAGAAAACACAGATGAACGAGCATTCTAGCAGCATTTAAACGCGTCACTCATGGACTAATTTATGAGACGGGAAAAGAGTCTCACGATAACTAAAGTTTTGTCTTTGCGTAAGAGGTGATCTGTGCGTATTTTTTAAAGATTTGCGTGTGTAAGCTGTTTTAGCTGTAAGCTGTGTAAATTGTATTATTATAAATGCACGAAGCGTATTACATGAGTTAAAAATCAAGAATTACGCGCCCACAAATCAGAGTGAGACTATTTTCTCTCCATACTTCAGAAGGAAGAGAGCATATGTGTCTGCCACGTCAAAAAGAGATCAGCCCATTATTTTTACAAGAGAGCATAGGATGAAGGGGAAAGGAAATTAGCATTTTCTGTGTCCTCCAACCTGCTCTCTGTGTCCACACTGAGTCAGAGAGGTCCGACTACAAGCCTGTTAGTCACCTGTGAGCCGCAGCAACACATTTCTACACTCTGATATTACACTTCCACAAAGAGCGAGTCTTTACTCCAGAATAATCTGTGAACACGGACAATCGCAGGAGTAACAAATGCCACGAATGTCGGCTAAATACTCCAGAATGTGATATTGAAATGCAACACATTCCAGATCGACAACCCGGTCTGTATTATTAAACCATCGGCGGTCTCCCTCGGCGTGAACCACAAGCTGTTAGGTTGTAGACAATGACGCCTCACTCGCCTTTAGTCAAAAGAAAACCTAACCTGAATTTCAATGTAACCTTCTGAGGAGTGGAAAGGAGGACAAACAATTGGGCCACGCAAGACCACATTTGCACACTATGTGACTGAAACGGATGCAAGTTTGCACCCTTTCTGCAGGGAATCTGAATGAGTAAAGATGCATTTATGGTACTGAATAAACTATAAATGTGTGATTTTATGACAGCAAATTTTCCAGAACTGTTATTAGATGATATTCTGCTTCTAACTTTGCTCTGTCTGTCACTAAATCTATTTTTAGCATAGTCATTTCAAGGAAAAATGTTAATATTTTCATTTAGCCTGAAAGATTATCAAACACTTCTCATTGCACAGCCGTCCATGAATTTCTCCTGCGGAGGGTCAGGAGTTGTTCCCAGGATTTGAACCGCAACCTTCGTGCTGAGAGGAAACAGTAAAACCACCGACGTTTGCTCTGATAATTCTCCTCTTTCATAGGATTGGAACCATTGTTTTCCTGGGTTAAATGGAAGGCACTGTGGCCGTGCGTGCCATAAACACATTGTGTTGTCGATCTATAGTTTTTCACTCACTTCTAACCCTTAAAGCAAACTATATAGTAAGGAACAAGTTAGTACTCTGGGTTTTCATGCATTTTAGACACATGCTTGATACTTTTGTTAAAACACCAAAAGATGAAATTATCAGAGTTTTTGAAGACTTTTTATAAATAAAAGGGTTCATATAATTAAAACAATTTATAAATAAACAATATATATGTTTTTCAAACCCAATGCATTACGATCTATATTCACTAATCAAATTAGCATTGATGCACGCTAGTATTTTGCAGAGACTTCTGGGAAATTTTGAGGGGCCTGCATTTTAGAACGGTCAATTTGGACACTGTCCGCAGACTTTAACCAGACTAATTAATTAAAAATGAATATCTGTCTTTTGTTTTGTTTTGTTTTTCCATTTTAAAGCATTTCATTATTTCTGTGATGAGTTTGAAAAATGTGTGTGATTTTATTTGTCTTGTATTGTCCACAATTTATGCTTGAAATAAACCAGATCGCTCAAAAAAAATTACGTTTTTTCTCATTTTAAGCATTAATAAATGTTTTTCTTCTTTTTAAGAATTCTGAACACGTTTGGGTAACAGTAAGTTCTGCTTCCAGTCAATGATGTCAGGTGCCATCTTGTCTGCAGCCAGGACCTACTCTAAAAAAATTAATAAATTAAACAAAATTGGACAAGACACAAGCTAATATTTAAGCTAACCCTCTAAGAAGAATTAACTTCTGTGGTAATAGAACGTCCTAAAGCTGCATTCACACTGAAGGGGATTTTTCGGGGCAACGATTTTCAATGCTAAGTCAATAAACAGACAATTTCCGCATAATGTCCAAAGTGTCGGACGCGACAAGTCAGTCCGGCAGCCGCACGTTTTGAGGATGACGGTGCAATTTGGATGTCAGACATGTCGCGCCATGAGTTCAGATATTCTAACGTTCGAGATTGAAACATCGCATTAACCAATCAGGAACTCAGCTTTGGGTATGTGACATTTTCAGTGACTCCATCATCCAATCTTTAACCCAATATGGCAGATCAATGGAAGGGCTCTCCACCTACATTTCAATCAATTTTCTGAACCCACTCTTCTTCTTCGGGGGCCCCGGGGTTGCTGATTCGTCTGTTTCAGGGTCCATGGGGCTGGAGCACTTGTACCATTTTCATCGAGACAATAATGAAAAGAACCTCAATTTTTAATCTCATTTTTGTTTTTTCCATTTCAAGCTTCAAATCTTCAAACTGGGTCAAAGAGAGACGGAAGTAGCGTCCATCATTCAGGCCCAGCTCCCGAACCAGGAGAGTCTCTGAATGATGTCATGAACCCAGACATGGAGATACGATCACTGACGTTTTGTAGAGGTTTTTAAAAATAATAAACATCCTCTCTAAACATCATTTGTCTTTCATGAGATATACATCAATGCCACTCCATGTAGCGAGCAGGCTAAAATTATTTGGTAGTAGCTCCTCCCACAAATGTTTCAGGTATCAAGCTTATGGGCACATTTTGGACAGGTATTGAGCAGCGCATGTGACCCTAAATCAACTTTTTTAGTCTGTGGATCTCTATACACGAGGCTTTGAAAGTTCTGTCTGTTTTGGATAAATTTAAGTACATTTGTTTAATTCTTGAAAATATAACAGTCCTGCCCCCAAGCCCCACCCCTCTGACCGCATTTTCAAATTTAGGCAGTGGGCGGAGTCAGCCTCCAACTTCTCTGTTTGGTTACCCTTTAAGGGGTTAATATTTCTAAGCTTGTTAAAATTCTTTTGAATCAAACTTAAACTAGTCAAACCCAATCAGATCACTGCACTATATGCACTCTTCAAAGTGCTTTTTTAATTAACCACATATTTATGCAGAACTTTCTTTCTTCTTTCTTTCCAACAGATGCTGGCACTGGCAGCTGCAAGAGTTACCTGCAGATACTGAAATGCAACTCTTGGCTCCTTTCAAACCCGATTTAGCAATAAAGGTTCTGTTTCTGATCTAAAGATCAAGGCCACTCCTGGTCGTGGTTGGAAACCTCCACGGCTTGAAGATTTTTTTCCCCTGCAGTGGAATCACTTCTTCTTTTTTTCTTTTTTTTAAATCTTTTCAAATCCCTCGCCAGACTTAAAGGTCCTATCTTTCCTTCATTCTGAAAACCTTGAGCGCTCTTTAGATTTAAGCATAATGACGGCACATATTTCAGCAGCAGTGAGATCACTGCTCAAGGACTCTATATGCAACACCAGCTAATCGTGGAATCAAACGGTTCTAATTAGTGACGTCTAATCTGGAACCTTTGGGCTTGAAAAAAGGAACAAATGTTAGACTCTAAGTACCTTTTCTTAGTGTGTATTTTCCTATGTGTATTCTAGTATGTAATGAAACTATTTAAATATCCACCTGTGCATTTACACTGAAAATTCATTAAATGTAAAAACCTTTTTTTCTTCACTATGTTTAAACCAGTTGCTTTATTGATTTTTAGCTCATTTTTTAAGTAAAGGAGACTACTTCAATACGTTTTTTTGCCTCCAGTTGCTTTAAAAATGGAATTACGGATTTATCTAGAAGTAAACAGAATTTAAAAATATATATAGTAGAAAATTGCATGATCTATCCGAATGATCTATTTGTATTGTGGTGGTTTAACCTAAAAAACTCACATCTGGATGTTAAAATAACTGAAAAAATAAATTAAACACATGTTTTTCAGCAAGTTATAACAAATTTGTAAATGAATTTTATTTTTCTTTAATTAAAGAGATTTCTGTAAATTACTGAACAAACAAGTGTTTTCAAGTTTTGGAGAATCATAATTTTACCCTGAATTTCTCACAAATTCCTTACAATTAACACTGCATTCATATTTAAATAAGAGTACTGTATTTACAAATATACTGCAGTGTAGTGCATGTTCTATCCAAATGTGTTGATAATTCAGTTTAAATGATAAATTTAAGTCTGAATGTAAAAAAAATACTAGAATATCCCCCTAAAAAAGAAGCATTTTGGATTAAACCGAGTCAAACAAATGGAGAACATCTATCTGCCACTCCAGCAGGACTGGTACATGAGTCTTGGAGGCTGAAGTGCAGACCAGCTTGAATACCTCCTTTGTTAGTTACTGAAACTGATGTTGACTGGTGACCCCAAACTCATTGGTCGGATGAATCTCAGCAAGTGAAAGAAACCACAAAAAGAATGGATAAACCTGAACATATTGTTCACGTGCTTGAACAGAAATGTATAAAACTCATAACAAACATTTTGTGGATATTGAATGGATGAAAATGAGACATACGGGAATATACGTGGATAAAATGAGAAAAGTTGTGGTCTTTTATCTGAAATTTTCAAGAATTATCTACATTTCAACCACTTCATCAGGTCACGTCAGCACCACGGACAGCACCCATCGCGAGCTACAACGATGCTCTGTTTTAATTAAACAGATGGATTCCTCCGGTCCACTCCAGTTCTAAGTCAGTTTAGCCCAGGGGTCCTGTGACCCGCCGGACACCGGCCTGCGAGAGACCCAACAGGGAGCGAGAGACCTCCCACTCCGTAAAGATTGGCTGGTTTACTGTATATACACGACACCTCACACAATACGCTAGTCGTGCACGAACCATGCAGTGAACTGTTGCTATGCAATTCATTCATGATTTATTTGGAGTTTTTTTTACACCAACATGTTCTCATCTTCGAGTCATCACGTATTGACGTTTGGTTGAGGACCCCTCTGTGACACTCTTTGACATTTTGGGTGTCCTCAACTTGTTGTTTTTGGACGTGCTGACTGTTTTTAAAATCAAAGGGTCTGCAACCCTCGGGATGCAGTATCAGATGAAGTACCGGACGTGGTACCGGCCTTGGTACGGACCTAAACCGGTACCGGACACAGACTGGTCCTTGGGACACGTCCAGTATTGGTACTATAACCCGGCACCAGACCCAAACCAGTACCAGACGCAGTACCGGATGCGAACCCGTATCGGGTTAGGGGGTACCGGTGTGCTCCGCGTCCCACTGCTGGACAGCTCCAGTTCACGGCCTGGAGGTTGGCATGTCAGCATGTCGAAAAAAGTTGAGGAAACCCAAAAAGTCAGTTTGTGATGCGGAGGGAGTGAGAATGTGTTGTGTAATTCATCAATCTTGCCCTATGGATGGTTCAGTTTCTGATATCCATCCATCCATCCATCCATACATACATCCCATTAGACAAACATGAACTTACGTGCAACAAATGTGCGTCTGCATCTCACAAAATGACACAGTTGAGTAAAACATTTGCTTTCAGCACAGATAAACTGTGTAAAATACGTATAAACTGCAAATTTCTACACAGAACAAACATTTTGAACAGCTTAAAACCATAAATTCATGTAAAGACCCGTCAGCCGAGACTCTTGATGGACATCTGTGCACATGGACGAATGCAAGAAACACATATTAAGAAGTTACATACGTGGGTAAATCGTACATGCAGTAGCGTGACACGGCCTCTAAATAAACCTCAGCGTTTGTTCCTTTGACAAATATATGTTTCTTGTTCTCACGTTGACGTTTCTTATATTATTAGTGGTATTTTTCTCCCAGTCTCGTTCAACTTTTTCTGCAATTGAAACGTTTTGGTTCTCGCAGAATGTGTAAGACACACACTTGTTCTCTGATATGAATGTGTGCTTCGGTGTGTGTTCCTGACAGTCGTGTCAATTGGGCTCACAGGATCAAATGCGTAACGAACTGACTTTAGAGCTGATTGAGCTTCACTTTTCACTGCAAATACATCAAACGCAGTCGACGCTTTGCCTCGTCTGCCGACATGTCTGCGAGGCTCGCCTCACCTAATGACAAATGTCCACGGGTGAACACACAGTAACACAACCACAGCACAAACAGCTTGTTACGCAGTCACTGGGGCTCTCCACCAGTCTGCGGAAAAACAGAGCTCAATAAAGGCAATGCAAATCAGAAAAGAAAAATAAAAAAACACAAACACACACATGAAAGGCCCGCTTTCCACTTTCACAGTCAAATGGTGGCATTTCAGAAAGAATGAGATTTGGAGACCAGATTTCTCTTTTCAGCTTGAAATGATGCAGCTAAACTAGGGATCCTTTGAACATCACAAATACCCACAGAGCCCTCAGAAGGAAGACCTTGCAGGAGCAGCATTTTCATAAAGCTGAGCCCGACACCAAAACCACAGAAGAGATGATCCTCTCTGAACAAGTGTGTGTGGGGGGGGGGGGGGGGCGGGACAAATTTAGCAAAGCAGTCAAGAAGACTTTTGCTCATTTTCTTCCGAGATGTTGACTCATCTGAACTCTACCTTTACTGTATTTACTCCGTGTGGCGTGTCAAAGCCATTGAAGAATTGTGGGTATTTTCTTTTGTTTGTGTAGCAGCGTATGATCAGTCATGCTCTCTGAAGAGCTCACAGGCAAAATGACAGAGTTCTCTTACCTTAAAATGAAAGTCGAGGAGGGATGTGTCAGGTCCGTTGGGATTGAGGGGAGAATAAAAGGGAAAAAGAGAGAAAAGTACATTAGTTAAATTGCAATTATAAGGATCAAAAAACAGGAAACTACAGGAGACTGTTACAAGTTCATATCTGTGATGCGAGAGACAACAAAAACTGAAGGGAAAAATCAATTTGATGATATCGCAATATTTCCGATATTTGCAATATTTTGTTTGGAAATAGTCATATTGATTTAAAGTGCTGACAAGACAATATTTATTTAACTAGAAAAGTTCCATTACCAGCACACTTTTTGCTGAAAGTAGTCACTGAAGATGCTGAAGCCTTTAGCTGAAAATGGTGACGGAATTTATTTTAACTGATGATGAGATTTGCAGAAAAAGCAAAATGCTTTTTGCTTAATGTTAAAGACTATGATTTTGTTAAAAAAAATAACTATGAAAGAGCGCTGAAGTTGACATACATTTCAAAAAAACTGTAATTTTTTTTTAAAATACCTAATACATGCCAATTTTGCAAAAATATTTAGTGTGTTGCTTAGATATCAGCTAAACTCCAAATTAGCCCAAAAAAATCTGAGTAGAAGCCAAATTAGCCAAAACAGTTAGCTTGTTGCTTAAATAGTAACTATACTCCAAAGTAGCCTAAAATTCCTCAGTGAACTAAAATAGTCAAAAACATCAGTCTGTTGCTAATATAGAAGCTATACTCCAAATTAAATAAAAAAATCAGAAGATGTCAAATTTGTCAAAAATGTTAGCACGTTTCTAAATATTAGCTAAACTTCAAATTAGAATAAAAACATCAGTAGATGTCAAGTATGTCAGAAAAGCTAGCTCATTGCTTAAATACTAGCTAAAGTCCTAGATAGCCTAAAATCCCTCAGGAAACTCAATTAGTCAAAAAAGTTAGCCTGGTGGTAAATTAGAAGCTAAACTCTAAATTAGCCTAAAAACCCCAGTAGATAAAATTAGCAAAAAAGGTACACGTTTCTAAAATATAAGTTACACTCCAAATTAGAAAATAAAACCTCAGTAGAGGCCAAATTAGCCAGAAAAGTTAGCATGTTGCTAAAAAATTACCTAAACTCAAAAATAACCTAAAATTCCTCAATATACTAAATAAGTCAAAAACATTAGCCTGTTGCTAATATAGAAGCTAAACTCTAAATTAGCATATTAAAACATTAGTAGATACCAAATTTGTCAAAAACGTTAGCATGTTGCTAAAATATTAGCTAAACTCTAAATTAGTATAAAAACATCAGTAGAGGCCAAATAAATCAGAAGAGTTAGCACATTGCTTAAATACTAGCTAAAGTCCAATATAGCCTAAAATTCGTCAGGAAACTAAATTAGTCTTAAAGCATTAACTTGTTGCTAAATTAGAAGCTAAACTCTAAATTAGCCTAAAAACACCAGTAGAAAAAATTAGCCAAAAATGTTAGCATGCTGCTAAAAATATTAGCTAAACTCCAATTTATTTGAAAAAAATGATAAAGTATTGAAACAGCTCATGAATATATTTAAAGGTTTATTGTTGATCTGCTTAAAATTTAGAAATTTTAAGACTTTGTCAATTATTTACTTTATTTATATGATATTTTTCTTAATATTTCAGAAATTATAAAGTTTATGAATACTAAAAGTACAAGCAGTAACTTGCTGAAGGTGCTGGTACCACGATTGGTGAAATCGCTGAAAGTGTGATTGAATTTTTCACGCCGAAAAAAGTACAGATTCACGTAATATTCACGTGTTCATAAATTCAGCTTTCACAACCCGTTTTGGCCACATACTGCGAAGGAACCACGCTTACTGTCAGAAGTAAGTATCCTAGTTCGAGGACCATCTGGAGGGTATTTCACACAGTAGGGCAGACAGACACGTATAAATACATCAGATTTTAGTTTCTGGTTGTTTTTCTTTGATGTCAGTCACACATTTTTTAATCAACCTTTAATAAGAAGGGAGATGCATCTGGCTTTGTCTTCAGAGAGAACGGGAACAGTGGTACAGTGGTCGTCTGTCTTATATCAAGTGGCTCTACAGCCACATGAAGAAACGTGACATCCTTGTGGACATGCTCATTTCACCGCGGTGACTTCTTAGGACTGCAATGTCTCCATTACTGGTTTGGACCACATGAAGGTCCGAATCCAGTGAAGAAGAGTAAATTCAACCAGTTTGGTAAAGAAGAATCAGGCCTATGACCATTAAAAAAAAAAAGAAAGTACCCCTGGGTTTAAAATATAAAATCCTATGATATGAAATTCACGCTTAATGCCAATCTAAAGTTATCAACTAACCTGCAAAGTACGTGTTTTTGGAGAAAACCCAGACTCCACTCAGAAAGGACCCAGCCGGGATTTGAACCACGACCCGAGGCTGACCACTACACTACAGCCAGGCATGGAAAACATATTTAATCATGCAAGCAGAAACTGTCATCAACTGGCTTTAGAGATGACGTTATTAAAACTATGACAACAAACAAACAAAACAATAAAAGACCTTCAGTTTGCCAAGGGCAAGGATACTTCACCGAAACATACAAGTAAAACTGACAGTTAATAAATTGCTAATAAAAAATATTACATTCATAGCTTTTCATGATTGTTGTCTTAACTGCATAGTATTTCCAAAAATAGACAAATTGATCCACTTTAAATAAAAATGCTTAAAAAACATACTGTTTTGATTCTCCTCTCACAGAGAAAACATCTTTAGCAGAATTGCCTATAAATCATAATGTAAGTAAATGAATTCCAGACGTTGGTCACTACATGCTTAAAGGGGAGCACTTAGTCTGGAAGACAGATGGAGAGCTCCGAGTGTCATGAAGTGCGGGGCCGCTTCATTGTGTTTGTTGGCTACTGATTTCCTTTAATGTGTTGAGTTCGGCGCTGATCTGAATCATTTATCAATATTAGATCAGACCCCACAGGGCCCTATAGCATAGATAATGCCAGAAACTTAGATGGGAGTAAGAAAGGGGTTAGAAGTTTACACATTCAATTTAATAAATGCGTAGTTGAGCTCCTGATGTCTAAACTTTCAAATCATTGTCAGATATTTACAAGAGTCTCTTCTTTTCCTTAAACTCTATTTTGGTGAGTAATTCATGGTACGGGTAATGGGTATGGTAACGGTATATTGGCTGTGGCTATATTGGATGGATGGGAACTATATTATCTAAAGACAGCAAACAAAAAATGAAATGAATTACAAATTTGGAATTAGGGCTGGCACGGTTAGTCGACTAATCGACAACTAATCGACTATTAAAATAGTCGACGACTAATTTAATATTCGATTAGTCGTTACTTTAGATTATATGGAGTCAGAGGGTAGTAAAGTTGAAAGTTATTTTGGGATTCTTGTTTGACGACAAAACTATTAAAGTTTTTTTAGGCTATTTTTGAGTTTAATTAACATGCTAGCTAACTGGGCTAATTTAGGATCATATTTTTAGGCTAATTTGGAGTCTAGCTAATATTTCAGCTACATGATAACTATTTTGGCTAATTTAGGCTTTTTTGTTTGTTTTATAGACTATTTTGGAGTTAAACTAATATTTTAGCTGCCTGCTAGCTATTTTGGCTAATTTAGGCTTTTTTCTAGTTTGTTAGGCTAATTTGGCATTTGACTAATATTTTAGCTTGCTATCATTTTCAGCTATCAACTTTAGCATTTTTAGCCATCAATTTCAGCATCTTCAGCAGCCAAATTCAGCTTACAGCATTCATATTAGCATTATCACAGGTAATGCTATATATCTAGATTTTAGTTGGTTTTAAGTTATTGATGGTTAAGTTATTGTGTGTTTTACATCCAGTTTGCGCATGACCCGATTAGTTGACTGATCGGAAAAAATAATTGGTGATTAGTCGATTATCAAAATAATCGTTTGTGGCAGCACTATTTGGAATACATTTATTAAAATAGCTTTCAAATTTTAATAAATACACAAAAAATACACAAAAGTCAAAGATTGCACCACCCAAAGGGTAATTTTAGGAAAAACTTTTTATCAAGTTGAACTTTTAATTTGAGCTTCCAAAGTTTTTCTGTTTCAGTTACAGCTTTCTTTTCTTTCTTTTGAGTTTTCCATTTAAAATAGCAACTCAGAAAGAGAAGTAGCATCTCTGCGGAGACGGATTTGGCTCAGAAAGGAGTAACACAGATTACGGTCATCAAAAAGAAACAGCATTAATTATTAAAAAGTGAATTCATTTCAGTCTACAAGTTAAAAAATGTTTCACCACTGAGCTTTGGTGCATGCAGATGCATCACCTTTAATTAAAGCAAACGTGGGAATTTCAACCAGCTATAGTTTATCAACAACAAAACATTGTAAAGCAGCGCTCATCGTAAATCTCTGAAGACATTTGCATCTGTCAGCTCGGCTTCTGGGCCTGACAATTGTGCTTTTTATGGGGGCCGTCATAAATCAGACGAGTCTGGCCACTGAAGAAGAGAGACGATATATGCAAATGACTTCTGTGGACCTTCTAGTGCACGGTGACCTTTCTTTACAAATGGACGTTGCAACGGGTAAAAAACAAAAAAAAAACAGATTAAATGTCATCAGGAGAGGTCTTGCTTTTTTGAAAGGAGAGCGCTAGAAATCTGAACATCTGATGTTTGAATTTGACCAGAAATGTTCACAGCTTCCAATCAGGCAGATGACATCCAATCACAGCATTTCCTCTCTTATAGATTCATAATTTGTCTTTTAGCTAAAAAAAAAAAAATGGTGGAAAATTTGACAGGATTCCTACAAGTTTCAATAAGTTAAATGTAAAAGTTTAAGACCTTTTTAAGGCCATACATCTAAAAAATTAAGACCAATTTCACTGTCTATTTCCCATTTATATTAATTAATTCCCAATTTCTAATAAAAACTGTAGTTTCTTTGTCATGATCTTTAAAAGTTCTTCTTTTACCCAATTTTTTATTTTTCCAAACTGGCGGTGGTCATTTAGGATTTTGATGCATAACTGTTTTTTCAGCTCTTTCAGTTGAAAACGTTTAATTTTTTACATGAAATGTGAAACGAAAACGCTCAATTTTTAAGACTCAAACATCAAAATTCAAGACTCTTTGAGGCGTTCAGCTTCAGAGTTTTCAGCAATAGGTTTCAGTTATTTCAGCTTCTTAAATTCTTCAGCTGTAAGCACTCGCGTGTTTATCCTGTTCGGTGTGTTTTGGATTTTGGCCCTTTTTGCGATTGAGTTTGACACCCCTGTCCTAGAAATTTCCCAGAAGTCTTTGTGAAAAATCAGTGTGCATCGATGCTAGCTACATTAGCGAATATAGACCACAATGCATTGCGTTTGATGTTCAAATTAACTTTTTTTGATAAAGCATCAAGATTTTCCTCAACAGAACACAGTGGATTCATAAATAGACGTCCTGAAATTACATTTTCACTTTGCGATATCGCTGATGTCATATCCGGCGTTTCAAAAAACTAAAGAAAATTATTAAGTGTGGTGTCTGAATTGTTTTTAAAATCCAAAACATTTGATATTCCTGCACTGTATACTTTTTTTTAGTAGTTAGGAATTAGTGTTGGGAATTGGGAGATAGCACTACTGTTCCAGAAGGGCTGAATGTAGGGGAAGAATTCAGATTCGGCCCATGTTTGTTATATAGTCCAGAGATCATAGTGGCTTGGTGTTTCCTCACAATGGAGTACCAATGAAGGGCAACAGAGTGCTGTCTTTTATGCTGACACTAGTTTGCTCCACATTGGCAAAGATAAACATATTTACTAAGAAAAGATTCAATTTCAAGTCTCCAAAGTCATAGAAGTCTGGCGCCTTAATTTCTACATATTTACAGAAAAAGGACCAAAGCGTGTAGAACAGGATTTCTGATGGTCATATGTGTGTGATCACCAAAGCCCAACGATTGCTGGAATTGTAAAAAAAGAAAATAAAAACAAGATAGTTGATGGAATTTTGAAAGCCAGCTACTGCTCAGATGATCAAACTATCAAATCGACGTAAACCTGAGATGACAGAAAACCAATCAGCCTCTCCACTGCAGAAACCATCATGTTTCTTAAGTATGTGGTGTGGGATTTTACTTTGAACAAAAGTCTTTGTACTAAAGGACGTTCTCAGATCTGATTCTTGACCCAAACCGGTCTCAACTTTCAGAAAGTCAACACAGGAGCAAAAACAAGCAGACCTCCAGCCGAGAAGCGGAGCATGATGTTCACATGCAAAGCAAAGTCGCCTTTATTCAGGCTGGAGATCGACTTATCTGCTTCATCTGTTGGTTTTGCCCTGTGGAATGCACAGACTCAAACCATTTCATATCCTTGGAATATACTGGAATATTGTTTTGATTTTGATGAACGTTGTCGAGTTGGGAGGGGTCATGGGGATTGTGGCGTGCATTTTGGATTTCAGGAACGGTTGGCGAAAACATGCGTGTATTGTTTAGAAGTCACGCTTGCTCACTCGGCTTTATGTTTTGGGTTTGGAGGGAAATACTCCCCTGTGGGTTTTCGGATTAGATTAGGAATGTAATCAGAGGTAGAAGAGTTCAGGGTTCAACTGCTTCTGACATCAAAGTTATCCCTGGTTTTCATGGTGAAGCCCTCAAAACACATCGATGTATATTTTGGCTGAGTACAGAGTGTATAAGGTCTATGAAAACAATGTATGTAGTCTAACATAGTAATAGATGGTAATCCTTAACATTGCTATCATGAACCCAAATCATTTAAAAAACAAAACAATGGACCGACTTTCTCAGTTTGTAAAACTTTGTAGGACCTCCATATAAGAAATGTAAACAAAAGTAGTTTATAATATTCCCTCTGCATGCGTGTAAGTCTGGAAGAGGAAAAAAAGGAAAATCCATTACTTTATTTTAGTTCTTTGGAGGAAATTTTGAGAAAAAAAAAAAAAAATTTAACAAAGTTCATACAGTCTATTAGTTCATTTCCCATTAGGATCACCAATTCAGTGAGATACTGAGAAATGATTGGCCATTTCTTTATGTAATATATGTAATATATTTCTTTATGTAATATATGTGCTTTCAGCAGTCTCCAGAGGTGTAGCTAATATGCAAACCAAAATTCAAGTCATTTAAAGGAAGGCTGGACATCACAAGCTGTGTTTCCATTGACTACGAATTTGTGAAATTTGGATTTGTGATAGTAAATTTGCCAACTGGAAACACGGCAATTTCGAAAAAAAACTTGCATTCATATGAAAAAAAAAGCTTTTGCACTTAGAGAAGGTGGTTTTTGAGTCTCATTGAAATTTACGTATTTTGAAACATGTTTTTTTTTTTTTTTTTTAAATAAATGAGTCATGTGACAAACTATCAAGACCACATGAGGTCCCAGAGTATCACACGGCTGACGCAGAATTGTTGGAGCCACAGTTCCTCTGTAGCACGACCATTTCCCAGAATCCCTTCATCTGTAGCCGCTTCCACGTAGCTCGCCGCTCCATGGTCTGAATAAGACGCCGACATCTCCTTTGATAAATAATGATGAGCGCTAGTTCCGTGACAGAAATTTGAACGTATGTAAACGCTGTAAATAATAGTATCGTTTACGTCTGTGTTTTTGAAGGACTCATCATGTGAATTAGTTTGTGTTTATGCACATAATTATGATTTAATTAAAATAGTTTCATTATGAAATTATGTTTTTGACATTTCTAGAATTTCAATAAAGTTTTGCACATGTGTGATGGAAACAGTTCATATTCATATTTAACTGACTATATAGTTTAATACCATTTCATTTATTAAAATTAAATCAGATTTGGGTTTTCATGCATTACTCCACTTACAATATTTAGGTTCTTTAAAAAAAGGCAACATTTTCATTTGTGTGATCATGTTTTGCAGTAAAATGCATTTAAAAAATCGTTATTTTTGCTTAAAAAATATACAAAAAATTGGACACAGATTTCATGAGTACGTGTTTTAACTTCAATGTGGAGATTGACAAAAATTGATAATTGATTCTTATGCTATAAAGTAGAGTAGAGTGGAATATAATACATTAGAAAACAAAAGAGTAGAGTAGAGCAGAGCAGAGCAGAGCAGAGCAGAGCAGAGTAGAGTAGAGTAGAGTAGAGTAGAAGAGTAGAGTAGAGTAGAGTAGAGTAGAGTAGAGTAGAGTAGAGCAGAGCAGAGTAGAGTAGAGTAGAATGGCATGGAACAGAACAAAATAGAGTAGAGTAGGGTAGATTACATTAAAGTAGAGTAGAGGAGGGTATAGTAGGGTACAGTAGAGTAGAGTAATGTAGGGTAGGGTAAAGTACAATAGAGTATAGCAGGGTAGAGTACAATAGAGTAGAGTAGAGTAGAGTAGAGTAGAGTAGAGTAGAGTAGAGTAGAGTAGAGTAGAGTAGAGTAGAGTAGAGTAGAGTAGAGTAGAGTAGAGTAGAGTAGAGTAGAGTAGAATAGAGTAGAGTGGGGAGGAATGGAACAGAACAGAACAGAACAGAATAAAATAGAATATCTTTTTTTTTATAAACACTTTTTCCCAGAAAGAATCATAAAGTTCTACGTTCACATCGGGCTCATTTGAGCGACTACTATCAATAAAGTCTATGTAAACACATTTATAAAAGCGTTTTGGGTTTCTGTGTTCAAAACTATTGCATCCATCACGTTCTTAAGTCTGGTTTCAGGCTCAACACGGCCAATAAACGCACGTCAAAAGTTAAACTTGTGGAACTTTGACCAATCAGAGTCCCTGATTGGTCAAACAAATAGCGTCCTTTTTAGAACAGGGGAGTACAACCATTTGAAAATTGATCCTAAGGAGGAGCAAATAATAGCAGTTTGGGTTTTGAAATTATTTGACACAATTTTTTTTCATGTAAATTGGGATTATATTGGCAACTGTAACATTCTGTGATAGTCTTTCTAGTTTTCATTTCATTTAGCCGATTTAACAATAAGATGCAAATGCTAACAAACTTCTATGGATTTTTTTTTCCCACCAACATTTTTGACCACTTTCCTCCAGCACAAAGCCAGCAGTCAGTTCCCACTGTAGTTGGGAATTCAGACATGCAAGCCCATCAGTCATGTGGTGTGTCCTGTGCCCACTCAATCACCCATTAACCCGGGAGAGGTGAACTGTGGGCAAACAGAATCAATTCCACAGGGTGGGCAAACTGAATCCCAACAACATGACCTTCCCATCCAGAAAAACTTTGTCCGATAGACATGTCCACATTTAACCCGTCTACTGGCGCCCTGATGATATATTATACCTGTGGATTCATTTGGATTCATTGTCCGGCGCGTGTTTGAGTGCACGTCAGCCCACAGCAGAGGTGAGCTAATCCTCTGCAGATGCTTGTCAGACATGTTAGTCAGAGTCTTGTGGCTCGCAGACAATCAGAGGATTACAGAGAAAGGCTTTCTGCAAGTACAGCTGTTTTTACCTCCTGCAATAAGGCTGTGTTACAGCAACCTGCAGCCATAACAGCCTACTAATTGGAATCCCATATTGCTGTTTGCACAACATAACATCTGCTATTGATATAAGCACTGGTGGTAAGTGCTTTTAGCCATGAGGGAATGACACATGGAATATGCAGGTTGACAAACACAAATCTGTTTGTCTAATATGGTGGAGCACAACTTCTGTCCAAGTTTCAAGCGCGCTAGCCTTCACAAAAAAAAAAACAAAAAACAAATCTCATATTTATGAAGCCTCTTCTCTCGGTTGGGGGTTCAACCCCAGACAGTACATAGAGAAAACTGGACAGATTATCCCCTCCCCCGTCGCGTTCCATTTAGGAAGAACCCGCTGGCTCCAGAAAGCCAAAATCCCAGACTTTTATTGAAAAATAAACAGCTATTATTCAGTCATTCTGTTTGTCAGAATTACCATTCTTGCTGTTTGTTCTTGCTAAACCTATTTTGTTTTCTTCATGATAAATTTTCTTTATCGCATGTTATTCAAGTTATATTTGAAGTATTTGATTGACAGATTCTCCCAGAAGGGGCGTGGCTTTCCAACAATCCTGATTATCAAGCGTGGTTGCCATAGTAACGACAACTTGGACCAATCATACTAAAGTTGTCTGGTTCCAAAATGTTTTTTTTTTTTTCTTTAGGTTTTTTCCCAGAACAATGGACTGTACAGCAGTGACAGCGTACTTCCTGAGTCAGCTGATGCCATTTCTCCATGCAGGGACGTGGAGAGAGGAGGGGGTTAGGCGCCAGGCACTCCCCCCTCCGCGCTTCGGAGGAAGCTCTACCGCGCTCCGCTGTGCGGAGAAACACCACAGCACCTCATTTGGATGGAAATAAAATCTGTGGATACGTGGGGGAACACTGTATACCACGTGTGTCAAAGTGAAAGCCCAAATCCAGCCCTCTGGGTAATTCTATCCGGCCATACCGATCATTTTATTTTATTGTTATCAATGTTATCTAGCGCTTATTTCTAACTTACATAATTTGACAAAATATATTTTCATGGAGAGCAAGTATTGAAAGTTATTTAAGGTTTAAGTGAGTTTTATTCTGAAAATAATATTTATGCCTTTTTATTATTCATAATTATGTTAAAAAGTTTTGAAAATTAGCATTCTGCTAGCTTTTTGGACTGTTTACGCATTTACTAACATTTTTTAGGCTATTTTGGAGTTTAGCTAATATTTCAGCAGCATGCTAACTGTTTGGGCTAATTTAGGCTTTTTTTCAGTTAAGGATATTTTGAAGTTTAGCCATATTTTCAGCTAAATGCTAGCTGTTTTGGCTAACCCAATTTTCTTTTTTTAGGCCAATTTGGCATTTAACTAATACTGTAGCTGTCTATCAGCTTCAGCGATTTTAGCATCTCCAGCTATTAGCACAATCATAAAATAAATAAATATATTATGAAATGTTAAAAAGTGCTTTTAAATGTCTATTTTCATATTTTAATGCCACATTTATTTCAACATTTATTTAAACTTTTATTTATTGAATGCCACTTTTAAATAATTAATGACACATGTATTTATCTATTTCATATTAAATACATTTATTTCAATTTGGCTCTTTTAACCCACACTGGGCAATGAAAATAAAAAAAATATGTCATGAAATACTTAAATGTGCTATTTTAATATTTTAATGCCACATTTTTTTCAACATTTATTTATGTATTGCCACTTTTAAATAATTAATGGCACATTTATTTATTTATTTATTTATTTATTTATTTATTTATTTATTGGTGTATATAATTATTTCATTTTGGCTCTTTCGAGACTCCATATAATTGTAAGAACATTGTGCTTAAAACGACAAAGCTCTTGGCAGAACTCCTCTTTAGATAGAAGGTTGATTGGGTAAAACTTGTTTCTGATTTGGCTTTAATATTTATAAGATTCATTTGTGATTTTGGTCAGCAAAGAATAAAGAGGCAAAAGCTGGTTAGCAAAAGAGAGTAAACATATTTGATTTGGTTGATTAACGTTGTGGCTGTGAAAGCAATAAGGTGATGAATAGTTAATGCTTTTACCAAAACCAGAGCATATTGTTATTTTTGGAGAATATTCCATTTTTCGTGGGTTATGGTTACCACAGTGCAAAGTGAGTTTGATACCAGATGTTCTTCATGAAACGGGGTTTGTACTCCAAAAACAGCATAGACATATGTAAAAGATATGAAATGAACAAAAAAAAAAAAAAGAGTAAAAAGAACAAGTCTACAAACAGTTTTATTGAAAAGTAATTTAAGATCAAATAAAACACTTTCCGCTTGAAAAACAGACTTTTCCTTTAACACACTTGACAAAAAGGTCACTGTATGCTCAATTAGCTGCGACATTTCCAGCTATGATCGTGGATGACAGGTAACACAAGCTCCACGGTGCCAGGAGATGAGTTAATCCACAGTTTGGCCAAATTATAGAGGAATAGGTCATGCGTCACGGGAATAAACTCATCAGACGTCTGAGGTTAACAGTTGGGCTCTTAATCGCGCACGCCAGAATCTTCAACGCCCATAAGACTCGCCAAATGCAGGAGAACAGGCAGAAAGAATTTTTCTAACCTTGAATATTCCACAAAGGGAGGAACAAAAGCGGCGAGATGTGATTGCCATTTTAAACGCGACTGTGAAGAATTAGGCGGAGGCTCTGGCGTCCTTGTGTAGATTCCCCTTACCACCTGCTAAAGCAAGATAAATTTCTGCAACCAATGAGAAAACACTTAGGTTCGCAGTGTTTTGAAGGATAAAAGCAATGATGTATTTGTGCCGAGCAGGAGTGGCGGAAAGTCTAACCACTGGCAAGCGCAGTTCACCCCATAGGAGATGAACGTGAGTGTATAAAAAAAGACGTAAAATTACTTTATTTTAGTGTCATCACCAGCAAAAGACCAGTGTGTCACTGGAGACGTTAGGAATATTAGCCGTCGGCTGTTATTCTGCATCTCCGACGTGGCCTGTTGCATTGGGAACGGCTCCAAAAGCCCCGTGTTCATCCTTGCTTTGAGAATTCTCAAATGAACCATGATCGCACACCAGCCGTGCTTTGTGCTTCGCACCGAGGGGGCATGAGAAATCACGTAAGAGATCTTGTGTTTCACTTGCGCTTTACCTCCTCATCCGCCCTGGGTAGCCATTCAGGCACAAAAGATCTCATGGAGAGGCGTTTTGACCAAAACAAAATAAATCCACTGGAGCTAGACCTGTCAGACAGTTTCAACTGCCACAGCTTTACTCTGCCATAAGAGAGGAATTACTATAGTGCATACTATTCAATGGAAACATGACAGTACCCAGCTCCAACAGTAGTCATTTCAATTGAAATAAAAACATTTTGACAGGCTATAAATCTCTAAAGTGTAGCAAACTTGATATGTGTGCTTCAAACAAAACTGTTATTTGTTATATTAGTATCTACATGTCTAAAATTTGCCAAAACGGTTAGACCATGAGTAGATACGTGGAGTGAATCTGGATGAAAACAATTAACTTGATTGAAAATTACTTTAAAACAGAAGTTTTTGGAGATTTTATTTCAAAATATGTGTCTTGTGCTCTCATTTTAGAGCCAGTTGCACTGATGGGTTGATGTTTCTTGGGGGAAAAACGAAAAAGTAGATAAAATACCAGGTTCAGGTGGTGTTTGAATGATCGGAAAAATGTCTGCCAGACTCAAACGGCGGAAAAAACAGCGAATCCTCCAACACCACAAGAGTTAAGATATATATATATATATATATATATATATATATACATATAATATACATATATATATACATATATATATATATATATATACATATATATATATATATATATACATATATTATATATATATATACATATATATATATATATATATACATATATATATTATATATATATATATATAATTATATATATAAGATAGATATAGATAGATAGATAGAATAGATAGATAGATAGATAGATATAGATAGATAGATAGAGATAGATAGAGAGAGAGAGAGAGATAGATAGAGATAGAGAGAGAGAGAGAGATAGAGAGAGAGATATAGAGATAGAGAGATATAGAGAGAGATAGAGATAGAGAGAGAGAGAGAGAGATAGAGAGAGATAGAGAGAGAGAGATAGAGAGAGAGATATAGAGAGAGATAGAGATAGAGAGATATAGAGAGAGATAGAGATAGAGATAGAGAGATAGAGATATATATATATATATATATATATATATATATATATATATATATATATATGTGCAGATGTTCATTTAGCCAGCAATGTAGCCATCCAATGAGAAATCCCATTAAACGTTAGCATTAAGCTAGTGGACTTTAGCATTATGCGTTAGATCGATCTCTACTTTTATGGGTTAATTATTGATCTATAAGACTGGATTGATTCAGATCAATTTTATCCACCCAGAACTAGCTTAAATATATTAAAATCTCACTTTAAAATGGAAATTTGTACAAAAGCTAAAGCAAAACAAAAAGGTTTTTTTTTTAATGCTATTTGCTTTTGCTATTTTTTTAAGTGTCACTTAAACCATCCGCATCTGTAAAATGACCTGCATGAAGCCCAATGAGGCAACATAAACAAAATTGAATTGAATTAAAAAGTATTTTTTAGACATTTACATTTTTAATAATTATTTTTGTTAGAAATAGTGGAATAAAGGGAAGCAACTTCAAATGTTGCACATAAAGATCTATTTATAAAAATATTTTAAACACTTGGTTGTTTTTATGAGGTGAAAATGAATAAAAAGTCATTTTTTGTTGTTTTTCCATTTTTTAACACTTTTTTTCTCGTCTAAATTCCAGTTTTTCTGCCAACAAGCGCCCACGCAGCCTCTGAAAACGAATAAAACGCCGGAAAACCAAACAGATTTGTACATTCACTTAAACAGGCAGATGAGCTTGACTCCAGGGTCACAGCATGAAAGAAGTCCCTATTAATGTGCAGTCTTAATGGACGCTTTCTAAATGTACCATAGCGTAGGGTCAAAGGTGAAATGTAAACTGCGGCCATTGTCCCGAGTCTAAAATGACCAAAGCTTCATTGTAGCGCTTTCCCAGAGATTGTTGGCGCCCTTCAGCGCCGCAGGTTTCCAGGCTGACCCGCAGACGACCCCTCATCCTCCAGGCTCGCTGGGAGCTTTTACATGGTTGCCACTTAATTCTACGCCAACGAGACGGGAGTGAAAGGAAGCATGGGAAGCTTTCACACGCGGCTCGACAATCCTCTGTCAGGAAAATTTGTCAGGACAAAGAGGTTAAGTGTGACATGTGCTATCGGCCATGGGAACTTTGTTCTCTTCTCGGGTGTCTTGATTTGTTATTGTTCATAAAGACTTTGAAAGCCAGCCTCCTGGAGGCTCCTCCGACAGAATGCTCTCACCTCAGAAGTCGACATGGAGATTATGGTAACATTGCCACGACGTGGTCTTAGAATCAATTTCTTAACTAAACACTTTAAGATAACACACAGCGTAAAGCACCGATTTTCAACATGAATAATTTAAGAGGAAAACTGCCCTCGGTGAGACGGCTAAAAATATTCTCCTTCTTAAACCGTTCCAGATGGAAAGCAGCGATCCGGTTTGCCAGGACCAAACCACTGTAAAGGCTTTTGATCGAATCGAGTCAGCAAATCTTTAAATATCTCATCTTTAACACTTAAGTCCCACTTTAATATTTAAAATGAACAAGAGCTGATACAGAAAGCATCGACTCCCAGTTTCCAAACCTTATTTTGATCTTTTATATGTGGGATCCCAGCACGCGTTCTCATTCCAGCAAAGTTTTTTTTTTTTTTTTTTTTCCATCAAACAAGGACTGCAGAGTCACACAGTCGTAGTTTTCTAATCAAAGAGAGCATTTGAGCAAAGCAGGAGGGCTCAGAATAGCTCGGCTTTGTAAGGGGGAATCTGTATAATGACTGGATACAAATCTATACAAAAAAAGAAGCTTTTTCAGTCTTTTCCAAAGGGGAGATGACAAAAACAAATATCCCGTGAATATTTGTTGTATCAGTGGCGCATCAAGCCAGCATTTTTACATTCTTTTTATTAAATCTGGCATATATATGACACATAAACAATATCCCGTAGTCCCTACTACCACAAATACTAAGAGATTATCAAAACAATTTTAAAAAATGTACAAAGAAGAAGTTATAACAACAGAGGGCAACTGTTAGGTTTGTTAAGTTAAAAAATAAATCTGTCTTAAGCTGATAGGTATCAAAATATCTCAGACTTTTGTTCTGTGTTGATTAACTAATGAGTTCCAGAGTTAGATATTGGATTCAATGATGTATTCAGTGGTTAACCATAGACGGGAGTTCATCCTGTTTTTTCCTGATGCGTTTAGTTCTGGTGTCAGTTCTCTGTAACTTACAGTGACTAGAGGTGGTTCAATGAAGTTGAATGAAGTTGAGCTTAAAAAATTTAAAAAAAAATACTTTCCAAAACTGATTCAGCCCTGAACACCTCCAAAGCATGTGGGATAGAGAGCTCAGCGATCACATTGGGGACTGTGGATCAAACCACAATTCTTACTTTTTAATATAATGTCTGTTGCTATGTGTGTCTTTTTACTGAATGGATGAAAATTTTAATTATTTGTATTAAGTATTTATTTAGAACAGGAGATCAGACTCAACAAAACTGATAAAAACACAAATAGAAAGATTTTTTTTTTTGTCAACCTTCTGGTTATTTATAGCTGTAATATAAACAAAAATAGCATAAAAGGATCATTGTTGTTTTTGATCATTTATCTACAAAGCCTGAAAATGTTCTTTGTGTTACGTTCTAAGCAGTGTTGGGCATCTCACTTCAAAAAAGTAATTAGTTATAGTTACTAGTTACTTCTCCCAAAAAGTAATTGAGTTAGTAACTCAATTACTGCATCTTCAAAGTAATTAGTTACTTGGCAAAGTAACTCGTTTTAAATTTCTCTTTAAATATGGTAATATTTTGTATTTTTTCCTGCGTTACAAATAAAAAAAAAATTTACATTCAATAATAGATGATAACCGACAATAGTATACTGGTATAGTTTTCCAATGGAGTCATAGTTTAGGATACACATGAGAAAGGGTTTAGGGAAAGAATTTTCAATATTTATTTGTCAGAATTATCCCACAAAACACTGCAACAAGTGGTATGTAAAAAATGTAACTTCACACAAAAAAGGTAAACGTTTCAACTATTAACATACTTCAAGTATCTTACCTACAACTATAATTAAACAAAATGGCTTAAAAAACTGAAAGTGCAAAACAATAAATAAATATAAATAACTGTCAAGTAACAAAATCTCTGCTGTCTTTATTTATATCACACCACAGCTTTAACATTGTCTTTATAAAATTTTAACAACAAAACACGCAAACTATAAATATCAACAATAATAAACTTAGATAAAACCAAACTTTGTATAAAAATAAAAGTAAAGGTTCCAAGTATCAACATAACACAAGTATCCTAACAAGAATATTTAGGAGCACAGTAACAATACTTTATGTCTGATCATTTAAACATTCTTTTATTGCACCTTAACCTGAACTTTAACAATGCCACCAGCATAAGCAGCCAGTTGAATGGTTTCAATGCTTTAATTTTTGAACCACTGATTGTGGCGCAAAAGTAGCAACTTCTCAAATATTTGGTCTGAGATGTGACCATGTTTTTGTTTCTAAACAGGCGGTAGACACGGATATAAACATCACATCACAAACGTGCGCACGTGAGCACAGAGACACACAAAACAGACAGACACGCACACTTTTTTTTTCTTTTTCCACAGACACGTACACACGCAGATCAACGTGGATAGACTCCGGTGCGGGGTGAGGAGTTTCGGGAGTTAATAAAATGACAACTGAGAGCAGCTCATCTTAGCAGAAACAGGTGGTAATATATATAAAACACACACAACAAAGACAGACACGAGCGCGCACAGATCAACGCAGTGAGCCGACTCCGGAGCGAGTGGGCGGGGCTGCGGGATTTTGGGAGAGAAAAAGAAAAAGAGCTGCTCCTCTTAGCAGAAATATGGGTTAATAATTGTAGTTTATTAATTTACCCCCCCACACACACACACCTGCGAGCGCGTGCGCACAGACACACACAAAACAGAGATGCACACGCGCGCGCACACAGATCAGTACAGTGGACCGACAGAGCGGGTGGGCGGGGTTTTGAGAGAGCAGTTTTTCTTGGCAGGAACATGGGTTAATGTCTTTAGGCTATGAAATTATCAACCATGATGGCAAAAACAAAAAAAGCTCTAGCAGAAGTGCCTGTGAACCGCTGCGGAAAAATGCTCGTCTGGCGTGAACTACAGAGCGGAGCGGGCTCCGCTTCGCGGCGCTTCCGCGTCCAGTGTGACCCCGGCGTTATGGTGACGGGCTCATGCGCGCGAGCTAGTATCCGCCCACTTGACACTTTAACCAATCACGATCTCGCATTCGAGAACTCCCTCCGCATTCCACAAGCAACTTTCGGGTGCGAAGCGCCCAGCTCCAGCAAGATAATCAAACTTTGAAGTAACGCGCCGCGATTTACACGAAGTAACTATAACGGCGTTACAGCGAGGATGAAAGTAATTAGTTAGATTACTAAATTACTTGATTTATAACGCCGTTAGTAACGCCGTTATACTTAAACGGCGTTAGTCCCAACACTGGTTCTAAGCTTTACATACTGGTGCACGGCCCGAACAAAAAACCTTGTTTTTTTCCGCGGTAGAATCAAACGATTCACATTGATTCCATCCGCACTTTACTGCTATGCAGAGCAGCAGATCATCAGCGCGAGGCTGCGTTTCTCCGCTTCAAGATCCTCTGAAGTTACGTTGAAGACTTACAATAACCAAAAGAATGTAAGCTGATTTATTTTTTGCAGAAGGTGTGTCATTGAGTGGACCTTCTGTCTCAGTTTCTGGATGGGAAAAAAAAGCTCTTGCTCGTTTTATTTTGAAAACCGGAAGCTTCACAGACATGAAAATGTGTTCCGGCGACATTAGCGCCGCTCTTAAGGTTTTGTTTTAGTTCATAAACTTAAAATCCAACGTCACTCTGCATTCCAGAGCAAAGATTCATCGCCTCAAGATAATATTTTACTACACTCTACTTTATTCATAAAGAATCAGCGATCGTGGACGGCGCAAACATTCGCACTCGAGTTTTCAGGAGCAGATCGCGAGTATCCGAGCACGCGGATACTCGTTACAGCCTTAATCACATTATCATTGACATCAGGGTATTATTTTTGCCAGTCTCACTTTTGAGCGGTGTAAATGGTGGACAACTTTAGACTGAACAACCTTATGCCGTTGAAAGACTGATAAGTGGATTCTATCAGGAGCAGACAGACACTCCTCATGGAATTTTGATATAGAGATCCATCTTCCATTTGGTTTTTAACATTGTTAAGTGTCTCAGATTTCCATTGAGTAGGCAGTACATGTTGAACATATCTCCTTAAACCACTGAGGTGTTATCAGTATTTTTTCCAGAAGAGATTCTGTCATTAAAGGGCCTATACAAATGCAAAATCCACTTTTTGAGCTTTAAAGTGCATTATACTGTTCATTCCTCACTGTAAAGAAACCTTAAATGGTATTTTGATCAATTCACGCATTTTGGAGTAATCCTCTAAAAAGCTGCACTTGGAAAATGAGCGGGTTCTCACGAGCTGATGTCACAAAGTGAGAACAGCCTCTTTTTAGGAAGAGCCTGCACTGTCAGAAGCGCCCCCAGTCAAACACCAACACCCGATTTCTCACAAAGCTAGTGGTGCTCAGCCACTAGCTAAGGCAGACAAATGATATACGATACGCACATCCATCTTTAACAAAAGTTCAGATGTTAGCTTTTTTTCAAAAGCAGTGAAAGGCAGAAGCAGACGCAGAAGCGCTGTGATGTGGTGCGCGCGCAGTAGATATGTATTTATTTGTGCTTTAGCTCAGCTGTGGTTATTTACAGCTGCAACAAATAATTTAACATCGTCCATCTTGACTTTTCACCAAATACTCTCTTCCTTTCTCTGGTTTATTGTGTTTTTAGACATCCAACACCAAATCCTTCCACTACTTTCATCTGTCTGTGTCTCAGTATCTGTGTTTGTATATTTATTTTCATCTCTACAGTCTGTTTAGATTAAAAAAAATATGATTGCATTTGTTAATTGTGGTATTTTATTGTGAAAAATCAGTTTTATTTTGAAAATTGACCAGATTTTCTCGTGTGTCTTGGCATAAATACTTGTCAGAATTGACATGGGTCACTTGCGGCCTAAACAAAAAATAGACCAGACGCCAAAACGACAAACTGGCCGCGGCGCGAACTGGCCGCGGCGCGAACTGGCCGCGGCGCGAACTGGCCGCGGCGCGAACTGGCCGCGGCGCGAACGTATGGTTAGAACCGCACTATAGGATAACATGGGAGTGGCCTCCGTTCCGCGCCACTATCCAGCACTTGTGGTGTAAACTTACTTCCAGGTAGCAAAAATACTCAGCATATAAAAATATATATAAATATCTAAAAAATCATGCAAAACGCACTTTAATGAGTAGAAAGCAATGCTCTCCTTAAATCACAGAACTGTTTTTAATATTTTGTCCAGAATAAATTCTACTGGTAATGATGGAAAGCTTTTATTGAAGCAAAACTATGTAATTAACAATGTAATTGGGGAGGTTCTATCTTCATACACGTCTTTGATTGTCCTCTTCAGTAAGTATTTATATCCTTAAATATAATTAAGGGGAATTAGTCCAATTGGAATTTTGTTTTACTGTGTTTATATAATTAACACAACATAAGTTTTCTGTCTGTTTGTGGTTGTGGAGTTATTTGTTTAAACTATTAACATTCCTGGAAATCTGAAATAATTATGGTAGCCCAAACCAAACACTAAATCAGCCGTTCTGATCATGACAGAGTAGAGAACAAGGACGCCTCTGTACAAAATCCTTTTGAGTTTTTTAGGATTTAAAGCACAAATGAAAGATCTTTGGTTGAATTCAGCCACAAACTACAAAATGACTGTGACCTTCCTGTCTGCATATCTGCAGAGCCACAGCCAGATGTGCAGACGTCTAATGAATATCATGTCATCTGTTAAAATCCCAACACTCCCAAACCACCAAGGATTTTTTTTTTTCTTTCATGGTTAACGTTGTTTTTTTTAATCCCTTAAACACAAACAGCTGGAAAGATACGAAGAAGGTGCGAAAACTAAAAACAATAAAACCTCATTTGGAATTCTGAAAGCACAACCAGAGAAAGGCGAGTTTTAGGGAAAGCAGTGACTACAGTATGGAAGCAGATCAAAGCTTGGGCCACACAATCTTTTCATCAAGGAGAGCCGATGCTCGGAGTGGTCACAGATGGTTTCTATATGAGAGAGACGCCGGGCCGCGAAACAGAAACATCACAAACTCATTCCGCGGAGCTGCAATTCGGATTTCATTCCGCATTCTGGACGGTGCCGCTCTTTCAATAAACATGCAAATTATTACTCTGCATATTCAAGCTCTTCATAGCAACAAAAGTCTATGGATCGTGGAAGTAGATACTCGTTCGTGAGAACAGGCTGACAGTAGACTAAATTCTGTGCGCTCTAATGAAAGTAATACATCACTTGTCATTGACACCAAAATTGAAAGACTAAAGTGTAATTTTCTAGTAGTTGGGCGAGTCTCCGGATTAGTGAATCTATCTGGACCTCCTTTAGTGAAAAAAATCAATACCTAGCAGATGTTAAACTGCGGTTTAGTATTTCAGGAGAATCCATACAGATGGATGCTAACGACTCGGTTGGTAATGTTGCTTGTAATATTGAAAATAAATGGACCGAAACTTTTATTTTCATTTTTTTATATCCGCAAAACCAAGCACATCCTGGCTGGGTCATTAATATGCTTCTTTTGTTGACTCTCTCTCTCAGTTTGACTACATCTGTGTCAGTAAAACAATACAGTTTTTATGTTAATCGTTAAACAGAGTTCCTACACATTTCTTCAAGCTGAATTCAAGACTTTTTAAGACCTTTTTTAAGACCTTGAATGTGAAAAATGTAGAAACATTTTCAAAGAAAAAACTAAATCCTAACGTAACGAACTGCAGTTCAAATTTCAGTAATTAACTAGAAAAATTGTATTACCTACAATAATGCTAGTGTGAATGCTTTTTGCTGAAAGTAGTCAGCGAAGATGCTGATGGTTTTGGCTGAAAATTGACTTTAATTGTTGTTGGGATTTTCAGAATACATAAAAGCTATTTGCAAGATGTTCAAATTGCTAAAAGACTGGAAAGTTCATTAAAGAACTATGAAAGAGTGCGTAGGCCTATGTTGTCCTCACAACAATTTGTAGTAAAATTTCTTAAAAATCCCTAATACATGATCATTTTAGTTTGTTGCTTTAATATGAACTAAACTCCAAATTAGCCCAAAAAAAGACCTTATTAGATGCCACATTAGCCTAAAAAGCTAGCATGTTACTTAAATACTAGCTAAAGTCCAAAATAGCTTAAAATTCCTCAATAAACTGTTAGTCAAAAACTTTAGCATGTTGCTAAAATATTAGCTAAACTCTAAATTCGCCTAAAAAACACTACAGAAGATAACAAATTAGCCAAAAACGTTAGCATGTTGTTAAATTATTAGTTAAACTCTAAATTAGCCTATAAAAACATCGGTATATAACAAAAGGCTTGCTGCTAATCTACCAAAATTTTGAAAACTTTCTCATTCATTCTCTATTTACTTTTACTTCATTACTACTATTTTGGTGCAGTAAAACCATGGGTGAGTAATCAAGTTAAAAAAAACAAACAAATACTACTAATAATAAAAAAAAAGATTATTGATGCATGTATGCTACTGCAGAGTAGGAGATTAGTTAAAGTAAGATAAAGACAGTGTAGATGAATTCATAAGGTCATTCGAATCCTTTCCAATTTGTTGAAAGCAAAAGTCAAAAACATTTTTAGTTGGTGCTGTGATCTAAAGCTTTAAAAATTAACGCAGAAGAAGTTTTAAATTGCACCAATTTTAAGTTGGAGATATCAAAATTTCAGACATGTTAATGCTTAAATTTGCCTTATTTCCAAATTTTTCAAATTCAAGGCTTTTAAGACTTTTTAAGACCGTGCGGGAACAATGGTTAAACACATGTTTTTTTTTTTGTTTTTAACCTATATGTGTGGCATTTTTTTTCTGAAAGCGAACAAATGTAAAAAGAAATGTTGCATTTTTGAGTATTTCTCCTTTTAAATTGCTGTCAATCAAACTGTCCCAGAAAGACTCTGTTTGGATGATCTTCTCTGCTGCACTAAACCCTCATCTGGTCCGGCTAGTTCAGGTTCTGCAGAAGAGAAAATGGTATCTTCACATTGACTGCAGTCAAATGAGCCGCCGTTCACATTTCTGTGGTCCAATCAGCCGTCACTGGATTTTTGGTGTGAGTTTCATCCAATACTTACGGTAGCAGGGCTGAGAACGCTGGAAAATCTCCACCAGACTCCACAGAGCTTCTTGATGTTACCACGGAAATGTGAACGGCGGCTCATTTGACCGAAGTTGGAAAGGATTGTAAATAAATGAAAGAGCATTTGGATGTTAGCTTTCATTATTTTCTGCTCTGAGAAACCAATGATTGAATGGATTGATCACAGCAACGTCAATAAACATTGGAGAATGAGCTCAAAGAGTCTTTGGTGAACTGGAAGGAGAAAGAATCAGGATTTTGGAGGAAGTTTGGTCCATGAAGATCTGAGCTGACATCCGGATCAGAACCATACGGCTGGACATTACCCCGATTGATGGAGGTTTTTATGTAGCAGCGGTGAAGATTTATGCTAACGAGACACAGAGCTATCATAATCAGACAGGGAAGGGGGATCAGGGGTGGAGCTCCAAAAGCCACGCCCCCTTAGAGGAGATTTTGGATTTAGATTAACATGAAAATTTGCTTTTTAAGACATTTAGGTTGTGGGATTTTGGTTAAAACTTCATAATCATCATTAAAACACTATTGGGAACTTAAAAATGACCCCAGATGGACTTTAAAAATGCTCCGGGTCTGGTCGGAACACCTCGTCGCTATCCCTTTGATTCGATTTCACAACAAACCGGTCCTGCTTACAGAACCATGAGACCCAATAACTGAATCTGTGACAAGCAAAAGTGGTTCATAATGAAGCGGTGATCCAGAGGAGCTCGGAAGATTCTCTTTGTTTAACTGCTGTTTGGGGCTCTATTTCCATCGTCTGGGATCAACCTGAAGCCATCAAGGAAACCGCTGGGATTAGGAAACATTGGATTGCTGTTTCAAGCGAGGAAATGTAGAAAAACGAGTCGAGAGAAAGTGGCTCTGTTAAGATAAAGAGAGCTGTTTGTACAATGTGGCGAACCGTTAGAGAAAAAAAAGGGTTGGATGTGAGAAAATACGTTTCTCCCGAACCATTTTGCTCAATGTTCTCAATCGGAACATAAAGTCATTCCTATTAATCTACGGCGTGCTTTTTCTAAAATTATTTCTGTGTGGCAACCTAACCATGCAGCGGCCTTAGATATGGATTTATTATACAGTAGAAGGGACTGTTCCTGCTGCTCCAAGGGTAAAATCAGACCTTGGGGGATTTGAAAAGCAACATTAAACGCTCAACTTTTTTCTTTTTTTTTTTAAGAATACGAGCATGCTGTAAACTAAGCTGCATCTTCATCTGTACGTTTAGACGATAACATCTTCAGCACGAGACGCTCTCTCGGTCCTTATTTGATTGAACAGACTCGTCCTTGACCTGGTCAAACCTCCTAATGGGTTTTTCTCTGCAGCCATAAGAGAGACGGGTTCTAAATCTTTTGTCGGGGGGGATATTCACACCATGTGTCTCAGGTTCGTATGCTCCTTTAGGGGCCCATGTGGGGTATAAATTAGAAGAATGTCAACCGTAAAGCGCCCTCTTAAAAAGAGTGTGGCTAAGGCAGCTGGCCCTTTTTTTTGTTACAAAGCAGCCTTATATGGAGGCTGGTTCCTGGGATAACAGCCAGCCCGGATATGCTAAATCCAACCAAACCTCGAGGCGAAAACCTCTTTTTTTGATAATGCCTAAAAGCTGAAACGAAAAAAGGAACACTTTCAAGTAAATTTACACCTCACCAAATGTGTTCACGCATCCAAAAGGAGCCTAAAGATTCACAAGTATCCCTGATTTAGTTCTGGCTGCTGGGATGGGTATTCTCTGCTACATTTTTAGCGGTGAGAGTGAATGAGTGTAGCAGCTGGTAGCATATGGGGTCCTTCCCCTTCTCTTCTGGGGGATAACAGCACAAAGACAACAGCAGTGCACAGCTGTCTAGACAAAAGCAAGGGAGACTTGGAAAGAGCAAGCCAGGCATGTCAATGGGGTTCAAGCAGACGCCCTCACAGAGGTGTGAAAGCATTGTAGCAGTCCAGAATTCTTGACTTTCTAAGGCAACTTACAGTCATAAGAGGAGCCCCCCCCCACCCAAAAAAAATTTCCAGAGCTTTCTGGTGGAGGCATGAAAATAAAACCCTCCTCCACGACAGATGTTTCTGGGCTACCTTCTGTAAAGGGGGGCTTGGATGGGGGGGGGAGTGCAGCCAGACCTTGCAAACAAAAACACTGGACATAAAAGAGAATAGCCGAACACACCGGACTGGCTACTGAGTATGCAACCCGAAAACATCAACCCCTCGCCGGAGAGCCGAGGAGGAGCATGCTCTTTGTTGACAGAAGGAAACCGTGAGATCGGAACAAAGACTCTGTTTTTGCAGGGATGGACATGAAAGAACGATCTGGAGGGAATATCTGGTGCCTCTGCAAAAGGTCATAATTAGGATTTGAACCCCAGAGTGACCAGAAATGGTGCTAAATTATGGAGAGATAATAGATTTGTCTGCATAATTCTTCATTTGTAACTCATACAATACATTTTGTGCATAATTTTGTACTTACAATTGTGTATTCACATGAACAAAAATTACAAAAAATACAATTTACACATGTACAACTTAAAATTAAAATGGTTTGAAACTAACTACACAAAAATCTTTAAAGGTTACGCACGAATCCCTTGTTACACACGCACAAAACTGCATTTACGCACAACTATGATGTGAGACTCGTTTCTATGGAGCTAGATAGGGGGGCAATATTATCTGAGACCCCTCCCCCCCAAAAAAATGGCATTTGACAAAAATTTTGTAAAAAAAAATGTTGCTATTCTGAAATAAACTTGAGTATTTTTGACTTCAAATATTGTTTTTTTTAGTTTATTTATTTATTTTTTTTGTATGTAAAAACTCAAAATTTCCATTTTAAAACTTTTTTTCAGTTTCAAATCTGAAAATTTCGGTTTTACACTTTTCAGACCACTATGGCACGTTGGGACCAATCAAAATCAATGAGGGTGGTAACTTTAGGTCCATTCACTGACTCTGAGAACTTGGATAGTTACCACCCTCATCGATTTTGATTGGTCCTTCGTGTTAGCCCCGTCCCAACACGCCACAATGAGGCCAAAAGTTTTGAAACTGAAATTTTTAGATTTGAAACCAAAAAAAGGAACATATAAGTCTGAGAACAATTAAGTATTTTTTAGAATAGCAATTTTTTTTGGCATTTTACTTTTTTTTTCAATTTGTTTTATTTGGGTTTCAAATCATATTGGCCCCAATTTAGCTCCACACTTATCATGCTCCAAGATTAATCTGTAAGTGATGCATTTAACAGCTACTAGAATGCTGGGTCATCAGAGTTGTCTTATCTGCCGCTTTGAACTTAGATTTTGAATAACACCAGGGAAAACTTAACATTTTCTCCTTTTCTTAAACAAAAGCGCTCCGATAATTAATCTAAAGAACACAAAATGCTAAAGTCTCTCTATTTTCATTGCTCCCTGTGCGTTCCCTGTAGTGCCTTAAGCACGCACAAATCCATAGTCGTATGCAAATCAAGAATTGGTGTGAGACTATTTACTTTCCATACCAAACAGATACAGAGATTGCTTGATGCCACGCATGTGGACAAAGTCTCAATCTGTGTTTTCCAACCAGTGATGTGCCGTGGGAAACTATTCACCTAATTGGTCTGAAAAACATTTTCAAGTCTGTGTTCATCCAAACAGGTTCAGGTTTTCCACTGAGTTGGGAAAAATAAAAAAAGCCTTAAAAGGTAACCAAAAACTTAATCAACTTTTTTGTCTGTTGACCTCTAGAAATGGGGCTTTAAAATTTCTGTCTGTTGCCAATTTTTTGACAAATTAAAATAAACTTGAAAATACAGTCAAACCCACCTGTGTGCTGCCCCTACAGGTTAAGACGAGGTATTGCAGTTTAATTTTGTGATTGGTTGGTGTAATGAATTTAGTGAAGATTGTTTAAAACGTTAGCCTTTATTAGCTTATGATGCTAACTTTATTAGCTTATAATCTAACTGCGGTATTACACCACTCTCAGACACAGGTTTTATTGGGACCTGCAAACCCCCAGCAGCCCCTCTTTTGGGCTTTGCAAAAGAAGTGTCTTGATAAGCATCAGAACGCAGCCGTTTCAATGTAACACATGCAGGCATCAACCAAAGAAATTCCCACATTTTATCACAAAACATGGCTTGAATGAAAGCTTAGAAAATGTCGTGGTATATTTACATTATTATTATCTTTAAAAACTAAGCTGTAATAGTGCAAGAACTGCGCCTTCTAGTGTCACGGCTACATAAAGTTAATCTGTCAATCATAGATCCAAGCCACACCTCCGCCGCTCAGTCTGGCTCCACTATCCCCGCCCCCTTTTTTTTAATTGTTTTTGATTTTCAAATATGAGTTGAGACTTGAGTAGGCCCCCCTGTTTGGTTACCCTTTAAAAGATGTTTGTCTTTGTGTTAAATTGATTTGGAACATTTTAAAGACTAAATCGTCAGATCAAAGAGTTTCTTTATAGGCAACGTATGCTAAATTATGTATTAACTAACAATAAAGGACTGTTATTGTAAAGCGTTGGCCCTTTTTTTCGACATTTTTGGTTGGCGATGTCTTTTTTTTCATTGAGGAAAAACTGTTTGAAAAACAATGTTTTAGTAGTTGCAATTCCACTTTCATCCACATGGGGTCTGCACCATGACACCAGCGTCACTGAGAGTCTTTCATTTGGTAAAGGAAGAGGCAGGAAGACTGCACACAAAAGCTTCGTCTCCACTGCGTTTAAAGACAAACACTTAAGTAACTTAAATGCTCCACAGAGCTTTAGCTACAGGTCTGAGGCAGTCCACTAAAACAGATAATACATTAGTCCAATTTACTTGTTAACAAAGAAATCGTCCAGACAACAAGTTATTCACCTGCGTCTGACACAAAGTATTAAAATTATAGCCTAGAAGCAGCTTTTTATTTCAGAACGTTGGACCATTTCTCTCATTTGGGCTTAATTACTTTCCCACAGTTGAGCAGAAATCATTACAGAACTCACTGCAATCTAAATTTGGGTTGGCGAAAATGAGTATTGTCAGCTCATTTTGTTTTAGCCGTCCTCTGGGTTCCAGAGTCATTTTCAGTGTTTATCATGAGCCTTATCAGCCCCCAGCCAAGAAAAAAAAAAAAAAAGCAGGGGGTGAATCCTGAGAGCCAGCTAGGGCGCCTCTGCTTTGTTCTTTGGGCCAAGTGGTAGAAAGGAAAGACTTGAATCATCTGTTTGTCTTCATTAGCGTAGAAGGAGAGAGAGAGCTCGTTCTCTCCTCAGTCTGGTATCAGTACAGCTAAAAAACACCCAAATGAGCTGTTGATGAGACTTCCACAGAAACACAAACTGCAGGATTTAAAGCAGCAAAGATCATCAAAACTAAAAAAGCTTCAGATCTGTGGTGCAGACAGATGATTGAAAGCTGTGGATTGGCAGTTAGATTAATGAACTGCGGTCAGGCTACGCTGACTTTTAATATTCTACAGAGACTGAAAGGTTTTTGTTGGCAAAGCTGCAAGTCCAGTTCAATAATTTATGATACAATTCTTCATTTTTTTTTGGTCGTAGAAATGATTCTTTTCTCTACCAGCCTCATCCTGGTCGGGATTATGGGAGGACTGGATCCCAACGCAGGACGGGTCAACCGTTTATTAATCCACTCCTAAGGTCACCTCGACCTTGGATGTTCGGATTTACTAATCTATTGAAATGTCTCTTCTGATTTTATATTTTTTCTTCAAGTATTTTAATATCAACTGCAACACAAAATACAGGTAAGAAAAAAAAAGCAATGAATAAAAATCAACTATGAACACAAAACATGAAATAGTCAATAGAGATGGGAATCACAATTTCCTTTTTAATCATAAATTTACCAAATAAATTTGATTCAGGACTCAACATTATTCAAATAAACATTTTTTTATCCACATTCATATCCAAGAACAAATTAGTTTGGATAATGAGTAATCAGAACTAAACAAGGTGGTAATTTGAACTGTTTTCCAATTAAAAACAGAAAACTTAAGTTTCATTTAAGCCAGAAAGATCGCCAGTAACAGAAAAACAATGAATTCAAGAAATATTTAGTAATTTACTTGAGTACTTCTCAAATACTGAGTATTTCTTAGCAATATCTTTTACTATTAAACAGATTTTTTAGCAAGTTTCCCGTTTTAGAAGTCATTGTTTTGTTCATTAAAATTCTACCTTTAATTTACTGAAATATCAAAATATTTTTTCTCAACTAAACTTATTATTCCTGTTGTGGAAATTTCCTAATTGGATTAAATTAATATGGAACTTGGCAGTAATAGTTAACCTTAGTGAAAAACAAATCTAATAGTTTGGATGTACTGACTATATATATGTATGTTGTACATAGTAAGTCACTAGTAAAATAAATGTAAAAGTACTCCAGTAATAAAGACGTTTTACTTAAAAACTGGTGTTGCGGTTTGACACAACACCATATATGATGGTATAGGACGGCATTATCTTGTTACATAGGAGTAATCTTTTACAAAAACTACAACAATTTCAGGAACAAAATGTAAAAACATAATTCTATGAACTTTGGGAACAAAATTTAAATTGGGGGTGATTGTGATGCAGAAGTGGAGCGGTTGACCTCTGAACGGAAAATCACAGGCTCAGTTCCCGCTTTGTCAGCCAACCAGGGGCGGAATTATCATCAACCAAAGGTAGGCCATGCCCCCAATGCTTCGATGCCCCGAGCTGAACTCTTTAACCCTTGTGCTGTCTTATGGGGTCCAGATGACCCCACTCTCATATTGCTGCGTGGTCCCGCCCATGAAAGTTTGATTGTGGTGAATTGAGATTTCAATGAAAAGTCTGTGTAAACGCATATATATGAAAGTTTTGGACTTCTGCCTATACAATTTTTTTATTTATAATTTTAAATGAGTTAAACGTTGACCTATAAGAGGCTCGGATTTGGTGGTGACGTTTGGGTAGCGTCTTTGCCAAAACACGGAAGTGCCAAGTGGCGGAAAATCCATCATGGAGGAGAAATGAAGTATAATTGCAGCCGGAATTCTTTCATGCATCAGAATAGAAACCTAGAACAAGATTCACAAGATACACTTCAACATTTCACACCAAGCCTCTTCCAACTGTGAGTCTGATCGCGACAGTCCAGGCGTTCATAACCCATAAAACGCGCACGTAACCTTCAAGATAGGCAATAAAGCCCAACGTAAGTACACATCATTTACCAAAAATATATATTTATATTTTAAGTCAGACTATGAATTGAATTCCTAAAGTTTGCAAACAAACTTTTGAGGCTTAGTTGCTTGTGACTGATAGGTAACCTCTGTACAGACAGAAACTTTCCGACAAAAAGGTTGAAAAAAAACTATAAATCCAGAACAATACTTTTTTTTTTTTTGCATTTCATAGTCTGAGACAGCCTCTGTATTTTAAGGCTGTTTCCCAGCTGGAATAACTTTTTATTTTCCCACATATCCATCTTCACAACAGTTCAGGTGTCATCTGTGTCTGACATGAACTGCCCTGGGGAACTTCTGTCATCCACGGTTTTTTTCCTTAACTGTCAAGATCAATAATTGTGAGGATTCTTAAAAGTAAGACCACGAGACAAACAGAAGAGGAGTTTAGCTTGTTATCTGCAGCCCTACGAAGCATTGAAAGCATTTCACTCTCTGTGGGTGAGCCGTTGAATGCTAAAATGTACTTTACAGAAACCAAAATTTGAGAAGAAGAAAAACGAAGGCTGTAAATATTGAAGGCACGTGCGCGCAGTACTTGGAGTTTCAGTGGTCTGCCGTTTCCCTTTAGGCCTGATTTTATGCATGACCACATTCAAAAAGATTTGAAGCTACATTTACCCCCCAACTACAAATTTCAGAACCCCTACCTTTTCACCAATACAAGCTGAAAATGTTCGTCACATTCTGACTGAATATAAATGTGCCTTAAATGAGCACTATTTTCTCCATTTCTGCATGGTGTTCCCATAGACCAGAAAATTGGTCTTACCAAACTACAAATTTCAAGTCTCTCAGCTGCTCTGGAAAACAGAATTAGATTGAAATGACTACAGCCATCATTCTCTCCATCACCCAGACAAGAATGATTAAATTTCAAGACCTCCGTTCTCTCAGATTTCCCTGAGCAAACCGATTCCCTGTGAATTGAGCCAGTAAGTCACAAATCCTCCACTGCAGATATTGAAGAGGAAGCAGCGAGGAGACGAGCGCCGGCGGAGCAAACAGAAGCAGATCTGTTGTCACTTTAGCCTTGAAAATTCAAAAACGCATTCACAAGAGGCATTAGCAAACCCAAGAGAGTGAATTGGTGGGGAAGTTTGAAGCCCTTTTTTTCCCTTTAAAGATCAATTTGAAAAATCATTTCAGACACAACATGCTTGTTTTAGGAAAATGATCATTTAGCAATCACTCCAGAGTAGCTGCATATTTATGAAATCTATGTAAACATCATTATTACATAGTTTAATATGTACAAATCAGTGCTGGGCAAGAGAATAAAACAACAAATTGTTGTGCCAAGTATCTTCTATTATTTCTAATTTTATCAGTTATTACAGCTAATATATCATTAAAAAGACTTGGACGATTATGCCTGGTTCACGGAAGAGGAAGCCCCGCGGAAGCCCCGCGGAAGCCCCGCGGAAGCCCCGCGGAAGCCCCGCGGAAGCCCCGCGGAAGCCCCACGGAAGCCCCACGGAAGCGATGCAGAAGCGATGCAGAAGCGATGCAGAGGCCCGCGGAAACCCTGCGGAAGCCCCGCGGAAGTGATGTGGGAGCGACGCATAGGCCCGCGGAAGCGCAGCGGGATGGAGGTCGCTTCCATTGTTAACCTATGGTGTGGTACACACCAGGGGCGGAGAGCCGTGGTCCTCTGCGGAAGGCTTCCGCCGAGCAGCGTTTCATTTCGGCATCTGGTCTATGTTATCCGCGTCTATTCTGGCAGGAAGTTACATCAACATAAATGAGAAAATCCGGTTTATTTTCATTTATAACCATTTTTTAAAAATAAAACACAGTGATAGACAAATACGATGACGTTTAAACATACAATCACAACACACACACACAAAAAAAAATACAATGCGGATCCCGCGCGCACCTAGCGTTCACACTAAGCGTTAGTGTTGTCTGCCATGTTACCATTGAGCGATCCAAATCCGCCCGCTACGGTATTTGAGATTTTCCATTATAAAGTGGCCCTATTAGGCTGGACCGATGCGTACCATTTTTGGTCCCTTATTGATTGTAGATCTATAGATAAATGCAACGGAGCAGTTAGGGCGGAGCTGCTATTGTCACACAATGAAATCCATTGGCGGAAAGGTATTACCACACAGCAACTGTCCGACCAGCACTTTAGCCGAAAGTTTTGTCCTCTTCTTCATCTCCCACAATCTTCTTGCAAAGAATAGTTTCTTTATATTCAATATTCTCCGCTTATTCGCGGGAGTTAGGGACTGCACGCACACCGAATCAACAAATATGGAGTAGCGCTGTATTTTCACCGCTATGACGCACAGGTACGTCATTGGTCTACACCTCACATACGCTTGATGGTGCAACACTCAATAGAAACGCTCACTTGAATTGCCTTGACCATTCTAAACCGGCCAAAAGCGGACCGGTCCGGTCCGGACTGCTCAGTGGAAACGATATAATTATCAGTAACAGACCAGTGGGAATGCTTTGAAAATACACCAAAAGATGAACGAGTGATATCAAATATACAGTTGAAACAAAGACGATTTTGAAAATTAAATTACACAGTACCTCCAGCACAGCGGTTTTTTATTTTCATTTTCAGTTTACTTCTCATATCTTACCATTCGATAATTGTCACAAACTTTTTTTCTTAGTGTAGATGTATTGGTTTAGTTTTCCATTTGCATGATTTATTTATACACAAACAAGCAATAAGAGAATAGTCAGAAGCGTGCGGCGATTACCTATTCTTCAATACTCTACAAGTCCATACTGATCAATTTTACAAACCAAGTTAATACAATCAAGTAAAAAACAATCTTTTACAAATTAATATAAGTAAATCAAATTATTTAACAAAAGTGTTATGTAATCATCTTTTCATTTATTTAAACTTCTTAGAGAATAGCATATTTTATTGTGGCATATTGCAATATATATATTATTATCATGATATAAAATAATCTATATAATAAATGTGATATATTTTTGTTCATATCGTCCAGCACTAACACGTATTCTAAAGACTCGAGACTAAAAATGCATTTTGTTCTGTTAATTTGTTTCAATATGGCAAATCTAAGACACCAAGATGGACTAAACATTATTCCAACTGGAAATGAATTCATCACATTAGCTGTAAAAAGCTGACATTTCTTCTTGAGGACCTTATCGTGACAGCTTATTAATGGAACCTAATTCATTTTCAATGAAATTCAACCCAAAAATGTGTCTGTGCATTCCAAATGTTGAGTGCTTCTGCTGGAAAAGCCCAAAGCCAAATGACAGCCATTTTCAAAACGTTGTGAACGGGAACGCGAAGCTGACGCTCTTTAATTATTCAGAAGACCCGAAAGCAACCAGAGAGGACTTGAAGAGGATTGGAAATTTTCAGAAAAGAAGCTTCAGCTAAATCGTCTCAGTCAGACACAATAACTGAAGAGTTATCTGAAACTTAAGGGTCAGTCAGGGTTGGGCACTTAACTGCAATGATGGACATGAAGCTGTATAATTCAATTGGTCAGATAATAAGATCTTGCTACCACAGCAGCTCAACCCTGTGCTTCTCCAGCGCCACAGCCTCCTCTCCTATTTCACAGGTCAAGCCAGTTTATGGGATAGAAATTGTCAGGTAGTATATAGCAGGAGGAAAAGAGACGAAGATATAGTGCTTCCCTAATAGCTGAAAGCCAATAAACACATAAATAAACATTATAGCAAAGGATACTTTTACAGAGGCAGGTGGTGAAAGGGTGGTTAAGTGGGACAGAGAGCTAGTAAAACGCGAAGGGCCCAGCCCTTTAATCAAGTTTTGGCGGGGCTTTCAGCGGAGATCTGATTAGATGCAGACACTGGGCCTGCCGGTGATGAATGTGGGTGGGATGGGGCAATCCAACTTTCCAGCTCGCACCCCACCCACCGCTCCTCTCATCGCTCTGCGAGGTGCAAGACGGCGGCGGAGAAAATTCACAAACGCATTAATTTTCTAACGGCTGCCTGGATGCGCCATATGGTGGAAAGCTTTGCTTCCGCCGCCCTCACGGCAAACGTGCGCAAGGAAAGGGGCTTTCTACCACTAGGTATTCCACTTTTTTTCCCCCAAGAAATTCATGAAAATGGACAGTCAGGACTTGCTGTCATGTAATTTTAAGATAGGGAAGAAACAGGACGTTCCATCAATATTAAACAAGCTGATAAGAAGAATTCAATTACTCATCTCTAGCAGACAGATAAAAGTGGATTATGTCCTGAAGACTGCTGACTGCATGAGGAGTCTGGATTGTTTAGTCTCAAAATTATATATGTTACTCAAATGTGTAGTTTTCATCCATTTTAATTAAATATATTACAATAAAAGCTCGTCTTTAAAAATAAAAAGGCAGAAGATCTTATAACCGCTGTCATCAATGTAAAGGAGGTTTAATTCTGCTTAAACGTTTGGACATAAAAGTTAATCGGTATTAAATTTTTTTCATAAAGAAAATAAATGTAAGCCTCTCAAAATATTTTTAAAACTGTCGCTTAAAAACTTTCACCTAATAAGTTTTACCTGTTTCTACCTACCTACCTACTCCTACCCCTTCTCTTGGGCGTTTTGGGCATCTGGGATCTGCCCTTTTGGGGAGGGGTACTGTCAGAATTCTACGCTAGGGGTTTTGTGGTGCTTTTGTCATGTTCTTTTTTTCCTGGTCAGTCTAACTATGTTCAGGTTAATCATCCACAACTGTCTTCATTTAGTTAATTAACCTCAGTGGTTTTAAGTGCCTGGTTTTATTGTCAGATCATCTGCTCTGTACCCCATTTTGGTTCTATATGGGTTTTGTCTTGTTTTGGTTGATTTATTAAATGATTTAAATTTGCCACCAAAGCCCAGTCTCCTGAGTTTGGGTCCTATGCTACCTATTCCTAACAAAATGACCTGACTACCTTGGCATCAAGAGCTATTGCTGCAGTGGCGGGGTTTTTCTTTCATTGCAGTCAACGCTATTCCACGCCACACCAGATGGGTTTTCCTGCAGAACATATAAAGGCATGCCAAACTATGTCCACCGTTCCTGACAGGAACTGTTGGAGCCATCCTTCAAGCTTCATGTTCCTGTGGCTGGTCCTCTTTATGGGCCTGTTCCTGAGGCGGGCCGCCGGGACAATTCCTTCCTGTTCCTGAGGAAGGGTTCTGATAGCCCTCACATCCATCTGGCTGCAGGAGCTCTGTTTTCTGGACTTGTCTTTGTTTTTTTACTCGTAAGGGTCCCCTCCTCTTGGGTGGTTTGGACATCTGGGATCTGCCCTTTTGGGGAGGGATACTGTCAGGATTCTATGCTTGGATTTTTGTAGTGATTTTGTCTTGTTCTGTTTTCCCGGTCAGTCTCACTATGTAAATCATCCACAGCTGTTTTCATTTAGTAAATCAACCTCAGTGTGTGGTTTTCAGTTCATCGTTGTCAGATCATCTGCTCTGTTCCCCTTACTGGTTCTCCAAGGGTTTTGTCATGTTTTGGTTGATTTATTAATTGATTTAAGTTCCCGCCACCAATGTCCAGCCTCTTGCTTTTGGGTCCTATGCTACCTTTTCCTGACAATACCAGAAGCCAATAAAAAAAGAAAAACTTCCAGGTAATTAGCGTTGGTAAATCAATGGAACAAGTGAGTTAGGCGGAACTATTCATTTATTCAACATTTCAAGCTGTCAAAATCCTCTAACAGTTAATTAAAAGCCAAATGAGTCTGTTTGACAGAAACAATTACTTGTTTCACACTAACCGACACATACAGAGGCTGCTTCGTTAGACCTAGTTAACTAGCAGCAGCACAGATGTGGTTTGAATCCCAGCTTTTTTTAACCCTAATTTTGCCACATTTAAAGATTTGTTTTTATTAAAGAACCACCTTTTACTTCATTAAATATAGTTTTTTTTGTATCTTTATTCCAAGTTATTACCACAAAATGTGCCCACACTCGCCTGGATTCACTGCTGCTCTGCATTAAACGCAGTCAGAAGACAATGTTTTGTCACCAGATGTAATGGTTTATAAAAGGAAACACTTAGCACTTCCTGTCATGCTGAGAATGCCACTAAAAGACCCAGTGTGTAACCTGTGCTCCGCTCAACAGCTGCCTCCTCTGTTATGATCTGAAGCATCTCTGACTTCATGCTTTTCGTGTTCAAGCTTCCCGCATGACGAGCCCCCTGGCGGTTTTTTCTCATTAACTTGATATTCCTCTGTGCAATTAAAGTCCACACCCACGCTTAGGGAGGGGATTTTTTTTTTTTTTTTTTTTGCTGATCTGCAGCGAGACATGATGGCTCCCACTTCATTTCCGTATATTCTCAGAGATGGGAGATGTTAGTGGTCACCTGGATAATCGGAAAACCCTGGTGGCTTCATGGAGCATTTCCCTTGTCGTTCCACATTTTATTGCTAGAAAAACCTGCTACTGTACATTTTTCTGTACATTTATGTCTAAATAGTTACCATATACTGAAAAGTTTGCCATTTTTTTGGTCAGTTAAAGAGAAATTCCCTTTTTACAAGAAATGCTCAAATATTTTAAAACATTACTTCTTGTAAATTTGATGATTGTGGATTACAGGTTAAGAAAAACAAAACTCTCCAGGTAATGTTATGCGTGTGTATTTGCATGGGACCAATCACAAAAACCGATGGGAATTCACGTAACATATGCGCCCAAAATGCACATTGTTGAATTACCTACCCTAACACGTCCTAATTGTGTACAAATAGTCAGTTCCAGAAAATTGATTAGCATATTTCCCTAAAATACTTCAAATGGTTTTCTGATCCTTTCTATGGTCTTGCAGTTTGGACCAGTAACAAGTAAGGCTGATACAAAAAGTCACAGTGAAACAAGCTGGTTGTTGATGGAATGCTGTTTCCAAATATTTTAGTAGAAACACGAGTGAAAGGAAAAAGACTGTTAAGAGAAATTCATTTAAGACCTTAGTCCAGGGGTCTGCAACCTCCCCATATGGTTCTTTTACCCCTCCATTGTGGTTAAAATAAAATGTTTAAAAACATGTTTTTAAAGTAACTCTAAAGGAAAAAGTAAGTAAGGTTAAACAAAAGTAAATCAACATAATTTTATTCAACTTATTCTCAAACAGTTGAAGGACGGTATGAATAATTCAATGTGCATCCTAACAACGTTACCCATAATTCTCCATCAATCCTTTGTAGTTTATCAACATCATACTGACACTTTGGACTACATTTTTAGCTTAATTTATCACAGAAAATCAAATTATTGTCAGTAAACACAACCAGAATTAAATATATAGTAAATTATAACCCACTGGATTACAAAAACAGATTTTCTATTTTTTAACAATTTTAAGGATTTTAATTGTGCCTCATGCTTTTAATACATGTTTGGATTCACTTCATTTGCTGTGATTTAGTTTTTGTTGGCTATATTTATGAATTTGTGGCTGGAGTTCATCAGAGACAGTAAAATAAACATTTTTTTCCTTTCATTGATGACTTTACACTTATTATGGCATTGTTGCTTTGTCATTATCATATGATGAAGGATGTCTTATTTTGAAATTAAGTCAATGTAAAGCTTTGTCAAAAGTTATTAACCACTTCATTTTTTATGCTATTTTCTCTTCAAGTTTATGTTTTATTCATACCAAAAAACCACAATAGTTAATTTAAATGTATCATGTCGGTAGCAAAAACATAAATATAAATCAGTATCTTATTTTTCTAAAGAGTGAGTAAAGACTTTGTGGCTCCTACTGGGTTTTGGTTGGCGAGAAATCGAGCCGAAAGGCTCTTTAAGTGTTGAAGGTTGCAGACCCCTGGGTTAGAGGGAGCATCACAAGATGTGGACCATTTACTGTAAAAGAGAACTGGACTGGGATACCAAACAGGAAGTGCCCACTAGCTCCAAGAAGCCAAAATATTACAGACTTTCGTAGAGAAATAAACAGCTATTACCCAGTCTTGATCAATAAAAGTGGGTGGAGCCTGCTCGCCCCTCCCACATCGAACATTTGAAACAAGAAACATGGATTCAACTGGGACCAATCACTGCCTACTGGTGTCCAACATGGCGGCATCCATAATGGCGACTGAATTGACTTAATTTGGTTGGAGCCCTTTTCTACAGATGACCTCATACTCACTCAGTCCAGTTTTCTTAAACAATCAAGAGTCTCAGAACATTCTTTGTATCTGAAGGGTCCTACCAAGTCTAAAGAGAAAAAGAAATGACGATTTCAATAACCTAAAGCCTTTTTTTCTGACAAAGTTTAATTTTACATTTCATCTGGATATTAAAGTCTTTAGAGAGTCTGTAGAAAGAGGCACAGAATCCATGTAGCCTGAAGACTAGTGTGAAGTTCCCACAGTCAGGGAGTCCATTTTATTTCCCAGAAGGACTTGGCATCTACCCATAATGCCTACGGGTCATGATCACCATGGTGTTTCTGATTGGAGAAAACAAACTCGCCTGACATGAACCCAACAGAAAATCTATTGAATTAGTTGTGAAGAAGATAAGTGACAGTAGAGTCAACAATGTAGATGACCTGAAGGTGGGTATCAAAAAAAGGCGGAGCCACAGGCTGATTGACATGTATTTAATGTATTAAAATGAACCGTTTTTCATACTTTCTTAAGGAATATTCAAGTTTTTTTAAAGAGGCAAAATTTTAGCTTATCAATACCTGTAAACTATAATCAATCAAGTCTTTTTCTGTGGTGGAGTTCTGTATTCTGATTCTATACAAATACTTGTTTCTCTATTTGAAAGGACAGACAGAAAATATAGACTTTTTCAACGCTTTCAGAAAATACATCTGTTTAACTAATAGTAGCTGTGCTATTCTGCACTGAGATACCCAAGCCGTACCCTTTATCAAACATTTGGGATGTTTTATATCCAGCCTTATCTTCATGAAAAGCAAACTGCAAACTGGAAGTCCGTGTTTTTGGCAAACCTTAAGGTCAGGCTCCTTAATAAAGCCTATTCATAAACCCTGAACAGTATCAGACATGGCGGACAAAAGGAGGATTAAGATCTAATCTGTTTGGAAGAAAAAGAACATTTAATTTTTGGACTAAAAACTGTTTTGAGCTGCAGGGAAAATCCTCAAAATGGACCGCAGCTTAGACTCTGCAGTTGTAGCAGTTTTGGCACATTACTGCAGCGCGGGGATTATTATAATAGTGAAATAATTACCTCTAATGCACACATGATGAAGGCGCTAAACAAAATGCTGTTTCCAAAATGTAATTTGATGTTACATTTGCACCATCTGTGCATGATTGAACTGAGCTGGCTGTGATTTCTGCCATTTTGTGTTGACAAGCTCTGTTTGTTTGGAAAATAAAACAGAATGGTTTTTTTTTTTTTCCATTTTGATCCTCTCAGTATGAACGGCAGGTTCATAAAATAAATCCCCACTTTTCATCCGATTCCTCTGCAATACCACGCTCTCTTTCATGGTCAACCAGCCTCCATAAGTTGTAGTTGTGGCTGCGTTGGGGACGATTTTGAAAGCGGGGGACCGTGTTTCTTTTTATAGTGGGGGCCGCAGGAGCGATTGTGGTTGTATATGAAGGCCTGGGATCAGCAATAGAAAATCTGCGGCCTGTCGGAATGTCTTAACATGCTGGCATGTTGTCGTGTTGACCGACAGCTGGGGATGGGTGTGCCAGACCTGCTGGAGTGCCTTGGAACGGCTCCCGATGTCTTTGGGGTGGGGGAGTCATTATGGAGGAGGGTTGGCACAGCCCACTTGATCAAAATAGGGGAAGCTGCTGCTGGAGTCGACCTGCTTTGCCACTAGGCCAGCCGCAGGCAGCAGATGGAAAAAAAAAAAAAATCTCAACGTGTGCCACAAGCTGCAATCCTTCACAGCCGTCCAATAGGGTAAGGACATGCAAAAATAGCAGGGCAGACCCAAAAGAGCCCTCGGCGAGTCTGTGGAATGAGGAGTAAACAGTCTAATCGCTTACTTTCCGGCTAGACTCACCCTGCGCTGTGACCACAGCTGATTAGACGGGCCTTTGAGCGCACGCACACAAGGCAGAGGGGGGAAACTGCAGACCCCATACCTGAGCACCTCAGCTTCTCCTGCCTCAAAATCTCAAACTTCAATTTGCTACCCAGCGGCCATGCCCCAACAAGCAATCCTCCAGCCACCCACTGTGAACAATTCACCAATAAAAAAAAAATCCCACTTAAGTGCAGTTTAGAGTGGCAGCAACCGGAGAGGCAAATGAAACTTAAAAAAAAGAAGCAGAAGGAAATTTTACTGCTAAAAACAAACTAGAGATTTTACCCGCTAATGTCTGAATTTTGGTCCTCAAAACATAATTTTGGCTTAAAAAAATGTGGTAACACATTCCTGAATAATTAACACATTAACAGACATTATTAATGTGTTCATTAGGTGTTATTAGGACATTTATTGGCACAATAAGTCAAATAAACTTTATAAGATTCATTACCATCTGCAGTAAGACTACTGTCTACAACTTAAACATATTAACCATCTTTATCAACCTTATATTGAGCGTTTTGCAGCATCTTATCTAAAGGGTTATTGAGAAAAAAAAACTATTTTCTATTATCAAAGCATACTTCTGCTTGTTCAGGGTCATGGGCAGGGCTGGAGCCTATCCCTTTTCCCAACAGTACACCACAGAGACTAGCACGGCACACAAGCATGTATGTATGTATGCACCCCCACTTTCAACAACTATTTGGAATCTCCCATAAACATATTAAGCCTAATTTCTTTTGACCCCCGGAGGAAAGTGGATTTAAATTAAGTGAAAACGTTTAAAAGGTAAAATATTCCAGCTGGGGGCAAAACGTTCAAGCTTTCTAAGCACTTGGAGAAAGTCTTCAACTTTAAGTAAACATTTATTGTGTTTAGAGGAGACAGAGTGTTAGAGATTTAGCTTTAGCTCCATTGTTGACGTTCTTTGAAAGTCTTCAACTGCTAATGAAATTAACGTAACGATTCTGAAGTGGAGAAAAGCGGTTTCGCGCTGGTATGCAACATTTTATGTTAGTGAAGCCGCTTTGTTCGGTCATGGTTCAACACTACGCTGGCTGTATGCTTTATTTAGATGTTCCAAGCAACATCTGGAGTTTTGAAGGGTTAACACCAGTTTATTTTCTCCGCAGCTGTATTAGCTAATTCATGTTGATCTCGTGAACAGTTTCGGAGTTTCGATATTATTTAGGTGTCGCTGGCAACATCTTAGGCGTTGGAGGATTAACGCAGGAGTTGACATTCTTTTGACTGGCGCAACTCTTCCAATGTTTATATAATTAATGTGAATCCAGTGGGTTCCGAAGCGGATAAAAGTTGGTGTGTGTATTGGCAAGAGTCTGGTACGTATCCCGATATGTGTCTCACGATACAATACATGTCCCGATATATCTGAAAGGACAATTTTTTACTTTTTTGGTATCCATTCCAAGTAAAGACTAAAAAACACTTTTCTCACATCAGAATTAGCTTCTTCACGTTGTTCACGTAAACGGCCGCAGAGTTACAATATGTTACAGAGTGTGTGTTATTTAGGTGTGGCCGGCGACATCTCCGGTGTTAAAGGGTTAATAGGACTATGACTGTATTACTCTAATCTAAACCAAAGAGTCTGCCACCAAAAGCTCTGGATCCACTTCATTAGCCTTTTGGATTTATGGAAAAATTCTAATAATATGGATAAATAATGGGTTTGTATGTAAAATTTTCATTTTTTTTCCAGATTAAAATGTCAATATTTTCTTTTTTTTATAACTCTTGACAAAACACTAACTTGAGATGCAAAAACATCTGATAACTAAATAAAATTATGGTAAAAGATGTGATTACTATTAAAGTGGTTTATCAATAGAATACGTTTGCAAGTAAATGGATTCTATCTGACATAGGATGTTTTTTTTTGTTTTTTGAGAAGTAATAATGTAGAAATATAAAACTGTAATAATTGTAAACATTTTGAAGCTACATTTCATGAATGAATGGCCCTAAAACAACATTAAAATGGAGTTTTCTAAATGGGGAAGTGAGATTTTGAGGCTCTCACTGGGTTTTGATCAATTAGGAAACTGGACCAAAACCAGTTTTTAGCATTAAGGTTCCCATTCTAAATTATCGTTATTTTTTTTTTTTCTAAAATTTTTTCGAATTGACGAAAAAAAAAAAAAAAACTCTTAACAGTCAATCAATTAACCCTCTCCAAACACAGTGACTAAAGTAAATGTTATTCATCCCCTTTGTAGACTTTTGAATAATTCTTTTCCCACTGTACCCTCATTCCAATTATCATCTTTCCCATTCTGCAGGGAAGTGTAGGGGATAAAAAAAAGAGCTGTCAATCAAACCACCTAATGACAACACCGAGTACAGCCCGGGTCGTCTGATTGGATCAATTAGAAAATGCATTTGTCAGCCTGTTCAAGCACATCAGTTAGCAGAGGTCACCAATGTATGACAGAATGAAAAATGTGTTGTATCAAGTCAGTCAATGGGAGCTACAATCTGCTGGAGGGGAAGCCTCCCACACTCTTCCAGCTTACATTCTCACATTCTCGATGAAGAGAAAGTTTTCCCCCTTTTGCAAGGTCGGCAGATGTCTCTGGACTGAAGGTCAATTGTGAAATGCAGGCTTACAGAGCAGAGGAAGCACAGATGTAAAACGCCTGAGTGATCTTCTTTTTTTCTTCCCTCTGAAATGTGACAACCACAATAACAAATTCAGAGCAAAAGCTGCAGAATTGGCTCTTTTGATGTGCTACTGTACAGCAAAGTGTCAGAAATTCAGATCCGCCATCATTCCAAATGTCACTTATGGAAATGATGCGTGGCAGCAGAAAAAGAAATAAAATATGGTGACAAATGTACCAAAGAGGATCCAAACCAGTTCTGAATTCCTTTCACTAACTGATAGTTTCTTCATTTCTTGTTAAAAACTAAATGTTTGATGAATTTACGCAATCAGTGCAGGTCTAAAATATGTAAATTATCTAAATAAATGTCCTGAATTTTGGAATCTGCACCAAAATCCTACAAACAAGTTGTCTTTGTTTCTTCAAAGAGAACCCATTGGACAATCTAGTACAGGGGTGGGCAAACTTTTTGATTTGTGGGCCAGAAAAGGTTCTAAAATTTGGCATAAGGGCCGGACAAGGAGCAGATGGAAGGAGTGATTTGATAATGAACCTATAAACTAAAAAGATATATGGAATTTTAGAGAAAAACATGCTTTATTTGGAATTAAAATTCACATATATTATTTAAAAACAGAAAATTGGAGAATTTTAATTTCTAAATTTTGATTTTTGTTCTCTTTTTGGGTTGATGTTCTTCAGAGGAAAATGCGAACTCAAAGAAATCAGAAAGATCACCTTCTGACTCAGAAAAACACACACACGAACGCCAGAGAAACATCATTCATGAGAAGAAACCAGAAATACAATGAAAATAAGACAATAATTAGGATTTTTGATTCAATGTATTTTAATTTGGAGGGCCAGATTAAGTAGCTTAAGGGGCCGTATGTGGCCCCCGGGCCGTAGTTTGCCCACCCCTGCTCTAGTAGGAAATATCCCAGTTAAAAAAGTATTTTTGATCCTTTTAATTCAAATATTCCCATAATATCAGAGTGTGATTGTAAGCGCTGTACAACAGACACGGAGCTTTGAGTAATCCTGATAAATATGGGGCTCATAAGAGCAAAACTCCATCACGGATCACATCCTGAAGCAGGATTTTGATACTGGATAGTCCCCGTGGCAAAGACCCCGGACCCCGAGACAGTGAATCGAGCGTGCTGACAAGGGGCCTCTCTTTTGAATAAATGCACAGAGGCGCAGGCAGCGGCAGACGGGAGCGTGCAGCGAGTGGTTTGGACAGAATCCAGACACTCGTAATCACAACCAGATTTGGAAATTTAAGATGAAAACAAACGGGGGAAGCTTGTAAAATTTATGAGGTCTTTGAAAGGTGAGACTGTGTCGGGGCTTCGAGTGTACCAGCGTGTGTGTGTGTCCTATAGGCAGACTTTATTATCTACAACATTAACACAACAAAGTCATTACAGTCATGTTCTATATCCTGCGCTAGCCATCATGTTTACAACATGCCCAGCCGTGACAGAAACGCTGACAGTTTCATTTCAGCTTTATTTACTGCTTTGCATTGATCTCAAGGGCAGTTTCTGGCATGAATGCCACAGCTTGTACCCCCCCCCCTTTCTAGAAAAAAAAATTGAATTTACTCTTTAATTCTGAAACTCGCCACTTGAGTTTTGAAGGGAAACTCAAAGGCAGCATTCCTTTGAAAGTGATGTCCAGCGCTGATCTCCAGCAGACAGTTAATAAGAAGGTGGTTGGGATGGATTGGAAGCGACTGGATGCGGAGCTGCTCTCCAACTTTTGTTTGTGGTTACGTTTACGTCGGCAAAAGCACTCTGGTGTTTGGAAGACGACTTCCTCAGAAAGTGCTGGAAGCTTCAAACTTCAGCTCGTTTTGACATTTTTGTTGTGCTCATTTGTAATTATGATGGTCTGGCTGCAGTCCTGGACTGATAGGACTAGATTGTTTTTGAAATGTTTCTTTTTCTGCGGATTTATGTGAAAATATGTCCTCTGAAACCTACCCAAAACATGCACACACCTACTACCTGGTGAAAAGGATTTTTTTTTTAAATAGTGAACAATTAACATCCCAGTGGGAGGAACCATTAAAAAAAGGAATTCTGGCAAAATATTTTATTTTATTTCATCTATTTTATTTCAAATTTACCGGTAGTGATTTTCACATTTTTCCACAATACAGGGAAAAAAACAACCTTTCCTTCAAGGAATTTTCATGAAATTTCACACAAATGCCACAAGGTTAAGTTTACAATCACAACCAAAGTTTTGTTGACCTTTGACCTTGAAAAGGGGCCACCATCTTGAATCTTAGTACCAGCTACAAATTTAAACTCCTCCTGGGATTTCCATCTATTGCCTCCTAACGACTCGACAAACATCCTCGAGTTGGTTTTTAAAGTTGTGAGCTGACAAAAACAGCGTTCCCCTGGTGTTACTCGCACATTATTCACCAGGATATTGTGATCACGAACTGCATGAGTTGTTGGTTCAAGCGGGACGAAACAATATCACATTCGTTAAGAAAACATTATGAATGTTGGTGTGGGTAACAAAAAACCCTCCGGTGTCAAAGAAATCCAAAATTTTACTTTTGTCAAATCATCTAAAAAATACATAGACTTGTTCGTCAACCCCAGGTGACAAAAATTTAAAATGGTTGCTATGGAGATAAAACCAATATAAAACCCCCATTTCGAAAAAACATCAGTTTTTTTGAATGAATTTATCACATGCAGCTCAGATATGGGGGGATGGGCAGAAGGGGATCCCTTCCCCCGCACTCAGCCAGGAAAAGTGGGGGAGGGTATCACTTTGCAATATATTATCTTTTTATTTTTTTTTTACTTTTTTCCCCCCAACTAAATTGTATTAAATTATGAATATTTTCTAAATGAGTTGTTGGCTCCAGCTGGACGAAACAATATCACACACGTCATTGAAAACATTAGGAATGTGGGTTTGGTTAACAAAAAAAACTTCAGTTGCTATGGAAACATACAAGTTTACTTCTGTCAAATCATCTAAAAATTACATGGACTTGTTCGTCATCGCCCGGCGACAAAAACTTAAAATGGTTGCTATGGAGACAAAACCAATATAAAACCCCTATTTTGAAAACAACTTCTGTAAATGAATTGATCACTCGCACCTCCCCCGCACTCAGCCAGGGAAAGTGGGGGAGGGTGTCAACTGCAGGCTTTGCAGTTATATATATATTTTTTTTACTTTTTCTACTAAATTGTTAAAAACTTAAGCTGAATTGCAGGAAGATTCAAAAAGAACTAACTGAATCTTCAAATCCCTCTGAGACGTTCGCAACTGTAGGCTCAGTTTGTACTGAACCTGGCAGGAAACATCCCAAAACTGATGACAGTTTTTATATAAATATGATCCCTTTTGGTTGTTTATTATAATTAGCATACATTTGGAAACTCATTGTGCTTCTTACAATGAAATATTACACCTTTTGTCGTCTGAGCAGAAGATTCTCTTGGTTGCGATAATTATTTACGGTGTGAAAATGTGGTCATTAGAGATCAAATAAATATCCGGGGAGCAGATGGTATCCTGCAACTCTGGTCCTAACGTTTGTGAGAGAAAAAAGCAACCTTGGCCATTATCATCTGCAGTATAAATGATGGCTTTCCATTATTTCCAGAAGGCACCTTGCTTTTATAGGCTTTCTTTAACACAGCTGTCTCCTGTGGGCTGTTCTAGAGACATAGTAGATATTTACAGATAACTCACCTGTTGAAGGCGGCGTGAAGATTTCAGCAGGTGATGTGAGGGACAGAAGAAGAAGACATGAAAGAGAAAAAACAAAAACACTAAATTAGAACAAGAAGTTACTAATAAAAAAACTAGTCCTTTGCATTGAGAAGCTTTTCAAGCAGCAGTTGCTGATTTCTCAAAGAGGACCAAACAAGGCTATTTTCAGCTGACCTTTACCGAAAATCAAGGTCTGAGAGCGAGATGCAGCTCCTCTTTACTCTTTACTACCTTTTGCCCTCAGCAAGGTTCATCACATCCATCTTATCTGTATTAATGTTAAGGGCTCACCTGCAGCACGGAGTGGAATAATAATGATTTTGTGTGTCAGCTGTGACGTCAGACTTGTAAATCCAAGCTGCTCTGTGTGGTATTTTCTTGTTTAACCTGCCACCTTTTGAGGGATTAGCATGATCTCGGGTTACAGATTACATCACTGCTTTGGTTCCTCTATAATTAGGATCCCATATGGGCAAACGTTTGCTTTACCTCTACGGGCTTTTTTTTTTTTTAATGATGAGTGTTCCTTCGTGTGTCTGCATTGGAAATCAAGAATACCAAAAAGACTTAGTTGCCAAATAGTATCCCCCTTTATGCACCATTTCCTCTAGTTAAACCCTCGCTGGAACACTCGCTCATTCATGCCAACAAATCCTGTCGATTTTGCAGAAGTGAAAAGGCTGTGGGAAGCAAATGCCTGGGTCATCTTATTAATCCACCCAAAGAAATGCCCTGCTGTTTCTTTTTTTCACTCCTTTTTCTTTTTGCTTTAGGAAAAAAAAACTCCTTTCAAAAGGTGGTAATCAACTCTGCTCGTGCTCAAAGTGAGAAAAAAAAAAAGTTTGGAAAAGCAAAGACGGGAGTGAAAAAGTAACTTTGAGGCAATCTGGGGGAGAGGCAAAATGTCACAGAACTTCAAAGTGGAAAACCTTAATGAGAATTCACCGCTAGATTACACACAGAATAAGCAACAATCTAAAAACAAGTTTTTTTGTGGTCTGAAAAGTAAAAAGTTTGCTGCTGATTTTACAGACCCGACAATCATCCTGTTAGATTATAGTTATTCTTTCCTGATCATCACACGTTGGAATTCAAACAACAAACTGAGGTGCGTTTGATCGAGGACGCTTGGCCAAAAGTTAAGCCTCAGTCACATACACCTGTACAGGGGTTGACCCGTACGCCAGGTGCTAGGGGGTAAAGAAGAGCAGCTGCATCTTAAGATGAACACAGGTGTGTCTTGCAGCTCCAGTCATGAAGATGGAGTTTACCTTTGCTGTGCTTGTAGTAAGTGTATCGTGAAGTATTCCTAAGGCTAATAGAAGTTGCATGTACTTGTGAGTGGAAACGAGACTGTGGATCATGATTAACCTGGAACTGGTGTGACTGACAGGGAAACTAAGAAAATGTAAAAAAAAAAAACACACACACACAGTACCCCTCCCCAAAAGGGCAGATCCCAGATGTCCAAAAACCTAGGGGTAGGGGGCATGGAAAAATCAAAACAAGAACAAGCCCAGAAAACATTTAGGGTTCCCGCAGCCAGACGGATCAGAACCCCTCCTCAGGAACAGGAAATGAGGATGACTCCCCAGGGAGGGAAAACATAAGGGGTGGCAGCAATTGGTAGAGAAAGAAGGTTGAGGGCAATTAACCAAAATGAAAATAGCTTTGGATCATGATTAACTTGGAACTGGTGCTACTGACAGGAAAACTCAGAACATGACCAAAAAACAAATCAAGCAAAACCACAGAACCCTTACATTTCTATGACCTGTTGCGCTCGTCATACCTGTATAAAAAAGTATACACCAACAGTCTATGACAGGGGTTCTTAAAGTGCGGCCTACGGGCCAAATGGGCGCCCATGGGAGGAGTTTTTGTGGGCTTCAATAGATCATAACCAGTTGTACTTTGGAAAAAATATGTTTTTGTTTTGTGATTTCTGGCGACATCTGCCAGGTAATTCCACCCAGGTGTCAATTGTAGTGCAGTAATTTCACCACTAGAGGGCAGACAACTTTTTCTGTGTCACTGCATCTGTGGAGAAAGGACCGTGACAAAACGACGGCAACAGAAATAGAGTCAGAGCGGGATTCGGAGAGAGAATCAGAGCCGGTTCCTTTGAGAAAAAAACATATGTGCGAGGAGAAAAGATGCTAAGTAGACAAATGCTTACTTATCGTAACGCATGGGCTGCATAAAGTCAATATGAATCATTTTACAAATCATAAAAAACTATGACAACACTCAGCTCCAATAACTACAGCGAGGCTATGCTGCAAAGCAGATAATGCTGACAAAAAATGACTAAATCTAGCCTAGACAGAAGCTAGCTAGAGTTGTGGAAATGACCCGCCGTAGTAAAGAAAAGTTTGAGGATATAAGCAAGTCAGTGATACAAGTAGGTCAAAACTATTTATTGTAAACAAGTTTTGACGTCACACAGGTCTGTTGTTAAACAAAATTGTTCATATTTCTCAGATAAAACAATGTTTCAAATCTTACTCGGTGTGCCAACTAAAGGACATTTGGTCATTGAAGTTATTAAAAACAGTATTTTTCTGTTTATCCAGTTTTTTTTTTCACAAAAACTGGCCCCCCGTCTAATGTCGAGTTCTTAATTTGGCTCTCAGCTACAAAAACTTTGAGAAACCTCTGGTCTACGCCCTTGATGTTTCCTGCGGGCCACCAGCCTGCCCCGTGTTAATTCTTCGCCCGCAGACAGCCTGTATCCACCCGTCAGGGCAGCTCTCACCACAAGGCTTTAATGAGCCACGGAAGAAAAAGCTGACAATAACAGCAGGATAATGGCTGTGAAAATAAAGTCACAACTCCACAATTAGGAGACGTAAAAACCTACATTCAGCAGAAATCACTCTTTTATTATTCGACATGGAGCTGACTCACAACAACAAAAAAAGAAAAACGCAACAATGGAGTCAAATTTGATACAGTTCCTGATAATCCTGCTCCAATCTGTTTGATACTAATTCAAAACAGCATCTTTACAAAAGAATCAAACAGATTTCATAGCCAAAGCCGAGTGGGAGGGGAGAAAAGACTCCCTTTTTAACAGGAAGAGACCCCCCGCGGTATCAGACACGGGGAGGCTCCGCGGTCCTGATTGTTATCAGTAGCCTTCAGTTGAAAGATAACTCTGGAATCTATTATTAATTCCGCAGCCTGAACAACCACGGAAGTGTGTTGAAACTGTCGGATTTGATTCAAGTTTGGACATCCATCACACTGACCTGCAGACTGGGGTGCAGGACGGGAACGTGCATACACACAAATGAAGGGTCCTGTACCTGAACCGTGGAGCAGCGCCTGGAGTGTTGCACCTGCATTTGTTTCGTCAGGCTGTACTTTTACTGAGCTGGCTGTAGTAGCTAACTTAGTAATGAGACAAATTAAAATCCTTCTGATTTATCAAACATTTCAGAGATTCAAAAAGCAGCAGGTGCTCCTTCCCTCCGTCAAAGCAAGCACACTGACCACAACTTTTCAGGGTTCAGCATTGGGCGGTGTAGATGTGCTCGAACAAAAGTATCCATCAGGCTCCACTTGATTATTTCTTTACTCCTAACTCTAAAAATACGTAGTACCTATACTTTGTGCTACTTTAAGTGTAACTGTAAGTGATGTTCTGTTGCACATACCGGGACCACGGAACAAATACAAACTCTTCCCTTGCTAAATTATAACTTCTTGTCAATTATTTCACCTCGTTTTCTACAGTTCAGACGTCAGGAACACACATTAGTAATCACTAGTTTTTCAGCACAATTTTCAATATCTTGTTGTTCTAAGACAGGGGTGGGCAATTGTTTTGACTCGTGGGCCACATAGGGTTCTAAAATTTGGCATGAGGGCCGGACAAGGAGCAGATGGAAGGAGAGATTGGGTAATCAACCTCATAAACTAAAAACATAATATGGAATTTAGAGAAAAACATGCTTTAATTTGGATTCAAATTCACATATATTAATTTAAAAACAGAAAATTTGGGAGTTTTAATTTCTAAATTTTGTTCTCTTTTGGTTGATCAAATGGGTTGATGTTCTTCAGAGGAAAATGTGAACTCAAAGAAATGCTGCATTTATGTGGTGTAGGAATAATCCGAAAGATCACCATCTGACTCAGAAAGGAACACACACGAACGTCAGAGAAACAACACCATTCATGGGAAGAAACCAGAAATACAATGAAAATAAAACAATAATTAGGATTTTTGATTCAATGTATTTTAATTTGGAGGGCCACATTAAGTAGCTTAAGGGGCCGCATGTGGCCCCCGGGCCGTAGTTTGCCCACCCCTGTTCTAAGAGAACTAGAATAGTGACGGGCCGGTATCATTTTTTCCAGCATAAAATCGGATATTTGTCAATACCCGATATTTTACCCGATATTTGCCAAAATCTGATATTTGCTGATACCTGGTATTTGCTGATACCTGACATTTGCCAATAACTGATATTTGCCAAAGTCAGATATTTGCCAATAGCCAATATTTTACCCGATATTTGCCAAAATCTAATATTGCCGATACCTGATATTTGCAGATACCTGATATTTGCCAAAATCAGATATTTGCTGATACCCAATATTTGCCAAAATCTGATATTTGCCAAAATCTGATATTTGCCTATACCTGATATTTGCCAAAATCTGATATTTGCCAAAATCTGATATTTGCCAAAATCTGATATTTGCCTATACCTGATATTTGCCAAAATCTGATATTTGCCAAAATCTGATATTTGCCGATACCCAATATTTGCCAAAATCCGATATTTGCCAATATCTGATATTTGCCAAAATCTGATATTTGCCTATACCTGATATTTGCCTATACCTGATATTTGCCAAAATCTGATATTTGCCAAAATCTGATATTTGCCAAAATCTGATATTTGCCGATACCCAATATTTGCCAAAATCCGATATTTGCCTATATCTGATATTTGCCAAACCCAGATATATGCCAAAATCTGATATTTGCCTATACCCGATATTTGCAATAATAAGATATTTGCTGATACCTGATATTTCCAGATACTGATATTTAAATGTTCAGAATAACACAAAGTTAAGAGATTTCCTGCAATAACATTCACATTACCAAGAACAGTAAAAATATGCATCCAAATAGAAACCATCAATACATAAGTATAAACTTAGCTTCAAAATTCAGAAAACAATATTTGTCAACAATCTGCCGATACCAATACATCATCCATCCCTAAATTAGAATCAAACGTAACATTAAATGGAAAATCTATAAAAGCAAAAGAAGTATTTCTGAGATTTTATGTGTTATCAGCTAAAATACTTAATTAAGTGGGAGGGGCTAGAAGGAGTATAAATAGCACCAATTTGGATTGCCAGTAACTGTCACTTGATTGGAAAATTATAATAAATAAAATAAAATAAAAAATATATATACACATACATGATACATTGAATCTATTAAATATGAAGTTTGTCAAAGGGATTTAATAAATTGCTTAAAAAGAAGTGGAGGAAGTGAATTTTACTCAAAACAGTAGAGAAATAAAGTGCAAGTTAGAGCACAAAAGGAGGTGAACCAGTCTGTTTTTTTTAAAAGTGATATTTAAAGTTACTGAAGGATTTCTTTTATTTCATTTTTCCCTTGATGCTTTATTTTTGTGTTCACCTTTTTTTTTTTTTTTTTTTTTTTTATTTTCTGGTCTTTCTTAAATGCCCAGATATCATAAAAGTATTTTTAGGACAATTTCTTTTCTTTCTTAAACATACAGGTTTAGTTCATTATTAATGGGTACCACCAAAGGTAAGAAAGAAAAAAAAAATTGTATTAATTTAGAACTTTGGATTCTGAATAGAAAGCTAGAAAAAAATCCCAGGCATTAAACTCTACACCAAAATGCGTTTAAGTCTCAAATGTGTTTGAAATGAATAAAGTGTATTTTTATATTAAAAACACGGAACAGCCTTTAATTTTGTATCATTCGTGTGATTCATGTTGCTTGGTTTACCTAATAATACAGACATGCACAGACATGACCTTTCAAACTCTAAATAAATGGAGTAAAATGAAAAGTGCCGTGTTCAAGGCGAACCTGAACATGCTCGATAAACATCTAAAGTAAAAGAGGCAAGCTGACCTTTGTTTCTTTTTTTCTATTTCATTAACAGAGCATTGAGTGCTTGAGAACAAAATTTAAGATTTGGAAAGGACCTGCGAGTTGAATGGAGACTGAAATAAACCTGCTCACCTCTCAAAATCTTTCCAAAAAACCTGCCGTATCTTTGTAACCCATTCATTGCAGGGCTGTCTGAACTAAAGGCAGAGGTCGGAAATCTAAACTAAACCAGGTAAATGCTAGAACAGGTGACAGCCGTGAACACTTTTACTGAAGGTTGAAGTTGAGCTTAAGGTTTGCGTCTCACCTACTTGTTCTGACAGATGTTGGACGTTTACAATATCTGAAATTCCAACAGATTCATAACATTAATTATGAAAAAAACTGTTGCATATTAGTCTATAGCTGCTTTTCTCAGCTTCAGAATCTGTCAATTGCAAAAACAAATAAAGAGTTGTGGAATTCCATAGACCGTCAAGATAGGAATAAAGCCTTTTTTAGAGATCCACCCGATCGCTCTTTTGATCTCAGATCCCTGCGCTCTCTTTTGATTGTGATTATACATTTTTTCTAGGACACAGTATCTGTAACGTGGCATTAGTTAATCAAAAATTCACCTCTTCATTGTGGGCAGAACCGTTGGCACAGACTTACGCCTGGTTCACACCAGACGTGGAACGGGGGCCGCTGCCATTCCGCGCCCTTGTTAACCCGCGGCGTCCTTCACACCAGACCCGGAACGCCGCGGTCTTTGGCGGCCGGCTTGCGCCGAGCAACAATTGTTTTGGCGTCTGGTCTATTTTTGCGCGAGGGATCCGCGTCACTTCTGACAGGAAGTTACGCCAAGACATATGAGAAAAACCAGTGAATTTTCTAAATACAACCAATTTTTCAAAATAAAACAACAAATGCGATCATATGTTTCTATCTAAACAGACTGTAGAGATGAAAATACACACACAAATCGACTTAGTGGGGCAAAAAAAAGCTTTAAACTACAGCAGCCGAGCAGAAGCGCCTGTCGACCGTCACGATAAAATACGTGTCCAGTGTGAACTGAAGGTGAAGCGGACTCCGCGCATACTCTCTCCGCGCACCGCTTCGCAGCTCCTCCATATCTGTTTGCTCAGCTGTTGGACAGGACAAGTTTAAAAAAATTAAAAAAAAAAAAACACCGAAAACACATTTGGAGTGAGTCGTCAAAAGGTATAACCCAAACCCTTAAATACATATTTCCAGAAAATACAGATCCATGGCAAGCAAAGAAAGAAAATATAAAGCAAATATGAAAAAAAAAGATTAATTTTAGTCCTTAAAGACTCATGTCAATAAAAAAAATAGTAATTTATGTGTTTTTTAATATGTTCCTGTTGCATTTTTTTCTCATTTTAAAAGATTTTATGATTAAACTGCATTTGAGTACTTCTTAATTCAAATTAAGTTGGTTTTGAAAACCAGATGCCAGAAAAAGCTCAGATTCTCTTAATATTCCGCCCTCCATCTTATTCAGTTTTGCTTGTTATTTTTACACCGCTAATGCTAATGCTAGCTTAACGCTATAAGCTCGCAAACAGAGCTCTCAACAAACGGGAGTGGGCGGGGTTGCTCATACTCAACAGTCCCGCCCACAAACCAGAATTGTATTTTTTATGAGATTGTGCAGCTACGCATAAAATTTGCCTTAACAACAAAGTCATTTTGATTTTGGCTAAAAACTGCACCGTCATACTTAAAAGACTACTGGAAAAGATTTTAAAAAAGAAAAAATATGGTTGGATCGGGACTTAACTGAAGGAGAAAGGTTGGAGTTTTTCCCCAAACCAGGAAGTTGTGTTGAAAAAAGCAAAAATTAAAAAAAACAAAACAATTTGTTTTGTATTCTAGCATTCTTTGTGATCTTTCCCCTCTTAACTGTTTTAAAGTTTTAGCCAATCAGCTATAAAAATAGAGGAAGGTTTGATAAAATAAGGTATGATTTAATTTAACAGGCCGAGCGGCCATTAACGTACATCACTGAGCATTACAGCCTCTTTAATAGTGTGATTTTCATGGATCACAAATCTCACCGAGAGCGTCTAAACCTGTCATCAAGAGATTAACTGAAGGGGATTTTGGAGTTGCACCTCTCGGGGATCTGCTGGCGTCAAGCTCCAGAACATAAACATGCAGAACTTCCAGGGGGGGCCGCGATCTCTGCGGCGTTAGGCAGTATCGGTTTCTGCTTTCAGCGCTGCCAAAGAAACGTGTGAAACCCCAAACTGCAAAGATTGTCCGTCAGAGAGAATAAATAAATCAATCAGCATTTCTTTACAGACTTCAATATCAGAGTGGGGTAAATAGCAGCTCTAGAAATTGCTATACAGCCGAGAAGAAATGATAATATTGTTGTTTATTGTGACGGCAAAAACAAACAAGCATCTGCGTCGTGTCACTAGCGCTTCTGCTTTTATGGAAAAACGCTGCTCAAGAACAAAGAGACGGGACAAAAGTTCTCCTAGTGTCAACAGCCACTTAAGGGAACCAATTATCCCATTTTTTCATTAAGCAGTTCGAGACTTTATCTGCTGTGTAAACAGTTGTGGTTGAACACATTCAATATATCCAAGCAGCGGCACATAACGCGCTGAACAAACAACACAAACATTTTATTTTCCTGAGTTCCACTTCGCTGCTTCCAGCTCCAATCCCTCAGAAAGTGACCTGCTGTTCCTCACCTGCCAAGTCAAATATCGTCATCTGCCACAGGACGATACCTGCCCGACCAAACCTAATAAAATGTACGCCTCAGACTACTCTGTCATGTCTAATATCTGCACTGATCCTCTGCATTCAGGTACTTTCTTCCATACACGACGAATAAGGTCAATAAATGGGTAACTTTTGAAAAGACGGAAACAAATTGATTTATTCTAAGTGTATTTGGATTATTTTTACCCATTTAAAGTAATTGTTTAATCATTAACAAATATTATTAATTTTTTTATTTGCATTCTGACTTCAACCCCTCAAAGCTTTAGATCCAGTGTTTGAATTACCGTAATCATTAGTGCTGCCACAAACGATTATTTTAATAGTCGACAACAAAAGATAATTGATGATCAAATAAATATAAATAGTTTACTCTGAAAGGCTTACTTATAGCATGATGTTGACCATTTAAGGGGTTAAACATTATTAAAGGTTTGAAGTCTAACATATGATCTTTTTGTTTTGTTTTTGGTCAGTAGTAATGATTTGTTAACAATTTTTTTCAATTGCAACAATGCTTTCGTTAAAGGGTAACCAAACCCTAAATCAACTTTTTTTGGTTATTGACCTCTTTAAACTGGGCTCTAAAAGTCCTTCCTGTTGCCATATTTTTGACGATTTAAAATAAAAGTTTTTGAGCTGCAGTGGTATTATGTACATTTTTGACAACTTTGAAGGTGGGGATTGTTCTAGCCAAAAGGTATGTGTGTGGCTGGGTGTGTGTGTGGACAGGCCCCGCCCATTCCAGATTGTTATTTAGACCTGATTTACTACTCTGTGTGACCTTATTTGTTCTCTTAACCCCACTCTTTTACCCCCCCCCCCCTTTTTTTGTTTCCGTCCGGTCCAACAAAAAAAGAAAAAGATACAACATCGTTAAAATAAATAAAGTTTAGCATGAAATACAACAGGGGTTTATACTTAATAAACCCCTGTCGGGACATTAAAATCTGTCTAACGCAAAAAGCTCTCAGCCCGTATCTGCTTGCTCAGCTGTTGGACAGGACGAGTTTAAAGAAAAATGAAAAAATAATAAATAAATAGTAATACTAAAATAAAAGTTTTTAATTCCTGAAATTACAGTCTAAAACTATCTTTGTCATGCCCCCTACAGGTTGAAGCGAGGTATTACAGTTGAATTGGTCAACTGGTGTAAGTCCCACATCATTTCTTAAATGTGGATGATCTCCATTTATACTTTGTTTAAGAATAAATCACAAAAAATGTTGTCAATGTAACTACAGTGACGCGTTTTCTCTTTCATTCAACACAAGACCACCCACTTTCCTCTATATGCCCATTGATGAAACCATTTTTGACTGGTCCTAAACAGAATTACATTTTATTACTATAAACACATGTTCGAATGAGTGAATGAGACCACTTGTTTACCTCCTGTATCAATCTGTTGTACAAGCATATTAATAGGACCTGATAGGTTATTAGTTAGTTGACTGGCAGCAGAAAAGCAAGCCACTGCCAGCTCTGATCTCAACCATCTGTGTTTACAGCAACATGGTCAAGAGTGAGATCTGCCTGACGTGTAAGAAAAAAAAAAAACATATGAGACACCACGGAGTGCATTCTCCATTAAAACTGCTGCAGCTTAGGCAGTAGAGGGGGAAAGAAAAGCCTTTGGCTTTTATCCTTGTCGTTGGAAGGAGTTACTGCCACGCCTGCTGTATACAGCTCCAGCTAACTCGGCGCTCACGTCCAAGTTGACAGCCGAGAACAAGCACAACAGAGCAGAGAGAGTGCCGGTGGCAGAGCTCACAAACACAGATAACAAGCTTAAAGAAACAACTGAATCTTCAAACTTTTTTCTTCTGACGTGTCAAATACAGTCCCTGACTTTTAGTCAAGGTTGCATTCAGTTCCTCCACTTGGTTTATACGGATTAAATGAACTGTGCTTCTGATTCTGAGCATCAAAAATTCATGTATGGACAAAGACATAGAAATCCCCACACAGAGTTAAAATGTAAAGCACAAAACCCTATTCGACTCGTGTTATTTCTGCCTTTTCATTGGGGCTTTTAGGCCCGATCCAATTCTGAGTCAATTGTTTTTAAACATCCACTTTCATAATTTCATAACACATTAAACAAAATATATATCTATTTTATTATTTAACAGATTTAACGACACCCTTTTCTTTAAAGTGAATAAAACTTAACTAATTAAAATGGTGCAGATTTAAACTTAAATGTGAATTTTATCAAAACAACAGACCAGCAAGTAACAGGGTTTTAAAGAAGCACCAGTAATGTGCTTTTTAGAGCTGTAAGGAAAGAAAAGCCTCACAGAATAAAATGTTTTCCTTGATGAAACCAACATCTTGACCTTGTCTGATTTGAGCCTGTTCCTGTTCTCATCAATGTTTGGTACAGCGTGGGCTGAGCTGTTCTGGACTGTGTTGATTTAGTAAACTGTAGGTTTGCTTTTGAGATGCCTAATGATGTTTGTTGTATTAAATTACAGATTTTTTTCTTACCTATTTTCAAAATGCCAAAAATTTGCATGTCATGCAGTTTGCTTTAGGATGTTATTGTACTTGTAAATTAACCAGATTCCCAAATTAAGCCCCTCCAGGACAGATTGCCAACGTATCGTTTCAGTTTCACACTCGGTATTGTTGCCAGAAATGGACGCTTGGTTTTAAAAAAAAAAAAAGTACTAATGAAACTACTTCAGCATCAGCGAGGCAAGTGCAGCCAAGTACTACGGAGACGAGTATATTAGCTCCACCTCTCCACTCTGCTGTGGAGTCACCCTCGTGTCAGCAGCCATACTTGGATCCAACCAAAGTAAATGCTCCTCAAAAATAATTAGAGAGAAATGAGAAACTAGAGAGAAATGCAGCCAAAACCAGAGCAGAACTCTGAATGTTCAGTAAAAAGTGATGCTATATTCTGTTTCCAATGCAGACGATTCGTCACAATTTGATTTACTCTCAGTGATGTTTCGTGAATTATTTTTCTTATTTATTTACAGTCACTTTTACATCTTAAGAAAACATGTCAGAAATGCAGCCCCCCACCACAATACATTCTCATTCCCAATGTTTCACATATTGATGCATGTTTAAGGACTCTACGCATCAAAAATTGGCATTTTAGGTGTCCCCATCTCGTCGCTTTTTGACATGTTGGCTGCGCCAATTAAATCAAGGCTCCTCCAGGCCGCAAACTGGTACTGGTCTGGACGCAGATTGGTACCAGATGCAGATCAATACCTGAGGTGGATTGGTACCAGACGCGGATTGTTACTGGTTACAGATGCAGTACCAGTTCCGGATGTGGCACCGGTTCCGGATGCAGTACCAGTTCCGGATGCGGCACCGGTTCCAGATGCAGTACCAGTTCTGGATGCGGTACAGTGTTAGGGTACTGGTGCTGGCCACGTCCCGTTCGGCCTACGTGCTCTACCACGTCCGAGAGAACAACTGGACCCCTGATTTATTTGGAACAGCCAGCACGTTAAAAAATGACGAGTTGGGGACACAGAAAACATCAAACAGTGACGCAGAACGGTTCTTAACCAAACATAAATTTGTGACGACTTGGGAATGAGAATATGCTTCTCACCGCCACATCTGCCTAAATTCCTCTGAAAACAGATCTAGATATCTACCTGTTATGATATGCTAGAAATATTTTGCGCTGATCCAAATAATAAAGTATACATTCAATCCCTGACCAGGATCGATTTTGATCAAGTCTGAAATTACCTGATCGGCCCCAATATCTGATCACAGGACCGGATATAGACTATTAACATGAATATCAACGGACTTCACAACCCCTCCATTCTCGTGTTCCAAATCAGAAGTACCTGCCAGTTGGAAGAAAGCCAAAGTCCCATAGACTTTCAATGAGGAATAGACAGTCATGTCTCAGTCATTTTATATGTCAGAACAATCATCCTTGATCTGATACATTCTTCTTAGTACGTTATTTTTCTTTTAAAGATATTTTTTTTTGTCGCCAGTTATTCAAGTTATGAACTGAACCAATCAGATGCCTCAGTAAAAGCACATGGTGCCCACTGGCCCCGCCTCACACATTTGATTGACAGATTTCTCTGATTCACTTTCAGTGGGAGGGGTAGACTTGGAACAAGCCGGAACAAGCTCACTCATGATTGGCGACAGTAGTTCTTCTAAAGACCGACTCGGGGCTAATCGCTGTCAAAGGGCGGCAATCTGTTTCAATATGGCGGTAGACGTATCAAGACGTGACGGCGAAGGCTCTGGCCTGATTTCGCGAGGGCTGGAAGTAAGGTGACCTCAACACTTGTTATGTCCAGTTCTTCCAAACGGTCTATGATAGAGACATTCATACTTCAAAGGCATCTAGATGATCAATGAAACGATGGTTAATAAAAAGTAAGACATTTGTTTTCAACCAAATCCAGGACTAGAACCTCTTCTAGAAGCTTGTTAATATTAGCTATATTTGGCGTTCACATCGTTTTCGACAGAAGCAACGAGGGAACCGTTGACAGAACAAACACTACACTATTTAGTTCAGCTGCTGAGGCTTACAAATCAATGAGACATAATGGAGGAGTCAGAAGCATTTATTAATACCAGGCAAAGCTAAGTTCAAGGCAAGGGAACAGTGGTGTTTTGTTTGGCATCCCGGTGTAAGTCTAAGGCCTGATAGAGAATCTCAGCTAGGAAAAGTGAGAACATTCTTTGTAGAAGAATTTGAAGATAAACCATGCCCGCCTTTGTGCTAAAGCACCTTCATGTGTTTTCTTGCTACGTCCGCAAAGCTCTGCAGATATTTGCACTTCATGGTCAGTTTGGTGAAGGTTAAGCAGTTTCAAGGCTTTTTCTTGTAAATAAGAGCTGACCGGGTAAATTTCAATTTCTTAATATCATGCTTGTTGCCACTACAATCAACCCGACCGCTGTGCAGAACCTCCAGGAGTAAAGAAACTGCTGTCTCGTGCAATTTCACTGCACCCTTTGAATCTTCATGGGAACACGTTAAATTCATTTACGAGCCATCTTTCTTTCATTAAAGTTCCATATTCTGTCAAAAACAACCATCAGTTTTTTTGCACACAAAGGGAGACATTTCTAATGATTAAATCAAGAAGGCAATTATCAAAACAGTTGCGATCGCAGTCAATCAGCTTTGCCTTTAATAAGCTTGCAGCTATCACTCAGGAGGGCTCTGCGCTGTCTCTCAAACAACCCCACTGAGTGTTGTTCCAACAACAAGCTACATTTGATCCCTTCTGAAACGTTTTTTTCTGCTAAAGACTAACACAAACATATTGACCTTGGAAAACAATTATTTACTGCAAAGTTGGGGATTATTGTTGCATGAAATCTCAAGTATAGATCTGTTTTGTCAGTGATTTTCCCAGAGAAAGGGGTATCCAAACGTTTTGCAGAAAAGGCCAGATTTTGTGAAAGCCAACCATTCAACCGACAATCTTTGATCCTGTATAGTAACATTAAAAGCTGGGTTCATGCAAAATTTTATCTATTCTTCACAACTGAATGTTCACTATAAACCTCTAAATTTAAATATTCTGAACAGAAAAATAACAGTAATATTTAGGAGTACAAACCAAAACCCCCTTTCATTTGGACTATAAGGCTCTGAAGGTCAAGAAGCTACTGTTTAGTAACCACAATAGCCAGTAACAAAAATTAGCCAATCACAATCAAAGATTTGTCCTAGAGGCATATTATTGTTTTATTTTATTCATTTATTTATCTATTTTCTACAGGAGACTGGAAATTCCAACACCTGCTGCATTTGGCCCACAGGCCACACTTTGGACATGTCTCCCTTAAGCCTTTGGGCGAAGGCCAGAAAAGTAATTTATTCCAGAGTCCCTTAATTTCTTTCAGATGGAGTCCTGTGTTTGGTCTGTATTCACACCTATTAACAAGCAGACTGTCCTGATCCAGAACAAAGCTTGTAAACAAAACCATATAACTAAAGATCTCTGCACTCATTGGCCAGGAGTTATGAGGCTGGGGCAAAGCAACAAGGTGGAATGCTACAAGATGGTTACTGGCAAAACGACAACTATGAAGATACGCTGATAAATGTTTAGGACATAGATTGACGGGGAAACTGTTAGAAGTGATGTGTATCACGTTAAAGTTGTTTTAACGAGCATCCGTTCATCCGAGCACATTTCAATGAGTTGCTGTGCCTCATCGTTGTGGTGTTATGGCATTGTTTTTAAGAAAATTCTGTGAAAAAGCTTTTAGGATGACGTCACAGCAGTGCCAGGCGCGTGCCGCGTTACGAGACACAAAAAAAGCATGTAATAAGCGTAGTCAGCGATATTAAAATAAACTTTGAAACAAGTCCGAAGTTGGACTCTCTCACGACAGTCGTTGCTTTATTTTTTCTACTCTACATCACATGAGCACCAGGTACTGTGGCCATTTTGGTTCAATTACTTCTCTCCGGAAGTGGATTGGATTCCAACTGAGGAATCTCAGACTGAACCAAATCTCAGTCCGATTGGAAACAAACTAAGACCACTTAAAAAGTTGGGTCAGATAGCGGTTCCTGGTTCTGGACCAGGGTTCGCGTGCATGTATTCATACTGAAAATTTGTCCCAGAAACAAACTGTGGTTCACTTTAAGCCAACCAAATCTAAATACACACTTAGTCACAACTGCCGAAAATTGGTGTGTGGACTGCACGAAATATCAAGGTTGTAGACCGCTAGGTGACCCATATCGCAACCCTTCCGCTCTCCTTGATTTGTTTACATAAAAGTGCGGTCATTTGGATCTCACAAGACAGTGTGCTGAACTTTTTTTTTTTTTAAGATTGTCAAACTACTGGTGTCCAATGACAAACAAAGTCTTGTCCACCTTTGTCATGGAAGGGCTAACGCCTAAAATGTAAGGGTGATGTCATCTGGACCCCATAAGAGAGCATGAGGGTTAAGTCCATCTTGTTAATATAGTATTTACACTTAGTCAGTGAGAAGCCAGTGCTCACATCTTACTAATGACTAGTCTGGCGTAACCCTTGTCAAATTTTAGACATGTTTACTACCTAACCCCTAACACTAGACAACCCTAAAAACCAGAAGCACCCGCATGGGTAATCCCCCATACAGGAACTACAACTTAAGATGGAAACAAGAGAACATATAGTGAATCTATCGTAAAAAAAAATGTTTGCCGTTTCATTGGATACACATTTCTATAAACATGTTTTTTGAAGTGACATTTTTTTAATAAAAAAATAGTGTTGGAACAAAACCGAACAAAATTCTCCTGCTTTAATGCGTTTTCTTTGCTTAAACTCGTCACAGCTTCTCGGCTCCTTTGCATAACCAACAATCAGCTGTCCTACTTGACAGAGCCATTATAATTTACACAAAGCCTTCAAAACGTAGCAATCTCGACACATCAACAAAAATCTGGATTTTTACACTCACACCACTGTCTGAAAAAAACCCAACAAAAGGAAGCCAAGTGGCTGTGAGACCCATAATGGCCCTTTGAAGTCTCCAATGTGGGCTCCGGGTTGGCAGATGTGTCTTTTTTTCAGCGCTGCAGACATCTGTCAACATGGTTCCAACCAGAACATTTTATAATCAGACACTGCGGGCTTGTCAAAGTTTGGTCAAATGTTCTCTCCAGTGACCGCATCAGAGTTCCCTTCGTGACCTCATAAGCTAAAAGTTGATGCCGCTCTCAGAGGATATAACGCTATATATTAGCCGAGTGTGGTCCGGTAAAAGCCTTTCCAAACTCTCAACCTTAAGCCCTTTTGTGGATTATGGAAAATGCAATTATTTTTTATCAATACGACAGCATAATCAACTCATACCTGGGCAATCTCATTATATCCCAGACTGCCAGATGTCTAATCGGAACCTCTATTATCTCTACCCCCGTCTCTTGTCTTGTATGGCACCAGATTCAATTGTAACCTCATTAGTGCCTTTTATGGGAGAAATGACCCTTATGTTTATCAATAAATTATCTTGATATTTTTGGTGCAGCTCGTCTTGTACGTCAGGACATGAGTGACTAAAGGTCCAGGTAATCATTCATTTTACATGAAGTTGTCAATAAATATTCTCGACAAATGTTTTATCCAAGCACAAAAAAATTGTACAGTCAGTAGTCACTAATGAAATATAATAATAAATCAATCTGTAAAGGATAGTCATTTTCACCTGTTTTCAAATGAAACCAAACTTTTTGCTTTATTACTCTAAAGAAATGTGTTCACTGCTGGTTTCGGAAGGGCTTATAAGCGAGCATCCCCACAGGGTTTCTGCTGCCTCCTGTCCTCACATGACTGAACCAACGAGCTGGAAGCAACAGACTGTGGAGCAACATTCCTAGAAAAATAAAATGCAATTCTCTAAATTAATTAACCGTGCAAAATTATAAAATTACCACACTAACTTGGATTTAATATGCAACTTTAAAGAAATGTGGTAATGGATCAGGAAATATTACAAGTTTAAACAATTAAAAATGTTATTTTTTAAATAAAATGCACTGTAGTAAAGCATGTTTTTATATACAAGCGAACAAAAAAATAAATTTTATAGTCTGAAAATGAGTGTGAACTTACTTATAACTGAATGACTCAGACTAAGCAGCACTACTTCAGATTTCCATGTCAAGTTCAGGGTCATTTTCAGTGTTACATTAAAGTACAAAATATACTAGCCCTGAGTAGTTTTTTTTTTGTTTCTTTTTATTCATTTTATTCTTGTTTTACTTGTGTATCAAAAACTGGTTTGTGTTCAACGTCATGTTTGAATAAAGTTGCATTTCCCTCTAGTTAAGTGTAAAATCAGAAAAGTCAGCTCCCTTTTGTCTCAAAATGAGGTCCTCGTGTTTCTGCAGAAGTGTGTTATTGTTGCAGCGCAGAGGAATCTAAATGTTTATGTTCAATGAAGCTAGCTGAACAAATACAAGAGAAAGTGGGCCTCTTCTGTGAAAAATAATACCTCGGGGAGCAGAATCGCGGCGGTGCAGGCTTTGGCAATTCACCTCCATGGGATATTTTACAGTAATTGATATCCTAACAGTTACTGTAGCAATCAGAAAGAAATGCTAATAAACGTCAGTGCTAACAAGCTAATGCTGCATATCAGAAGCTATAAGAGAGATGTGAAAACATTTTTTTGAGTAAACACACTTTCTAGACGTTCCTCTCAAACACATATAAACCTTCACATTTTTAATCCCAACTCATCCCATATGAACGTATAGTTCGGGCCTCCTCTGTGTCAATTTTTGACATTTTGGGTGTCCCCACCTCGTCTTTGCTCATTATTTCCCTTTAAATCACGGGTCCCCGACCAGGTACCAGGTTAAGGTTAGAGTACCGGTCCAGTCAGTGTCCCAAGCGGCCCTCGGACTGCTACCAGTTTGCGGCCCAAAGGTTGTGGACCCCTGATTTAATGGGAGCAGCCACCATGTCTAAAAAAAACAACAAGTTGTACGTGACTGGTCCGAGGGTCACCTGGTACGGCGCCACAGACGGGGAAAAAAAAAGCATTCGCTAATAAGGGGTCCGTAACCCTCAGGGCGTGGACTGATACCGGCACTGGGATGCAGACTGTTCAGCGTCCGTTACAGACTCTGACATTAAAACTTACTGTGCCGGGTCCTGAGGGTCGGGGAAAGACCCAAAATGTCAAAAAGGAGGGGGCCCAAACAATAGGTCCACATATGACATTTGGGAGTGAGAATCGGTTGCATAAACACACAAAGCAAACTATCAAATTAACGTGTGCAGAACTTAAGCCGTAGTCACATGCTCAGGTATAGCTGTTGATTGACACAGGAACTGCAGGTTTTTAGGTTATCTGGGCCCCGAGGAGGATTGGAGAAAAAAGGGAGTGCAGGTGTGTCTTCCAGTTTTCCTGAGCCTCATACAAACATCTCAAGGGAGGTCAGGAATATGGAATGAATAATTGTCGTGAGTTTATTGTGAAGGAATCATACATCATAAAGATGTCTACATAAACCTCTCTAATTGTATAATTGCCTCTTTTCCAACCATCAGGTGTGCAAGAAGTACGTACTTATGTGAACAGCACTAAAGGGCCACATTGTGCAGGATTTGGGTGGTTAAGAAAATGAAGAATCTCTACAACAGACCTTTGTCTCACGTACTTCATGCAGACATGATGAAGAGTTCATTACGACCAGTCACTCACAGTCAAGCCAACGCATTCTCACTCCCATATCATCAGATATGGACGTATGGGTCAGGCCCCTCCTCTTTTTGATGTTTTGGGTACCCCCAACTTGTTTTATGACATACTGGCTGTTCCCATTACATCAGGAGTCCCCAACCTCTGGGACGTAAACCGGTACCGGTTCAAGGCTTGCTTGGTACCGGGCCACAGCAAGCAAAAAAATACATACGCTGACCAGTATTCTCCAACCCTCGGGAACCCAGTCTGCATCTGTTCCGTTACCGTGTCTGGTACCGCTTCTTCCTGACGGTTGGGGACCCGTGATTCTATGTCTGTTACCGTGTACATTCCACCTCTGTTACCATGTGTGAGGTACCGCGTCCAGCTTCGCTTTCTGTACCGCATCTTGAGAATTAGGGACCCGTAAATCTGCGTCCAGTTATGCTTTCTATACCGCATCCTGAGGGTTAGGGATCCGTAAATCCACGTCCATTAATGCGTCCGTTCCGGGTAAGTTACCGTGTGCGGTACCGCGTCCATTTCAGCTTTCTATACCGCGTCCTGAGAGATGAGGTCCCGTAAATCCGTGTTTGTTACCGTGTGCGGTACCGCATCCAGTTCCGCTTTCTATACCGCGTCCAGAGGGTTCGGGATCGGTAAATTCGCGTTTGTTACTGTGCACTTTTTGCCTCCGTTACCATGTGTGTACCGGATCCAGTTCGGTTTTTTATACCGTGCCCTGAGGGTTGGGGACCCGTGATCTAATGAGAACAGCAAACACGTTAAAAAACAACGACTTGGAGACACCTAAAAACATTAAGAAAAGTGTTTCAGAGGGTGCCTGAACCATACATCCATATATGACGAGTTGGGAGAGAGAATGAGTAGAGCATACCCAAAGAAAAAATATGAATGAACATTTTTGCTGTACGTCCTCACTCCAAGGTCTACAACTTTGTCATTTTATGTGGACCACTTGCACGCCTTCCTTTACCCATTGTTCACCCTCAAACACCCATATCCACCGTAAGAGCCGTTGTGACAAGAACTTACTGAAACTGCTTTAAAACCTTAGCCAGGAAACAATACTTTCCCCATAAGTCTTTTTTTGTTCTTCATAAAAAGGTCAAAAGAGTCAATCTCTCCTTTAAGTTCCTATGAATTATTGACTAAACTCCTTTCAAGTTATTTGTCATGAAAATATGTTTGTTTCATAGTTTAGGATGAAGTCAAGTTTGGCATAAAATACCAGTTAACTGTGTGAAAGTCTGCCAGAGTTCAAAGCTGCCAAAGATTAAAAATATGGACCTGATAATTGACCTGGTAAGTCATCAGAGAAATCATTGAAATGAGAACCAGAACTTTTGAAATATTATGTATCTAGTTGCTTTAATGTACATGAAAAAGAAAAGTGTTGCATGCCACTAAACTATTGTCATATAATTTTATTCCAGCATAACTTTGAGATACTTGGCTTTAACTGAGACATATAATGAAATTAGAAAGGCCATAAAATAAAATTTCCAGCAGCAACTGCGAAAACTGTTTATAGCCCGGGTGGCGTCCCGTATGAGCTGACGCCACCGTTTTTCTCTGCGTTAAATGATTTCATTATGGAAGTCGCAGGATGTTGAAGCCACAAACAAAAGTTGAAAAATAAACAGCACTGGTTTCAGATTCATTGAAAAATGTGAGGTCAGCAGTGAGTCAGGAATGTTTGTCTGGCTCTGCAGAAAGAAAAGCCGACCGATTGCAGATTATATTTTCACTTGAGTGCTAAGAGCAACACCAGACCAAGATGTCTTACACGCCATGCTTAACCACTCGCTTTTAAGAGCAGACGTGAATGCTCTTTGTCAATGTCACCTCGCCAGTCACTCTGAGCGCGCCCCTCCACCCTCAGAGGAGCATATCCCTGTGGGGGAAGACAGGAAATAGTTGTGATTCTCATCAGTAAGCTGTCATGAGCCAGTGAGCGATGGTTCCAAAAACCCAGATTCAATATTATTTCCAATACATCCGTCATGTTTAATGGCATGTCGCTCCAAAGGTACACAGGGAGTGGGTTCTGTTACTCCTGCTTTCACAGTGACACCTCGCAACCACTGCAAGGTCTGAAAATGTAAACAAGTTGGGCCGTGACGCACTGCCGAGCAGATTAATCCAAGCGCTAACACAGAATGTGGTTTCTTTCCAGTTGTTGACAGTGTGTTTCTCATTATTCATGCCTACACTCAGACAGCACCCCCTTTTTTACATACATACATACATTATGACAGGTCCTCCATAACCCTAAAGTGCATCCAATTAACATGTTTGAAAGAAAATTAAGAGGCAAAGATCGCATTCATTTAACAATGTATGGGTTCGTCTTAATTTATAGTCAATCTATGACTTTAAACGACTACTTTAAATTCCATTTTTTTAAATTAAGAGAATTACAGGATGTTTTTGTCAGTCTTAGGCGTTTTTGGCTCCTTTTTTTTTCCCTTCAGTTCATTGGGTTTGTGGGTTTGCACATAGATCTCTGGAGGTCCCACCACAACATTTTAAGATGTGTTGATGTCCGGATTTTGACTGTGTCCATCCAAAAACCCTGATTCTTTCGCTTTTTGTCAGTCAGTTCTAGATTTACCCGCGTTTGGAATCACTAATCCAGCATGATTCAGTTTCACTTCTTACTGTAGGTTGATAGTCCTGAATTTTGTGGTCAAATAAACCAACTAAATCCAGGACAAGTTTTGTCTGTGCAAAAGATATTTTTTTTATATGTGAACATTAAAGGAACTTGAAAGTCAGCAATAGAAATATATACTTTTGATGATCTTAAAAGAGTCATCCAAACTGTAAACTGAGGCTTGTATCATCTGAGGTTTGGCTTTGAACTGTATGTTCACCTTTTTTCGCTTGCATATCTCTTTTTACCAGCAAAAACATATTTTACAGGATGTTTTTTTATTTTTTATCAGTTTCGCATATTTCCGAGAAATTCCTTCCTTCCTTTGCAAACAGCTACAGTTCATCGGGTTTGTGGGTTGTGTGCTTTCGCATGAATCTCTGCAGGTCTCGCCACAGCATTTAAGATGTGTTGATGTCCAGATTTTAACAGTGTCCTTTCAAAAACCCGAATTCCGTTTTTGTTCTTGTAACTTAAATCTAAAGTTACCCATGTAATCCAGCATGAATTGGGTTTCAATTTTGGCATTTGATCTCCTTTTTTTCCTGAAACTTGAGGTCAAATCAACGACCGAATTCTACCCAGGTTTTGTCAATGCAAAACAAAACCAAAACGTATTTATATGTAGACAAAGAATAAGGATTATAATGAATTGATTAAAAAACAAATAACTTTTTATGATCACTAAAGAGTCACTGTGACGATTGTATTCCTAGATTTGGTATAGTAGTTATTAGGGATTTCAAATTATTGCATTAATCGCTACTAATTAATTTTAGATAATCTGGCCTGGTTTTTTTTTTTTTTTTTTCCCCACATTAGTCTGAATTTTAATTCATAACTATTGTTGTGTTCTTCAAGATAAATAAAAGGTGGACTTTTTTATTTGCATGAACTTTTGATTTGAACTCAGCTAAAAATACATCTTACATTCCTCTTAATGCACGCCTTGTGTCGTTGTTGTGACATCATCAAGGTGCGACTTGCAGTTCTTAAAATAAAACAATGGAACAATACCACAGCTTTTATCTCTAATGTAAGGTGTTTACCCTGATGAATTGTTCAGTATCATAAATTGATACGAAGGTTTGACAGTATTGGACAGTAGAGCTGTGGAATAAGATACGTCCACATATATACTTTGGTATTTCTGTAATAAGTAGTTTGTGGTCCACATTTGTTGAGTTGCTTTCTTTTTTGTTAATTAGAGCACTCTTTACCTGATGTGTTTTTTATTTATTTTTCTTAATTAATTGAAAATAATCCCCATTTGTGGTGTAAAAGTAAAAGAAAACGTCACAAATTTATATTAAAATACTTTAAAATGAGGCTTTTCAGAGCAAATATTAGGTCAGATTAAAAATTAATAACATTAAAAAAAATAATTAATTGCATGACAGCACTAGTATTTATGTTTCTCGTGTTTGATCAAGTTTATTTCAGTTTATTATCTTGGTTTTTAATGTCAGATCATCTGTTTTCTCAACTTTTTTCTAAATGCTTTAATTAGATGTTAATTTTAATTAATTAGACAAGCCCGATCTCTTCTGTATTGGGTCCTACGCCATACAAAGTGTAAACTATATCAGCTTATATGTAGCTTTGAACTGTTTATACACACTTTATAGGACGATCCCACATGTAATGATGTGAAAGTATGACAGAATTGAAGAAAAAGTTTAAAAGTAGAAAAAAAGCACAAAAAAATAAGTAGAAGTTACTGATATTTGAACTTTAATGAGTGATGTGTGGCAACAATCGTTTATGAAGACTGAAACTGCACCGTCACCCCTGTGTGACTGTTTTACCTCCTGACTTTTCATTCATTGATGCAGGAGGTAAAAACTTTTCATTCATTTCACATCGTGATCGCTCTCTTTCTTTAGCGTTTCGCTTGGACACCAAACAGAGGTAAATGAGGTGAATACTAATTTAAAAAAGACTGATAAACAGTACAATTACAAACCCAAAATTTAATTAGTTTTCTCCAAACTGGAAATTAATTGGCCGCGTTCGTTTCCTGGAAGCGCAGTCACAGGTAAATGTTTGTAGCCTCCAAAAGCACTTATTGACAGAACGATTGGCAGCAATAATCCCGTCATCTTCCGTTGCCGCCGCGAGCCTCTTTCAATATCTCAATCCATCTGGTGCACAACAGCGTTTGGGTCCCTTGGCTTATCATGTCTAAACTATCTAATGCCTTCTACCTCATACCCAGACTTAATCAGAACCTTGCTTTCTTCCTTTCCAGCTGGCCGATAAACAGATAGAGCCGTCTGCCAGTCTGCAAAGCTCTGACAACAAATACAACTCTCTACAATTCCTCCAAATCTCAGCAAAGACGCGTATTGGTGAGGATAGTGCTTAGAAATACACCTGCTTGTGTTGGGGGTTTGTCTGGGTAAGTCAGCCATCTTTTGAAATTTTATTAAAGGTTTTACTGCTCTTATTGCTTGGTTTCATTTTCCTGCTATAAGACCAAAAGGTTATTGGTTTCAGATGAATCATTTTCAGCTTTATATATATATATATATATATATATGAGAGAGAAAAAAAGACTCCAGCAAATTTTCCCAAACTACTAAATGAGTCATTGGTTGAGGAGTCAGACACAATAATTATAGCAAGCCACTGGCAACACCTCTCCTTCCATAAAACGGGATGGCTCTCGACTGTTATGAGGTTCTGTCCCGCTTTGGTCTCAACTGCTCCCAGATGTTCCCTGTGTCAGATCCCCAAAGTCTTCCATATTGTAAATAAAAGAGGGCTGGCTGGAAAATGAAGCAGTAAATCTCAAACATACTACTGGATTGTCAATAGCGCTTGAGGCCCCCGAGGCGTGTTGTGCCAAGGAAAACATGCACCATTTGATTCCACGCTTGCAATGAGCTATCACAGCCTGCAGAGATGGAGCCACTTGCACTGCTGAAGATTCAGATGCAGTGGAATTTAAGCCAGGAAGGGCTCTATGTGAAGACATAGATTCAGCTTTTTACATATAAATATTATATATTAGGACTGCCACGATCAATTAAAATAGTCAAAATTAATCATTAAATAGTTGTTACTTTATATTATGGAGTCAGAGTGTAGTGAAGTTAAAACTTATGTCATTCAGATAGTTTTTTTTGGACTATTTTGGCATGTATTGATGTTTTTTTAGCATAATTTGGAGTTAAGCTAATATTTCATCTGCATGCTAGCTGTTTTGGCCAACTTAGGCTTTTTCAGTTTTTAGGCTAATTTTGTATTTAATTAATATTTTAGCTTGCTTTTAGCTTCTGCGTTGTCAGCTATCAGCTTCGGTGATTTAAGCTATCAGCACTAGCATTAAGCTAATGCTAGTTATCTAGTTTTTAGTGGGTTTCAAGCCAGTACGAGTATACAGTTACAGTGCTTAATGTTGTGATCATTAAATAAAATGAATTTTAAAATGTTATTACATGAGAAACATTAAGATTCAGTGCTACCCTTTGCATGTTTACAGTAAAAGTGGGGTCATCTGGACCCCGCTGAACTTCTGTTTCCCTAAGTACATTTTTATCTTCACTGGTGTCCATGAATCCTGTCCACCTCTGTCATGAGAAGGGTCACATATCAATGTAAGGGTGGAGTCATCTGGAGTCCATAAGATAGCACGAGGTTAAAGTAAAGAAGGTAAAAAGTAAAAAAAAAAAAAAAAAGGTGTCCTAGTACAGTCTTGGGATATATCGCGATATCGCTCTTCCCAATACACACCCCTAATAAATGCCTCAATTTTATTACATACATAAAAATCTGGCTAAGCTTTGCCCCTTCAAGAAATTATGTTAGCTCATTAAGGGTTAAAATATCCATATTTCTAGAGTACATTCATGAAAGCAATAAATAAAAACTTTAAAAAGTCAGTCCTCGAGGGCCGGCGTCCTAAATGTTTTCTGTCATTGACGCTCCTTACTAGCCAAACACACACGATCCAGATAATCAGGAGTAAATAAGGTAGGAATTCTGGAAAACCAGCTGGAGGCCGGACCTCGAGGACACCCCTGCCTCAAAAGAACACTGTGAATTCAAAGTTATTTGCTCCGGTCTAAAAATGTGAAAAATACATTTTTTCTCTCCATCAGTCATGCGGTTTTAGTCAGAAAAACCACATGTGAGCTAAAAGTGAATCATCGAAAAACACTGGATTTTTATTCCCAGAAACCAGCGTTTTTCATTTCTCCTTTTTGGTGCTTATACGCGAGTTCCTTTATCTGGAAGCAAACGCATCACACACAGCCTTGAACTCCTTTGACCATAATAGAAAAGACAATAATCAAGGAGTGTTCCTGGAAATGGCTGATATCTAATCTACATTGCCCCTCTGCAGGGGAACTTTCTGTAAACAGACCGAAGACGGAGATGAAGAAATCTGGAAAACAGTCAAAAAAGCAAAAGCTCAATTGCTTTATTGTTGTACAGTTAGCTGATGCAAACCCAGGCAATAATACCAGAGCTCAGTGAACACAACAATGCTCTACCTAAATTATAGATGAATGAAAATAGTGCGATAACTCACTGTTTTTGGCATTTCCTTTCAATTAAAGTGGAATGAAAACCTAAAAATACATTTTAAATGAAGTCAATGATGGACCAGCAACAGGTCAAGGATGCCCTCCTGATCATCACATCCCAAACATTTGTTTCCACTCGAGTAGTGCTGCCACAAACGATTATTTTAGTAGTCGACTAATCACTGATTATTTTTTCTGATTAGTCGACTAATCGGGTCATGCTTAAACTGGATGTAAAGCACACATCTTAACCATCATTAGCATTAAACTGATTAAAAACTAAATATATAACATTACCTACGATAGTGCTTGAGTGAATGCTGTAAACTTGCCAGCTGAAGATGCTAGAGCTGATAGCTGAAAACACTGAAGTTGATAGTCAGTTAAATATTAGTTAAATGCCAAATAAGCCTAAAAAACTGAAAAAAGCCTAAATTAGCAAAAAGACCTAGCATGTATCTGAAATATTAACTAAACTTCAAAATCGCCTAAAAAAATGGAAAAAAAAAAAAAAAAAAAATTAGCCAAGACAACTAGCATTTACCTGAAATATTAGCTAAACGTCTAACCTAAAAAACTGAAAAAAATACAAAATTAGCCAAGCTAGCATGTAGCTGAAATATTAACTAAATTTCAAATTAGCCTACAAAACTGAGAAAATCTCAAGTTAGCCAAAATACCTAGCATGTACCTGAAATATTAGCTAAACTCCAAATTATCCTAAAAAAACTGAAAGAATTAGCCAAAACAGCTAGCATGAAGCTGAAATATTAACTAAACTTCAAATTAGCCTAAAAAACTGAGAAAATCCCAAATTAGCCAAAAAAGCTAGCATGCACCTGAAAAAATAGCTAAACTCCAAATTAGCCTAAAAAAACTGAAAGAAATATTTTTTTAAAAAAATTAGCCAAAACAGCTAGCCTTTAGCTGAAATATTAACTAAACTCCAAATTAACCTAAAAAACTGAAAAAATCCAAAATTAGCCAAAATAGCTAGCATGTAGCTGAAAAATTAGCTAAACTCCAAATTAGCCTAAAAAACTGAAAAAAATCCAAAATTAGCCAAAATAGCTAGAATGTAGCTGAAAAATTAGCTAAACTCCAAATTAGTCTAAAAAAATTGAAAAAAATCCCAAATTAGCCAACAAAGTTAGCATGTAACTGAAATATTAGCTAAACTCCAAATTAACCTTAATAAATGACAAAACGGTCCAAAAAGCTAGCAGAATGACAGTATAACTTTCAACTTCACTCTGACTCCGTATAATATAAAGTAACGACTAATCGACTATTAAATTAGTCGTTGACTATTTTAATAGTCGATTAGTCGACTAATTGTGGCAGCCCTGCACTCGAGATATATTAATAATAGGAGACTCTAAAACAGTGATCCATTAAGTTCTTTTTAATCTTTTATAAGGTGAATTCTACATTTAAATTTACTATTTTATGAACATTTTATAACTTTTCATTTCTTGCCATAGAACAAATACATCTAAATTGGTCTTTACGCTGTTCGTTCCCAGTTAGCAAGTCGTAGATGCTACGTCTCGTCTATTAGCGCCTCTTCATGGTGAATATGGAAATGTAATTTAGCCAATCACAACCAAGACATATACACAGTCTTTAGAAAATGCTAAAATTACTTTAATTTTAAGAAAAGAGGCCATATTTATTTTGCCCACAGACAAACCGGATCCACCCGTAATTCTAGAAAATATGGAAACTAAACAAACCAAATCACATCTGCCTGCTCGGCACAGCGGCTTACTAAAAGTATTTCCAGTTAATCTACCATTTCTGTTTGTCACTTATCATTATAAGCCTATAAAATACAGTCAGTACAGTAACAACAACGAGGCCTCAGTGGAACGATCAGGACTAAACTGGAATGTAATGATCTTGTTTTATTTGTTATGAATTTTAATTTTAGCAGTCATTCCTAATTTAGCTCAGTTAGATGTTTCTTCTCTGGAGTGATTTGCTTCAATTGAACTCAAATTTATGAGATTTTACAACCTTTTTTTGACAACTTAACATAAAAAATGAATTTCCTTAAAATATAAAAAATAAAAAACCTATATATACGCAGTAAAATAAGTTATTTGATCACATATTTAAAAAAAAACAAACTGTTTTTTCCCGACTGGTCAGTACCAATATAGGTATATGTAGGTGGCTTTAATACACCTTCCTATATTTAGCCTGTAGGTATTATGTAATAAACCTATAATGCACAAAAAAAAGCTCCACTCTGAGATTTCTCTGTTAAGCTGAAGAGTGGATTATGGTTCGTTTCAGCTTTACAGCACTTTTCATGAGCAAATAATAGAAAATATGGAGCCAATTCTTTAGGCTCTTGCTTTAAGCCCGGCTAAAAGGAAAAACAATTAATGAACTATTAATGAGCTTAACTGATCATCTTTAAAAGGCAAACGTAATGGGACTTTTGTTGCAGGCCCGAGGAACGTCTATGGAGGACAGTCATGCAAAGAGGATGATTCATAATTAATATTTAATAACTTGAAAGTGTAGTGGAAGTGGTGCGTGTCTTCTTTAGTCACTTGAAGGGTCGCAGAAGTTAAAACATGTGAGAATTTGTGTGATTTGAATTGAAAAATAAACTCCAAAGGAATGACTAAATTTCTGTTAAAAGGCATCGCTTGTGGTCATTTATTATAAAAAAGGAGGAAAGTTTTGATCGTTTTAAACTAAAAAAAAGATTTTGAGATCAGAGTTCCTCTGAGATGTCAAAAAAATCCTGTATTTAGTTTGTTCAGCATCTCATCAGTGGGTAAGAGCTTTTGCCATTAAAAGCTTGTTATCTGCAGCTGATAACGACTCGGAGGTTGCTGTCGAGACCTGTCTAAGCCGGCTGATGGCTGCAAATTGACAAGGGGCCAGCTAAACCCCTCGATAGAGCTGTGCCCTGGTTAATTAGAGCCACAGAAGATGGAAAAATATATCTGGAGTTCAACACTCACTTTAATCCCTCACTCCAGGGATCAGTTGGTCAGCACTCGATCACGCAGAATGCAGCGAGACGGACTCGGTGAGGCAGACGGGGCATCTGCCCGCTTTTATTGTAGAAGCATTATTGATCTTTTCTTCACTTTTACGCCAATAATTAACAGTAATCGACCTGAAGACCAAACTTCTCTGTTGTTTAGTAAAGTTGCCTTTTAAGTATTTTGTAAATGTAATCCTACATTTTGAGGGAACTAGGGCTGCCACAAATGATTATTTTAATAGTCGACTAATCACAGATTATTTTTTCCGATTAGTCGACTAATCTGTTCATGGCCAAAGTGGATGTAAAGATGCTGAAGTTGATAACTAGCTAAAATATTAGTTAAATGCCAAATTAGCCAAAAAATAAAAAGAGCCAAAGTTAGCCTAAATAGCTAGCATGCTGCTGAAATATTAGCTAAATTCCACATTAGCCTTAAAAAAAAGGAAAAATCCTATATTAGCCAAAACAGCAAGCATATAGCTGAAATATAAGCTAAACTCAAAAATTGCCTAAAAACACATAAAAAACCTTAAGTTAAACAAAATAGCTAGCATGCTGCTGAAATATTAGCTAAACTCCAAATTAGCCTTAAAAAAATGGAAAAATACTGTATTAGCCAAAACAGCTAGCATTTAGCTGAAATATAAGTTAAACTCAAAAGTTGCCTAAAAAACGTAAAAAAGCTAAAGTTAGCCGAAACAGCTAGCATGCTGCTGAAATATTAGCTAAACTCCAAAATAGCCTAAAAAACCTTAATAAATGCCAAAATATTCCAAAAAGCTAGCTGAATGCTATTATAACTTTCAACTTTACTACAATCTGACTTCATACAATATAAAGTAACGACTAATCAACTATTAAATTAGTTGTCGATTATTTTAATAGTCGATTAGTCATTGATTAGTCGACTAATCGTGGCAGACCTAGAGGGAACCCCATTTATCTCTGGAGAAATCAAGATATTCTTGATGTTTTTCATTCCATTTTGCAACCAAAACATGACAGAAAAAGGAGAAAAGCAAGACCATTTTAAAGACAACATTTTTTCTTTAATTGAAGACAACAGGAAGCAAGAGAAAATGCTACCTATCTATCTATCTATCTATCTATCTATCTATCTATCTATCTATCTATATATATATATATATTTAAAGGGAGCTCATGTAAGTTGGGACACATTTAGGTCCTGACATTTATCTTTATTAAAGTATTTATTAAAGTAAGTTTTTCATACAGATTTACAGCCATAACATGTCAGCCAATAGGAAGGAAAGTTAAATAATTTAAGAAAGAGACACAAAAAAAGACCACAGGAAGCAAAAGAAAATGTTTAAATATGATGATTAACGTCAAAGTTTTACTGTTGGATTTAAGTAACAATCTTAAAGTTGAAATCTATGGAGAGAAAATAGACTCACCCCAATTTGTGTGTGGAGAATTCTTCAGTTTGGATTTCTTGTGAGTAGCCTTGGATTTGTGCACTTAAATTTGGATTTGTGTGTGTAAAATTCATGATTTTTGCTTTACTTTGGATTTGTATGCTTAACTTTTGACTGGTGCGTGCGTAAATCTTTTAGGTGAGTCAATTTTCTCTCCACAGAGATCAAAATTCTAACAAAACAGAAAACAAAAAAAATTGACAACTATTTCTTTTGTTTGACATATTAGCTTTTTACTGTATTTCACAAAATGAATCTCAATTTTGGGGGAGCCCCATGTGAATAAGGCTGCATTTAGGTACTTCTCTCTGGTCTTATCAAAGTATTTTTGGAAGTTTTTTTATACAGCTTTACAGCAATAACATGACAGCAAATAGGGTCAAATTTATAGGAACTTAAGAAGAGGTGTAAGTTTGGAAAAAAAAAATTATCAGAAAGCAGAAGAAATAGGATGAATATCAGTAAAAATGGTAAAAAAATTTCACAGTTTGGTCAGGATTTTATGATTTAAAAGACTTCAAGCAATTATTAAGCCTTTTAGAGTAAACTATATAAATAAATTGAATTGAATAAAAATATTTATATAAATCAATATTATATACTATATATTATATCATTATTATTATTATATTATTATAATAAATGAATATAAATAAATATGATAATATATTACCATCGGCACACTAGACATGGAAATATTTATGAAATATGAGTTATTTTCACTAGCTCTTTTCCTACTTAGAAGCAAGGCATCTCAATCTCTGAGGCTCCGCCTTTCGCTCCCTGTGGGTGCCGCCCATTTCATGATATCCTCCTAGCCTCGGCAATGTGTCCGTTTTACCCACGAAAACAAACGACATCTGAACTTTTGCTAAAATGGATGTGGTCAAAAATAATTAAAGTCAATCACCGCTAGCTCAGCGGAGAGGATGGAGGCGTTTGTGTTAGCCTGGGGGCGGAGCTAGCAGCGCAGACTCTCCTTGGAAGGGGCTGTTCCTCACTTTGTGATGTCACATTGTGAGGACCCGCTTGTTTTTGTGGATTGGGAGGGCCCGTGAGTATTATTTTAGAGGAACGCTCAGAGATGAGTAAAATCTGCTTTGGGGTTGTTTTTCATGAAGAATTAAAATTAAAATACAGTTAAAAGCTTTTGAAGATCAAGTAAAATAAAAAAGAAAAATAAAAAAGTTACATTTCTGAGAACAAATTCAAAGGTTAAAAATGTAAAAATTAGAAATTAAATGCAGTCTTTAGACACGATAATGCAAGAAAAAGGAAAATGTCTCTACAATGTAAAAAAAGAAGTGGTCAGTAAAATATTCTGACTTTTTTTTCCACCTTTTTGAAGTTTCTAAAAATAAAATAAAATCAAATAAAATTCTCAGAAAAATAAATAATTAATTCTGAATTTAGCTTTAATTTAGATCTTTCTGTGTGTGAGATTTAGGAATAAAAAAAAGTAGGAAGACTATTTCATTACGGCTCTTCTCATTTAGGATCAAACAAACAAGCTTGTGCACAAAAGAACAACACTAATCACTCGACAGGTTATTGTCACAGATTATTAGGAAGCTACAAGTCCTCTTTGTTATCCAGCAAAAAGGTGAAGGCTTAAGAAGTGCATTTCTCCATGGGTTTCTGCTTTGTCATTTGTCTCCATTCTGATCCTCAACGATAAACTCCCCACCAGGAGGTCAATAACTCCCACTGCCTTCTGTTTCTGCCATCTCGCCTGTTCAGAATTACTCCTCAGATCTATACGGAGCGTGACCTTGAGAAATGTTTTCAATTACTTGCTGCTGGTGTCAACCTCTGTGCTGAGCTTATTGAAATTGAGCACCACTGACTTCAAACAGGCCAAACAGCTCCACCGCCCTGCCCTGATACTATGAAAATGAAAAGAAATAAAAAGCTACTCTACAAATGCTTCGCAGTGCCGCGCGAGATGTAATTTCAGAGCTATTACATTTTATTCTGTGAAAGTTGGCGCGAGGCGGTTGGAGGCTAGGAACAGTAAATAAAGCCCCCCCGCAGGAGTGCAGCTCTTCGGTTGTCACATTTCAGTCGGCGGTCAGGTGACCTGGTTCAGAAATCCCACCTTAGAGTCCATTATTTGAAACTATAAAGAGCACCTCTGTGAAAGCTTGATGCTCCACATGCCAACAAAATCCCGCTTTACCTCCTGGAGACGACGAGTTTGAGATCGAATCGTTTTTTTGATACGTGGCTTTTCTCAGCAGGAGATTCTCCTCTCCTTAACATAGGAGAAAGGAAATGAAGCCAAATATATGCATTAGTCTTTTAAAAAGGAAAACACGAAAGAAAGAAGAAAATCTAAAAAAAAAAAAAATGAAGAGAAACTGAATTAAAAAATAAGAATTTAAAAATATTTAATAAAAAAGATAGAAAAATTAGATACAAAAAAATATAAATTATAACCAATAAAAAACAAATACATTTTATTTTCGAATGAAGAAAGAATCCTATTTATTCTGGGTCAGTGCTGCCAGAAACAATTGTTTTAATACTGGATGTAAAACACACATCTCAACCATCGTTAGCTTTAAACTAACAAAAACTACATATATAGCATTACCAGCGCTAATGCTAGTGTGTATGTTGTAAGCTGAATTTGGTTGCTGAAGATGCTAGCGCTGATAGCTGAAGATTTTGAAATTGTTAGTTAAAAACACTAAAGATTGTTTCTGAAAATGCTGAAGCTAATAGCTAAAAATATTAAAGCTAATAGCTAAAACCGCTAAAGGTGACACCCAGCTAAAATATTAGTTAAAGGGGCTCTAGCAAGATTTTCTTAAGTCTTTCAGAGTGAACTACATCCATATATATGATTATATGTTACATTTGGACCACTTAAAAACAAATTATTTGTTATATTTTATTAATTTTCCCTACCCGGAACTTAGTAAAACGGCTCGATTCCTGAAGCTCCGCCTGCCGCTGCTGTCCACTTCATGACGTCATCACAGACAAAATCAATGTCTCTGTATTTATTTATCCCACGAAAATAATCCAAACTCCTTCAAAGATGGATGCACATATGATATATATGCCTTCAGTAGGTCTGGCCATGGCTAAACTCCTTCACAACACAAACACACGCGGCTTCCGCACCGCACGGCTGTGCGGGACCGGGTGTTAAGGTAGCCTCTTAAGGTGGCGCTGCGGGAAAAGTAATTATTGAAGACAGGACACAACTGGAAGATATATGGTATTCTGCATCTAAAATGAAAGGTTTTTTTCGTCGATTATCACAGGTAAGGGGATAAGTTGAGTGTTGTGTAAGCCGGGGGGCGGAGCTTGCAGCACAGACTCTTCCTGGCGGGAGCTGTTACGTCAAAACGTTTCACCCGCCCGTTTTCGTGGGTATGGGAGGGGCTGCTGCAGACTGTGCAGGTTTTTAGAGGATTACTCTCAAATGCATGAACGGATCAAAATACCGTTTTCTTCTTTATAATGAGGAATGAACAGTAAAATGTATTTTAAAACCTCATCAAGTAGAATTTTCATGGTAGGGCCCCTTTAAATTCCAAATTAGCCAAAAAACTAAAAAGAGACTAAGTTAGCCAAAACAGCTAGCATGTAGCTATAATAATAGTAGCTAATAGCCTAAAAAACCTTGATGAACGCCAAAATAATCCAAAAAGCTAGCAGAATACCATTATAACTTTCCACTTTACTACACTCTGACTCCATAAAATAGAAAATAACAACTAATCGAATATTAAATTAGTCGTCGACTATTTTAGTTGTCGATTACTCGACTAATCGTGGCAACTCTACTGATGCTAATTCATGAGCGAGAATCTAACACTATCCAGTCACTTTCTTAGGTACCCCTTGCTAGTACCAGGTTTGACCCCATTTTGCCTTAAGAACTGCCTATTAGGGGTGTCCAAAGTCAGCCCTTGAGGGCCGGTGTCCTACATCTTTTTCAACCAACCTGCCAGTAAACCTCCTTATTGGCTAAGCACACCCGATTCAGGTGATCAGCAGCAGATAAGGCAGGGTTTCTTGAAAACCACAAGGATGTCGGCCCTCGAGGACTGACTTTGGACACCCCTGGCCTAAATCCTTGGTGCAGTTTCAACAAAGTACTGGAAACTTTTCTCAGAGAGTTTGGTCCATATTGAGGTGATTGAATCAATCAGTTGCTGCTGATTTGTCAGCCGAATATCCATGATGCCAATCACCCGTTTCACCACATAACAAAAGGGGATCTAAGGGGTTGAGATCTGGTGACTGTAGAGAACATTTCAGTCTCCATGTGCAAGAAACCTGTTTAAAATGATTCCATGGTGCCTTATCTTTCTGGAAGTAGCATCAGAAGATGGTACACTGTGGCCACAAAGGGATAGACATGGACAGGAATCAAAAATCAGATAGGATATAGCATTGGAACCATGCTCAAGAAACCCAAAGAGTGCCAAGAAAATTTCTCCCACACCATGACATCACCACCACCGTCCTGACAACGTTTTTACAATCTTCAATTGTCCAGTTCTAGTTTTATTAGAGTTACTATTGTTTTTTCCATCAGCTGGAACCAGTCTGGTTATTTTCCTCTGATCTACGACATCAGTAAACATTCATACCCACAGAACTGGATATTTTCTCTTTTTCTAACCATTCTCTATTAACCCTAGAGATGGTTCTGGGTGAAAATCCCAGTAGATCAGCAGTTTCTGAAATCCTCAGACCAAACTGTCTGGCACCAAAAACAATGACCATAGATGTGTCCGAATTCTCCCCCCTATAATCCCTATATAAAGCACTATATAGTCCGTTCGCTATTTTCTAGTGCTGTCCAAAACTATTAATTCTAAAATCAAGCGCACTCAGAAGTCTACTAGCGTGCATCGATGCTCAATAGATTAGTGAATATAGACCATAATGCATTGCGGATTTTGAACAAAAAACATATTTAAATGTTATATTTGAATAAAAAAAAATCAACATTTTCACCATCAGAAGACAGTGAAGTCTTCAATAAATGCAGTGATATCTTTGTATTCATTTCATTTTCACTTTGTGAAATCGATGATGTCATAGCTGCTGTTTAGAAAGAACAAGTGATTGGTTGATTAGAAATGTTAACGAGCAGTAGGACAGGTGTGTCTAATAAAGTGGCGTACAAGCTCCAAGTGTGCAGAGGATCTCCAGGGTTGCAATCAGAATGCACCACCACAGAGTCCCCTGTGCCATCAGCCCACCAACGGGGCTGGGTAAACTGATAAAAGCCCGGACCAAACATTTGGCGCTCATATTTACCCTCCAGCACGCGGCTCCTTCAGAAAATGTCTAGAATGTTTGAAGGGCTCCAGTGCAAGTGTGAAAAACAGCTCTGTGAGGCTCGTGCAGACAGCGAGGCACTCCAGAAGGTTTTTAAACTACTTTGTTGTATTTTTGGCTTCATGAGAAGAACGAGCAGTAAAAAAATATATATTTCCTCAGATGCCACAACACAAGTTTGCAAGCAATTCCTGAGAGCTGATGATGAGAAGGAACACAGCTGGGTATTTCAACGCCTTTTAGCCTTGAAGTCGTCTGTGTTTTTGGTAAAAACTGATATCTTAATGTGAACTTTCTAGAGATTTAAATTCAGTTATGATCTTTTTATGTACTTGCATCTTCATTTTTTAGTGTTTAATGTTAAAAAAAGGAAAATTCTTCTATGTACTTAGCATAAAACTACATTTTTGCCTTGATATCTAGAAATGTAGCTTTTTCTTCCAAACTAATGGCTGTATCTTTTCTTAGCAGTGTCTATAAGACAGGTAGAACAAGTGAGAGCTGCTGCACTGACAGCTGTAGCAAAAGCATCTGCAGAAACAAGCAGGATGACTAATGTGTTCTTCTCTTAGACTTGAAGGACTCAGACGGTAGCTAGCTGAGGGGCTTAGTTAAAAAAAAAAATAAAAGAGACAATACAGCAATAATCAAGGAGTGCATAAAAGCTGAGAGCGGGAAACAAAAGCGAGAGCTCGGAATGAGTGAACAGACGAACTAACAAAGCACAGGGGAAATGATAAGACTTTTTCTAAACACACTGAAGGGATAACAAACGGCAACACCCATGAGGAAACACAAAGGAACAAAAGCTTTAAATTACACATTGGGAAAGTAATTATATAAGGAAAACGCTTCATGAAAGCAAGAAAAAAGAAAACTTAAGGAAAGGAACGCAACACAAGTTAAATAGAAATGTAATTATGTTTTTTTTGTTTGTTTTTTTGGGGGGGGTACTGACAAAATGAAGGGGTTTCAACCGTCATAATGTATACTACAATATTTTTCATTGTTTTTATTCATTACACAAATATGAGTAAATATATATATATTCTTTAAGACAGTTGGAGGAAGAACCAAATACAAAACACAGTATATCAATCATTTATTCAACCATGGATAAACTATGGGGTCAAATTTGGCTGCTGCCTTATTTAATTATTTATACTTTTGTTTCTATTTTTATGTAATATTCTTTTTGTTCTTACTTTCGCTTTTTTCCACTTAGTATTTTTTTATTCTTATTTTGATTTTTACTTATTTGTAATGTATTTTTTAATAGGTTAAACTATATTTTTAGTATCTAATTGGCTTTTTTTATTAGAATTTTTAAATTCTTATTTTCTACTTCTGTTTCTCTTGATTTTTCTTTATTTTTATTTTTACTTTGGTTTGATGTATTTTATCTTTTTTAATGGTTATAATTTTTTTTATTTTAGTTAATTACTTTTAAAAAATGAACAAAAAATTAAATAGATTCTTTGAATTCTTATTTTGGTACTGTTTAATGTTTATGTTTTCCATTTCTTATTTGATTATTAATTTTGTTTTTATGTATTTATTTTTTAGAATTTTGACAGCCATGTTTATTATTTTTATTTTTAACTCATTTATTTAAATTAATTTATTAGTTGTTTGTTTTTTTTTAAGAGTATTTTAATCATTTTTGTTAGTTCTAGTGTTTTTTTTTTTTTTCAAATGCATTTCATTATTTATTCATTTATTGTTTTACTTATTTTATCCCCCCCACAGTTTTATTCTTATTTAGATTTTTTTGTTTTAATGTTTTATTTTTTTGGTTGCTGTTATGCTCTGGTACCCCAAATGAACAAACAGGGGGAAAAATGCTCAAATTAGCTTTAAATTCCCAGAGGAAGACTGTTCTTTGGTTTTAAGGGTTAAAAACTTAACATAAAAATCTATAAAAAAAAATTGAAGAGAATCAAATGTTTGTATTAAATAAATAAAACAGAGCAGGAGCCAAAACGAGTGGACTGTGAAGAATCACAAGAGACGACTCGAAACCGCATCACTGCCACTATGGAAACGGCTGCAGCAGCTGCTCATTGAAGACGATGTGATCCATGCAGGTCAGAATCAAATCACTACCTCACCGTCTGAGGAAGAAAATAACTTCAAAAACAGGAGGAAACAGAACTAAAGACCCCGAATGTTCCACTTTGGTGCTCACCTTTCTTTTTTCATTGTCTCTTTATCAGATAAGAGAGGCAGTGTTGTTATGGTTTGTTTGACTTTGCCTTTCCAGCTTTTCACCCACTTCCTAACAAAGTGAAACACCTGATTCAACGTTCACAATGCGCCCGATTCTTTCAGAAAACCTCCAGATGCAGCCACAAATCCAGCTGTTCCAACATGAACTTGGAGTGAACTTTGCTGTTCTCAGAGTATTTCTACAAGCCCCTCTGTTTACTTAGCAGAGGTGTGCTGCCGTCCCAGTGTCCCTAAGCTATTATACTCCTGGCTGGCGCAGCATCCCGTTGTCATGGGTGACGACTCCGCTCTTATGTACTGTGTAAGGTGTGAAGTCCGCTCCTGCTGATTTTTGAGCAGCACAAATAAGGTTCAAATCCTCCCGTCTGTTCTCCATGTCTGCCGCTCTCAGAGGAGCCCTCGCCCTCGGCTGTGCGCCATGTCACGCCGCACACTCCCCATCAATCACACTTCAGGGAGCCGAGTGCGGACGGAGGTAGTGATGCGACAGTGGTCGTGATAATGGCCTCCAAAAAGTTGGACCCCGCCAGCCTTCACCTCCTCGCTGTTTCAGAGATGAAGTCGAAGTTTGGGCTCTCCGGAGAGAATCCGGTCTGTGAGAGCACGGAGGAGGTGAGTCATGGAACATTCCAGAGGCCGAGCACTTTTACCTTGACCTACCCCCCACATCTGATACAGCCGCCACCAAAAAAAGATAAAAATTAACCCCTAAAGTGTTAAAAAGGGAAATAACAGGATTCTAGACGCCTTAAAACCCCTTAATATACACTTTTTTCAGACATATGTGAACATTTTCACATTTTTCTATTTTACTTAAACTCTCCAAGTTCAAGATTAGTGATATAGAACCACAACACAGATCTTCTTCTATCAAATATTTGGTAAATTTAGCTCATTCTGTACTGAGACACAATTCAGGTGATTTATTGACACGTTTAACAGCTCATCAGATCACTGTGAAAAACAATATATATATATAAAATTGCTCTAAAATGAACTCTGGAATGTTGTGAGAGAACACTATCATTTATACGATAGCATCAGTGATGTTGAAAGACCCATTCTAATAAAAATGTTATTTTTTTAACATGTTTTTAAGGTATTTTTATGATGATGGAGGACGTAAATTAAGAGTATTGAGCTCAAAATTGCATTTCTGAGTATTTTTTATTTAAATGTTTGTAAATCAGGAGCAGACAACAAAAAAGTCATTGGAAAAAGTCTGTAGAAGCTAGAAATAGCGGGTCACAAGCTCCCTGCTTCACTCGAATACAATGCATCCACTTGCAGACAAATAGATCCATGAACGTCTTCGTTTTCTGAACTGGAATCTGGGTCAGAACTCCTATATTGCATATTTGTTGCGCCGCTAATGTTAGCTTGGTGTTTGTAGGTGGCTGTCAGCTAGAGGGAAGAGTGTGTAAACAAAGGGATGATGGGAAATAAGTGCAGGCTTACTCCCTGCCAACTACAAAGTGAATTTCTTATGAACTCGTGTCGCTCTGAATAAACTGTCCTCGACCCGCTACCTGTGGTTAATAAAATATGCTAACGATTAAATACATGATAGATTAGTTATTTAAGTTTTGTTATTTCTGCTTAACAAGTCAAACATCTACGCAAAAAAACGTTTAATGTCAGGAATTCTATAGAAATGTTCTTTAAAATTAGTGTTTTTAATTTATAGTCAAATAAATGACTCCAAATGTTTTTGGTTTTTTTTTATTTTGGTAAATTACACTAAAGTGGTTAAAGTTTTGAACAAATGTAGCTTAAAATGTTTGAAAATGATTTAGAGTTGTGTGTTTTGTGCCTCAGATTTTAGAGAATGACAATAAAAAGCTCAGTTTATCCTGTTTTGTGTTGTTTTTTTATAAATAGATTCTACTAAAATGTGTATATCTAAGAGTAAAAGGGAAAAAAAGATGATACTAATGATAACAAACACCTTTGTCTTGAATGTCTAATTTAAGCAAAGCTGCAGCAGGAGGACATTTTTGACAGGGTGGATTTTATTTTGAAAGGAACTAGAGTAAAAGAAGTTATAACTGTTTTATACACATATAAATTTTACTTTAGATTTTACATTTGTGAAAAATGTATCAATATTCCAATCATTTTTAAGTCACAATTTATAAAAAAATTTGAGATAAATTGTCTGGTACTGTCTTGGGATATACTGTATATTGTATCGTGATACGTATCGTATCGCCAGACTCTTGCCGATACACACCCCTACTACTAAATATATGGTTAAATTGAGAAAATATGATAATCAGCCGAAGATTAGATCATTAAAGTTGGCAAAATATTAGTTTTGGATACACTGCAAAAAATTCTAAAAAAAAAAAAATACATATTTTAATGGAGATTTTGATCAAACGTTTTGAAAGTCTCACCACAGTCTTGGGATACATCAGGATACGTATTGTATCATGACACGTGTATCACGATACGTATTGTATCGGTAGACTCTTGCCGATACATATCCATGCTAGATGGCAAAATCTCAATTAAAAGGCCATTAGGAACACTTTCAAAATTGATCGAAAGATGATTGGAGTGGGTCTTCGAGCCACAAAAATCCTCACTTCTTTCCATTTTTGCTTCCTAATTCTCCTAATTTTAGTCGCTATTATCATTTAGCTCAGAAAAAAAAGATGCTCCGACTTTAAAGTGCACATTTGCTCCCCCGTAGCAAGAAATTAAATTATAGAGGAAAGAGTTAAGAGGTTTGGAATCAGATAGAAATAACCCCCCCCCCACTGACACAAAAATATTCACTCCAGACCTCTGAACCTTTAACATTTTCAAGTAGTCTGGTTTTATTCCGCCGGACATTAATGACACATAATTAAAATATTTCCCAAAAATGACTCATTTGTGCCTCCCTGTTAAAGTTCTTAACTATTACGACTCTGCCGGCTGCAGCTTTAGAGCGAAATGATGTGGGGGGGAACATTTCAGAGCAGCTCTGACTCAAACACAATGTCAACCTGAACAATTAAATTAAGATAAAATCCATGCTTTCCTTTTGTCCATTTCAGTAAACAAAGATCCAAATCAGTGTCTATTCCAGGCCTAATCCCACTTTATTTCAACCCAGCTGTACCTTCCAGAGATGATGTGATAATCTAAATGTCAAGGCTGGCGTCTCATCATGGAAAAGAAAGTGGAGCTTAACAACAGCAGCGCTTTCTGCAACGGCAAACACACACAGACGTTAGATTAACTTTCTTTTTCTGTTTGTTTTTTTTTTTTTAATAGTATCAAATATTTGTTCCCATGTGTGTACAGTAAAGTCACGCAGAGGTCAGGAAGAGAAGGGGGAGCAGGTGAAGCATGACGTGGGATTTTCATAAGCACCAACCACAATGATTACACTTTACGTAAACAAAAAGTAATCTCACCAGAAATTGTGAAAAACACAAACGTTTCAAAACACAATCCCCTCGGATAAAGGAAATACTGCATTCTCATTGTAAGGATTTTTTTTAAACTTTTGAACAGGTTGACAACATTCTACCCTGAACTTTCTTAAAAATCCATTAAATGACCTACACTGACATTTGCAGACGAAGCAATTATTAGGTAATATTTATTAGATGTTCAGCTTTTCTTTCAATTTACAGATTTACAGTTTTTTACCAAAAAAATGCAACAAAATGAAGGATCCTAAACCAGGGGTCTGCAGGATCCACATGTGTCTCTTTCATCTCTCTATTGTGGCTCATTGGCCAAACATAAAATAAGTCATGGAGACTGCTGACTCAGCCATGTCGACCGTCTGAGTCAGCAGTTCCCTGTTAATGGCTGCTTAACCAAAACTACCTAAAGAAAACAAATAAACAAAGCCAGCAAACTAAGACTACCAAGGTCCAACCCCAAACTAAAATACCAAAACCCAGCAGTGCAAGACTTCTGAGGACAAAGAGGGGAAAAGAACAAAAAAGAAAAATAAAACAGGAATTATTTAAATTAAGTAATTAGTATTCATTTCATTTAGATTTGTTAAATTTATAAATTGATCGCAGAGGTGCACATAGATGATAAACGATGTTGGTTTTTACATCCCCGTTGATCTGAACTTTGCCTTGTTCGCTCAACTCTACCTCCAGAATGAACAGATTTTGTATGAAAAGCAAATCTTTGGTTAAAAGTTTGATCTTTTATGGACTAAAAAAACATATTTTTATGCTCCACAGCATTGGTGACTAGTTGCTCAGAGCTGCACTGAGATGATCCTGTTTGCCACAGAGCATCTTTTATTTTTAAAAAAGTTATTTGAGCTTGTGACAAACTCAAAAAAAAAAAAAAAAACATTTTGAGAGATTCTAGGTTCTTTTTATATTTTTGCTTTCGTTCGTGCCAAAAAAAGAGACATAATTTATATTCATTAGAGTGCTGCTACAAACTATTATTTTAATAGTTGACTAATCACAAATTGTTTTTATTTTTACGATTAGTCGACTAATCGGGTCAAGCGCAAAGTGGATGTAAAGCACACATTTTAACCATCATTAGCTTTAAACTAAATGACAAGTAGATATATTAACGCTAGCGTTATCTGCGATAATGCTAAAGCCGAATTTTGCAGCTGAAGACGCAAGTGACGATAGTTAAAACTGCTCAAGTTGATAGCCAGTTAAAATATTGGTTAAATGCCAAATGAGCCTAAAAAATCTTTTGACAAAGCCTAAATTAGCCAAAACAGCTAGCATGTAGCAGAAATATTAGCTAAACTCCAAATTAGCCTAAAAAACCTTAATAAATGCTAAGAATGTCCAAAAAGCTAGTATACTGCCATTATAATTTTCAACTTTACTAAATTCTGACTATATAATATAAAGTAACGATTAATCGACAATTAAATTAGTCGCCAATTATTTTAATAGTCGATTAGTAGTCGATTAGTCGTCTAATTGTTGCAGCCCTAATTCATTTTTCAAAAAAATTAGGTCATAAATGCAAATCCAGATTTCTTAAAGACTAAATTAATTATAAAAAAGTGAAGTATTGTCTTGTACTGTCTTGGGATATATATTCCATCATGACACGTGTATTGTGATACGTATCGTATCGCCAAACTCTTGCTGGTACACAACCCTACTACTAAATATATGGTTAAATGGAGAAAATATGATTTTCAACCGAAGAGTAGGTTACCAAATTTGGTAAAATGTTAGTTTTTAATACACTGCAAAAAAAATATGAACATCATGAGACGATAAAAATATAAATTTGATTCAAACATAAAAACAAAACCTTCTGAAAGTCTGACCTCCTGACTAAAACGCCTTTTTACTTTTGCAAACTCATTATAGCAGATCACTATGCAAGATTTTATCTTTGGTCAGCCAAATTGATAAAATTGTACACAAAAATTGCAACAAATGCTAATTAAACTCAAACAAGTTAAAGGTTTGATGGTTGCCATGGGATATTTGTCTTTGTGGAGGCTGTCAGTAGTTATTTTCATCAATGTTTATTTGTTCAAAATATTCAAACTGAAGATGGAATTTAAATAGTCAGCAGTGGAAACCATCACCCTTTTCATACTGTACCAACAGTCATCCAAAGATCCTCTATAGAGAAACCTCTGCTCTGTTTTTCAAAAGGCTCGGTTTAACAAGTGATGGCAAGCTCTAATTAAAGGCAGAACTGTCAGCCCGTTCTCTGCATGGAATTGTTCCGGCATCCTCCATAATCTTTGAAAAATGAACGCCTCAGAATAGACGTGTTGATTAGCAGATGTGAGAAAACATCTATTCGTCGCTGGAGTTGCGTCTGTTTGGCTTTCCCGCTCCCGTCTGCCGGTCGTGTGCATCTGCATGGGAGGAATGCTTCTCCTTCATCCTTCTATTTGAATTCGATTACAGTTCTGTTTTAATAGATAAAGTAAAATTCTTCTGTATATTTTACATTGTCATAAAATATATGCAGCTTTTTTGGAACTAAATGAAAGTGTCTTTGTTTTAGAACTTCAATACATCCCAGCCAGCAAGGGTAAGTGTGCCCCATTTGTTTTATAAGTGGGTAGAAAATGTGGGTCCTGATTGGGGTTTGTCCGCAGTTTCTGTGGTAGCTTCAACTGTGTTTACTCACATCGACTTCAGTGGGAACTCACTAGCCAGCCGCCTCACAGCGTAACGTGCTAGTGAGCTCCACTGTAGCAAGCTCCATAATAGCAAGCGCCTCTATATCGAGCTGTTAGCTCCGCTGTAGCATGCTAGCTAGCTCTGCTGTCTCGAGCTAGCAAGGTCTGCTGTAGCATGCTAGTGAGCTCCTCTGTATCGAGCTGGTGGTTCCACTGTAGTAGGCTAGCTGGCTTGCTGTATTGAGCTAGTGAGTTCTGCTGTAGCATGCAATTGAGCTCCACTGTAACACGCTAGCTATCTCTGCTGTATCAAGCTAGCAAGTTCTGCTGTAGCATGTTAGCAAGCTCCGCTGTATTGAGCTAGCAAGTTCTGCTGTAGCATGCTAGTGAGCTCCTCTGCATAGTCCTGGTACAATCCATTGTAGCCTGCGTCCAAGCTCTGCTATATCGAGCTAGCGAGTTCTGCTGAAACATGCTAATGAGCTCCTCTGTATCGAGCTGTTAGCTCCACTGTAGCATGCTAGCTAGCTCTGCTTTATCGAGCTAGCAAGTTCTGCTGTAGCATGCAAGTGAGCTCCTCTGTACTGAGCTGGTAATTCCACTGTAGCCTGCTAGCAAGCTCTGCTATATCGAGCAAACGAGTTCTCCTGTAGCATAATAGCGAGTTCCTCTGTAGGAACCAAGCTAGCTCTGCTGTATCGAGCTAGCAAGTTCTCCTGTTGAGCTGGTGCGCTCCACTCTAGCCTGCTAGCAAGGTCTGCAATATCGAACAAGAAAGTTCTGCTGTATCAAGCTAGCAAGGTCTGCTGAAGCATGCTAGTGAGCTCCTCTGTATCGAGCTGGTGGTTCCACTGTGGCAGGCTAGCTTGTTGCTGTATTGAGCTAGTGAGTTCTGCTGTAGCATGCAATTGAGCTCCACTGTAACACGCTAGCTATCTCTGCTGTATCAAGCTAGCAAGTTCTGCTGTAGCATGCTAGTGAGCTCCTCTGCATAGTACTGGTACAATCCACTGTAGCCTGCAAGCAAGCTCTGCTATATCGAGCTAGCGAGTTCTGCTGAAACATGCTAATGAGCTCCTCTGTATCGAGCTGTTAGCTCCACTGTAGCCATGCTAGCTAGCTCTGCTGTATCGAGCTAGCAAGTTCTGCTGTAGCATGCTAATGAGCTCCTCTGTATCGAGCGGTTAGCTTCACTGTAGCCTGCTAGCAAGCACTGCTATATCAAGCAAGCGAGTTCTCCTGTAGCATAATAGCGAGTTCCTCTGTAGGAAGCAAACTAGCACTGCTGTATCGAGCTAGCAAGTTCTGCTGTTGAGCTGGTGCGCTCCACTGTAGACTGCTAGCAAGCTCTGCAATATCGAACAAGCGAGTTCTGCTGTATCAAGCTAGCAAGTTCTGCTGTAGCATGCTGGCTAGCTCGCTGTATCGAGCTACTGAGTTCTGCTGTAGCATGCTAGTGAGCCTTTTCTGTATAATGCTGGTGAGCTCCACTGCAGCAAGTTAGCTAGTTCAGTTGCATCGAGCTAACCAGTTCTCCTGTAGCATGCTAGCGAGCTCCTCTGTAGTAGATTAGCTAACTCAGCTGTATCGGGCGGCTGGATAGCGTAGTGAGTCTATACCCACTGAGTCACAACAGAAACTGGACAAACCCAATCAGAACCTGCATTTTGTCCTCACTTTTATACAATATGAGGCCCACTTGGGCTTGTCATCTGAGAGTCAATAAAATGTATAGGGAGGAAGCTGAAGTTGTCAGAAATTCTCATTATTTTTCCAAAGATTCGTGTTTATTTGTACACTTCAACAAATCTAAATAAGCCCTCCTTTCAAATCTGAACAAATGCCTCGAGATGAAGAAACGCATGAGAATCTGGGGGTGCTCTGGAGGTCAGCTGGAATTCCAGTCATGGTCTGGTCAGACAAAACACAGCAGCTGTACTCAGACAAGTTCATTTATCTGGACTTGCAAGTGGCTCCTCACTGAAGCTCTTATTTCTGGGTATCTCAGCCAGACGTACGCCATTTGTTTTCAGCACAACAACTGCTGCGACGCTCGATGATAGACTTACTTCCTGAAAGGAGGCCATCCAGAGATAAGAGCCAAACAAAGCGGCAGAGCAAACAAAACGTCTGTTTTTCCTGATGGAGATACACTCCGGTTTTCCATCCATCTCATACTAAATCAAATGAATTATGAATCAAAGCTATTACTGAGCATTTATAACAACTGGGCTTATCTAAATCCAACTGATCGAACACTGGAAATATCCAAAAGATGAATGTCTTCTGTCCAACCTTTCATTTTAGAGGCAATAACTGCGACTCTCTGTGCTCGAGTAATTCCCTCCAAAAAGAGTTGTCATTTATATTGCTCGGGGTAGACAGCACTTTGAACCGCGGCTACATTTGTTAGCCTCGCTGACAGCATAAATGCACCAAACCTGCATTCCACATAGTAGCTTAAAGTCATGTGTCCACAACTGTCGGAGTGCCCGCTCTTTCATGCTGACATGCACTCTACATTCCCATATTCCTCTGGCACCACATAAAGCTCATCTCCCGTTACATCTCCTGACAGTAATGCAAACGAACCGGGCAGATTTCATTTGCCGGTATTCTTTCCATATCAGCCGCGTGTGCTCATGGGAGTCCTGCGCAAACATACTGTCATGCCGCTGAATTGATGAGGACAATGTCACCGTCTTTTCCACGGAGAGGCGCTTTGCCGAGCTCTAATTTATTGGCCAAGAAAAGCGACAAAGATGCACACAGACGCGGTAGTTTTGCATATTTTTTTTTTTTAGAGTTGCATTAATGACCGAGCTCTGCGGGGGAAAGGCGGGCTTTGTTTGAGGCTTCTGGAAAGAGCCTGCCAGGAATCCCACACTTTCAATGCAGTCTTTGGAAACGGGGGACACATCTGCTTTCCTGCGTTTCGCGCTGGAAACTGGGGCTTTTCTCTCAATTCATTTTTAATAGAAAAGAGGTGTGACTGTTACCCTTGTTAGACTCGCTGGACTGTGTCACCAGCTCACTGAGTTTATCCCCACACTTTTCTTGTGCCCCACCAAAGAGGAAAAAAGAAGGAGCAATTATCGTAAGCTGGTGTGACAGGACGCGTGAGGAGCAGTGTGAGGCCCTGAAACATTAAAGCCTAGAAAGAGAAAAGGGAAAAGAAACAGTTTTAGTCACTCTGTTTTTCTGTCTGGTGGCTTTTTAGATGTTTCTAACTACTGTACAAACACATGAGCCACTACAGGCTCAAGGAACCTGGAGCCAATGAACACATCTGGTGAGAAAAAATAACTGATTTATGAACTTTGTTAGAAACAGTCGTGTTCCAAAAGGAAAGAAATATATTGACTTTATTTAAAGACTTTGACAGTACTAGAAAATTTGAGTTTTTCCACAAAAAAAAGAAGTTGGAACCTAAAAAAACTGTTCTGCTTTAGGTTAATATTGGCGTCAAGATCACCAAAGTTTGATTTTGACAAGCCATTCTAGTTAAAGTTGGTTTTTGCTCGGTCAGAGGTCGGCAACCTTTAACAGTAAAAGAGCCATTTGGGCTTGTTTTCTACTGATCAAAACCTAAAAGGAGCCGCATTGACGTACGTTAGCCTTTAAGAAATTTGAATTTGCATTCATAACCTTCTTTTTGTTTTTTTTAATAAATAATAATGTCTACTTTTGTCATGAACTAAAGCAAAAAAATATAAAATTAACTAGCATCTCTTTATAAGAGAATGTTTTTTACGTTTTTAACTTTAGCTAGCTTGTTGCTAAATTAGTAGCTGAACTTCAAATTAGCATAACATTTCTCTGTAAATTAAATCAGCCAAATATTTTAGCACATTGCTGAAATAAAAGCTAAACTCAAAATTAGCCTAAAACCTCCAGTAGATAACAAATTAGCTAAAAATGTTAGCATATTGCTAAAATATTAGCTAGACTCCAGATTAGCACGGAAAACTAATTAGAGGCTAAATTTGCCAAAAAGAAAAAAGCTAGCTTGTTGCTTAATTACTAGCTGAACTTCAAAATAGCCTAAAATTCCACAGTAAACTGGCTCAGTCAAAAACGTTAGCATGTTGCTAAAATAGAAGCTAAATTCTAAATTATCTAAAAAAATTTCAGTAGATAACAAATTAGCTGAAAATCATCAGCATTTTACTAAAAAAGAAGCTAAAACTCAAAATTAGCCTAAAACCCCAATAGGTAACACATTAGCCAAAAACCTTAGCATGTTGCTAAAATAGAAGCTGAAACTCTAATTTCTCCCAAAAAAAAAAAAACCCCACTAGAAAACAAATTGGCCAAAAACGTTAGAATGCTTCTGAAATAATAGCTAATCTTTCTTATCTGTGGACTCTAAAAATTAACAAAAGGACCGGACGGGGAGCAGATTTGTGGCGTTTTTTTGTGATTCACCTTTTAAAAATAGGAAATAACACCGGATCTGAATAAAAAACAAGCCTTCATCTTCAAAATAGTGGTTTAAGGCTTCACAAAATGGTTCGGATCACGTCATGGTTTTGGGGTCATGATTCAGATCATTTTTTGGATCAGTAAAAAGTAAAAAGCCTTATATTAATTTCAGAAAAAGCTTTAAAACATCCCTCTCTCTATATATATACACACACACATTTATACATACATACATATATATGTCAACTCTGGGAAATGCTGCATTCATGCGCTGTTGGAATAATCAGAAAAATGACTGTCAGGCTAGGAAATCAAACCTAAATATCGGAAAAACAACAATTCTTCAAACACTTAATGAATGCAGCATAACTTTCTGTGCCTTAGTGCGCCATCTGTGGCAGGACACCCGAACTACAAGGAAAATAAATGTAAATACGGTTACATACTGCTTTTTTTTTAATGAATCTCCTATGAAATAATTTTGTTGCATTTATCCGCCACGTCCTAAAGTCCAGTAAGATCAAGGCGACAGACGTTAGCATTAGCATCTTGCTATGTTACACAATGTCAACACTTTCTATTGAACTTTCCAGTGGGGTCGTCTACCAGTTCTGACCGGATCAGCCGAAACTAAACGTTAGCGGTGATTAGTGACCGTGGGGGTGTTGGACCTTTCAAAATAAAAGACTAATTCTTCTATTGATAAATAGTTCTATATTATGATTCAGTTGTGCAGCCCTAATTATAAAATATACTCTGAAAAGTGATAAAACAAGCCAAACTACTTTTTTTTTTTTACAAACTTGATGTCCTAATTTGACCATTCAAAGCATTTTATAACTACGAATATAAAGCTTAAAAGAAATGCCATTAAATGAATGAAAAACAGTCATTAAAAAGGTCATTTAGTTGTGGTTATTTGTGTTGCTACAACCATAGAATCAATGTCCCATATGGAGAGTGAAACACCTAAAAGTCCATCAATAGTGGTGTAGTCCCAATGGACAGATCTCTTAAGATTATTGGGATGTAACTAACCAGTGGTTCCTCATTGCCCCGGAGCACCAAAGGGATTTTCCACCCCTACGCTGACATCAGTCCACGGTGTGAAGGTGAAACATGAGACATTTTCCAAAACTGTCTAGACTTTCCATCCTTCCACACCAGCATGGGATCACTGATAGCAGAAATCTATTATGTGAAATACTCTGAATGTTTAATGAATAAATGAAGCGTGGAGAAAGCGTGACAGATCGTAGCCTGAGGGGGAAGCGAGCTCACGAAAAAGGCGGCCACTATGAGAGAGTTTGTTTAAAAAAAGGATGGTTCTGAGAATGCAAAAGATGAAGGAACTTTTGGGACGGCTGAATGAGTCTTTATAAATAAGCAAAGTTTATGATCTCATTCAACTTCTAAATTTGGCTCGATTTGGCAGGAGTCCTATTAATAGGATTACTTTTGGAAAAACTAAACCAGAAAGAAAAAGCAAATATTTTTGGTTGGATAGCATCTTTCATTCGAACAAGGCCAGTGCCCTACTACATTCATCCATCTGTGTTACTGAATCACATCTGTTGTTGCTCTGCACGCCCTCTACACTGGTCGTTGCATTTTTTATGATGACCTTGCTAAAGATTGCAAACTGAAAAGCACCGCTCCACAAAGTAGCAGGAGTTTGGACCAACTAATAGATTCTAGGGTGATGTAAGATAGAGTTAGCCTAAACCAGGGGTCTGCAACCTGCGGCTCCAGAGCCACATGTGGCTCTTTTATCTCTCCATCGTGGCTCTCTGGCTGCAGATTAGCTATTATTTAAGCAACATGCTAATATGTTTAGACCAAGTTAGTTTACTGAGAAATTTTAGGCTATTTTGGAGTTCAGCAAGTAATTAAACAACAAGCTAGCTTTTTTTGGCAGATTTGGCCTCTAATTAGTTTTTTTTAACGCTAATTTGGAGTTTAGCTAATATTTAATAGTATGGTAGCATTTTCAGCTAATTTGTTTTCTACTGGGGGTTTTAGGCTAATTTGAGTTTAGCTTTTATTTCAGCAACATGCTAAAATGTTTGGCTGATTTAATTTACAGAGAAATGTTATGCTAATTTGAAGTTTAGCTAGTAATTAAGCAACAGGGTTGCTTTTTTTGCTACTACAGTTAAAAATATATAAAAAAATAAATCATTTTGAGAGATTCCAGTTTCTTTTATACTTTTTTTTGCTTTTGTTTGTGCCAAAAATGGACATTATTCACATTTATTTAAAAAAAAAAAGGAGATTAGCTATTATTTTAGCAACATACTAATGTTCTTGACTAATGTGTTTTCTACTGGGGTTTTTAGGCTAATTTAAAGTTTTAGCTTCTATTTTGGCAACATGCTAATGTTTTAGACTAAGTTAGTTTACTGAGGAATTCTATGCCAATTTGGAATTTGGAATTTAGCTAATATTTTAGTAAAATACAAATGTTTTTAGCTAATTTTTAATCAACGGAAATTTTTTTTTGATATTTTGAATTTAGCTTCTATTTTAGCAACATGCTAAAAATTTTTTGCTAAGTTAGTTTACTGAGGAATTTTAGGCTATTTTGGAGTTCAGCAAGTAATTAAGCAACAAGCTAGCTTTTTTTGGCAGATTTGGCCTATAATTAGTTTTTTTTACGCTAATTTGGAGTTTAGCTAATATTTTAGTAGTATGGTAGCATTTTCAGCTAATTTGTTATCTACTGGGGGTTTTGGGCTAATTTAGAGTTTAGTTTTTATTTCAGCAATTTCAGCAATGTTATGCTAATTTTAAGTTCAGCTAGCAAGTAAGCAACAAGCGTGCTCTTTTTGCTACTACAGTTAAAAAGAAAAATCACATTTTGAGAGACGCTAGTTTCTTTTATACTTTTTTTGCGCAGAAAATGGACATTATTCACATTTCTTTTTTTTTTTTTTTTTTTTAAAGGGAGATTAGCTATTATTTTAGCAACATACTAATGTTCTTGGCTAATGTGTTTTCTACTGGGGTTTTTAGGCTAATTTAAAGTTTTAGCTTCTATTTTGGCAACATGCTAATGTTTTAGACTAAGTTAGTTTACTGAGGAATTTTATGCTAATTTGGAGTTTAGCTAATATTTTAGCAGTATGGTAACATTTTTAGCTAATTTGTTATCTACTGGGAGTTTTTGGCTAATTTTGAGTCTAGCTTTTATTTCAGCAACATGCTAACATTTTTGGCTGATTTAATTTACAGAGAAATGTTATGCTAATTTGAAGTTTAGCTAGTAATTAAGCAACAAGCTAGCTTTTTTGCTACTAAAGTTAAAAACGTAAAAAAAAAAAAAAAAAAAAAAAAAAGATACTAGTTTCTTTTATACATTTACTTTTTTTTGTGCCAAAAATAGTAATTATTCCCATTTATTTAAAAAAAAAAAGGCTATAAATGCAAATCCAAATTTCTTAAAGGCTAACGTAAGTCAATGCAGCTCCTTCTAGGTTTTGATCAGTAGAAAACAAGCCCAAATGGCTCTTTTACGGTTGATCTAAACTAAGCAACTCTCCAACCCTAGTAGAGGGTATTTGAAAGACTACAATCAATGAAAAAGGTCTAGTTTTTCCTTTGTTTCAGATGATCTCAGCCTTTAATAGACAGTATTTTGGAAGTGAAGTTAGTGTGCGGATGGGTGTGTAGTTCTTTGTTGAAGTGTTTCCAATCCTCACGGCTCATTATCAACCTTTAGCCACCCACCCTTTGGCACAAAACTGCCATGGGGACTCTTTGTCTCAGGTGAACTCAAGCGGAAGACACGGTTACCCCAACCTCTCAAACCCGCCGCCTTTCAAAAACACACACACACGAGTACCGCCTCACACACACACACCCCTGAGACTCCCCTCACTTCACCCCGTCTGCCGAGGGGTTTGCGAGATCACATCAGTCTGGCGCCTCTCCTTGAGCCATGGGGGAGGAACCACACCCTTACTCAGCACGGCGCCACTCCTTTCTATACTAACCTTCTCTTCAATATTGATGACATTTCCCTCAGATTCGTGTTTGTCACGTTTTTTAGATTCATTTCAGCTCAGACACTGATGTCGTTAGAGCTTGCAGGTCGTCCCCCATTACTAATTGAGTTTTGTTTATGGATTCTATGATCAGAGGCGAAAGCGTGGCCATCCCCTCCTAAAGTCTAATGAAGGGAAACGTGTTCACAAAACTGTGGATCACTCTCATTAGTTATGTTGAAATCAGAAAAGTTGCTACTTTTTCAAAATGAAATATAGTTTTCAAATTCTGTTAGAACAAACAGAAATTTAGTTTTTCTGATCTGATCGCTAAGGATTCAGAGATTCAACAGTCAAAAGGTTAGAGTTACACTTCTCTGTGACCTTTTTAAAACTCCATTAATCAATAGTTTTAATGGATCAAATGGCTTAAAGGGGCTGCTGATGGTGGAAAGCCCAATCCCTCTGTTAAGGTTGTAGCCTATTGATTCATTATAGGCAGGCGTCTCTTTTGCTTTTTGTTTATAGGACAAAAAAAAACAAAAAAAAAAAACACACATGGTCATATTGAATCCACAGAATGACGGTGTTACTTCAAGTGAGCAGTTGGGAATCTGCATTTGCAAGAAAGTTCAGAAAATATCTAAGAGGGAAAGTTATATTATGTAAAAGTACCCTACTGTACTTCAGCTTCTATTTAGTTTCACAGTTCTTTTTTTTTTTTTTTTAATTAATGTGATGAACTGAACTCTATAATTGTTTGTTTTCACAATGTTTTTTGTGAATTTTGTACATTTAAAACAACACGTTTATGTATTAAAATGTTGTACATACGTTTAAATAATAAAGAACACAATAGAACTTTAGAGTATTAGTTTTATTGTATATGATACACAAATTTAAAGAGTTTTTTTATTTGTTTTTTTACAACTCTGGTAGGATTTACTTAAGACTAATTATACCCCAGAGTTTTATTTTAAAATTAAAACTTAAATGCTAATAAAAGTTCAAATGTATTCTGAAATTTGTGTGGGAAGAAATCAACTCAGATTGTTTTCATTTCCATGGAGTTTATTCCAAAAACTACAATTTGCTGTGTGTGTACACCCATATAAAACTTAAAATGACTCATTAGTTTAGGACCTTTATTTTCTTAAAGAAATGGCAAAAAAAAAAAAAATTGAAATACTTTTGGAATTAATTGATAATGCAAAATCACTTTCCCAATATATTTCTGCTAATAGTTTCTCTTTCACTCGTCTTTTTGTGAAAACTGTCAACAGTTATAATAATATAATACACAGAAACTACATTTAATCCATTTTTGACATTCGTCCCGGTAAGGATGTAAGACTCAATAAAAAAAACTGTTCCTTTACAAAATAAAATAAAAAAAAAAAAGACACATTGATCATCATTTTAACCCTTTGTAGTCATTATTGGTGTTTACCAAACACGCAGGTAGTTTACAATGATGTAAGAATGATAGTTTCCTGCCATTGGTATGGTTTCATTTAAAACAGAGCCTAGTTGCTGTAAGGTCACAGTGTTCTTCAAATAATTAAATTGCAATCATATGTATACATTTTGTATTAAAATGTACACCAGTGTTGTTTATTAAATAAAAAGTGACCAAAGGCACAATCAGTGCTGCCACAAGCGATTATTTTAACAGTCGACTAATCGTCGATTATTTTTTCCGATTAGTCGACTAATCGCTACTTTTACATCTTTTACTGGATGTAAAAGAAAATCTTAAGCATGATTAGCTTTAAAACTAAAATATCCTAAATTAACCAAAATAGCTAGCATATAGCTGAAATATTAGCTAAACTCCAAATTAGCCAAAAACTGTAAAAATTCCAAAATAGCCTAAATAGCTAGCATGTAGCTGAGATATTAGCTAAAATCCACATAAGCCTGAAATACTGACAAAAATCCTAAATTAACCAAAATAGCTAGCATATAGCTGAAATATTAGCTAAACTCCAAATTAGCCAAAAACTGTAAAAATTCCAAAGTAGCCTAAATAGCTAGCATATAGCTGAAATATTAGCTAAAATCCACATAAGCCTGAAATACTGACAAAGCCTAAATTAACCAAAATAGCTAGCATGAAGCTAAAATATTAGCTAAACTCCAAAATAGCCTGAAAACCCTTAATAAATGTCCAAATAGTCTAAAAAGCTAGCAGAATGTCATTATAACTTTCAACTTTAGTACATTCTGACTTCATATATTATAAAGTAACGACTAATCGAATATTAAATTATTTTAATAGTCGCTTCTTCATCGATTAGCCGACTAACCGTGGCAGCCCTAGTCACAATGACAAAAAATGTAATTTTTGACTTTTTCTTGCTTTTATTTTATGAAAATCTGAATAGGAGGATTTGATTTTGTTTTTGTTTTGAAAGGAACTTTTGTGATGTCAACAGTAAAATAAGCTCAATTTGACGTGTAGAAAAATGTTTTTAAATTGAACTGTTGGAAATGTTTAAAATTACATTTTTAAAACTAATAGAATCCTGTTTACAAAAACATAATTAAAACATATTTGGTAAACTACATGGGTTTCAGTCTGTAGGAAACTGAACCAAATGGCTGTTTTAGCGTTAAAGGCGGCAGACCCCTGGTCTAAACCATAAAAAAATGTTATTTGATGGAAAATATTTGGTGTTAAAACAAACATAATTAGACATTAATATGAAGCAACTTCAAATAAATAGTTGGAAAACTGTTAAGAGTTTAGTGGAGTTCATCATTTTTTTTTTATTTTTTACAATTTTCACTTTTTTTTAAACCATAACTTTTGGAATTAGAGGATTTAACTTTGTTTTGTAGAATTGATTGAAATGAATAAAAAAATACTAAATTTATCACTGTAATTTGTTTTAATTTTTTTGTACAGTTGCAGAATTATTGTGTAGTAAAATAAAAAAATATCTGCAATAAATATTGAAATAAGACCCCTGACTAGGGAAAACAACAATTTACGTCACAAATGACCTAAAGGGGGATTTTAAAGGATCAAATGCTGATCAATAACTCAGTATTTGCAGTTTTAAGTCATCTTGTCTCAATTTAAATACATAAAGCTTTGAAAAGAGAAAGAATCAAACTAACATACTGTAGTGAGCTTCTAAAACACCTCGGTTTTATCTCAAAAAAGGCTTCATAAATCAGTTTGTAGGCTTTTATTTTTCTCCACACTCATCAAGGCTGCTTTTCAGTCTTCAAGCTCATTACTGTCACTTCAGATTACCCATTTCAGCTGTCAATAAATCACCTGCAGCACAAACCCTTAAAGACGCGCGGGCCCGGATGCTTCAGTCCCAACACATAAAAGACGGAGGCCTTTAGACAGCAATGTACTGAGTAGACGACAAAGCATCTGTCTTGGTTGCACTTCTGTTCAGCGCCATCATAAATGGTCTGAAAGCCTTAGAACTAAAAGCGAAAAACTCGGCTGTGCAATTTTCTTCATCCATCTTTTAAGTTTCTGAAGTCTGCCGAGCCGACTTGTGTTCGGTGTCGAGAAAGTTTTGCGTTGGCTGCAGTTTTCTTTCTCTCATTAAACTGATGTTTCTCAAAACGACACATTTGTCTCATGTCGCGACAATAAAACCCTTACAGGAATTTGTTTTTTTCTGCTTTCATTGTGAAATTCTCTTCTTGACGAGTGAGTTCCTCAGAACCTCGTCAGCTTTCTGAATTGTGACAAAACAGACTTTTTTATGGGATCCAAAGAACCACAAAAGAAGCATATGCAGCTAAAAAGCAGGGCCGACTAATCGACCATTGAAATAGTCATCGACTAATTTATTAGTCGATTAGCCGTTACCTTACAGTGTGTAGAGTCATAGTATAGTAAAGTTGAAAGTTATAATGACTCTCTGCTAGCTTTTTGGCCTATTTTGGTATTTATTAAGGTTTTTTTTAGGATATTTTGGAGTTTAGCTAATATTTCAGCAACATGCTAGCTATTTTGGCTAAATTAGGCTTTTTTAGGCTTTTTTGGTGCTTAGCTAATACTTTAGCTACATGTTAGCTATTTTGGCTAAATTAGGCTTTTTTAGGCTCTTTTAGTGTTTAGCTAATATTTCATCTACTTGCTAGCTATTTTGGCTAAATTAGGCTTTTTTAGGCTCTTTTAGTGTTTAGCTAATATTTTAGCTACATGTTAGCTATTTTGGATAAATTTGGCTTTTTTAAGCTCTTTTAGTGTTTAGCAAATATTTTAGCTACATGCTAGCTATTTTGGCTAAATTAAGCTTTTTTAGGTTTTTATTGTTTAGCTAATATTTTAGCCACATGTTAGCTATTTTGGATAAATTAGGCTTGTTTAGTGTTTAGCTAATATTTCAGCTACATGCCAGCCATTTTGGCTAAATTAGGCTTTTTTAGTGTTAAGCTAATATTTTAGCTACATGTTAGCTATTTTGGCTAAATTAGGCTTTTTTAGGTTCTTTTAGTGTTTAGCTAATATTTTAGCTACATGCTAGCTATTTTGGCTAAATTAGGCTTTCGAATCGAATTGAACTTTATTAATATCCCAAGGGATAAATGCATCTGTCATAGCACCCATATACCTAAACATTTGCAAACACACATATTAATATTTTCAGCTACATGCTAGCTATTTTGGCTAAATTAAGCTTTTCTGTTTTTTAGGCTATTTTGGTGTTCAGCCAAAATTTCAGCTACTTGTCAGCAGTTTTAGTTAACTTAGGCTTTTTCAGGCTAATATTTTAGCTGGCTATTAGCTTCAGCGTTTTCAGCTATCAGAGTTTTTAGCTATAAATTTCAGCATCTTCAGCTATCAGCACTAGTGCCTTTTGGTGGGCAAATTCAGCTTACAGCATTTACGCTAGCATTATCACAATGCTATATATCTAGTTTTTAGTTAGTTTAAAGCTATTGATGGTTAAGATGTGTGTTTTAAATCCAGTTCGCCCATGACCCGACAAATCAGAAAAAATAATCACTGATTAGTCGACTATTACAATAATCATTTGTGTCAGAAACTACTAAAAAGTGGCGTTCCTCCAGTGATCAGTAATGAAGTTCCTTATATCACCAGGATCATAATCCGTACTCGCCCCACGATATCAACTGGACATCCGAGCGGTCCTCGAAAGCCAACACACACGGCTCCAAACAAAGACAAAGCAGCCCCTCCACCCGTAGTGACTGGGAGGACCATGATTAATGAGGCCACACTGGTGGAGAGTGCCTCCGTTCTACTCCACCTCCACCCTTATCCCTGCTACTGCAGTGAGTGTCAACAAGTAACTAATGACTGCCGAGATGTCCTCTGCTATGGATTTCCTCCCAACATCACACTTCTTATCACCTTTAATGCACCAGTCATACAAGCTAAGAAGCGAGCGACGTGGTAATTAGCTTCCATCGCCGGTCGGCATTCAGGTCCAATTTTGCTGATTTGCGTATACATGAAAACATCAAACAATAAAACATCAATCATTGTCAGAGGTAATGATACCATACCTTCAACAAGAATATATACATATATACAAGAAAGGAAGCAGAAGAAACATCAAGACTCCAGGTTGGAGGAGTCCAAATCCAGACCTCGAGGGCCAGTGTCCGACATGTTCTCCAACCAACCTGCCATTGAGGCTCTTTATTGACTAGATGCACCTGATCCAGGTAAACAGCAGCAGATAAAGCAGAGTTTCTGGGAAAAAAAAAAAAAAAAAAAAAAACAGTAACAGGAATTGGGCCAAATCCGAACTCTCCCCCTCCGCCTGAAGGGGCATTTGAAGGGACAGGAATGTCCAAAGTTGATTTTTTTAAGGGTGTGACACAGAGGAGGAGCTCGTCTCTTCACGTGGGTTTGCTCTGAGGCACAGAAGTTTACATTTAAATGTAAATAATGACTTTTTATTAATTTTTTTATGCATTTCTAGACCGCTAGCTGCTACGTGCTAACATAAATCAGCAAAAATGTTGCAATTTGTTACATTTAAAATGATTTGTTTTAATCAAATTTTCACTTTGAGTTGATGGGTTACTAAACTTAAACATTTTATTTGACAAAAACTAATGTTTTTAAATGTAACAAACTATAGAGCTTTTGTTAATGGATCCAATGTTTCACTTTTTACATGCATAGATGTAGAAAGAAGGATTCATATGTTGCCAGGTTTGCTTTTGTAAATTTCACTGAATGCGATGGAAACAAAAACTAAACTTGTTTAACTCAAGAAGCCAGCCTTTCCCTGTTGAGTTGACGAATTAATCTTAATTAAACGTGAGAATAGTTTAGTAATTTGCTTTAGTCTTATTGTGCAAAAAGAGTTCCAACATCCAAAACTTTATTTTTATTTTATTGGCAAGCGCTTGTCTATCTGAGTTACAAAAACCAGTTTGCCCTAAAGAAGTTATTGACTTGAATTCAAGTTATTTTGTAATATTTGGAGATGAGCAATCCCTGCAGTTCATCTTTTACTCACTGCTTTTCATTCGATGGATTCATAGTCAATAAAGACGTTTTTTGTTCTCCGTTTTCCCCCTCAGGCCAGTTTGCCTTTTCCTCCCAAAGTGAGACCACGTTCCCGTCTTCCTCTTGTCTTCCCATGCCCCCGTGTGAAATCAAAATAAAACTGTCATCCCTTCAGGCTCTCCCCTTTGTGTTTGATTGCGTTTTAGATAGCATCTTTTCTTCAAAAAAAAAAAAAAAGAAGAAAAAAAACGCCATCTCAGCAGGATGCCCCCTAAAATTCTTTCCCTCCACTTTGCTGGTCAGAAGGTCCTTCATGCCACTGATTGAACGTCAGTGTCCCTGTTTAAACACAGCTGCATCAATGGGCTTTTATCACCCCGCACTCCCCCGAGCCGCCCCTCCCACCCCGACTGGTACAAAGACACGCACAGCTGCTGCCCCGTTGCCCAGAAACTGAATGTAATTTAAGAAATACCCCCTCCATTCTGCAAACGAGATAGTGTTACAGGAAACTCTGGAAACGGCTCAAACTTAATATTCCCTTCCTTCATACTCCTCCCATACATCAATTTCGGAGGCCCGTCCCTCTAATGAGAGTTCAGATGTCATGGAAATGGAGAAGAAAGGAAGAAAAGAATGACATAATTGCTCGTTTCCTAGAAGAAGTCCACTTTGCTATTGAATTTTTGGTGTCAGTTTTCCATCACTAAGAGATGACCTGCACCTCCATTCAATCAATGCATAACAAGTTTAGAGGCATTTCTACAAAAAAAAACAACGTTATCGTTAATTTGGTCTGTAAATCTGACCAGGAAACTTGTTAAAGAAGCATTTGTCCGGGGAGAGCGGATGTGGGGAATGAAAAAAAAAAAAAAAAAAAAAAAAAGGCACCAAAATGTACATTTGTACAGTGAATCTACACTGGAAAAAGTGAAACATGGGATTGATTAACATCAAATCTGTAATTTGTTACAGTAAGAAGGGTTTTCATTTAAATTTCGAGTTGACGGTTTATGCAACTCAAAAATTCAATTTGATAAAAGCTGATATTTTTTAACAGAGCTTTGTTAATTGATCCAATGTTTCACTTTTTACAACGGATAAAGTCGTTTTTACCAAAGCAGCCAAAAAGTGGTTAAAAAAAAAGAAATTACCTGTAGGGGCATTTATATTCAAACCACAGCAACAGGTTAATTTTTTTTTTTGTGTTAAAAAAGTACAATTTCATTTCAATTCTTTTTCCAATTTGTAAGAATTTTTCTTACTAAAGAATCAAATCAAAACAGATGAAGAAAACATCACAGAGTAAAAGTATTTTCCTTTTTTTTTTTTTTACAATGAGATTCAATAATAATAATACCACAAAATAATCGAGATAACACCTCCTGTCAACCCATATTACCTCAAAGCCCAATAAATGTAACCATTTTAATAAAATACTCAAAAATAAATATTTTTTTCTTCTGATTCTTTTACAAAAGAACTAAAACATTCACAAAAACTAAAGAAAACATCACTTTTTTCGACAGGTTTTTATTACTAAATGGAGGCTTTTTTATTAGGATATATGGACACACTTATTTTTATTATATTACACTTTTATACCCTGTTATTAACAAACTGATGAATGAATTGTTATGTTAACCCACATGGAGCTCCAGACCAGTTCAAACCAGTTTGGGGGAGTGACAGGAAACCATAACAGTACAGGAAGTTTCAAAGTCCTGATCAGTTCTTTTTCATTGAAAAACAGGGTTTTAGATTATATTGCTGGCAGGAACATGGATACTGACCATTCAAGGCCTTTGTTTGCTGAAGACGACCATTTCAGGTATTAAAGACAGTGGGGGGTGGGGTCATCTGTCCTGACAAATATTGGGCCTAAGTCACACATGACCCACCTGCTGGACTATATTAGTGGAGTCCATTTTTCAGGCAGAAATCCACAGTACTCTTGAGACTCTTGTCCAACTTTTTATTTTAAAAAAGGGCTAAATTTCTATTTTTGTTTTGCTAAATTTTAAGCAAACTAAACCAATAAAGTAGAACTGATTTTCCTTTAGTTACAAAAATAATCTCTAAATATATTTTATTATCATTAAAGGGTAACCAAATAGGGCGGTCCAAATTTGAAAAATGCCAAAAAGGGGGTGGGGCTAGTGGAGGCGGACTGAGCATTGGATCGATGATTGACAGCAAGTTTCTCCACAGAACTTTCTATGGAGGTTGAGAATTTGTCTCCTCGTCCAGAACCATCTGATGCCGCTAGCATCGTAGCTAACGTATTAACCACAGAATTGTGAGTGAAACGTTCAAATCCATCACCTGGACTGAGTTTGCTGGATTTAATGCCAATTGTGCTCAAACTCTGTTCCCAAATGTCCAAGTCCACATGAAGTCGAGTAGATTTTTGACACCTGACTAACTGAAGAATAAACATGCTAAAGCCGACCAACTGTTACGGAATCAAAGATGGGCGGGGCTTTTATACTAGAGCTGCAGAGCATGATGAAACTTCTGGGGACTTACACCAGTTGACTAATCACAAAATTCACCTGCAATACTTCAATCAACCTGTAGGGGGCAGCACACAGACTGTTTTTGACTGGTTGTGTCTCACTACTTTTCTTGAAAAGTGAAAATCAAATAAATGCAAACATTTTATGATGTTTATTTATGAGTCCGCTGTGTTCTGATGGTGAAAATGTGGACGCTTTTTTCAAATATTACATTTAAACATGTTTTTTGGTTTGAAATTGTTCGACTGCAATGCATTATGGTCTATATTCGGTAATCTAGTGAGCAGAAATGCACGCTAGATTTTTACAAAGACTTTAGACTATTTTGGAATTAGTAGATTCGGACAGCACTAGAAAATGGCAAACGGACTATATAGGCATTAGGGGGGATTTGGACACAATCTATATTTTCAGGAATTAAACGAGTTTATTGTAATTTGTTAAAAATGACAGCACTTTTAAAGTCCCATTTATAGAGGTTAACAGACAAAAAAAGTTGATTTAGCGTTAGAGTTTGGTTGAAAAGTAACCAAATTAAAAAATGAAAAAAACGAAAATTGCTCTAAATGTTTAACAGTTGCGTCTTTTACTAAACTTTAAATAAACAAAACCGATAGAGTTGCACTGATTTTCCATCAGTTAGGACAAATAAAAATGATATTTCGTCATAATTAAGTCCAATTTTATTGGGTTGTCGTCACAAACCGTTGAACTTTAGGTTAAAAAAAAGCACCAAAAGACATTTTGATTGTGGGTAATAAAAACCAAAGCCATTCTTCAATGATATAAATTTCTAGCTTTGCTTCATATAAAGCAATTTCCAGATCACAGAGTGAAAAGCTGCGCTCATGAATCACTGTTTTCCCCTTATTTTTCTTTTATTGCTGCATTATTAACGCTAAGGGACTGCCACTTTGAATCCTTGGGAGGTGCAAATATAAATAGAGCAGGGTTACTGGGGTTCTCCCTTATTAACCTGACAAGTAGTTTATATTCTGTACAGTCTGAAGCTTTTCTGCTGGAGGGAGCTGGCATTTAAGGGCCTCCAGAGACACCCGAGCTATTGAGCTAGTAAGAACAGCCATATCTGTGAATGAACTAATTAAGCTCCTCAATGTCCTCCGCAAAACTGCCCTGAGATTGTTATCTGCAACGGAGGGGAGACGGAAGGGGGGCAATGAGGGCGTACGGTTCAAGGAAGTAAAATGAACTAGGAGGAAGTGGCGAAAAGATCTGAAGGGCTTTCTGTTCCCGTCCAGAACATGTTTCACTTTTCCGTCCAAAGCTGTCTTTGTTTTTCCACCCGTGGTTCCAGCAAGGCTCATTAACATCCATAAACAAAGAGAGATGTGCTCTCTAATGAGCAGATCCTTCTGTAAAAAAGGGCTCTGTCCTCGGGAAGCTGGCCATGTCGGCCAACGCCGTTTCCAGCCCAGACTCGTGCATCTCCAGGATAACAACTCCTCTATTCTCAACAGGCTCGTTTGCCTCCTTAATCGCCGTGTTTTCATTGTCCCCGGTTTTTTTTTTTTTTTTTCCTGGACTCCCCCCTTCCCACGAAAAATCTTTTTTTGCGCGTAAAATTACAACTGATGCAGATTTAAGACGTTAATGAAGAAGGAGTCAGCAAAGTCCCCGGAGGTTTCTGTGACACAGGACGGCGAGCTCGGCGATCCGCTTCGCCGGGTTCCGTGTGCGCTGGAGCGGAATCAAACAGAAAAAAAAAAAAAAAAGCGACAGCAGACTTTCACTGTGTTAACAGGTTCTAATGAAACCGGCTTTTCTTCCAGGCGGAGTGGAGAAAAAAAAAAATGGATTTCAGTCAGACAAACAAAAGCAAAGCTGTGAACGGTGTGGCATTTTAAGTTGCTCTTTCAAGCTGACAGAGGGCCAGACGCTGATAAGTGATCTACCTATGGCTCAGTGGACACAACAATGCAGAATAATGATAGCAGAGCCTGAGACAAAATAGCTGTAAAACCCGCTGACAAGATCAAGACGTAACTATTTCCACAACAGGAAGACATTCGTACAGAAAAACACACTTTGGGCTTTCATACTCCATCTCAAACATTAAAGTAGGAAGTGAAGCCGTAATCATCTTCGGATTTGTGTTTTTAAATTGAAAGAGTGTCATTGTATTTTTCCTCTTTGCAAAAGGTAAAAGAAAAGAAGATGTGTCAGGGTCATCCAATACTACATCTCTATTCACTCCCACTACGAATGGCTAACAAATAGACCCACGACCAAAAGACGGACGAAATCTTTACATCAGATCGGAATTTCTTCATGCCTTCCAACTGATTCAGACGACACAGCTGTTTAAGTACCGTGGTGTGGCTGAATACTCTGTTCTGATTGGCTGCAGGGTATCTATTGGACACCTAAAACAGGAAGTATCGGTTCTATATTCTGGGTACATACTGTAGGTGGACAGACGTTAGTCTACAGTTTATCCCAAGACAGTAGAAAAGATCATTTCATACAACAAAAGTCATTTGATAAGACATCTTTCAAATTTGACCATCGACAGCCATGTTGTCTTTAACTTTAGTTTGTTGCTGGTCTTTCTGACTTCATTGCTTGATAAAGAGTGAATGTGTGTTTCTATTAAAACTCACACATGATCAGAGTTAATGGTGGACATTTCTCTGACACAAACTTTAGCTTCATTTACACCAGGGGTCTGAACCTGGCGGCCCGCGGGCCATTTGCAAGTCAATATTTTGCGGCCCCCGCCTTAATATGAAAGTTCAACGTCTACTAGGCAATACCTTCTGCATGTCCACACTTCTTTGAAGATTGCTTTGTGATGTTTCAACTTGCTTTATGTTTAAAACTTTTCATTTGTTATTGTGGTTGGATCTCGGAACTCCATACGGCTCAGCCTCAACCAGACTCTCCTCCTCCCCCAAAGGTAAACCGAGTTTCCAAACCCTGATCTGGACAAAAATAATGGTATTATCACGTTTGGTAACTATATCATATATCCTCTGCTGGTTAGTCTTTATTCACTAGCAGCAGGTTACAACCACAAAGTCTTCTTCAGGTGAAAACTGAGTAAAACGTTAAAAATTACAAGATTAAAGTAGTATTAATTGATTTTATATGACCTAGGTCAGGAATGTTGAAATTCAAGGCCGTTTTCCAGCCATTGAAGCTCCGAACTGGCTAGTAACAGATAGGGGACAGGTTTCTGGCCCATTGAGGCCTGGATTTGGTTGATCTAGGTGTTGATTACCCAATGGTCACTACAAAGAAAGACCAGTAATCTGTGGATTTTGGTTTGGCATAAACAAGAAGGCAACATGGTAAAAAATACTGATTTTTACTGAATAAAGAAGAAATATTCCATAGACCATATAAAAGAAGTAGATATCCCATAGCTGTTCATGGTATATAAATATCTGGCGTGGCAAATCATGGGTATTTATAGATGTAGTGATATGTTAGGAAAATTTTTTAATGTAAAAGTTTCTTGTATTGTTCAACAAATGAATACATTTAAGTTTGTGATTAGAGAAAATAGTAAAAAAAACGAGTAGTAGTTCTACTATAGACTAGACCAGGGGTCTGCAACCTGCGGCTCCATAGTGGCTATCTGGGTGAAGATTAGCTATTATTTTAGCAACATACTAACATTTTTGGCCAATTTGTTTTCTAGTGGGGTTTTTTTAGGACTATTTAGAGTTTCAGCTTTGATTTTAGCAACATGCTAAGGTTTTTGACTAATGCGTTAGCTATTGGGGATTTAGGCTAATTTAGAGTTTTAGCTTCTATTTTGGCAACATGCTAACGTTTTTGACTAATTCAGTTTACTGAGGAATTTAATGCTAATTTGGAGTTTAGCTAATATTTTAGTAAAATGCTGATGTTTTCAGCTATTTTTTTTTTTTTTTTTTATCTACTGAAATTTTTCTTGGATAATTTAGAATTTAGCTAATATTTTGGCAACATGCTAACGTTTTTGACTAAGCTAGTTTACTGAGAAATTTTAGTAATTAAGCAACAAGCTAGCTTTTTTGGTGAATTTAGCCTCTGATTAGTTTTTTGTGCTAATTTGGAGTTTAGCTAATATTTTAGCAATTTGCTAACATTTTTAGCCAATTTGTTTTAGGTTTTTGGCTAATTTTGAGTTTAGCTTTTATTTCAGCAACGTGATAAAATTTTTGACTGATTTAATTTACAGAAAAATGTTATGCTAATTTGAAGTTCAGCTAGTAATTAAGCAACAAGCTAGCTTTTTTGCTGCTATAGTTAAAAACGTTAAAAATTCTCTTATAAAGAGATGCTAGTTTCTTTTTATATATTTTTTGCTTCTGTTCATGACAAAAGTAGACATTATTATTTATTTTAAAAAAAAAAGGAGGTTATAAATGCAAATCCAAATTTCTTAAAGGCTAACATAAGTCAATACGGGTCCTTCTAGGTTTTGATCATTAGAAAACGAGCCCAAATGGCTCTTTTACTGTTAAAGATTGCCGACCCCTGGACTAGACATACCAGAACTTATACAATGTTGACTAGTTAACGACATACATTATTTTTTCTGCTTCTTGAAACTGACGTAAGCTTAAACCAAAAAGCAACATCAGATAAAAATCAAAATTATTTGCCACTATTTCACCCCCAATAAAAATTGATAATCATGATAATCTTAAAGGATCAATATTATGTATTATATTCCAACCTATACTCTGTAAACCAAAGCAATGATTTATTACCATTCCAAAAGTCTTATTTTGAAGGGGTGATTCCAGCGAATTAATCCCATTCTAAAGACGGAACATGCCGGACACACATGTGGCCTTTGAGCCAGAGACACTGGGCCGCACAATCTCTGAGGTTTCTGTTGGCTCAGATAAAAAGACCAGGCCCTCCATCCATCCATCCATCCATCCATCCATCCATCCATCCATCCATCGCTCTGGATCTTCTAAGTTTGGCTCATCTGATTGCCTTCAGTGGGAGCCAGTATCAGTCACATGGAGCACGACACGCTTCCTTTGTTCTCGCAACATATTTTAATCTGCTTCTTGTTCATAAAGAGCACGTCTCTCGATTTGACATTTACGGCCCAATCTGTCCTAAAAGATAAGTAAAGATGGAGTGTGTATGTACGAAGAGATAAAAACAGTAACCATCTTTAGACTGTTGGGTTCCATCAAAAAGAAAAAAAAAAAAAAGTCTAAAATCAAATTTTTTTAAAAACACATACATCTTTCAGCAATATTCCCAACTCTTTCCATTTTTTGGATGATAGAAAATCCGAACATCTATATACCATCGCCGCCTGGATCTGGCCATACTTTTAAAATTTTTATGAAAGCTTTTCCTAAAAAATAAAATCACTTTTGGCTATAAAATAATGATATTATGAGGGAATTTTCAACAGCTGCAAACACTATTACTAATATATTCAGACACCAGAGATTTACATTTAAAATTTGCGCATTTACAGTAAGTCCTGCAGCACACAGAGTGCACAATGTCAAATCCCACAAAGAAATAAAACACAACCTTGCCAAGAAAACTAAGAGCATTTCTTTATCACCTGTCAGCATGCATGGATCATCGGCAGAACTAATTCTGTTCCCCAAACCACAGCGCACAGTCTTTTGGTATCAGTTCTCCTGCATGGTATCATTTCTGAGCCGTCAATAAGCCAAAATAATTACACAGCTACACAACTTTTCAGCCGTGTTTGCTCATTAAAGCAGCACATTATGTGAAAGTCTGTTTGTGTGTGTCTGTGTACAGATAAAAGTGAGACAGCTGTCAGTCAGGAGAGCGGCTATTCACTCCAGAGACATAATCAGGACGGGATGCACCAGAAAAATTGTTTTTTTTTTTCCCTTTTCATAGCAACGTGTTAACAGCAGGTGCTGCTTATTTGTTAGTCCTTTTGGAGGAAGAAAAGGGAAAAAAAAAGATGCATCCCCATTATTTATTATTATTTCACAACGTTTGATTCGGTTCCCTTCATGCACATGTCTAATTTATTGAAAACAGCAATTAAAAAATACTATTTAAAAGAGAGTGAGGCTCAACTACAACTAGAAATTTGAATTACCTGCAATAATAATAATTGTGTCAATGCTTTTTGCTGAGTATAGTCGCTGAAGATGCTAAAGAAGTTTGCTGAAGATTCTACAGGAATTTATTTTAATCGCTGAGTGAAGTCATGAATAGTTTTGATGCGAAACTTGCATAATTTGCATAGAGTGCACAAAAAATTTGAAAACAATCACAACATTGCTAAACTGTTAGCTTAACTAAGAACTAGCCCAAAAAACCCCAACCTAAACTAGCCAAAAAAGTTAAAACTTTGCTAGAATACTAGCTGAAAGAACCTTAACATGGTGCTAAAATATTAGCTAAACTCAAGACTATCCAAGAAAAAGACCTCACTAGATTCTAAATTAGCCAAAAAACGTTAGCATGATGCTAACATATTAGCTAAATTCAAAATTAGCCTTAAAAACCTCAGTAGAAATAATGTCCTTGACATGCTGAACATTTTGATACCAAATTAATTTGCAGGAGGTGAACAAATATTTGAAAATATATGTTAAAAAAAAAAAAAAAAAAGCAAAATTTGTGTAGTTTCAATAATTGCGTAAAATTTCAAGAAATTACTTAAGTTTGAAAAATGTCATATTCATTTTCAAATAGGCCCAAAATGTAAGAATACCAAAAGTACAAGCAGGAATGTCATGAATGAGCTGAACGTTTTGATACTGAAAGTGTGATTGAGTTTTTTCTCATCAAAAAACGTATAGAAGAATAAATAAGGAATAATAACTAGAAAAGTTTGATTACCTGCAATAATGCTAGCGTGAATGGTTTCTGCTGAATGTGGTCACTGAATATGCTAAAGCTGTTTGCTAAAAGTGCTGAAATTGCTAAAGGACTTAAAATTGTAGAATGTAGACAAAGAAAGTAAAGAATTTATTGACTGAGAGAGCCAAAAAAAAACATAGATGTCAAATAAGCAAAAAAAAGCTAACACGATGCTAAAAATGCTAGCTAAACTCAGAATTAGCCCAAAAAACCTCAGTAGATGCTAAATTAGCCAGAAACGTTAGCATGGTCCTAAAAAGCTAGCTTTACTCAGAATTAACCCACAAAACCTCAGTAGATACTAAATTAGCAAAAAATAACATTACCATGGTTCTAAAATGCTAGCTAAACTCAGAATTAGCCCAAAAAACCTCAGTAGATGCTAAATTAGCCAAAAACGTTAGCATGGTCCTAAAATGCTAGCTAAACTCAGAATTAGCCCAAAAAAAATCTCAGTAGATGCTAAATTAGTCAAAAAAAATTTGCATGTTACTGAAATATTAGTTAAACTCAAAATTAGCCTCAAACCTCAATAGAATTGAGTTTCTTAACACGCTGAACGCTTTGATATCAAACTTGTGTAGGTTTCAAAGTGTGCAAATTTTTTTAGATTTTTTTTTTTTTTTTGAGACAAAAATCACACAAATTGATTCAAATTGTAAAAAAATAAATACATAAAAAATAAAGCTTTCAATTTCACAAATTGCATAAAATTGTAACTATAACAAAAGTACAATTATGAATTTCCTGAACACGCTGAATGTTTTTAATTGCACAAATTAAAAAAAAATATTCAATTTCAATGGGGTTAAGAAATTGCATAAATTGCGTAGAATCTTAAAAACCGTCAAACGTACAAATATGAAAAGTACGAGCAGGAAAGACCTAAACGTGCTAAAGATTTTGATGCAAAGATAGCAGAAATCGATGCAAGCGGGATTGAGTTTTTATGAATCAAATGAAAGAATAAAGAGAAACCGGATCACAATAACAGAAAAATCGGTTGCATCTCTCGCATAAATCTCAGCTCGTGCGACGCAGACGGGAACAATGCGTCCAGAGGCTGAAGTGCTCTCCCCTCCAGCACTTCACACTGAGGCCCCGCCTCCCTCCCGGCGCCCCCCCCACTCCCGGCCCTTCACCTTTGTGTGCTGCCCACGCTCAGCACAAACCACTCCTGGATCTTTTCTTCAGGAGCCGCTCTTCAACGGCCCTCTTTGTGCGCAGGAGGATAATAAGTTACGGAAACCTCCTGATCCCGGCCGTTTCAACGTAAACACAATACAGATAAAAATCCTCTTACAGAGTTTAAGTTGGGTCAAATTGAGCCATCCTTTTTATTTCCCTCCATTCTCATGAGAGCGCCATGCTTTAAAAGCACGATGTAATCTTCGGTGCACAGCAGAACTTTATTTTCCCTCCAACTGACAGCACTTAAGCTCCAGCTATTAAGTACCAATTATGCAGAAGACGGTCCTTCACTTTTCTATAAGAAGTTTGGTTGATGTTAACGTCTTCGTTTTCAAGGAAAACGGTAAAATGTCACCAGTGGTTTAAATTCCAGAGACTTAGTGGGAAAAAAAAAAAAAAAAAAAATGACCCGCTATCAGCACAAGAGAAAAACGTACTTTGTTCCATCCGGTTCCACAGGAGCCCGACTCCCTGAGGCAGGATTTTACAATTTAATTAGATCATATTTGACACACGAGTTTGATCAAACGCTCCACAGAGTCTGTGCCACACTGTCAAAGTAAAAGCCTCTAAATGTTGCTTCCATCTTCTTAGCTCCAAGAAGTGAAATCTGCTTATTTCCATGAATGCCGTGTTTTATGCATGAACCGTTAAGATCATCCTTTGAATTATTATCAAAGTGTTCCCGGCGGTCTTTAAATTATTATTGATGTGGGCGGAACAGCTGTCGTGGAGCAAACTCCGCCCCTCTGTTGCTGAGAGCTCTCCGTTTACACTCTCCTGCTAGCTTACAGTTCCTCACACCCCCCAAGCTAACATTCACTGTGCAATTACAGCTTTTTTCTAACTAAATTTTTTGTTTCCTCTTGATTCACAACAATTTAAATAATATAAAACACACAAAAGTGCAATTTGAAGCTTCGTTTTCTTAACCCTAAGAGACTGGAGCTCCAGTGTTTACATTCTTTCAACGACTGAAACTCTTCAGCTATTTGATCAACGTCAATCAGTTGGGCAGGTTGATAAATCAATCTAAGCTTAATAGATCGATAATCTATCAATAAAAGTAGAGATCGATCTAAAGCATAATGCTAAATAAAACACTTCAGTAATTTTTTAAAATTACATAAATTGATATTTATGAGTTTTTTCTTTTATTAGGTTACTTCTAACAAAAAGGAATAAAATTAAAATGTCTAAAAAATATTTTTATGATACTTCCAAAAAAAAATGTAAACACTTGCCCTAAAAAAAAAAAGAAAATTGTTGTTTTGCTTTATCTTTTCTAAATATTTCAATTTTTAAAAGTAATTAATCCAATATAATCAATCTAAGCTTAAAAAATCAATAATCAATCCATAAAAGTAGAGATCGACTAACATACAATGGTAAAGTCCGCTAGCTTGATGCTAACGTATACTAGGATTTCCCATAGGACAGCTAATGCTAATGCTCAGTCAACCTAAATATACATTACTCACAAAGTTAACATCTTTATATACTAACAGCTATTTATTTTCCAAACTATTTTAAGGAAATATTTCTATAAAGTAACTATTTGTGATTGAAATTTTTTTACTCATACGTTCTTTTTCTGGAATAAGGTGTAATGTTTTAGCGCGAATTGCGACAAAATGGCCAAACTGAAACGCCCTCCAGGAGAGACAGAACAATTGTTGGAGCTTCTCTGCAAAAGTGAAATGAAAAACTGTTTTTTTTTTCTTCATGTTCATGCATAAACAGAGAAGAATATTTGTGTCATCAGAAACATCTTTGGTTTGATAGATGTCCATCATGAGGAAATTGTCACAAGAACATGTTAGAAAAAAAAACAAACAAAAAACACAATTTTCTTTATAAGTTTTGAAACAAGAAAGTAATTTTGATATATATATATATAAAAATTCATGTTTCTCTTTTTGCTCTTGAAAGTACTAAAAGAACCATTTTAAAAAAAGATTGAAACACTAAAGTGTGTAAGACCCTGAACCAGAAGAGTTTAAACCACCTGAGTTTGTGAAAAGTTTGTGAAAAGCAGTGAAATAATAAAATCTCAGTTCTTTTGGCTTTGTAGGAGAAAAAAAAAAAAAAAAACCCACACAGAAGAGCCACGGCAGAAGCCTCAGGAATGTCTTCACCGACAATTGTTCCAATTTAGACCGTAAACAAGAAAACTGCACATCGACTCCCCAACACAAAAGCCGACAGCTTGACACACAAAACCGTCAGCCAATCCCAGAGCTCCCTGGATGAGTTCGCAGCCATTGCCGAGACTTACATCATTAGTCACTCCGGGGGGATTGACAGGCCAAGGCACACGTGTATGTTCATTCACACACGGAATTGCATATTTTGGTAAAAAAGTGCAGATTCACAAAAGCTATGTTTTTGGAGGAATTAGTTGGGAAATCGTGTCTGATGCTGCTTCGTCTTTCATCATTTACTCGAGTCTGAAAAGTTTACCTGAACAGCAGATTTACAGGTGAGCATCAAAGCAAACACACTGCTTTCAAACCAATCGCCAAAAGCTACAAGTTTGTAAGACGAATGTTTCTCAGTTTAAAAATTACATTTGGACTCAAATATGAGGAAATCAGACGGAAATTTGGGATGTCAGATAATTTTAAATAATTTAATGAAATGGAGAGATAAAAAACTGCAAGTGATGGAAAAGTGGAAATTATTTGTGAACTTGGACTGAACATTTACATCACCTGTTACACATGATACGAAGATTCCACATTTTTCTGACCATCTGAGTATTTTTTCTTAAGATTTTGAATTTACTTTTATGACCTGAATATTATGAAAATAATATTTTTCACTTCTATTTTTGCTTTCATACTGAATAGAAATGTGGAATCAAAGGAGTTTGATGCATATTTGCATCAATAAGTATGAAGGGGTCAAACAAATATTTGCATTTTTTGAAAAAAAACATGAATATAATCTCTTATTCCTTAAAGAGTTAGATATGTTGGTCAAATTATCTGTAATTAGTATGCAATAATTTGAAAAATTGCTTTTGGTGCATTCAGACGGGAACAGTTTGTTGGTCCGGATGGAGTCTTGAACCTTGAATTTTGGTCTGTATTCAGACTGACATCAAGCAGCCTTTCCCGGTTCAAAACAAAGCCTGTAGGCAAAACCATGTGACTGAAGATCTCATCACCCATTGGACAGGAATTATTAGGGCGGAACAAAGCAACTATAGACAGAAATGATGGGATTCCTGCGTTTTACGATCCATAGTTCACTTATTTAAACTTAATATTTCACTGACCAATTTTGATTTTTATATTTTAAATCATTCCTGGAGGTCAATTATTTAGGATTATGCAATCTTTAGCCAATATTAATATTGTTTAAGACATTTTCTGCAGGTCATTAGAAATAGAAATACAGTTGGTGCAGATGTTAGCCCCGCTAATGTCCCATTTAGCCTTTGTTTAAGCTAGCATGCTCCTTATCACGACCCCAAGCTAACATTAGAAAAGCAAAAAAACGGCACGCAAAGTTGGAGCTATGGACTCGTACAGTTTAGAACCAGATATCAGCTCAGACGAGGAATATTAAGACGCTAATAGATCTATTTAAGTTAATGCTTCAGAATGGGGAAAAAAAAAGGTAAACTTGAATGAAGAAATACTCAAAAATGCAGTTTTAAATGGGAGTGGACCTTAAAAGAACTACAATGTAGCGCCGGGTGCGTAAAGAGACACAGAAAAGCATGTAGAGGTAAAATAAATATTTTTTTTCTGTTAGCTAAAACGACCATCGTTGCTTTACAAGGTGGCCGCTTTGGTCCAGTTGTTCCACTCCGAGCAGGGAGTCTATTCAAACTAAAGAAACTCAGAGCAAACCAGAGTTCAGTCCATTTGGAAATGGTTCGCTTGGGTGTATTTAGACTGAAAATTGGAAACGAACTCTGGTTCACTTGTGTCCAGCCTGAAGACTCCCTTATTTTCCACAAATCTTTGTCCTCCAGCTTAAATATGCGTAAAAAAAAGGATCAGTGATGAAGAGGAAGGAGCTTCTTTGTCACATTTAAACTCATTTCTTGTCTGTTTTTCAGAATTTCAAGAAAAGTCCTTTTTTTGCAAATCACTTTCACATGAAAAATCTATTTAACTGCAGAATGAACATAGAAAAGGACCTCACACCTGCCAGGCTCCAGTTCAGCGCTGAGCACCCACATTTATTTCTTTTTCTATTTATTTTTACAAATCGCCAGATAATTCCTGCGCGTTTTCAGCTCTCCTCTAGCTCGAAAATGCAGTCCCCTCAGCGCGAACGTTTGCCGTCTTTTGTAGCTGCAGTTCTCATTCCCCCCCGAATCACGGAGACATTCACGCCCGCCGGCCCCGCTGCGCCAGAAAATGAGCCGGCCTCATCAGGCGGTTTCACCAGCGGGATCCGGGAGCCGGACGTCCTCCCTGCCTGGCAAACGCACACAGAAGGTGTGAAGGTATGATCTCAGCCAAACTGCTGTAACCCCGGAGCAAACGGCTTTAAACGGCCACAATCTTCTTTGAACAAGTGGAGAAAATTCCCTTTGTAAATGGAAGTGCAGAGCTCCGACACAAAAAAAAGTTTCAGTGATGAGTTTTAATAAAGAGAATTAAACATACTGCCAACTATCCAATAAATTCTCTTTGCCTTCAAGTCATTAAAAATGAATAAGCGAGAGGGCAAAGTAGTGATGTTTATGTTTTTACATTTCCCATCTGTCTTTTCCCTTCCAGGTAATAATCAGCTCCGTGCTGACAGAGATCACAGCCAGAGATAAAACCCATCAAGTGTGATAAGAAGGAAGAAGTGAATTGCTTATCTTCAGAGGGATCCGGCCCATTATTGTCTGCAGTCATCAGCTCATGAAAAAAAGACAAAGCATGGCCCTTTTAATTGGGCCTCTCTGACCGCAGGAATTCCTGTGGATGTCGAAGTGAGATCTTTGTCGTTCCATACCTACACCACAGAGAGTGAACGCGTTACTTCCTGAACTCCTGGATTTAGTAAAATCGCTTTTAGTGCTGCCACAAACGATTATTTTAATAGTCGACTAATCATCGATTAATTTTTCCGATTAGTCGACTAATCGGATCATGGACAAAGTGGATGTAAAGAAAATCTGAAATATGATTAGCTTTAAAACAAAAAAATCCTAAATAAGCTAAAATCGCTAGCATATAGCTGAAGAAATAGCTAAACTTCAAATTAGCCTAAAAAACTATAAAAATCCCAAATTAGCCAAAATAGCTAGCATGTAGCTGAAGAAATAGCTAAACTCCAAATTAGCCTAAAAACTGTAAAAAAAAATCCCAAATTAGCTAAAATAGTTAAATATTAGCTAAACTCCAAATTAGCCTAAAAAAACTGTAAAAAAAATCCCAAATTAGCTAAAATAGCTAGCATCTATAAATAAATAATAAATATACAAATAATAGCAAAACTCCAAATTAGCTTAATAAACTGTAAACATTTACAATTAGCAAGCTAACATGTAGCTGACATATTAGCTAAACTCAAAATTAGCCTTAAAAAAACTGTAAAAATTCCAAATTAGCCAAAATAGCAAACATGTAGCTGAAATATTAGCTAAACTCCAAATTAGCCCTAAAAAACTGTAAAAATTCCAAATTAGCCAAAATAGGTAGCATGTAGCTGGAATAATAGAAAAACTTCAAATTAGCCTAAAAAACTGTAAACATTTAGAATTAGCTAGCTAACATGTAAATGAAATATTAGCTAAACTCCAAATTTGCCTACAAAACTGAAAAAATCCTAAATTAGCCAAAAGAGCTAATATGTAGCTGAAATATTATCTTAATTCCAAATTGGCCTAAAAAACTGAAAAAGCCTAAATTAGCCAAAATAGCTATCATGAAGCTAAAATATTAGCTAAACTCCAAAGTAGCCTGAAAACTCTTAATAAATGCCAAAATAGTCTAAAAAGCTAGCAGAAGGTCATTATAACTTTCAACTTTACAACAGTCTGACTCCATATATTATAAAGTAACGACTAATCGACTATGAAATTAGTTGTCGACTATTTTAATAGTCGATTAGTCGACTAATCGTGGCAGCCCTAATCACTTTTAGTGAAGACTTTTAAAGATAAAAAGAGGATGATCGTCTGTAAAGATTGTTGTCATTTGCTGAAGTTTAGAAACACTAGATAATTCAATTATTCACATTTAAAGGTTTTACCAAATGTATGGAGCTACAATGGAGCCAATATTAGTTGAAACTCAAATAAAACAAGTTGGAAAAAATTATTGGTGTTTGGCCAAAAAAAAATGTATAATGTCTAAAACGTTTTTGCCATTTTAAAATAAACTTAATTATTTTCATCTTCAATTGTTCTGGTTTTTAGGTTTCGAAACACAAAATTTTAATTTCAAATTTTTCAAAAATCTTTTTTCCCCTTTTCAATTTTTTTTTGTTTTTTTTCGAATCGGAAAATGTTAGTTCCAAAACCGTCTTTTGGGGGAGGGGCTAACACGAAGGTCCTATCAAAATCGACGGGTGGTAACTTCAGTCCTGGTGCATTCACTGACTCTGAGAACTGTGATAATTACGGTCAGAAAATGTTTTTTTTGTCAGTATAATCAAACATTTGAGGAAAAAAATGGCGTCTATATTGACTTCCTTTTGTTGGAACATTTTCTATAGATGTCACTGCGTTGTTTTGTCCATCGCTATTTATGCAAATGTTGGAATGACATGGGGAAGGGGTCACTCAGTCCAGCTTTTAAATACAGTCAATGATAGCCATTGCTTCTTTTAAAAGGGTCTATTATGTCCTTCATGACCTTTCACAAAATATATTTTATTGGTCACAACGGTACACAAAGTTTAGTTAAACTGAATTTTTTTTTTCCTGTTATTGGAATTATAATCACTGATTGTGAATTTTTAGCTTTTGAATAAACTTTTTTAATGAACAACCTCATAAGCAAAACATCTGGAAGGCCTCCATGACATACATGGACGTGCACACGCCTGGCTTGAGAGCAGCTTTAAGGACACGGTAAAACACGGCTGTCGTTTCTCAGCTCTAGAGGGTTCAGTTAAACAAAAAGGCAACCGGGCAAAACTTTCGCCTACGTGTGCATGAAAGGTAATGCCTTTTTACCGAAAGCGCATTATCGCTGTGTGACCTCTTAATTCATTATGTATTATATGACTTTTAGCTTTTTAATTTAAAGTATTTATTTGTGAAACGGAGACAAAAAGACATTGAAACATCTTTTGACTAATGGCTCTCTTAGCAGAGGAAAGTGCTTTAGGAGGCTGACATAATGATATTATAGGCAATCATTTGAGAACACAATATCTAGATGGTGTTTTAGTCCTCCAAAGAGGAGGGGACATCCAGCTGGGAGTGGTATCCCAAAAAAAAAGAAAAATGCAAAAGCAGCAGCGCCGGAGAGCCCACAGAGGGTCGGGTTAAAGGCTGGTGTTAGAGGGTGTCCCAGCCCCTCGTCTGAATATCCACCATCACCTTTCATAATCTCACAAGCAGCTCGGCTGTTAACCTCAATGCACCCAACACTACAAAGACGGCTGGGAGCCAAACACTCCCAGAGATGTTTTCACCTCACTGGAGGCGATCTTAAGGCTCCAGAACATCAAATATTAGATGAACTCTTCAGAAGACGATAATAGAAGATGCCAGACCATATTAAAGAGAACACAAGAGAACTGAATACTAGAGGGTTTGAATAGATGGATGGGAAGAATATAAACCGATGAACTCAAGTCTGAATTTATCTGGTTATTTTAAACTAAACAAAAAACTAATTTTCCCATTTTTTAGAAAAATTCTAGTTGCTTTGAAGTTAATTTAGACAAAACTTATTTTTCAACGACTAAGCTGTTTTCTAAACAACATTTAAAAGATATACTTTCTGCCAAGCCTTTGAGTTGTGGGCGGGACCGTTTACATGGTATACTTTGTTATTTCCGTCCTGCGAGATCGTTTTATTTTGCTAGAACTCTTTGGCCCGGCGTTATGTAGCGCTCGTAACAAATTAGCGACAAATCCCATAAAGCCGTGCACCGATCACCAGCGTTGCCAGATTGGCAAATTTGGCAGTTTTTGGGGGATATAATGTACTTTGGGGTCGGTTCGGTGGTTATTTATTGAAACATCTCAGCAGGGACGTGCGGTCAGGGGAGGCGGGGCCTCACCTGATAACCATCCTCACCATCATGACTAATTCATAACAAAATAAAAGTTTACTAATCTGTTCTATAAATTAGGACTGGGTTGATAAAAATCAATTTGAATCTATTCATAGAGATTGTCTTTTTTTTGTTCATACTTTCTTCTTCTGGAATAAGGTGTAATGCTATAGTGTGATCGCCACCTTGTGGCCAAACAGAAACGCCCTCCAGGAGAAGCAGAACAATGTTAACGATCTGAACATTTTTGTGAGAAATGAATGATATTAACAATCTCATTATTTTACTAATGTTCACAGTTTTAGATTAATATAAATATTTTATAGTAGATTATTAATATTTCTTAAAAAAAAAAAAACATGTATAAACCAAAAAAAAAATTTTGAATCCTTTTTGGAAATTATTGTCTATACCCCGCCCTACTATAAATGCAATTTATATGAATGTATTTTAATCCTTTTATCCTAAAAAATTACTGTCTTTTGCTTGTTTCTTTAACACCAACAGCGCAGGCTGTGAGCTGAAACAGCGCACTGACCGCAGCCTCAATCCATCATTAACTGGATCATTAGTTTTCATTTATTTAGCATTTTTTTAATTAACTTTTTATACAAAGTAGACATTTTTATTATGTCTTTATTTGAATATGTATTTTCTGTTGTTTCTTTGGTGTTACTGATTAAATTATTTAATGTTTAAGTTAACTGCTACAGGAATAATATTCCTATATTTTTTTAAATCAATATTTAAGTTTTGAAAAATACTTAAAAAGTTTAGTTTATATGTTTTAAGTAAATATTCTGACCATGACCTAGGATGTGTTTGAAATTTTGTCTTACTGAGTTTGGTTCCCACTAGCTTACAGCCCCTAACATTACTGGTGCAACAAAAATGGAGAGCAATACTGGAACCATCCAGTCGTACAGTTTGGATTCAGATTCCAGCTCAGACGAGGAAAACAAAGACGTTCATGGATCAAGTGGATCCATTCGAATGGGATACTTTCTCCAACTGCCTTTTGTCTTATTCACAACAATTTATATAAAGAAATACCCAGAAATGTAATTTTAAGCTTCATTTTCTTTCATAAAAACACTATTTACATCATTAAGAAGCTCTTCTACCACCACTGCTTGGTGACAGAAGAAGCTAGCCAAGGAAATGGTTGAAAGTAATTGAATTTGAAAGAATCAAACCCTGTTGAGTTTTTTTCTCTTCACCCCTTTCACAGTCAGTCCTCTGTAGGACAGCATCAGAGCGTTCACAATGAAAAATCACACATAGTCCCCCTATTCATGCTCTGATTAATATGCAACGGCAGACGGTCCTCATCCGACAGAGGACATAAAACAGCCAGCCGAGTCATTTTGAACTTCTGCTGGAACTATCAGCACTCTCAGATCTTGGAGCTCTGTGATACGGCTGGACAAAGGGAACACGTTTCATTTGCATTTCAAGCCCAGTTTTAACCTTTGCGTGAACTTTTATCGTCCGCCGAGAAGCAACAGCTGCTCGTGACCGCCCAAAGAGTCCAAAAATGGGTTCGATTTTTGGTTGGTTTCTTTCTCTCTCTATCTTTACAGGTAACACATACGATAACAGCCGGCCAAAAAACGTAATAAAATTATTTGTGCGTGACATTCCACTCAGACGACCACACATGAGATTGAGGAAATGTATGGAAGAACTACAAACAATTCTAATCTGTTAGCAAATTCAAAGAAAAAGGAAAAAAATAAAAGAAAACACATTTTTACAGATAGAAATGGTTTTTGTTAGCATCTCAATGTTTAAAAATAAGGAATAAAATAGGTTAAAGGAGATACCGCATTTGGAAAAAGATGTTTTTGTTTGATTTATTTACAGATAAAAGTGAGCTTGGTTTAATAAACCAGTTTTTCCTCATACTCAAAGCTGAAGCCAACAACCATCATCTGCATCTCTAGAGTAAAGTTCCACATCCTTATGGAGGGATTTTAGTGACAACATAATGCAAGCAAAGGTTTTTAGATAAAAATTTTCTAAATTGCAAACAAAATATGAAGCTTTAAAACTAAAAATTCATTATTTGCAAATAAAAATATTAAATTTTTGCTTTAAAAAAAAACTTTTTTGCTTTCAAATATATGGCTAACGGTAAAAAAAAAAAAAAAAATACTTTTACATCATTTTAAAAACAATCTTTTTTTTTTAATTGATTACATTTTATTTAGTCAAACCGAAACGTATCGACACAAAAACAAGGAAGTTTTTGAAAGAAAATATATTTGCAAATTCTGAACACTTTACATTTTGTTTGCAATTTATAAAATTTTGATCTCAAAACTGTGACTTTTGCTTGCAACATTGCGGCACAAATATCACTCCATACATCCTGAAGAAGATGACCAGATTTCTGAACCCTTTCTTAAAAAAAAAAAAGTGGTCCAATCATCCGAGCCACTGCTGTGCTGGCAAAAGTCGGCATAATGTTTACAGAAAGTTGTCCACACATCCCTTTCAATTCTGCTCCAAACATTGCGTAACTGCTGAGCAAAGTTGCAAAAAGATCCAAAAATCTGCTTTTATTCAGAGAGCAACCCCAAAGAGCCTTATAATTTTCCCTTGTTTGGCTGCTTTTTCCAGCTCGCCCAAGTCAAAAATAGCCCGTATTATTTACGGAGTGGCTTTGAACTCACCACAGTTGTACGACTCCCATATGTTGGCCATTTAGGAATTGTGCATTTTCTCTCTCGGAACGTCGAGTTGTTCGTTGACTTCTGTGCTTCATGTAAATAAGCTGATTCAAATCAGTGAAAGGAGATCATTAATTGGACTTTTTTATTTTGCTTTCCTTGTTTTAAAGGAAGTAATACTTAGCTGAAGCCTCGCTGAAGTGCATTGTGGGAAAGCTCCCCCGTTTTGGCTCCACACAAATGAAGAAGGAGAGCAGCAGCCAGGTGTTTGTAATCAAATCCACTTGATGAATTGATCACCGGCAGGTGTTCAGACTTTTCTGCAGCGCTCAGGTGAGACAGGACACATCTCCAAAGAGGGAAATAATGATCTTGGAGAGGTTTGGCCATTAATCTGTGCAGTGTATGCAGTAGTTTACAAACCCTGAGGCTTAATTATTTTACGGTTTAAAAGATTATTCACAGCTTTAAAGGTGTTTATGACAGTTGATTGTAACCTAAGGTGGAGTTTCAGCTCAGAAAACCCAAAATATGCAGAGGTGAACTTCAAGGCAGCATCACCTGGAGGAATGAGAACCTTCATCAGCATATAAAAATATCACATCACAAATCGTTTATTTTGTTTTAAAAATATTTTGAGCAAAATAATTTGTAAAAAATTATGTAGAGCTCCTGCAGCGTCTATAAGACCCACTCAAATATATTTTTAACAGATTTGTGCAGCATTATTAAAGCAAATAAATACAACTGGAGAGATATTGTCGGAGTCTTCCAGATTTTTCATAAAAAGTAAAAAAGCGACAAATTATTGTGAATCGGGAGCAGAAAAAATCAGTTTGAAAAGATATCAGCTGTCATGTAGAAAATGTGCTGGACGGGCCACAACAGGGAGAGCAGGGAGAGGCGGGGTCATTTCATTCCGGCGGTCCCGCCCACAACTCAGGCAAATTTCTACATTTTACAGAAACTGTGTCCAAGAAAACTAAGGTTTTGTATTGTCTTTTATTTTAGCAAAAAACAAGTCGGAATCTTGATAAAAAGACCACTAGGAACTAAGGCTGCTATGTTTAGTCGACTTATCGACGACTAATCGACTATTAAAATAGTCGACAACTAATTGTCACTTTATATTATATGCTTTATATTATACGTCGGAGTGTAGTAAAGTTGAAAGTTATAATAGCCATATGCTAGCTTTTTGGACTATTTTAGCATTTAGTAAGGTTTTTTAGACTATTTTGGAATTTAGATAATATTTCAGCTACATGCTAACTGTTTTAGCTAATTTGGGCTCTTTTTTGTATCCATTTTGGAGTTTAGCTAACATTTCAGCTGCATGCTAGCTGTTTTAGCTAATTTAGGCTTTTTTTTTTTAGTTCTTTAGGCTGTTTTGGGGTTAAGCTAATATTTAAACGCTTGCTGTTTTGGCTTATTCAGGCTTTTATAAAGTTTTGTAGGCTATTTTGAAGTTTAGCTATTCTTTAAGCCACATGCTAGCGGTTTTGGCTAACCTACGTTTTTTTCAGTTTTTCAGGCTAATTTTGCATTTAACTAATATTTAGCTAGCTTTCAACTTCAGCGTATTTAGCTTTCATTTTCGGCATCTTCATCTTACAGCATTAACGCTGGCATTATCTCAGGTAATGCTATATATCTAGTTTTTAAGTTAGTTTACAGATAATGATGGTTAAGATGCGTGCTTCACATCCAGCATGACCCGATTAGTCGACTAATCTGAAAAAATAATCAGTGATTAGTCGACTATTAAAACAATTGTTTGTGGCAGCACTACTGGGAACTATTTTAAAATAGATCAAAAGATGATCGGAGTGGGGCTTAAAAGCAACAACAATGGAGATTGTCCAGCAGCTCGTCTTTTTCTTACTTTACTTCTGCTACATTGAGTATAACAAGAATTTAATGTAGTTTAAAAGAAGATCGCGGGTGGGATTGAAACCACAAAAACCTTAGCTTAAATGACCGCATTCCAATGTCGTCATCCCTCTCTGCCAATCAACAGGAGGCAACAGCGGCTCCACCCCAATCATTCCATTCCACTTTTAAATGGGCTTATAACTGATGGGGGGCCTCCAAAACCGTACTGTTTAAAGTGTAACCAAACCAGGAAGTTGGTGGCTGACTCCACCCACAGCTGACATTTGAAAATCCAGTCAGAGGGGTGGGGCTTGGGGGGCAGGACCGTTATCATTGCTGGAGCTGCAGATCATGACGACAGACTTTTGAAACTGACATGGTTTGACCAATCACAAAATTCAACTGTAATACCTGATTTCAACCTGTAGGGGGCAGCACACAGACTTAAACAGTTCTATTTCAATTTGTCAAAAATTTGGCTATGAACAAATGAAAGCATTTTTAAAGCCCTATTTATAGATGTCAACAGCCAAAAAAAGTTCATTTAGGGTTTGGTTACCCTTTAATGGTTCCGTGAAAATGGAAAAAAAAATGAAAACAAGGTTAAAGTGTCAAAATGCTTGAAGCAGAAGGAGAGCTAACCTTTCACACCAACTGCAAGAAGTGATGATAGAGCGATGGAGCTTTTTGCCAGGGATGTGGCAACATTTTCACACCAAGTCTATTGTAAATGTGTGTGTTCACAGGAAATAGTCTGAACCCACCTGTTCACCAATAATATATGAGACCAGGAAAACCTTGATTAATACTATGATCAGAACTCGGACAAAATGCAAATTAAAGATCATTTGGAGTAAAAGCAGCAGCACTGAAGAGCCACTTTAGTCAAGTTTGAAGTGTTTCTGACTTAATATTACAAACAACAAAAAATGACGGCAGGCTCTACCTCTGCAGTAACAGAGTATTTTTCACTTTCATTAAAGTTAATACTTTCTTTCCCACCGTTTCCTCTGTTATTGCTTGTCTATGATTGCTTGCTCTTCTCAACCCCCCACTGGCCTCCCCTCACCTTCGTCATAATACAAGTCTGTGTGTATTACTTAACATATCAGTGGCCGGCAACCTTTAACAGTAAAAGAGCCATTTGGGCTCGTTTTCTACTGATCAGAACCTAGAAGGAGCCGCATTGACTTACATTAGCCTTTAAGAAATTTGGATTTGCATTCATGACATTTTTTTTTTTAATAAATAATAATGTCTACTTTTGTCATGAACAAAAGCAAAAAATGTATTAAAAGAAACTAGCATCTCTTTATAAGAGAATTTATTTTAACGTTTTTAACTTTAGTAGCAAAAAAGCAAAATTGTTGCTTAACTACTAACTGAACTTCAAATAAGCATCAAATTTTTCTCTAAATTAAATCAGCCAAAAATTTTGGCACGTTACTGAAATAAAAACTAAACTCAAAATAAGCCTAAAACCTCCAATAGATAACAAATTAGCTAAAAATGTTAGCAAATTGTTAAAATATTAACTAAACTTCAAATTAGCTCAAAAAAACTAAATTCACCAAAAAAAAACTCGCTTGTTGCTTAATTACTAGCTGGACTCCAAAATAGCCTAAAATTCCTCCGTAAACTAAATTAGTCAAAAATGTTAGCATGTTGCTAAAATAGAAGCTAAATTCTAAATTATCCAAGAAAAATTTCAGTAGATAAAAAAATAGCTGAAAACATCAGCATTTTGCTAAAATGTTAGCTAAATTCCAAATAGCATTAAATTCCTCCGTAAACTAAATTAGTCAAAAATGTTAGCATGTTGCTAAAATAGAAGCTGAAACTCTAAATTGTCCTAAAAACCCCCACTAGAAAACAAATTAGCCAAAAATGTTAGCATGTTTCTAAAATAATAGCTAATCTTGAGCCAGAGAGCCACTATGGAGAGATAAAAGAGCCACATGTGGCTCTGGAGCCGCAGGTTGCAGACCCCTGGACTAGACAGTAGGTGGCAGTATAGTAAGTTCAGTTTCGGCAAACAAGAAAGCAGAAAAGATCGGCCAATCAAGGCCCTAATTCTACTAGCAAAATTGAGCAAAAGCGTCTACGGTCCAACTAAGTCAGGGGTGGGCAAACTACGGCCCGGGGGCCACATGCGGCCCCTTAAGATACTTAATCTGGCCTTCCAAATTAAAATACATTGAATCAAAAATCCTAATTATTGTTTTATTTTCATTGTATTTCTGGTTTCTTCTCATGAATGGTGTTGTTTCTCTGTGCATTTTTCTGAGTCAGAAGGTGATTTTTCGGATTTCTTTGAGTTCGCATTTTCCTCTGAAGAACATCAACCCATTGGATCACCAAAAAGAGAGCAAAAATCAAAATTTAGTAATTAAAATTCCCAAATTTTTTGTTTTTAAATGAATGTATGTGAATTTTAATCCAAATTAAAGCATGTTTTTCTCTAAATTCTATATTATATTTTTAGTTTATGAGCTTCATTACCAAATCACTCCTTCCATCTGCTCTTTGTCCGGCCCTTATGCCAAATTTTAGAACCCTTTCTGGCCCACAAATCAAAAAGTTTGCCCACCCCTGACCTAAGTGGTCGGCATTTTTGAGTAACCCTTGTGTTCTTTTAGGTATGTTGACATTAGGGTCACATGGACCCCATAAGATAGCACAAGGGTTATAGTGAGTCATAAAGAGGGAAGCAAACAAATATAAAATAGCAAGGTGGTTTGGAATACAGAAAAAGAAGCAGTTCATTTTTTTCCCACATTTTTTTCCTTTTTACCTTCCAACCCCGGTTCCCTTCATTAAGCCGTACATTCACTTTTGTGACCTAAACCCTCCCAATCTTAAAGCCTTAAACCTGAACGTAATCTCAAGTGGTCCGTGTGTAGAAGTTTCTCTTTTTAATTATTCTCCATCACCTCACACGCCTTCAAATTCCCAGCCCGAGGAAGACATTTTCGACAAGAAAGGCCGTCGTGTGTCCACTACTCAAAATTTCACTGGATCCACGCTGGCAATAATTCAGTTATTTCTTGAGCGGCGATGTGGCCCCGCATTCTAATGTGTGTTGCCAGCCTCAAAATTTAATTATCACCGAACTGCATGAGAAACTGGAAATCAATAAATGTAATTAAATTGCTCAGCCCTCAAACTGTGCGATGCTGTCATTACCCCGTCCATGTACCCCGGTTCTATCAAATAATGTGATCAATTTGTCTGAATTTCACCCTGTTGCAACGGGAGAAGGCTAAGGCACAGGTGTCTAATTGTCTCCCTCCTGGTTCCTTTCTCCTCGCATCCCAACGGCAGTAAATTGTGGGAGGAGATTATCTGGGCGGGATCATGAATCATATGGAAAAAATGAACACATCCTGGATTGTTCTCGCTGCAGAAAAGATGCTGTCCTTCGGTTTGGGTTAGAAGATTCCAAAATGAGAAGAAGAAAGACGTCTGTAGTTCTGAAGATAAAGAAATTTAAGATCAAAGACACATTTTTAAGTATTCCTTTAGTTCAGACTGGAAAAGTCTGTCAGTCCGGACTACTTAATTTGGTCCTGAACCTTCTGTTTGGTCTGTATTCAGACTGCCGTCTACCAGACATTTCTGTTACGAACCAAAGCTTGTAAACAAAATCACATGACTAGGAAATATCTTATGAGGAAGAATGAGAAAGAAGAATGAAAGTTCTGCGCTTTGCGATCCATGTCAAGAAAGTCATTTTGCAGCTTCAGTGACAGCAAAAACAAGTACTTTAGCTACTTTGGTACGATGGAGGAATACTGCAAGCTGGTTACTGAGAACACGGCTGAGAAGATGCGTTTTTATGACGTATCTCGTTAAAAGTTGTTTTGATGACGCTGCATTAATCAGACCACATTTCAGTAAGTTGCTGTTGCATGACTGCTCTTTGTTTACATCCCATAATGCCTGGCATCGGTGGCCGTTTTGGTCCAGTTGTTCCACTCCGAGCGTGGAGCCTATTCAGACTGAGGAAACTCAGAGCGAAACTGAGTTCAGTACGATTGAAAACAAACTAAGACAACCTTGAAAGATGGGTCCGACAGCGGTTCCAGGTCTTGGCCCAGGGTCCAGTTGGGTATATTTATTACTCCCCCCGATAATCCGGAACAAATTCCGGATTATCGGGAGAAAGGAACTCTTGTTCACTTTTAGCAAACCAAACGTGTCCAATCTGAAGACACTTTAAATCAAATCAGAGGTCAGTCCGATTAGAAATGAACTGAGACCACCTCAAAAAAAATGGGTCAAAGAGAGATTCCTGGTCCAAGACCAGGTTGGGTTTATTAATAACTCCCTTGATAATCCTGAATTTGTTCCAGATTATCAGGAGACAAACTCTTGTTCCCTTTTAGCAAACCAAATGTGTCCAGTCTGAAGACACCCTAAATCAAACCGGAGCTCGGTCAATTTGGAAACGAACTGAGACCACCTCGAAAGACGGATTTGAGAGCAGTTCCTGGTTCCAGTTCGGCTTTTTTATAACTCCTCCGACAATCCGGAATTTGTTTCGAGAGGAATTAACTCTTGTTCACTTTTAGCATTCAAACGTGTCCAATCTGAAGACAGCCTAAATCAAGGATAGGTAACTCCAGGCCTCGAGGGCCGCTGTGCCAGCATGATTTCCAGATATTCAAGCCCTAGTCGTGACTGATTACCTGGTTCAGGTGTCCAGCCCATTAGAACTTTTCGGGAATGCGGCCCTTGAGGCCTGAAGTTAGCTTTCCCTCGTTAATCAAAAGTAGAAAAAAATGTTGTTTAAAAAGGAGTTTATTTGTGACATAGAAAACATGTCGGGTGGGCCTCAAAATCTCTGTTTTGATCACTTAGAAACAAAGAGGGGAAGGGGGCCGGGGTTGCTCAGAGCCAACAGTCCCACCCACAAACCAAAGAAGAAATTCTGCAGGAACTATGTCCCCCCCAAAAACAACATAATCATAACTAAAAGACCGATTTTAAACCACAGAGTGTTAAACTTGGTACAAAATCTAAAGGTTCTTCTCTGAGATTTGACAAACACTTCTTCTGGAGGCGGAGCAATCGCTGCCAGTTTTAAATCTCAATGGGGAGAAGGAGTCCCCTTAACAAATTACTTTAAAAAACAAAAAAAAAATAAATGAATGAGGAGAAAAATAAAAGTTGAGGTTTAAGAAAAACCTAATTACTACATCAACTGATTGTCTCGCCCCAATGACCCCTGAGGGTCCTCGAACTCCTCAAGGCTCAGCTTCAGTGTTTAGAATAGAAATGGGAGGGGGCTGGTAAAGGAGGAGGAGGATGGGGGGGTCTGCGCGCGCTATATAACCACAGGAGCTCGTGGATTGGGTCCCATTGTATAGATTGAATGACTATTCAGTCAGTTGTCCTCAATGGATGACGAATGTCTCTCCAACCGAGCCGGTACGAACCGGGCCAGAAGGTTCTGATGACGCGCGGATGTTCTGCGCGTAAAAACGCACCGCGGTGTCCGGGTTCGGAACCCCTACCGGGTTTCCATAAGGGGAGGGGGGGTGACAGGTTCTTTGGCGCAAAGCCATAAACCAGGCAACAATCCAGACATAAAATCTCGATTTATGGACGAATTGTGCGTAAAAATCGCAGGAGCGCAAGTTATTGATCCAAAAAAAAAAGAAGGGGAGGTTATTAGAAAAAAATAAAATAAAAAGTACATCTGGAAATAAACTAGAAAAACAGACAAAACCGCGCGCGCCTGCTTTGCGCACCCCTTCCTCCTCATCAGGAAGAGAGAGAGAGAGAACCGGACTTTTGGATCCGGATCATTTACTAAACCAACGTCTCCAGGTAGGTAGGGACCCCCCCATCTATAAAAATAAAGGAGTGCAGGAGAAAGAGGAGAAGTGGAGCTCCGCAGTCTCCGCAGCAGCAGCATCACCTCCTCTGGAGATGAAGAGGAGTTTGGAGAAAAGAGAAATATTAGAACTCGTGGTGGTGGAAATACAGGGAGGGGGGGGGGGGGGTCGGACCTGCTCTGGAGATGTTAATAATAAAAAAAAGGCACCAAGGCGCGCGCGCCTCCAACACTTCAGAACGGAATAAAAAGGCGCGCTTTGGTGGGTGTTCGGGGCTCGAACCCTCTCCTGGAGAAACTTTCGGGGGGTGACCGCCCGCCTGGAACCTCACGGCGCTGTCCGGAGAGCAGGGATGCCGCCGGAGCGCAGGAGGGAGGGCAGGGGGGGGTTGCGCGCAGAGGATGTTGGCTCTGCTCGGCCTGCGCTCGCGCAGATTCCCGCTGACCCGCACGGAATCCCGCAAACGCGACGACTCACCTGTGCAGCCCAGGAAAAGCAGTCCCCAGATGATGTCCCTCATTTGCAGCATGGCCATGTGTCACAGATATCCTCCCCGCAGAAGAGCCGGACTTTCCACGCGCGCGGTGTTGCTTCTGAGTGGGGGGGTAAACAGCGAGCCGCCTCTCCACAGACACACAACAACTGCCACGGGGTGGATTTTTGGTCCTTGTCGCTACCCGTGTTCGCGCCGCGGCACAATGAGTGACAAGCAGCAGCAGCAGCAGCAGCCGTAGCACGCACCCGCGCACACACATGCACTGAGCAGATACCAGCACGAATTACTCCGCCCGGTAAGCCACAGAGAGGAGAGAGGAGGCGGGAGAGAGGAGAGAGAGAGAGGGAGGGAGGGAGGAGGAGGAGGAGGTGGATGGAGAGTCAAAGTAGTGCGCGGCTGCGCGCCGCGGCGCGGAGACAGCAGATGGTCAACACGGATTTTATTCGGATTAATAAGATTAAAAACTTACAAAGTGTTGTTTGGAAAAGCACGGTGCAAGATTCTGACTCTGAGCGGTGGTGTCATCACAACACAATTAGAGTCAATAAACAAACCAAAAAGGTTCATTTTTCTGTTCGAAAAACGGTCGTTTTTGGAAAAGCAGGGGTGCACCTAAAGGGGGGCCCGGGGGGGACTGAGCAGAAGATTCATCTTCACCATTTAGCCACTTTATTTTCATTTTTTAGAACCGAGAAAAAAAAAAGAAAAACAAATGAAAATAAATATAGAACAAATAATTACAAAAATTAGACCTTTGCGTCCCCTTTTTTATGTTCTTGTTAAAAGGCAAATCTGAATCCCCTTCAATTGTAGAGACATTTGGTGACATTTTTAAAAGCGTTAATACCACGTAAAATCAACTTTTTAAGATTTTAAGTGTATTCCACTGTTCTGCTCTCACCCTAAACAACCCTAAAGCTGTATTTTGATCCGTTCACGCATTTCTGAGAAATCTAAAACTGTTTTTCAACCAGCGTGTCGAGAAATGTTCAGGTGTGCCGTGGGAGATTTTAATCTAAAAACATTTTCTGTCACCAGGATATCAGCTCTGTTTTCATCCAAACAGGCCCTGATACAACATTGAATAGTTAGGGACATAAAAGACCATAAAATACTTTTTTGCTTCGTGTTTATTTGATTCAAATAAATACTTTTAGATGAGAAAAAGTCCCGCGATTTAGCCGCAGATAGCAGTTTTTTTTAAAAGTTTCGCCCCTCCAACTGTCTCCACCAATCATTCTTGGAGATTTAATGATGTCATCAATCAAAAGTTCTTAACATCCTCACTTTTTTGTTACGATTTGGCTCATAAAGTATAAAAAAATAACAGCTTAAGTTTGTTTTTAGCGGTGTAGCTTCCCGTGAGATCCGGTGTCAGACCGTGGAAGAAGAGAACAAAATAATGAAGCTCAGAGACGTGGGTGTGTCCAGGATCAGCATCAGTTTTTGCACTGGATCTCCCATAATGCATTTGGTTCAAGTGACAACGCTTCAGCTACTAAAATAAAATGATTTATTCACCCAAATATGAATTAAACATCTTTTGTTAAAGTTAAATTTTTTATTAAGAGAAAATAAAAAATAATAAAATGTTCCCAATTTGTCTTTTCATATTTGAACATAAACAAGAATATAATGTTTAAAAGGCCAAACTCTCAACTTTAAGTCTATAGTATTGGCGATAAGTCATGCTAAAGATGAGGGATCTCGTCTTAGAACAGGAAGTGAAAATCAGACTTCCTGTAAAAATCTGCTTCAAGTGAAGAAGCTGTTGATGGACATCTGGGCTGAGCTCCCATCAGGCCGTTCTCCTGCTCGCCTTTATCCCGTCTGCGTGGTCACACCTTCACAATCAGCAGCAGGAAGGGAGAGAGTATCTGGAAAATGCTCGGGGACAGCGGCGCTCCAGGCCTGGAATTGTTGTCACCTGCTCTACTCTGAGAAGAAACAGTTGAGGTGGTTTGGACGTCTGCCAAGAATGTCTCCAAAATAGCCTCCCAGAAGCCCTCCTGGTTAAGTGCTGCAGGCGTGTCTGGGTCTGTCTATACTCTGGACGTGCTGGGGAGGTCACGTTTGAGCGGCGCTACATGATGGTTCACATAAATGGAATTTAAAAAATTAGTTTTGCTAAAGAGATAAAGTATTTGAAGTATTTCAGTTAGTAATTTTACATTTTTCTACTAACAAATTGACAAACAAGCTGAAATTGGTAAAAACTTATTTTTTTTAACCACAACAACTCGCTACAATGGCGCTAGCTAGCTCGATACAGCGGAGCTTCATACAGATTAGCTTGCTAGCTTGCTGCAGTGAAGGTCGCTAGCTCAATACAGCAGAAGCTTGCTAGCTTGATGCAATGGAGCTTGATACAGATGAGTTCGCTAGCATCGGCGGTGCTTGCTAGCAAGCTACTGCGGAGGTCGCTGGCTTGATACAGTGAAGATCGCTAGCTCAATACAGCGAAGCTTGCTAGCTTGATGCAGCGGTGCTCGCTAGCTCAAAACAACAGAACTACATACAGCTGAGTTTGCTAGCAAGCTACAGCGGTGCTTGCTAGCAAGCTAGGGGAGATCGTTAGTTAGATACAGCAAAGCTTGCTAGCTTGATACAGTGAAGCTCGCCAGCTTGCTACAGTGAAGGTCGCTAGCTCAATACAGCGAAGCTTGCTAGCTTGATGTAGCGGAGCTCGCTAGCTCGATACAATTGAGCTTCATACAGCTCAAGCTACAGGGGAGATCACTAGCTCGATACAGCGAAGCTTGCTTGATACAGCAGAACTAGATACAGATTAGTTCACTAGCTCGCTTAGCAAACGAGCCACAGCAGATCTCGCTAGCAAGCTACAGCGGAGCTAACTAGCTCACTACAGGAGAGGTTGCTAGCTAGATACAGAAAAGCTTGCTAGCTTGATACAGGGGAGCTCGATACAGATCAGTTCACTAGCACGCAACAGCCGTGCTCGCTAGCAAGCTACAGCGGAGCTTGCTAGCTTGCTACAGAGGAGGTTGCTAGCTCGATACAGCGAAGCTTGAAGCTTGATATAGCGGAGCTCGCTATCTCGATACAGCAGAGCTTGCTAGCTTAATACAATGGAGCTCACTAGTTCGCTACAGAGGAGCTCGCTGGTATGCTACAGCAGAGCTTGCTAGCACACAATGCTAGCACACAATGCTGTCCACTAGGTGGCTAAGTCCTCACTTAAACCAATGTGGGCAAACACAGGTGGAACCACCACTGAAAACACAATTTGGGGCCAACATTTGATGCCACTTTTAAACTGTTTGGGGTCCACTTGGCAAGAGTTTTGGAAACAATTGAATCCCATTTTTGGTAATTAGCTGTCGGCTCATAATCTATTAGAGTAAGAGAAACTGAAATATCCCAGTTTATCGGAATTCCCTTCAAGTCCTTTGTTTTCCAGACTAAAAGACCCACAGCGATGAAATATCGTTTTGGTGTTTTTTATTTGTTCTTGTAGTATTTCTATGATCAGTGGCGGTTCTACACCGAGTTCCTCCCCGGATGAGACCCTCTCCAGCCCAACCAAGGGGGCTCTGGTCACACGCAAGATGGCGTCAGAATTGATCTGTAGCCCGAAGAGGAAATTGTAACTGAGGAAAGTTCCTAAATTTGAGGAAAAATGATATTTTATTAAAAATTTTTCAGAACTCTCAGCTTTTACGTTTAAGAATGGGAATAAATAAATCAGCTGATCAAGCTGATGAAAGACCATTTTTTTTCTTCTTGACAGAGAGTGTCACGTAGAAAACAACAGAAAAAGGGATTGATAAAAGAAAAAAAAAACAGGGAAAAAGGTCGAAAGCTTAAAATGATATTTTTATTGCGGCCGGCTTCAGCAGGGGGAGGGGCTGCCGGTGATTAATTTTCAGGCACCATATTTTCTCGTCCAACCCCCCCACCATGGGGTCAAATCAAGATCAGATTAAAGTGAACAAATAAACAGATTGAAAACTTGAAAAATAGACATTGGAACTGAAAAAAAAAATTGAAATAAAAATATTAAGTCAATATAAAGACGCAGTCTCAGGTCTTGTGGCACGATATGGGCTTCAGACGTGGCACGTCAACCAATCAGGGACTCAGGTTTAGACACGTGACATTTTCACGCAAAAACACGGAAAAAAAAACAATTCAAAATGGCTGATCAATGCGAGGATTTTCGTCCTGAACTTCCATCCATTTCCTAAACTCGAGGAGACCGCGGGGTTACTGGAGACTGTCCTGGTTACTGTTGGGTGAAGGCGGGATACATCCCGGACAGGTCACTTATCCCTTTATTATGGCTCTTTAGCTTTTATAAAAAATGCTAACCATCAAATAAATACCAGATTATTGAGTTAAGTTTTGACATTTCTTTTTAGGTGTTGAACATCTAAGCCAAAAAAGCTCAATTTACTGTCAGAAATTCTGTAAAATGTTCTTTTAATTTGTAGTTACTCCAATGAAAGACTAAAAGTATTTTTTTATTTTGGTAAATCACACTAAAGTGGTTCAAGTTTTGAACAAATGTGGTGTATAATGATTTAGAATTGTGTGTTTTTAATAAAAAGCTCAAGTATATAGGCTACGTTTGTTTTTCCAAAAAGATTCCACTAAAACGTTTATTTTTGAGATTAATTTATACTGTTTTGTTTTGGTATAAAGCATTTTGACTTGATTTAAAAGGAAAAAAAGCACACTAAAATCCTAATGATAAAAACATTTAGCTTGAATGCTTTTCTGTGCAGCAGGAGGAAACAGAGGGGGTTTTATTTTGAAAGGAACTAGTTTGTGCTTCTGTCAAAAGTAAAATAAGTTATATCAGTTATGTATAGAAATATATAGACTCTGTTGTAACTCAATTATTGTACTTTTTAAAAACTAAACTTTTAAATAAATGCGTAATTGTCAAAAAAGTATTAATATTGTGGATTTTTAAATGATAAAATGGGACTTTGTGGGTTCTGGTCTGTAAAAAACTAGACTAACTGGCTCTTTTAGAGTTAAAGGTTGCAGACCTCTGGATTAGGCCAAACCGAGTTCATTTTCTAATATCTTTACTTCTATAAACATAAACCAAACAAATTCCAACAAAATCTAATCACGGAGAAAGATGTGTTCCATACATATTTGTGCCAAATTTTCCCGATCAGAGGAAAATGTATTCCACTTCTGCGCTCCTCAAGGTCACAACCATGTTTGTAGAGATATTATGTGCATTCGAGAAGACTGTTGCAACACGCCTGCGAGACGGAGCCAAGCAATAGTTTTAAAAAATTGCCTCAGAGGGCTCTCAGCCCAAATCAAAGGGATTTCAAACTGCCCTGCCCGTCCAATCAATGCTTCACTTTATATTTAGCTCACCTGCTCATGGATGAAGCTCCCGGTGCTCGAATATGTTAATTTCTCTGTGATTCTCTTCAAAGTTTGTCAGGTAGCAGAAGATGCGTCTGGTCTGACTGTTGCTTCCTCGCTAAAAATAACTGAATTCACTTTGTAAAAGCCTCACAGGATGAAAGTTTTTGGTCCAGCAGGATGTCAAGAATAAACAAAAGTCCAAACAGCCAATCAGAGCGTTGGAACACTGAAACCAGACGAACCTGGTGTGTGCTCTGTCAGGATTTGATAAAGCTGTCAAAAGACTGCTCTGCGCGCTCCAGTGTTGTGTCTGCTGAGTTCTCCTGGTCTGATGACTCGACTTTCTTCCTTTTCTGTCATCTGCTTTCTGTAAAAGAACAAAACAAAACAATTGTTCTTCTGTCATAAAACGCCCAACAGCCAAAGGAGACAGACGCTCCTTCCAGACTGATCAACTCTCACCTGTTGAACAATCTGTCAGCTGTTCTCGAACCACAATAAGGTTAAAGCGGAGCCATTTTAGAGCAAAAGGTTTCTTAACTTACTCTTTTTTTTAATTTAGCATTTTTTAATATTATTTAAAACATCAGGGTCCAGATCCACATGTGGCTCCTTTATCTCTCCATTGTGGTTCATTGGCCAAACATAAAATAAGTCATGAAGACTGCTGACTCAGACGGTCGGCATGGCTGAGTTAGCCGCTCCCTCTAACCAAAACTACCTGAAGAAAACAAATAAACAAAGCCCAAAAATTAAGACTACCAACCCCGAACTAAAAAAACAAAACCCAGCAGTGGAAGACTGCTGAGGACAAAGAGGGGAAAAGTAAAATAATATTTTATTTTTAAAGTAAGGATTACTTCATTAGCACGCATTTAATTTAGTTGAGTTAAATTCATAAATTGGTGGCTGAGGTGTTTATAGATGATAAACTATGTAGGTTTTTACATCCCTGTTGAACTCCAGAATGAACAAATTTTATATGCAAAGCAAAACTTTGGTAAAAAGTTTAATCTTTAATGAGTTAAAAGCACATAGTATGCTGCACAACATTGGTTATATAAAAATTTAAAAAGAGAGATGCTATTTTTTTTTTATATTTTTGCTTTTGTTCGTTCTAAAAAAGAAAACATAATTAATATTTATTATTAAAAAACAGAAGGTCATGAAGGCGAATCCAAATTTCTTAAAGGCTAAAGTAAAGTTTTATCAGAGTGGCTCTTTTACTTTGAAAGGTTGCCAACCGCTGCACTATACAAACACTTTCATTTTATTTAGCCCATTTATGCTTTATGATTGATGCTTTATTTTGGCATTAATCGCCCAAAATTAGATTTTTTTTTTTTTTACTCATCTGGTCAGTAGTGATAGGACAAAATTCAGGAAACTTTTGGAAGTCGTTTTAAAGCCGTCACAAAAATCCAGTTTGTGGAACTTTTTTTCCTCTTTTTAGAGCCACTAAATGTCATAGAGTTTCTCAGGAGGAGGGAAGATGCATATGTGTCAGTATGTGAGCACAGAGGATTCAGAATAAAATAAGTGAAGGAGAAATGTTCAAATACTGCACATATGTTTCATTCACCCTTTCAGGTTGGGCAAATCAAAATAAAATGTTTTAATATTTTCTTTTAGGCATATAAAAGCTTAAAATCAGCAATATCAACAAGGGTGTGACACAACACATGGGTTTGGTCACAGTTGAAACCCATGCTTACTATTGTTTTTTTCAATAAAACAACACCCTATTGACGGAAAAAAGTTAGTATATATGAAAATTTCATGAAACCATTGATGAAAACTTGGATGATTAATACAGAAAATAATTTTTTTTTTTTTTTCAAATAATTCAAAAGCCATGCATTGTGGTCCATATACGCCAATCTATTGAGCGTCAATGCAAGCCGGTTTCTTTTTTTTTTGCAACTTTTAGAACTTTTTTAGAACTTTTCAGAGTAGTGAAGGAACCTGAACTAACACAGTCCGTTTTTTTTATTCGTCTTTTTCTTGTATATTTGGTTCGTTTGTTTGCCATCATTGATGTCGGCAGCTCCGATGACAGATGCCCCACACTGTCCAAAGATCACCAAAGCTTAACGTGAAGGAGAACAGGAGGAGAACGGATTAATGAGAAAGATAAAGCAACTTGCAAACACCGACCATCCAATGAAAACTTCAGGACCACGTGTGATACTTTACCTGAAATATTCAGGTAGAACTCTTCTCTCAATACAAGAGAGGAAAAATCAGCTGGTTGTCGAGTAACTCCGTGAACATCTTTCCTCAAGGGTTTAAAGGAGAAAAGTTATACGTTAAGCTTCAAAAACTCATTCAAAAGCAGCCAAATGTCTAGAAATCCAAAGTCAGACAAAACAAACTTTAAACGTGTAGCAAGTGCAAAGGAGAACTATAGGAGGCTGGAGACTTCAAAGTATAACTGAATGTTTCTCAAACAATGAACAGTCAAAAAAATGCGGATGAGTTGAGAAAATATCCAGTAAAATCTTTGAGACTGAAGAAAAGCAGATAAGTTCTATGGAGGGAAGCAAAGCTGCAGTCAATGAGAGTATTCAGGAGGAAAAACATCCACCGAACAAGAAGTTTATGAATGCAATCACATCATAAAAGTTTCACTTCAGCATTTACCAAAACTCTTCAATCACAGAGAACATAACTCCAGGTGGTTCTGTTACAGTCTTCTACACTTAAGTGTTGCGCTCATTATATGATCGGTCGTCAGAGATGATTGATCCAGGACACCAACTTTCTCCCCTCAAGTCCACGATCTCATCTCTCCTCTGATTCATCAAGGTGCATCTCCAGGGGTACCACACCAACGTAAGGTAGCACCCCTCAACAGGACCCCACAAGGGCTCCCTCAGACTCCTCTCTAAAAAAAACTACAGCTCACTTGTGAAGCTGCATCTTAAAAATTAAATTTTCTCCTCTGTTTGCTTTTTTAAAAAATTACACTCACATTTACATGGATTTGAAAGTTAAAACGTCTTAAAAATAATACTTTAGATAAGTTTAGGTGACCTCTGACGTACTCTTGTTCGAAGATCATTCAATTTGTTTAACTGCCGACCTTAGTTCAAAATTTATTGTTTAAAACTGTGTAAGTTGATTTTTTTAACATTAAATTACTAATAAACATGGTGAAAATGGGACGTTTTTCCATGAAATGCAAGTGATCATCTGAAAATTGAACAGTTACTGAGATTAATAAAATGCTCGATATTGATATCTGTTTCCTAGCTTGTTGTCATTGTTGATAATTCTTATGAGAAATCCGTGTCTTTACATAGAGGAGTGTCATTATTCATAATTAATAATGTAAAGCTACCTATAACTAAGCAAAATGTGTTATTTCAAAATGGTAGCCCTTTGTATGACTCTGTACCCAGGAAGTAGCCCTCAGGTTCAAAAAGGTTGGTGACCCCTGCCGTAAACGGTCAAAGACTTACGGAATGTCAAAGGGGCGTCACCTGTGACAACTGACGATATGATAAATGGGTCTCGGGATACGATATTTATCGCGATATATCCCAAGACTCTACCACAACAACGCGCTCTTATCCATGCAGGACCGAAATCCACATTTTTTTATGATACTGTGAGGCTGACTTAATTTTTAACAAAAGGCGGTTCTGGCGAGATCTCGTGGTTTTGGTCGGGGTGCAGAGCTGCTCAATGAGGTTCGGTGGGCTCAGGGGTTCAGGTAGAAAACAAAAGTCTCAAAATATCTGCATTTCCAATCGATACAACAAATGAAACTAGAAAAGTGCATTACCTGCGATAATGCATGTGTGAATGCATTTTGCAAAATGTGGTTGCTGAAGATTTTTGTTTAAGATTAGCCCCAAAAACCTCAAAAGTTGCCAAATTACCAAAAAAAAGCTAACACGTTGCTAATATGTTATCTTAAATCAGAATTAGCCCAAAAAAACCTAAGAAGTTGCCAAATTAGCCAAAAAAGTTAACAAGTTGCTAATATGCTAGTTTAAACCTGAATTAGCACAAAGAAACCTAAAAAGTTGCCAAATTAGCCAAAAGAGCTAACACGTTGCTAATATGTTAGCTTAACTCCAAATTAGCCCAAAAAAACCTCAAAAGTTGCCAAATTAGCCAAAAAAGCTAACACGTTGCTAAAATGTATAAATTTTAAAGGATTTGAAAAATTCCCATTCTTTTTCAATAAGGCTAGTAATTAGCAGAATTTGCGTAAAAACCGTAAATTTTGTGAAAACCAAAAATACTAGCCATAATGTCCTCAACGAGCTGAACGTTTTGATACCAATATTGCACTGGTGTAAAAAGTGCACAAAGTTTTATAACGATTTTAAAAAATGTCCATTAATTGTCAATGAGGCTGGTAAACTAGCATAGATTGCGTTAAAATCGTTAAGTGTACGAATTTCAAAAGTACAAGCATGAATGTCCTGAACAAGCTGAACGTTTTGATACCACTGTTGCATAAGTTGTAAAAGTGCATTAAGTTTCTAAAGGATTTGAAAAATTCCCATTCATTTCCAATGAGGCTAGTAATTAGCTCAATTTGCGTAAAAAACATAAATTTTGAGAATACCAAAAATACAGGCATGAATGTGCTAAATTTGCGGAACGTTTTGACACCAATATTGCATAAGTTGCAAAAGTGCACAAAGTTTTATAACGATTTGAAAAATTTCCCCATTGACTTAACATGGGCTAAAAATTGCGCAAAATCGCGAAAACCGTAAAATGTGCGAAAACCAAAAGCAGTAATGTCCTTAACGAGCCGCACGTTTTGATACCAATATTGCTGAAATTGCATAAAGTGTGCTTGAGTTTTTACGTGTCAAAAAACGCACGGAAGAAAACGTAAATAGGTGAAAAACAATTGTGTGAATGCATTGAATGCATTCACACAATGATATCGCCGAATTGATTTACCGCCAGTGACAACTCCAGAGTCAAAGGGTTAGAGCTTTGTCCCGTACGAGGGATTGACCCGTATTTGACGTACAGATACTGTTCTGTAGTCGTTAGTAAGACCCAAATACTGCCTCCTTACTGACCACACGCAAGTGTGCATTTGGTATGCAAGTGTCTGCTGGATGTCCACACACACTCACTCCGTGTTCTACACTAACAGATGAACAGTCTTAAAGGAGTACTCTAAAGTGTGACCTAAACCCTTCACACTTTTTTGGCTGTCGACCTCTATAAATGGGGCTTTAAAAGCGAGTTTGTCGAGTTTCTAGCAAATTAAAATAAACTTGTTTCATTCTTGTGCCCTCTAGGTTGAATCGAGGTATTACATTTGAATTTCATGATTGGTCAAGTCCAACATCATGACATCATCAGGCCTAAAGGCTTTACCAAACAACACTGAGTGAAGGTAGAGCTGGGGCCCGTTTCAAGAAGCAGGTTTTGTTGGAACTCCAAATTCAGCAGAACTCAGAGTTTTCGGTTTCAGAAAGAGAGATAACTCAAACCCGTGAAAGTGGGCGAAACCAAGCCCGTTTCAAGAAGCGGGTTAAGCTGAACTCAGAATCAATCACTGTGGCAACTGAGTCTGTGAACGAAACCTGGTCTGGAGCAGGTTTTCTTCAGGAAACTTAGAGTTCTCTGCGGTCTCCGCCCCTTTTTAAAGTGAAAGATGTTCAAATCTGAGTTCTTCATTAATATTTAGAGAACATTCACATTAGAGACGTCACGTTTCCACCAGCAGAAACCAAAATGACATGTCCATTCATAGAGGATCATGTAGAGAGGAGGCTGGATTAATCCAGAGGAAATGTTATTTATGTCAGGAGAGGATTTGAGGACACGAGTCGATTGATGCAGTTTCTACGATTCAGTTTTATTTGAGCGACATTATAAATAGTGAGATATTCCAGGGATTTGCTATTAATAATAAGGAGTTTTATTTTCATCATTTGAAACCCTTAAAAATCTAAATCATTAAATCTGAAAAACCGGTAGGGGTTTTCAACTAGTATGCAACGCAGAACAGGTATTAGCTTGGCAGTCAGCGATGCTGCCTCTGCTTCTGACGCCTCAAGTTCAATTCCCAGTCCGGACACGTTGCGTTTATGTAATTAAATAGTACTTTTCAGCTAAAATTTTTTAAGTCTTGAGAATTAAATTTAAATAAATGCTTATTTTTAACATAACTCAGGCAGCTACAGTGTTTCTTTTTATTGTGCAGTGATATCCGTGTGTGTACGTGGTGGTGGTGGTGGTGGTGGTGGTGGTGGGGGGGGGGGGTTGAGGAAAACGGTCATTCATGCATTACGGAGATGACTGGTTAAATTATTAACAGATCAAGAACCATTCCTTACTTTACAAGTGACAAAATAACCTTCCTGATATTATTTATTCGTTATTTGAAAGGATTCAAATGTAGACGTATGCATTAACTCTGCAGATATTTTCTCTGTTTTATCGCTGCAGCTGGGTTTATTTTCTTGATGAAAATGTTCTTGTAGTCTCATATGCTTTAGGAATTTATCAATTTCCGTCGCCGGAAGTTTGTTCCCGTTGCCATGGTGAATCGTGCTGTCTTTGCTCCATTGATCAGGGCTTTTAATGCTCACGACGCTCGCACCTGATTCTGGTTCCAACAACTTCAAGTTGATTGAATCAAACATTTTCAGCTGTTCTGAAACCGAAAACTCTAAGTTCGCGAATCTTGAGTCCAGTGACTCTAAGTTCAGGTTTCAACTCTAAATTTGTTGAACCTGCTTCTTGAAACGGGCCCCTGTAGTTCTTTCCACTAATCATACTTCGCTTTTGATTTGTTATGTTTTACGTGTGTTTCTCCTTTTGTTTGTGGTTCACCTTTTCTTTTCTTCCTCTGACTGTGGCTCCTCCCAGCTGATCTCCACCCTCTCCTGATCTCTGTGGAGGAGTCCACAGCTGTCTGCACTTAGTTGATTTAGTTTGCTCTCTATTTAAGCTGAGGTCCTCCTATGTTTGGTGTTGGTTCGTTTTGTATGTTTCCCCCTGTACTTTTGAGCGTTTCTGGTTTCTGTATTTTTGCAGCTCCTTTAGTTTTCCCTCTGTTGAGGTGATTTTTTGTTATTAAATAATACTTTTGTTAATTTATGAATTTCTTTGATCCCTGCATCTGGGTCTCTGACTCCTGATCCGTGACATGATTTCCCATCTCGGTTTAAATTTGCCGCTATTACCACCTTTCAGGGATGCCCCAGAGTTCATTGTCGAGACTCCTTTTCTTTGCCCCATTAGATTCTCATTTATAAAGTTAGTCATTTCTATGTAGTGTTTAGATACTCAACAGTAACATTTTTCTCCCACTGGCCCACATTCTACAAATAAAAAAATCTTTATAGGTGACCCACGGGTCACCAATGAAGTCCATCTAAAAACTGTTTGAGTCAGTCAGAAAACGAATTGAAGACATTGCTTTAAAGAAAGTCTGTTTTGCTTGAATACCCAAACACATCTGACCTACGCTGGCTTTGCTTGCATCCCTTTCATGTACATTCGCTTTGACTAAATTTAGAGGCGACTGTTGTATTAAAGCCCAAATGTTGTTTTTCAAGTGTAAGTCGCTCTGGATGAAAGCGTTCACCAGATACCTGAATGTAAATGTGGCTTATCCTTACACGACTTACTGGCTTTTCCTGTCAATAGAATTAGCAGGACACACAAATAAAACCCCAGAACAAACATGCTGGGGTAGAAGTTAAGGTCGGGTTGGATCAGTCTTTTCACAGATTAGTAAAAGCAAAAACATCTGAGTTTTCAGGGTTTTTCCACTCAGAAATTCTCTTACTTTTTATTGTTTACATTTGCATCTGCTCACATGATATCTTGTTACTGTTTCTGCCAAACCTCTGAAGCATCAGCACATAAATAACCTGAATTCCCCGTCAGCTGTTAGAAGTGAAGAAGCTGCTCAGATGAGCAGTGAATCATCTTCCAGATCAACCGACGTCTTTGATCAAACGTGAACAAAACAGCCCACGGAGCGATTCCGAAGACGAGAAATCATAAAAAGGCATCAAAAATATTTTATTCACAATTGCCGTGTAGCTTTAGGTGAAAGCGCTCATCAATATACAATATGAGCTTCGGAGGACCAGAGGAGCAGCTGCTGCTTCACTATCTCCCTGGTTTCAGCTTGTTTCAGGCAACAAGGCCCCCAAATGAGCTGCCCTTGTAATTGCACGAGCGCAAAAACAAACTAAATCAGACGGTGGAATCTTTCTGCATTCCCTTCCCAATAAGTCTACTAGATTATTTTCTATGGTCCGGGCGAATACTCAACTCTGATTGGCTGTTGGCTGTGGATTAAATTGTGATAAACCCCACCTAAAAAATAAAAGTCCCATTATGTGTCACACACTTAGGTGTTAATGATGATTAACACTCAAATAATCATTTGAGAGACACTTTTTAGAGCAGGGGTGGGCAAACTACGGCCCGGGGGCCACATGCGGCCCCTTAAGCTACTTAATGTGGCCCTTCAAATTAAAATACATCGAATTAAAAATCCAAATTATTGTTTTATTTTCATTGTATTTCTGGTTTCTTCACATGAATGGTGTTGTTTCTCTGACGTTCGTGTGTTTTTTTCTGAGTCAGATGGTGATCTTTCGGATTATTCCTACACCACATAAATGCAGCATTTCTTTGAGTTCACATTTTCCTCTGAAGAACATCAACCCATTGGATCACCCAAAAGAGAACAAAAATCAAAATTTAGAAATTAAAACTCCCAAATTTTCTGTTTTTAAATTAATATATGTGAATTTGAATCCAAATTAAAGCATGTTTTTCTCTAAATTCCATATTATTTTTTTAGTTTATGAGGTTGATTACCCAATCTCTCCTTCCATCTGCTCCTTGTCCGGCCCTTATGCCAAATTTTAGAACCCTTTGTGGCCCACGAGTCGAAACAATTGCCCACCCCTGTTTTAGAGTCTTTGGTATGACTCAATTTGAGTAAACAACTGTCCAATATCAGGGCGCACACTCTACCACATGGCCACTGAGCTGAGTTCCAGTCACACAGCCCAAAAGTTCTGTATCAGTGGGCGGGCTTCTTTACGACAAACTTTTGCGTCATCATCTGGACAAAAACAAGCAGGAAGAGGTCAACTTTCTCTCTGTTTTCATGCTAACCTATTGTGACAATTAGCATTTATATCGCTTTCCTTTTATACGGTAAAGGAGTTCATACTGGAATATTGGTCAGCCCCCCCATAACACATCAATCAGCGCACTAAATAGTGTAGTCCTCTGTTTCACCACAAGGGGGAGCAGGTCAGAAGAGACGGGAGCTGATTGTGTGCTGTAATAAGTGTCACAGCTGCCTGGAATATCTTAAAATACGTATTTATTTATTTTAATTGTCAAGGATTAAATAATAACCACCTGAAAAACTTTTAAGATTAATAATATGTTCCCTAACTGGAAAATAAAAATATAAACAAAATTGCCAGTTAAATTATTTTATTTCAACAAAAAAAGTAATAATTTTTTGACCGAAATGGGGGGCTGCATTTTCAAGCAAAAGAATGTAAATAAAACAGTCAAACCTCTGTTTTTTTTCCTCCTCTTTCTTCCTTTTTTTTAAACTTTAATGCTGTCCCTGAGGGGCTTGTTTTTTGTTTTTTTCATCCTTAAAGTTTTAAAGAAGCAGAGACCACACAAGCTTCGACAAAGAGGTGCACAGCACCAGACACATTTATCGATTATGTCAAACTTTTGAGTTATTTTAATTATGGTTTTAATTATTACATTTTTTTTACATTTTACACAAAATGTGTGTTGGGTCAAACTGTGCTAAAAAAACAAAAAAAATCATAGCAATTTGGTGCCCCCTCCAGCAGATGTCGCCCTAGGCGGCCGCCTAGCTTGCCTATGCCCGGGTTCCGGCTCTGCAAATGTGCAATTCTTTGCCACTTGAGGTCTGTGTCGGCTTAGTGGCGTGTTGCCATGACACCAAACTGCATCAGATATTTCACTTTTTGTGAAAAAACTATCTAAACCGAAGAAAACAGAAGAATAAAAAACTAAATATTAATTGAATATCTATTTCTTTTGTAAGTGACCATTGTAAAAGTGGGATAAAACCCTTCGAAGTGGGACAGTTTTCGGGCCTCCGTGTTAATTTCTTATCACGCTCACTTTGTCGGGGATTTACACTTACATAATATAGGTACGCCGTATTAAAAACTATAAAAATTTGAGATGGTAGGTAAAGTAGGTGCTTATTTCCTGAACAAAAACCCACCAAATCACCCCACGTTTTTTAACTGATAATATCTATGTCTTACACTATTTTATAAAATAATCATTTCTATTTAAATAAAATCTTAATTCCTAAAAACATTGAAAGTCTTTTTTTCATGATCTTTACAGGGTAAAGCAACTACAGACAAAAAAAGAACCCACGCACATCAATATGCCATGAAATATGAAATGTTATTAATTAACTTTGGTCTGATTTCATCCAGATAAGAGACATCCTCATAAACCTGAATGTTAATATCTCGGGCTTCAGGAGATTTGGAAGTTAAGTGGTTTGATCACTGGCTTTTCCAGTCACCGTGTCAAAAAGTCCTTGGCAAAGACACTGCACCCAAAACATCTCTGCTGCGCTCATTAATACGAGTGAGCGTACCATAGAGATAATATATAAAATGCAGAATGTGATGAATGCTGGCTTGACAGGGGTGAAGATGGGTGAAGATGGGGACCAGAAAAGCAAAGCAATAAAAGCCAGATGCTTGAACCTGCACACCTCATTTTTTTAATATTTATAAGGAGAGATCCCACCTTCTCCTTTTTACACCAACGTCAGATCAATTGTCTAGTTTTCTTATTTTAGAAGCAATTGATAGCCTGTAATCAAAATAACTTCACAGGTGTTTCAGATGCATGTTTTCCATCTCACCAAAGGAGGTGTTGAGGTCATGTGGGTCACTAATTAGAAGGTTAGTGGTTTATCCCTCGGATGCCCGGCCAAAATCTCCACGAACAGCGATGACTGCAACCTGTTTGCATTTATCTTTTTTTTGTAAGAGTCTGCCAAATATAATTCCATAAAATATACAAGGCAAAGTAAAATAATTTAGATCTCTTGATGTTATGGTCAGCAGTGTTTGCCCCTCCTCCTTTGCTCTCATCTGGTTGCCAAAGCTGCATTACGTTTGTCATTAGATTTTCAGATATTTAAGTTATGGTCTTTTGGTTTTTCAGTGTTGCTGAGTCTTGTTTTGTCACGTATGTTTTATTTTGGTTATTAAATCGTTTTCTTCTTCTACCTTCTGGGTTTGAGTTCTTCCTGCTCCTGGGTTCCCTTTTTGCCTGACACCGTAACACTTGAATGCTAAATTATGCTAAATTAGCTAAATACTGAATGAAAAAGCTTTTTGTTTCAATCTACATGTTTTATTTTCCATTCAAAATCTCAGGTTATTTGCTAATTCTTTGTGACGTAACGTTTGAGTATTTTCTACATTGGTGTCTCTACAGCGTGTGTCAAAGTCAAGGCCCCGGGGCCGGATCCGGCCCTCTGGATGATTGTATCCGTCAGATAATTTTATATTTTAGTTATTAACAGCTGGTAACAAGTTGCAACACATTCTCATTCCCCCGTCGTCACATATTCGCGTTTGGGTAAGGACCCCTCTGCATCAAAAATTGACATTTTCCGGATATATATATATATATATACATATATACATGCCTAAAATTATTCTCTTCCATGTTATTGTGGGTATTGCAAGTGCGTTTGGACAAAATATATGAGTCTGTATCTCAAATTTGTTTTTTATGCACCTGAAATCAACCCAACTTTTTAGCTCTTTAGTGTCAATCACTGCTTATTTTTAGTCATTGAGCTTCAATCCGGAAGTCAAAGGTTCCCCCATTTGAATACAATTTTACATCCCATATTTCCTCATAGCTCCAGGAGATTCAATATTAATGAAACTGTCAATAACATTTTGTAACTCTACCTGAAATGTCCTATATTTCTCTTTTGAAACGAACCTTTTTACTAAAATGGACTTTGATTTGATACAGCCTTTCTTTTTTTGTTGGATGATTGATGCGTGACGTGTTGTAATTTAGAGAATGTCTCCGCCAGCCCAATGGAATTGGATTACATGCACAAGGCGGCTATAAGCCATAAATATTTTCCCTTGCTCTCTGAGGTATTAGCTTGTACTGGAGCCTGGAAGAACCCCGTCTCATCATGAGGGCTCCAAGAAACGCTTAAATTCACAGTTCAATTAGTGCACATCCTCAGAAAATAGAGCAGCCTCTGAATGGTAATGCTCAAGTCTCTCTGAACTAGAGAGTGCTTTTAATCTTAGCTTTAAAGCAGGAGAAAAGTTTCTTATTTGTCATTTCATTATTTGTTTGTTTGCTGGGCCGGATGAGGATGGGAAACCATCATTAAAATTCAGATTCTGACGTCTGCAGCTGAAGAAGAAGCGAAAGTGTTTGGAGCAGAGACTCCTTCTAATGGCCTCGTGTGGTTAAAAACAAAGAATGTTCATTTATCTCTAACAGTCATTGCTGGTTTGTCTTTACTTTTTCTATTGGTTCTATGAGGTTGAAAAGAAATGCAAGATGCGGTTTCCTCTCCCTGCAACCCTCCACGGATGTAACTAGAGCTTTACAATATCTTTGCTCCATCATTTCTTGATCTTTCACCAGGAGTGGCATTATTATTTTTTTTTTAGGTTGAAATAAAGCAGCCTTCAACACTTAAACAGCCATTCGGATCGATTTCTCACCAACTGCAACCCGGTCGGATCCACAAAGTTGTATTTCTCCCCTCAGAAAAATATATATTTTTTATTTCTATGTTAGTGTTCTTATCTTGATAAAGAGAAATGGACAGTTGCTTTTTTGGCATAAATAAAACACAAAAAAACAGCCTTTAAAAAAAAAAAAATCATAACTTTTAGCACAGGTTTATGTGACATCTTTTCAAAATAAAAGACACCCTGTGTCACATAAGATGATGTCAATGCAGTAAATGTAGCCGTACGTAGAGGGATATCGGCAAAAATAGAAACATTTATTTTACCGTTTATAGTGGATCTCAGACTGACAAGTGTAACTTACTGACCTAAGTTGAGTTAAAGCATATTATTGTACTTTTTGAAGCATAAGGCAAACTTAAAAATCCTAGAATTTGTTCCAAAAATAAATCCAGTGTGCCTTAATTCTAGTTGTGCTTTCTGACATCCAATTGATTTTTACACACAGCTCAGCATTCTGTCAAGATGTTCGAGTTGAATAAACTTTAAACTAGTTTTCTTGACCTTTTTTTTTTTTTTTTTTTTTTTTACTGCATTTCTTAATTTTTACTTTACAGTAACTTTTTAAAATTATAAACTTTATTTTTCTTTAACCAGAGAGCAACAATGGAGGGGTGAAAAAGTGACATGTGGCCCCAGAGCCGCTGGTTTCAGCCCCCTGGACTACATGACTGCCAATTCTCTGTGATCTTAGGAAACATCAAATAACTAAAAAAGTTGCATTACCTGCGATGATGCTACTTTTTTGCTGAAAGTAGTTGCTGAAGCTTTTTGCTGAAAATGGTGACACAATTGACTTTTATTGCAGAAAGGATTTGCTGAAAATGCAAAAACTATTTGCAAAATTTACTAAAAGACTGAAAAGGTTGTTAAATTCCTATGAAATTGCTCTGATGAAGTTGACTTAAAATTGCTCAAAAATCCCTAATATGAGGCAAATTTGCTAAAATACTCAGGTTGTTGCTTAAGAGCTGAACTCCATATTAGCCAAAAAAAAAATGCATTCCAAATTAGTCAAAAAAAGCTAGCTTGTTGCTTAAATACTAGCTAAACTCCAAATTAGCCAAAAATTCCTAAAAAAAAATTATTATCTATCAAAAACGTTAGCCTGTTGCCAAAATAGAAGCTAAACTCTAAATTAGAAGAAAAAGCATCATTAGATGCCAAATTAGCTTAAAAAAAAACAAAACAAAACAAACAAAAACCTAGCACATTCTTTCAACATTGCTAAACTCCAAAATACCTAAAATTCCTCAGTAAACTAAATAAGCAAAAAAACGTTAGCCTGCTGTTGCTAAAATAGAAGCTAAACTCTAAATTAGCCCATAAAAACCTCAAGAGATAACAAATTAGCCAACAACGTTAACTAAACTCTAAATTAGAAGAAATAAACATCAGTAAATGCTAGATTAGCAAAAAAAAAAAAGAACTAGCACATTAATTAAATACTAGCTAAACTCTAAAAATGACCTAAAAATCCTCATTAAACTAAATTAGCCAAAAAATAGAAGCTAAAGTCTAAATTTGAGCCTATAAAAACCTCAATAGATAACAAATTAGCAAAAAAACGTTAGCATGTTGTTAAAATAGAAGCTAAACTCTAAATTAGAAGAAATAAACATCAGTAAATGCTAGATTATCAAAACAAAAGAACTAGCACATTGATTAAATACTAGCTAAACTCTAAAAATGACCTAAAAATCCTCATTGAACTAAATTAGCCAAAAAATAGAAGCTAAAGTCTAAATTAGCCTATAAAAACCTCAATAGATGACAAATTAGCAAAAAAAAAAACGTTACCATGTTGCTAAGATATTAGCTAAACTCTAAATTAGAAGAAATAAACATCAGTGAATGCTAGATTAGCAAAAAAAAAGTTAGCACATTGATTAAATACTAGCTAAACTCTAAAAATGACTTAAAAATCCTCATTAAACTAAATTAGCCAAAAAATAGATGCTAAAGTCTAAATTAGCCTATAAAAACCTCAATAGATAACAAATTAGCAAAAAAAACGTTAGCATGTTGCTAAAATATTAGCTAAACTCTAAAAATGACCTAAAAATCCTCATTAAACTAAATTAGCCAAAAAATAGAAGCTAAAGTCTAAATTAGCCTATAAAAACCTTAATAGATAACAAATTAGCAAAAAAAACGTTAGCATGTTGCTAAGATATTAGCTAAACTCTAAATTAGAAGAAATAAACATCAGTGAATGCTAGATTAGCAAAAAAAAAGTTAGCACATTGATTAAATATTAGCTAAACTCTAAAAATGACCTAAAAATCCTCATTAAACTAAATTAGCCAAAAAATAGAAGCTAAACTTTAAAAAACCCAGTAGATAAATTAGCCAAAAACGCTAGCATGTTGCTAATTACTAAATTACTATAAAAGATGAAAACATAACCCATGAATATATTTTATACGCTTGTTGCTAATCTACGTAAAATATTGAAATTTGAAGACTTTTTCATATATAAATATTTCAAAAACTATAAAGTTCATGAATACCTAAAGCACAAGCAGTAATGTACAGAACAAGCAGAACATTCTGATACCATGATTGCTGAAATTGCTAAAAGTACGATTGAGTTTTTATGTGCCGCAAAACACAAAGATAGGAGCAGAGAATCACTACACAATAAAACTCCAATTAAGTTTGATGCTTTTCCACAACATAATAAAAGCAAATGTTTTGCACCATTAGAAAACAGAAAAATGAATGTTGCGGCACCGCAGCGAGCTGACGGCCTGTCCAGGATGCATCCCGCCTCCTGCCTGATGAGCAGCTCCTGGTGAGGGTTCAGATCCTGCAGCAGAATCAGCGCACGACAATGATTTATTGTAAAATGTAAAGAGGTGTTTAGTAAGCAATTTGATCGATGCGCTTGACTGCAGAGTCAATGATGCAGACTTCCTGCAGGGTTATTGTCTGAAATGATGGACTAATTGTAACAACTTACTGTACCAGTCTGACAGACAAAATGCTGTGAATCTGAAAGCATCTATTGTGCATATTTGTACCAAACCTAATAGGTTTTTTGGAGTGATCCAAAAGCAAAAAAACAACAGATAAATCTCTCGCCTCCCAGCTAAGAGGTGTAAATGCCAACTTTCTGTCGTACGTAATTTATTTTCCTGCCAAATAAAAACAGATACGTGAAGACAAACGTGGAAAAAAAAAATCCTTGCGATAATTTTGAGGAGCATATCCATCCGACTGCATCATTTATCAACTGTGATCATTAAATCATAAGCAATTGGACAGATTGAGAGATGTGAACACAAACAGAACCGGCGGGTAGATGGTAGCCGCAGCAGCTGGTTTGTGTTGAGCAGAAAGAAAGCAAAAAAACAATCCAAAAATGGGAGAATTATGGAATCTTGCCTGGGATAATAAACACATTTATGGCACTTAGAGATGAATGGGAGAAGCTGAAGTCATAAAAACTAGAAACTTCAGTGCTTGCTTATTCTAAAATGCGAGCAAAAGAAGGACGGAATTGAGCCGGAAAAGGACAACAACAACAACCTGACAAACAAGGACAAGGTAGCAGTTAGAGGTACTCGGGGGTTTCTTGTAGAAAATGGCTCCAAAGGGCATGGGAATAAAAACGAGTGTTTTTTCCCTTTGCATGTCGATGTGATGGAACGGCGCCTTGTCCAGATTTTGCCGTGCTATTTGCCTGATGACAGCTGGAATTGCCCTCAGCAGACACGCATAACCCTGAATGACAAAAAGTGGGGAAGAGGAGACCTTTAGGAGTTGGCTTCATGCATCAATGCCGACATTCTGATGATATATTTGCAAGAGCAAAAACGGAGGGGGGACAATGACCTGGAATTTTTAGTATAGTTGGATGTTGTCATCTCCTAATCTGCACTGAACATTTAAAAAACTTTTTTTTTCCAGAAATATCTATTGTGTGTATTACACCTCAAGATACGGAGCCTGAAAAGGGACATTGAAAAAAAAAAAATGAGGTTAAAATAAAAATTGAAGTAAAAAAAAAAAAAAATCTAGTTACTGACTCATGGGTAACAGATAGTAACTGGTGCGCACCAGTTAGTATTTTTTAGATTTTTTTTTTTTTTTACTTCAAGTTTTAGAAAAAAAATCTCTGTACTACCACCTAAAAAAAATATTTTTTCCTAAAAATTGACATAAAAAAATGTTCTGGATAGTAACTGTAGTAATGGATGTGCACCAGTTATAATCTGGTGCACACCAGTTAGCAACTAGAATTTTATTTTTTAACTTAAATTTTAGGAAAATTTAAAAAAATTCCAGTGACTGGTGCGCACCTCTTACTAACTAATTTTTCTTTTTTCTTTTATTGAAGTTAAAAAAAAATTACAGATTCTGGATAATAACTGTAGTAATGGATGTGCACCAGTTATAATCTGGTGCACACCAGTTAATAACTATAATTTTTTTTTGACTTAATTTTTAGGAAAATTTAAAAAAATTCCAGTGACTGGTGCGTACTTGTTACTAACCAATTCCTTTTTTTTTATTGAAGTAAAAAAAAATAAAAGATTCTGGATAGTAACTGTAGTAATGGATGTGCACCAGTTATAATCTGGTGCACATCAGTTAGTAACTAGAGTTTTTTTTAAACTTAATTTTTAGGAAATTTTTAAAAAATTCCAGTGACTGGTGCGCACATGTTACTAATCAATTTTTTTTTTTATTGAAGTAAAAAAAAAAAAAAAAAAATTCTGGATAGTAACTGTAGTAATGGATGTGCACCAGTTATAATCTGGTGCACACCAGTTAGTAACTAGAATTTTATTTTTTTAACTTAAATTTTAGGAAAATTTAAAAAAATTCCAGTGACTGGTGGGCACATGTTACTAACCATTTTTTTTTTTTTTTTAATTAAAGTTAAAAAAGAATAAAAGATTCTGGATAGTACTGAGTGCACACCGGATAGTAACTGATTTGCACAAGTTTTTTTTTTAAGTTAAATTTTTTACATAGACCCTATGTATTTTTTTAATTTTTATAGACATTCTATGGGAATGTCTGTCATTCTTATGGCTGCTTGTTATCACCTGATCAGTGTTGAGGCCTTTTTTCTGTGTGATATAGAAACTAAAACTAGAGTCAAGGGCAGAATATAGATGGGCCGGTTCATGGAAGTGTGTATTGTTTCTGTATCCACTGGGATGCAAGGAGTAATTGTCAAATTTAATAGACCGGTTTATAAAGCAAACACCAAGAGGGTGGAAGCATCCCATCCCTTGCAGCATTAGTTACCCATGTTCATCTAAGCGTTGAAGTAAATATCTAATCAGTCCGTCCCAGCAGAGGCGGCGCAATGCTTAGAGACAAGTCAAAATGACCTTCTTATCGGACAAATCTAGGAAGACATGGATGCAATTATTGAACAAAAAGAAACAGCAATCTCAAGTCAAATCCAGTTTTGCATAAAAAGTAGACGCAACAGCAAAACGGAGGTAAGAAAAGTCCATCAAGGCAAGAAGGACCTGACTAAAAAGTTCATTCACATTAAAGTCAAGTATGGTCGACTATGCGTCTTAAATCAGCTTTATTGATTTATTATCACTATACTTAAGTGTGGATCTTGGATATCCAGTACTGGAACGCTTACTTATCATGACAGTTCTTAAATTAAAACTATTAAAACTTAACGATCTTATAAACTTTAATATTTTGAAATTTATGTATAAAGTAAAGATTAAATGCCTTCCTCCTAATTTAATGAAAAGATACATGAAAAGAAAAAGTACATTTAATCTCAAAGGACATGAAATATTTGTTAAACCAAAACGCAGAATTCTGCTAAAAGAACGATGTGTATCAGTATATGGAGTTAATAAATGGAATAAATTGAGCGTAGAAATTAAAAAAGGTTCAACAATATCAAGTTTTAAAAACTACATTAAAAACAGTATTATCAGCGACTATAAAACTATCTAAAACAAATAACAATTACTCATCCCAGAGGTATTATTTTCCTTTCACACTGATTGATGTTGTAATTATAGATTTTGTTTTTTTTCTTTCCCAATTTTCTCTTATTGTGTAATGAATCAGCCAAATGCTTGTGTATCTGTATCTTTCTTTTTTTTATTGATTGATTGATTTATTGATTGTTAAAAGGGGCAGACAAAATACGTTCTAATTCTTCTTTCTGTCCCCTTTTCATTTTTTTCTTTTCTATCATGCTTGAGTTTACAACTCAAGTTTATATTGCATGTTTTTTAATGAATGAAAATGAAAAGAAAAAAAAAAAACTTGTTCACAACTGGATAGCTAACATTGACTGTATATAGAGAACTGGACTGAGTAATCCCCCTCCCCTTTTGTTCCCAATAGGAAGTACTGCTTGCTGGAAGAAGCCAAAATCCCATAGACTTTTATTGAGAAATAAACTCCTATTGGTCAGAGTCACCAATCTTACTCTGATGCCCTTTTTTTTTAACTATCACAAACGTACAGACATCTGGTTCCACGTACAGCAAGTTTATTAGTTCAGAGAGGAATGAAGCACAGCTCAAAGTCCACAAAGTTAAATCAGAGTCAGACAGGCAGAGGTCAATCACGAGCGTGGGATCATCCAAGAAGAGATGACAGGGTCTGGGCGAGGGTCAGGGCAGGCGGCAAGCAATCACAGATGAAGCAGGGTCAGAAAACATCAGCCAACCCATCAGCTTTAGCTTTAGTTTAATTAGATATGTGTTAATATTAATCTTTGGTTCAGCTTTACCCGGTCTCCCTCTTGCTTGTCATGACTTTTGTTCGAGCCGGTCGTGACACTTTACAAATAATTTACAGGACACTAACTATAATACCCTCAAGACAAAAGTACGTCCGTTTTCATGTCACTTGAAGTGGCTGTATGAGTCTCAAACCCAGCCAGCAAGACCAAGTGGGCCCCATATGGCTTAAAAGTGGGCGGACAATGTAGGCCCCAATTGGGTTTGTCCGCAGTTTCCATGGTGGCCCCAGGTGTGTTTGCCCACATTGGCTCCACTACCCAGGGACTGGAAGCCTGGACAGCGCCCCTGCTAGCTCTGCTGACTCCTGGGCAGCAGTACTTGCTTGCTTTGCTGGACCCTGGGCATCGGAGCTCGCTATGTTGTCCACCGGGCAACTGGCTAGCGTAGCCACCTAAGTCAATGTGGGCAAACACAGCTGGGGCCACCATGGAAACTGCGGACAAACCCAATTGGGGCCTACATTGTCCGCCCACTTTTAAGCCATATGGGGCCCACTTGAACTTGCTGGCTGGGAAAGGAGCTGCAAGACTCTCCTAAAGTATGGCTTCTCTTCTCTACGAACTTCCATAACTAAAAAAAAACCAGTTCGATGCATATGACTAAGGCTGACACAATCAAATGATTCCCAAGTGTGGGGACGAGTCAAATTCTGGGAACAGAATTCCCGCGTTCAGGTTTGTGACAACTGATGGGACTTTAGCTACAAACACCAAACCTGTATGCATCAGTGAGCTCTACTTTCAAATACATCTGACGAAAATATACGGTACACAATGTACAAAGCATCCTCGTCATGGAACAAGAACTGCCGCTCATTCTCAGTAACGGCTTACCAGGACAGACGGTAAAACTCTGATCTGGACTTTTGAGACCCATTTTTCTGGCTTAAGAAGAATCTTCTGTAACCAGACTTGAGCGATCAACTCAAGCCAACTGGACAACCGCACAAGTATCTCGGTAAACACACCGTCAAAAAACAGAAACGTGGATTTCTCTGGGTTTAATGGAGGAGCGCTACTTGGCAAATGTTTCTTCAAGCACTATACTCAACACTCATGCCTGTTAGGTAAGCCACTCTCCTGTTCTTTAGCACAGACGCAACAAAACAGAGACGGCGGCAGAGATGTTGTTAATTTGCACAGAAAGCATCGTGGAATCAGCTGACAGTTTCATCTTTGTAAAGAGACACAACAGAAACGAACATGCTGTGGAAGTGAACTGAATGCTGCAGTGACATTGTGTTGTTTTGGTAAAGATTACAAAGCTTTTGTCCATAATGAGTATAATCTGCGACGCTTTCAGAAAAAAAAAAAAAAAAGCTGCAGCTCAAGTCTTCAATCATAAAAGAGCAGTCGACTGAAATATGATGAAGTTGATTGTGTTTCTTGATCAGATCCTTCTCGGCCCGCAGCTTTCTCAGCACTAGCAGGGAGACGTTAGCCTCCAGCTACAGGCTGTCATGAACTTAGTAACTCACTCTTCAAAATAAATCCTTCCCTGCTCTCCGTTTCTCCCACTTGTAGCCCCTCTTCTGGCACTTCCTCTTTCTGATGTGCCCTTCATAACGTAGGGCGCCGGGGAAAGACGCCGGCGCCATTGTGAGACGTCCCTCAAGGCTCTGATCTGAGTCGGGCTGACAAGAGCGTCCAGGTTATTTACAAGGACAGATATTGCTTTTCGGTTTCCCAATGTCAGTCTCAATGGGACGCTGATAGGTTTTCTTGGCTGTGTTTACCTTCGCTTCAGGAGTTGATGGCAACCCGGAGAGAAGGTTAAAGTATTTGTTTCTGTCTGCATGTCAGCGTGTCTGTGCTGCTTAACTTCTGCCCTCCCCCTTCAGATTCTCACATCCTTCTGGTCTTTTCATCACTGAAATACGGACTTTTATTGCTGGATATTTTCAAGGCATTTGGTGCAAATGTCTGAGTTTGCATTGCAGGGTTTTGATAAAGATTTACCTTGACGCGTCTCCCAGAAAGATTTATGTGTCACCATCATTGTTAGTGATGGGCGTGGCCAGCCAGACTCACCTGTCAGGTTGAACTGAGTAGATTTGGGTTGTGAGGTTCAGCTCCTTCCTTCCTTCCTTTCTTTCTTCTTCCTCCCTTCCATCCATCCATCCTTTCTTTCTTTCTTTCTTTCTTTCTTTCTTTCTTTCTTTCTTTCTTTCTTTCTTTTTTTTCTTTCTTTCTTTCTTTCTTTTTCCTCCCTTCCTGCCTTTCTTCTTTCCTTTTTCTTCTTCCTCCCTTCCTCCCTTCTTTCTTACTCCCCTCCTCTCTTTCTTTCTTCCTCCCTTCTTTTTTCTTTCTTTCTTTCTTTCTTTCTTTCTTTCTTTCTTTCTTTCTTTCTTTCTTTCTATCTTCCTCCCTTCCTTTCTTTCTTTCTTCCTTCCTCCCTTTCTTTCTTTCTTTCCTTCTTTATTCCTTCCTTCCTTCCTCCCTCCCTTTCTATCTTCCTCCCTTCCTTTCTTTCTTTCTTCTTCCTCCCTTCATCCTTTCTTTCTTTCTTTCTTCTTCCTCCCTTCTTTCCTTCCTTTTTCTTCTTCCTCCCTTCCTCCCTCCCTTTCTTTCTTTCTTTCTTTCGTTCTTTCTTTCTTTCTTTCTTTCTTTCTTTCTTTTTTCTTTTCTCTTTCTTCTCTTTCTTTCTTTCTTTTTTCTCTTCCTTCCTTTCTTTCTTCTTCCTTCTCTTTCTTCCTTCTTTCTCTTCCTTCCTTCCTTCCTTTTCCTTCTCCCTTTTCTTTTCTCCTTCCTCCTTCTTTCCTTTCTCTTTTCTTCCTTCCTTCTTCCTTTCTTTTCTCTTTTTCCCTTTCCTTCCCCTCTTCCTTCCCTTTTTTCTTTCTTCCCCCCTCCCTTCCTTCCTTCTTCCTTCCTTCCTTCTCCTTCTTCCTTCCTTCCTTCCTTCCTTCCTTCCCTTCCTTTCCTTCTTCTTTCTTTTCTTCTTTCTTTCCTTCCTCCCTTTCTCTTCCTCTTTCTTTCTTTCCTTCCTTCCTACCTTCCTCCTTCCCTTTCTTTCTTCCTTTCTCTTCCTTCCTTCTCCCTTTCTTTCTTTCTTCCTTCCTCTCCTTTTCTTTCTTTTCTCTTCTTTTTTTTCTTCTCTCCTTCCCCTTCTCTTTTCTTTTTTCCTTCTCCTTCTTTATTCCTTCCTAGCCTTTTAGGCCCGTCATTTCTTTCTTTCTTCTTCCTTTCCTCGTCTCATCTATCCTCATTTTTTTATTTCTTTTCTTTCTTCCTCCCTTCTTTTTGCTTTCTTTCTTTCTTTCTTTCCTTCCTTCTTTCTTTCTTCCTCCCTTTCTCTCTTCCTTTCCTTCCTTTTTCTCTCTTTCTTCCTTCCTTCCTCTTTCTTTTTTTATAGCCACTTTTAGACAGCATTTCCGAGCGTTTTTAAACATCTTTCTCTCGTCTCATCTATCCTCATCATCTGTGATGATTCTAGTCCATTCATACAGTCTTCATGAGTGAGTTCTTGCTTTTTTTTTTCTAGTGTGTGATCCACATAAATTCTCCATCTGAATTGGTTCACAGCTGTTTTTTGTTGCTGTTCACTCCAGGTCTTCCATAAAGAAGCTTCTCATTACAGCTGACAGACCCCCTTTGCGTAGCCATTGGTGATTTTTTTAGTCAGAAATTGGTAGATTTTTCAGCCAGCATTGACAGGGAGCATATATCATCTACTCCTGGGTTTCTATGTTTTTTGAGTGGTTTTTTTTTTTTCTAATTAACATAGGTGCTTTTTTAGAGCAGTGTACCATGTGAGACAATGATTTCATCATTCTTATCTGTAAAATTTAGTTGGATTTATGAAATAATAAATCAGTGAAAAAACAAATAAAACAAAACAAAAGTGTTTTTACAAATTAGGGCTCGAATTAAAGCTTTGAAAATTATTGATCTTGTGGTATATTTAAATATTGATTATCCATTAAGATTAATCTGTAAATAGTGTAAGAATTGTATCTTCTACTGGTAAAGATAATGCATTGCTGTCAAATGAACAGCTTCTAAATAGCTGTGATTTTTTATTTAGCCTCTGTGCTAAACAGAACTTGTAAATGCTTGTCATCCAAGGAGGGAGATTGATGAAGTTTAATAGCATGACTGACTGATAAAGTTTAGTATCAGGGTCCTTTCCCTATTTAAAACATCTCAAAGTGCTTAGAAAAATAATAAAAACAGCCTTTACCATATTTTCCAAATGAAACTAAAACTTTTATTATTTTTGGATTATATACATGGTAAATAATTCTCAGAATTTACCTTCAAATAGACGATTTTATGGTACTTTGTGAAAAAGGCTCCAGCTAGCATCTTTAACAGATACAAAAACATTTTTTAAACTTGGATTATAACATTAAATACACCTGTCAAACTGTTAAGATTCAAACACAGTGATAATAGCAGTAAATGGTGTGGCAGGTTTAAGTTTACAGCTGTTTTTTTTTTTAAGGGGTTTTTGTTAACCGCGCCCACATTCCTAAAATCATCCTATTGTTTTTCATATTCTTTCGTTCGGCTCGAGCTAAGGATTCATGTCAAAATTTCCCACAATATTTGTGAAAAATGTGGTAAATGCCACTTTTGTAATTTTACCACTGTTTAAAAATCTACAAACCTTTTTTTTTCACAAGCAGCTTCTCATTGATGGTCGATCAGTTAAAAGGTGAAAGATTGAATTTTGAAATTTGTAGATGGTAGTAAAGGTGATTTATTTCTCTCTTTTAAAAAAAAAAATTACAAGATAGTTACCTCTTCCCAAGGTCAAAGGTCAACAAGATTTCAGCTCTGGCTGTAGACTCCACCTGGCGGCAGGTGCGTAAAATGTTCTCAAGATTATTATTTTGCCATGAAAATTGCCTAATTTTTTTGGCTGACACTATATGTCAAGAATTCATTTTCACCAGGAACTCGATGTGTGCAACTGTGTGCAGTCCACAACAGCTGAGAGACAGAATTCTGTTTTTTATCTTTTTTGTTTCTGGTAATGCTTCAGATTTTAACATTTTGGGGATTTTGTCTGTTCTGATACACTCGTAACTGATCTTATTTCAAGCTAAATATTACAAAATATTCATTAGTAATGCCTGACAGTACTTTGTTGCAGCAAAAAAGTAACAGTTTACTGTGAAACATCAATTTACTTCCATCACTGCAAACCAGACTCCTTTCCTACACAGTCCAGAGCCAGATCATCTGGTTCTTGGAGTTAAAAGTGTGTTTAGCTCTACTCAATACGTGAACCTTGGTCTGGACTCCCCCGTGAAGCAGACGCTGATTGACGCTTCCAAATACCGACACATCTAAACTAAACAGAACATATTCCCAAATATGGCTAGGTTCCAAAAACCAGACATGAAGAAGTGCTCGGTGCAGCACAGAAAGTCTTAGAGTCTGATCCCCGTAGATAATATCTAGAATGAAAGTAAAAAACGAAAGGGAGCATGTGAACCTATTTTTAATGTAAATATGTCCACAAAATGTATAAAAAAAATAACTTTTCTCATCTTAAATATTCAATTTTAGCTCAAATTTAGTTTAAAACTGAGAGCTTGAATAAATTAATATTGACCCATTAAGCAGAACTCTATTTATGGGATCCAACTTTAAAAAAATATTCTAAAAGATGTAATCAAGCTCACTTATATAATTGGTTAATAGGAAACACCTACCCTAAAAAAAGTGATAAAATCTGAAGGATTTTCCCCTCAAATGGAGCTCTAATGACAGCATACTTCCACCTAATGTCAGTGGTCAAAGTCATCATTAAAAAGCATTTAATGACAGTCTCGGGAAGCCATTATCATTTGGGAAGTGATTAATTAAAACCTAATCTCTCCTTCCAACCCCTTATCATCAGTTCCAAATTTCATTAATGTTGGGCAGCACTGGGAACGTGCCCAAACCTCAGGTCCAGCTGGAGGAAAGAGGATGCACTGAAGAAGTAAAATTCAAGTAAGACTCCAGGCTGCACTTCAACTGACTGATCTATTCTTTTAAAAAGCTCATTTCATAAGCATCTGTTAAATGAAGAGCTATAAAAATAATTAGATTTGTAACTGGATGTATTTTATGTGCATTTTGACGGCATGAACTACCAACAAACATGACATCTTTGTAAAGCTAAATCAAATGTTAAATACATTTATTCCATTCCGACATTGGTGCAAAACCCGTATGGAAAAAAGTATTTTATTTCCGCTGCAAAATCAGACGAATCACGTTGATTCCATCCGCACTTCACTGCTATGCAGAGCAGCTTCAAGATCCGCTGAAGTTACGTTGAAGAATTACCAAAACCAAAATAATGTAAACACTGAAGCTAAAGCTCGGGTGTTAGGGTTGAGTTATTTTTTTGAGACGTTATGTCATTGACTGGAACTTCAGTCTCATGTTTTACATGGAAAAAAAGCTCTCTCTAGTTTTACTTTGAAAACCAGAAGCTTCACCGACATGAATATTAGTTTACTTCCGGCGACAGTAGCGCCGCTCTTTCGGTTCTGTTAGTTCATAAACTTAAAATTAGAGATGTCCCGATCCGATCACGTGATCGGAAATCGGGCCCGATCGCGTGTTTGTAGACTCGATCGAAATCGGGGTCTGCTGTCCGATCAGGATCGGATATTTCATTTATTCTTATTATGATCAGCGCTTTATATTTCAATCTTATTTCCGGATAAATCCTCCTCTAGAAGTCTGCATGTCATGAACAGATCACAAAATGTTATTCCCGGAAACGCAGCAGAAAACAACAACAGTTCAAGCAGAAGACTGATGTAAACAGCTATCTAGTTAGCTAGCTAGCCGATCACGGATTCAGACTTCCGGGATCAATAACTCTTTTGAAAACGCTTTAAACTGACAGCTAGTGTCTCTAAACAACAACCTCTAAAGACATTTCAACAGAAAAAACACGAGTTTTGTTCTTTTAATGTTAAACTCTTCGTGCTGCAGACAGATGCTAAACAGCAGCTGCTAACTGCTACATGCTAGCGCCGTGATTTAACCCCTTAGGACCCGAGCTGTCCTTTGATATGCCTGTTTTATTTATCTGTAAGAGAAATAAAAGTGAAGAAAATTAACTACTCTAATATAAAACCGAAATGTGATGTCTTAAGAGCTTAAAGAGAAGCACATAATCTTAAAAAACAATTAAATGAAAATGAATAATGCTAGATATGAGCTAGTCATGAACACTCAAAAATATTCAATAGCTCTAAAGATATTAAAGCTAAAGTCACTAAACTTTCTCACATGACTAATTATCACTTATATAACAAGAAAATATGATTTTTTTTTCCTAGTTTATATTTTCTCTATTTTTACTTGGCTATCATAGTCACTTCACAGAAGTGTTCTATTTGAGTTTTTAATGATAAAAGAAGGTTACTGAAATATAAATAAGGGACAACACAAATCTGTTTATTCAATTTGTTCATGTTTTAAATATGTTACAAAAGTATCGGATCGGACTCGGGTATCGCAAATCCACAAAATCCAATGACTCGGAATCGGATCGGGACCAAAAAAAAAAACCTGATCGGGACATCCCTACTTAAAATCCAACATTGTTCTGCATTTCAGAGCAAAAATACATCGTCTCCAGATAATATTTGACTACTTTCTACTTTATTTTGAAGGATTGCGAATCTGCAATCTTGGTGAATATTTGTACTCGAATTTTCGAGAGCAGATCGCAAGTAGTACCCGGGTAAGTAAGTAGCAACAGGTAGAGTACTTACATAGATTTATCATTGAAAATGGTTGCTTAAAGGTGTTGTGAGCTTAGCTTAAAGGGGCAGCATATACACAATACCAACGACTATAGTTTTGTGTAAGAGGATGAGACAATCGTACGAGCCTCGAAGATACTTTAAGACCCACCTGCGCTCCCCTTAAGCTATGGCCACTCCTCTTTATGATCCTTCACAGGCCTAGACGTCCCAAAACGCCAAACCTCCTTCACAGGCCAGTGACCTAAATCTCTATGCGTCCTGAAAAGTCCTCCAATAACAAACTGAAGGGATAGTTTAAGTTAGCTCGAATGTGTCGGCTAGGGGGAGGAGCTTCTGAACCTTCAACTCAAACAGATACGCATAAATATTCATGTTTTAGTGTCTGTGAAGCTCGGCTCTTAGCGTGAATTTGACAACATTTCAGACTTCTTTATTGGAAATGCGGAATAAACCTTCTTAGATGTTATCTCCATGACAATTTTTCCTGCTGGGGCACTTTGGATCCACTGGCCAATATTTTACAGCCAAGAAATAAATATCCTTAAGTCATTTACTTTTTCCTCACACACTTTAACATTAGATATTCTTTTTTAATTAGTCCCAGTTCAATCAAAAGTAGAAATGATCGTAAATCTTTTTTGTTTTTGTGGTTCTGCTTCATAATTTACCTGAAAAATGAGGGTCCAGGCACACATCCATGTGGAACTCCTTTGTGAGAATCCATCTAGAACATCGATCAGATTATTATGGCTTCGTCTGGAACAAACGATCAATCAGAGCCCACCAGAAAATTAGCAATCAGTCATCCTTTGATTTATACTTTGTTTTCCTTTTTTTTCCCAGCATGCAACATCACAGTTCTTTTTGCATTCACCCCTGGACTTTTGAAGAGAAATGCTTCTACCATCCATCTTTAGTTTTCATTCTCTGGGTAAAAGTTGCGTAGATAATGGCTTCATCAGATGCATATAGATCATTAATGTTATGCTGATTCTCTGGGCCTCTAGATTGTAATTGTTTCTAAAGTGACAGCCTATGAATGCTTATCATGACTGCTTAAAAGCAACGGCTGACTGATTGAACTTTGGAGATGTTGTTTTGCTTTTTCCATACTTCACTGATAATTCCACCCTTTCAGACTAGACAATCTCATTTAATGAAATCAAAATGCATCGACTTGAAAAAGAAATGTTTTATTCAAAGCTGGTAAACTCTCGAAAACGTGTTTTAGCGAGGTGTTAACCAACATCTTTAACCTTAAGAAGATTTCAGTCTTTATGTGTTTGTGCCAGGAAACACAAAACAAAAGTCTTCTAAAATTTAGAGCACATCAACGTGAAGAAATTAGTTTGTGACTCTCTAATGGGTACCCAGCCTTAAGAAACGACAGCCCTCCCCTTAAAAAACAAATTTGGACACCACAAATGCCCTATAAGGAGCAATGGGGAGGAGCCATACATAAAGACAGAACATTTTTAGCATTTTTTGTGACATTCTCCAGATTATTGAGAACATATATAAAGAAAATCAAGCTTAATATTGCATTTCTGAGTAATGTTATTATTTTTTTAAATCGCAGATGAAAAAAGGCTTTTTTGAAAAACTTTTGTGATGGAGAAAAATATGCTAGGAGAGACACAAGCTCTCTGGTTCAGGCACTTGACAATATAATATGGGGGGATGTCTCTGTGCCAACAGTCCCACCCACTAATTAATAATAAACTACTCCCACTCTGCAGAAGATTTTCTAAATTATGCTAAAAATGGCATAATTATAGCTAAAACACCACTGATAGAACGCTTTTAGAATAAATCAGCAAATGATCGGAGAGGGTCTTTAAAGGGTTTATTTTATGCTAAATCAACATTGTTGGGATTTTAAGTGTATTATAAAGTTTATTCCTAATGAAAAACAACCCTAACTGTATTTATGCATCTTCTAAAACTCCGCCCCTCAGCCTTTTCTGATCCTCTAAAACAAGCGGGTCCTCACATTGTGACATCACAAAGTGGGGAACAGCCCCTTCCAGGAAGAGTTTGCACTTCCAGCAAGGCTAACACACACACACAAGCACTTTCTCTGTGCAGCTAATGGGGTTATCAAAAAGCTTTCATTTTAGCATATACTACAAGAATAAATGGTTTGGATGTTGTTAGATTTTGTGGGCAAAACGCAGACATGGTACTAAGACCGGCTCGAGGCTGATGTCACGAAAAGGATCGCACCCACAAGAGGCTTCAGAGATCGAGGTGTCTTAGTTTCGGGTAGGAAGAGAGCTTGTAAGAATAAATCATAAAAAAATCATTCTTTTGCCTGACAATGGCAAGATATAATCACATTTATGGATATAGTTTACTCTGAAAGCCTTAAGGAAAGCATGATATTGGCCTTTTAAGTTAAGCGAAACAAAATAAATCCATCTCAAGTTTGTTAGGGGAGTCTTAACAAACAGAGCTGCACAGTAGAAAAGCGGATGAGTCACGGTCAAGGCTGCTCAGAGGATTGTGGGAGCTGTACTCCTCTGTACAGAGAAGGGTCAGGTCAAAAGTCTGGGCCAAATTGACCCAGCAGACTCTCTGAGCCATCAACAGGGAAATACCAGACTTCACAAACTTGGACCGACTTGATTTGAAACTGATTTTTCTTTTTCTCCCCAAAACCAAAATCTGTTTTCTAAACCCCTCTGTCACGTGGAATTACTTTAACACGGACATGTTTATTTTCATCCATTTTGTTGGGTCAAATCCAACCAAAGACCTTTTTTCATAATATTTTTTGCTTTTTAGTTAAATGTTGCTAACAGATCTCAATCTGTGAGTAATCCCAATACTTTTTAGAGACAGAAAACTTAATCAATTTCCTTTTTATTCTGACATTTCAATGTGATAAACTCATATGTGAATAAAAACACCTCCACTTCCACATTTTTAGGTTGGAATAAAATCTTTGACACATCATTGTAGAGTTTTTATCATGCCACTTCAACAACAAATGTAGGATGATATTAAATACGGACAAAAATAGGAAATATATTTTTCCTTTTCCCGTCTTCCCTCTGTACCTGTAAAAACAGAACAGCGGTTGTTGCAAAAACCTTTTGATAAACTCACTGGATTTAGCACCATCTTTAGTAGATCTCTGCTCTGTCCATTTTAACACAAACGTCATAGTTGGAGTCACTGACTTTAACATCTTTAGTCTTAGCAGATGTTCCAGTGTTTTTGTGTTTGTCTGTCTTCTAGCTGTTTTCTTATTATTACAGTAAAAAAATCCTTTTGTCTTATCACAGATGTCTTTTATCATCGTCTGTTTTCTGCTCTTCCATCTTTGCATTGGCTAATTTATCTTTTATACTCTTTAACAGATGTTCCAGTGTTTTTGTCTTCAAGCTGCTTTCTTGTTCTCGCAGTAAAAAGTAAGATTTTGTTGAATCACAGATGTTCCGGGGCTTTTATCTGTTTTCCAACGTCTGCAGTGGCCGGCTTGTCTTTTATGCTCTTTAGCTGATGTTCCAGTGTTTTTGTGTTTGTCTTCTTGCTGATTTCTTGTTTTTGCAGTTCCAAAACAAATATATGTATACATATTGTTGCATCACAGTTGTTCCACATTGTATGCTTTCTTTTATTTGACTTCTGCCGTGACTAGTTTATCTTTTATACTCTTTAGTAGATGTTCCAGTGTTTGTCTCTTTTCTTGCTACACTGCTGTTATTGTAGATCCAAAAAATAATTGATTTCGTCATATAACAGATGTTCCAGTGTTTTTGTCTCTTCTAGCTGCCCTCTATTTATTGTATTTCCAAAAAAAGAAAACAGGAAAAGATTTTGTCCTATCACAGATGTTCTAGTGTTTCTTTGTTCATCTTTCTTCTTGCTGCTTTCTTGTTTAATCGATTTAGTCACATAACAGACGTTCCTAGTCTTTTATCATTGTCTCCTTTTTGTTCTTTAATTTCTGTAGTGGCTAATTTATATTTATAATCTTTAATAGATGTTCCAGTGTTTTTGTGTTTGTCTGTCTTCTTGATGAACTTTTGTTATTGCAGTTTCCCAAAATATTTTCGATTTTATATTATAGAATATGTTCTATGTGTTTTTTATGTTGTTTATGCAGTTAAAAAAATCAATTTAGTCATATATCAGAGTCTTTTATCATTGTGTCATTTCTGTTCTCTTTTATCTTTTATATTTGTTCTGATTTATGCCGTTTCTAACCTGTTTTTTTTCTGTTGTTGTTGTTATTATTTACCCATAATCCCCACTCTGTCCCATGAGTTCCAATTCTGCGCTGATTTATCTGTTTACAGTTTATGTTGCTTTCGGACTGCCCCATACTTTTTTTCGACCCTCAAGGCTGCGGCTCTTCTAACCACGCCGACTCGCGCTGGATTACGATGTGACCAGACTCCAGGCCACTGATAGTCCAGAGGATAACATCCTCATAGTTCATCCTCTGAAGAGATATTTTTCATCCTGAACAGAAATGGAGCAGAGCATGCCTGGAGTCCTCCGTGGCTTCCTTTTTTCCTCTAAAATAAAACCAGACACAAGCAGCAGGGACTGTGAGTGTTTGGGTTCAATTCATCCCTTTTGTGAAAGCTGGAAAAATGGAGTCCAGCACCTCTGCCTTGATTTTCTCCATTGTTATAGAGACTGTTTTGAGACAATTCAAGAAAAAGGAGACTGAGTAGCTGAACAAACACGAGTGGACATCTGCTGAGTTTTGGACCGTCGGAATTCAACATTGAAGCTGATTTTTCCTGTAATTTAAATGTAACTAAAGTATCTGAAAGGAAGCATACGTTTACTACAGTATTAGTCTAAGTGTAGATTTTTCCTGTGTTTTTCTGTTTCTGTCTGAGTCAGGATACAGACCCACTGCTCATGTGAGGCACATTTAAAAACGTGCTTAAAAATCGCATTTAGCCCATGATGTTCACACTGGACAGGCAGGGATGGGCTTCTTCTACGAATGTTTACTCGTGCATGTCTGGTGTTAAATGTTGAAAAATCTCGCAAATTTGGCTCTTGACTTTATTGTTTGCAGCTCTATTCCGATATTTGAAAGACTATTAATATTAAATATTTCCATTTGGGAAAAAAAATCCCAATTTTTAATTTCTCCTCCTAGATCAATTTTTTAAACAGTTGGCACTTCTGTGAATTAAAATAGATGCCATCCCTATCCCTGCAGATGTTTTAACTTTGAAGTCGTCATCAAAAGATACTTGATTTTTCTGAAAATGGATGTAGAAACTTCAAATTCAAATTCAAATTGATTTTATTTATAGAGCACTTTTCATATAAACAAATACATTTCAAAGTGCTGTACATAAAGCAAACAACACAATAAAAACACCCTCTTGTTAAAGATAAAAATCAACCCCCTAATCCCATGTATAAGAACAAGTGCAGCAACAGACAAATAAAACGAATGATAAAATATGAATACATATGAACAGACGACCCAGCCAAATGTGAGAAGACACTAGTTTAAAAGCAGATGTTAAGTAAAAGAAACAAGCCAATGAGTTAATTAATATAATATATAATATAATATTAAATATATATTAAAAAATTACTAATGAAGATAAAAGACAGTAATAATTCATAAAAACAGGTAGGAAAAGATACTATGTATAAAATAATAAATAACACAATAAAATGTATATATGCATACAACATACACATACTAAAAGCTAGTTAAAAGCTAACCTAAAAAGATGAGTTTTGAGTTTTTTCTTAAAAACCTCCACAGTTGATGAAGTCCTCACCTCCTCAGGCAGGCTGTTCCACAGGCGAGGCCCATAGTGCCGGAACGAGGCCTCGCCATGGGTTTTTGTTCGAACTCCAGGCACTTTTAGCAGGCCTGCACCTGAGGATCTGAGGGTTCTTGGAGGCTCATAGGCTAAAAGTAACTCAGATAGATAAGACTTGCACTTGCACTTGAACATTAAGGGCAGTAAAAACAGAGAGTATTTGCATGAAGGTTTGGTGAACCCCAAACAAACAAAACAACAACAATGATGAAAATTAACATCTTCATAAACGGAAACTCAGGATTGTGGGAGAATTTAATTAACAAAATAAGGTTACATCTTCCTCTTCCTGTCCTCTCAAATCCCAGCAGGCCATGGGAGATGGTTTCCATTAAGGGAGTTCCTTTCTGACCATCCATTGAAGCTACGTTCACACCGCCCTCCACAACGTGCATTCAAGAGACAACTTCCAATAAAAGTGCGTTTAAAAATGTACGTTCTGCGTTCAAAACTCTTCCATAAACCTGTCATTACACCAATTTCCATGAACGTTTTAGGCCTCTACAAACAAAAAGAGTGGCGTTGAAAGTTAAAACAGTTGACCAATCAGGGACTCAGATTTGGTAGTGATGTATGGATGGAAGAGAAATTAATGATTGTGGTAAAGCTGCAAAAGATTAAGCCTGAAACAAGATTTTCACTGATTTGGTGCACCAAGCTAATTCTAACTGTAGGCAGACGAAAAAAAAGAAGAAGAAGAAGCCCCTCCCTGCTTGTGCAGTGTGAACATCATGTAATGAAATCCCCCTCAAGAGTGCACGCTTAAGCACTTTCTCTCTACAGGATTATATTGAAAACCTTCCACACTACTAGACCGATCTATGTACTATTAACATGCATTTAAAATCATATGGATACACTTAACTGAACTGCATTACAAGTTTAAAATTATTTTAAAAAATGCTGCATTTTGAGACAACTTTGGATTTACTGATATTATACATAAACTGAAACAGATCATTACCTAAACAAACCAGAATCAATTATTTTCCTCCCTCCACTTATCACTGTGAGTTATATAGTCATAAATACATAACAAGGGCAACGCTTTAGCCTTAATTTCCTCCAATTAAAATGGTCCTCATGTTTCAGTCTCTACATTCTCCTGTGCTGCAGCTCTGTGACTGATAGATGTGAGGAACAGAAGTCGATATTTTACCGGTAGAGCCGCGTCCCGCCCTTAACTATTGAATCTCACGGACAGAAAGGCTCAAATCAAAGTTAAATCGGATTGAATGCAGCAGATGAATGTGACAACAAGGAAGAGAATCTGGGGGATAAAAAAGGTTTCATGACGGCTGCAGTTTTTCTATTTTTTTTTAAATGTAGAACTGATTCTAGTAGATCTAGTAATCATGCTCCCCTCATTGTGCTGAGGGCTTTATGGATCTCCATGGATTCTTTCTCCAAGGTGAGGAGCAAAAAAGAGAGACCAGTGTGACCCCTTGTGTACGACGGACGCCGTGCAGGAGGAGGATGAAGAAAAGAAGCAGAAATCAACATTTCTGAAGAAAGCGAAGGTGCAAATGAATGGATGTTGAACAAAAGAAATAAGAAAAACTTTTGAAATTTCATCAAACGAATGATTTGTCTTGTTTATTACAGGACTATTTGTTGTTCTAGGACACTTTTGAAGCATTTAATCCATCATGGATGATCCTGAGAATGCTCTCCCTCATGTACACCGGTGCGCCTCTTCCAATAGGCTACAGCAGCGTCTACCTGCTGGTGAAAAGGTGAATTTGTTACAATCATTTGTCATAAATTCACAGTTTGTTTTTCTGGTCACACTGACGCCTGTACATTTGAGGTGAGGATTAGCAACAGCCGCGCAATACGATACGTATCGTGATACGTATGTCATGATGCGATATGTATCCTGATATATCACGTGTCAAAGTCAAGGCCCGGGGGCCAGATCTGGCCCTCCGGGTAATTATATCCACCCCTCCAGATTATTTTATTTTATCTTTATTAATAGACCGACGTTATCTTGCAAATTGCCAAACAATTTTGGCAAAATATATTTTTATGAGGAGCAAAATATTGAAAGCTATTTAATGTTTAAGTTGATTTATTCTGGAATAATATTCTTGCCATTTTGTTATTCATAATTATGTTAAAAAGTTACTGTTTTAAAAATTGTCATCATGCTAGCTTTTTGGACTATTTTGGTATTCATTAAGATTTTTTTTAGGCTATTTTGGAGTTTATAAACTGAAACAGATGATTACTCCATACTTAAACTAACCATAATCAATTGAATAGTTAATATGATCGATCCGTTGTTTTGGCTAATTCAGGCTTTTGTTAAAAAGTTTTTTAAGCTTTTTTGGAGTTAAGCTAACATTTACATGCTAGCTGTTTAGGCAGAATTAGGCTTTTTTCAGTTTTTTAGGATAATTTGAAGTTTAGCTGTTTTTTCAGCTACATGCTAGCTGTTTTGGCAAACCCAGTTTTTGTTGTTTTGTTTTACTTAGTTTTTTAGGGTAATTTGGCATGTAGCTAATATTTTAGTTGGCTATAAGCTTCAGCGTTTTCAGCTATCAAATTTAGCATCTTCAGCTGTCAAATTCAGCTTACAGCCTTCACACTAGCACCATCATAAAGTTTTAAAAATGTAGTTTTAGTGTTCAATAAATGTTTATTTTTATCCTAAGATGTGTTTAGGATTTTGGCCCCCTGTGTGAATGAAATTGACACCCCTGTGATATATCCCAATATTTCACATATTTTTTTAAAATTATGTCTTAAGAAATATCTGAACATTAATACATTTTTTTCACAAAGGTAACGTTGTAAAATACGTCTTATTTAATGTTCAGAACCTTGTGTATCTCGTAAACAAGTTGCTTTTACCCGTCAAATTCATGGAGCTTTTCTTTTGGTAATTTAAGAAACATTCAAGTGGAAAACTAAAGCAAGACTTAACTAGAATAGAATAGAATAGAATAGAATAGAATAGAATAGAATAGAATAGAATAGAATAGAATAGAATAGAATAGAATAGAATAGAATAAATTAAAATATAATAAAATAAGACTTAACTAGAATATAATAAATTAAAATAGATTAAAAGAAATGAAAAGAAAAGAAAACAAAATAAAATAAAATAGAACAGAAGGGAATAGAATAGAATTGAATGTATTAAAAAATAGAATAAAATAAAATAAAAAAATAGAATAGAATAGAATACATGAAAATAGAATAAATGAAAATATAATAAAACAAAATAGAATAGAATAGAATAGAATAGAATAGAATAGAATAGAATAGAATAGAATAGAATAGAATAGAATAGAATAGAATAATATTTTACGGACTCAAGGTCAAAACAACAACACCATAAAGAAAAACAAAAAAAACAAAACAAAAAAAACTGAGATTTATACATAAAAAGTACAGTAATTGTACATATTAAAAAAAAACTAAAACCAATGGACATAAGAATCAAAGTAAAACCTCATATTAAAAACTAAAAGGGTTAAAAATTGCATATGTTCGCTTTTAAATTATAATTAACTATCGCCAAGGCAGTTTTAAAAATCCTTACTAGTATCACCAAATAAAGTACTGCAATATTTCACCGATTTGATATTTTCTTACACTCCTACTTAAGAATACATGCTATTCTTGCTAATTTTTTTCATGATTTTATGTTCTATATGTCAATGTCTCTTTATCAGGTCTCCTTAAAAAAATCCATTTTTTATCTCAAGCCATAAAATAAAGTATAAAATATAAAAAAACTTATTTCAGGTTGAAACAGAACTGTCACAATACCAGGTAACCTGAAAGACTGTTTTATTTATTTAATACATTTAGCAAGTGAGTTGATCTATTTAATAGATCTGCAGCGATCACATTTACCATGATCAATGGATTATCTTTGTCTCATCTAAATGAGAGTTTAAGAGGTAAAATAGAAATATAATTTCTGCTAAATGCCACATAGATGTCTGTCAGACATTTTCAAGTAAATTCTCTTTTGGATAGTCTTCAATTCAAACCCTGTTCAGTTCCATACATCTCCACTCAGACTGATTCATCATACATGTATTTCTGAATAACAGAAACATTCCATGTTGTTTTATAAACAAAAAAGTAGATGATATGTAATTAAGAGAAGCAAATTGTTGAGTAGAAAAGAGACAAAATAAAAGTTTTAAATCTTTGCATCACAATGATTTGAAGCCATAATTAGTTTACCTGCATCCTGTGGAAGACTATTTAGACAATTATTACTATATATGCTTGTTATATATTTTGTTTATTTGTCCTTGTAGATTTTTAACATTCATCCCATCTATAATTTAGAAGCTTGGATTGAACTTTTACCGAGTTGCACAATAGAATTTTTGATGTTGTTCTGCAGGATCTCCTGCAGGTGGCAGTGCAGGATAACGGTTTGGGATTTCATTTTTTTTATTCAAACAAAATATCAGTTTAATATTTAATAAAATACTCAATACATTCCAGAATCAGAAAAAAACAATGCAAATAATTATATAGAACAGAAATAGTCAATAAAAGGAAAGAAAAAATGTGTGGTCTGCTCAATCAAACTAATACATTGAAAAAGTTTTAATAGTCTGTCTGATAATTTCCTGTTACACAATTTTTGTTTTTAGACATATTTTAATATCTGTTTCTTTAATATAATTTATTATTTTCCTTCAGAAATGAGTTTTGGCTTTTAAATGTTAATTTTTTTTCTTATTATGCACTTTTTTTATTATTATAAAAGAACCAAAACACATTTTTTTATGTGTTACAATGCGAAATGAAAGTTTTAATTTTTTTTTTGTGGTACTTTAATTTGGCAGCTCAGTGGCCTTGTGGTAGAGCGTCCGCCCTGAGACCGGTGGGAATCGAATCCACAAAAAAGGAAGCCCCCCTGCTTGACCCTCGGCATCAGAGGTTTGATTTGGGGGCTAAACCCCTTCATGGTTTCATCTTTAAAAAACACTTGTTTCTTCTATTTTTCAGAATTTTTGCATGATTTCCTTTGAAAGCACAATTCTCAAAACTTAAATCTATACTACAGACATGTCGTTTTGACCTTGAGGATTAGATGATGATTATTTCATGGTTGTTCCATCACCAACTTGCAACTCAAAGTAGTAAATTATGCTTAAATGAGCAAATTCTGCATTGTTTGCATTAACTTAAAAAAAAAAAATAACTGAACCATTGATTTCTCTGTTGTGCAACCTCACCTGCAGAAGTTTAGTTTGTAGTACAGCAGGTGGAACTCTAGATGGAGCTGCAGGATAAGTTTGAAAAGGCTTTGCACATCAGGATCAGATGAAGAAAAAAATGTCAATAGTTCAAGTGAAAACTGACTTTAATGCATTAACTTTGTTTTGTAAAAGACCCAGAATCAGTAAAGTTTTTTTCTGTAAAAAAAAAAAAATTCTGCATTGACCAAATCCTCCATCTTGGCTCGGTTCATGCTTTATCCAGTGATCTCAGTGGTGGATATCTGCTTTATGAAATATGAAGAGGCAGACTCTAAATAATAAACACATTAATCCAACTTTCAGATGCTTGACTACCAGATCAAAAGAGCTAAAGATATCCAGCGTTGTCATCACAACGGTGACTCGTGGCATCAAGCTGGTAAGTGTCCCTCCTGATGAGAAGTGGCAGCAGTTTAGAAAGTCGCTGCATGTTAGCAGCGGCGTCTGATGAGAGTGACAGACGGAGCGCTCACAAAACCCCGTTTCTGTGGGGAAACAGCTTTCTGTTTGCTTAAGAGATCCTTTTTTATTTATTTAAATCACTCATGGATCTATTTTAGCATGATGACGCAGAACGATCATATGGATTTGTGGCCACGTTGTTCGCTGCACATTCAAAATTCATCAAACTAGACCCTCACTTTTTGGATTTTTAGCTCGATTTGCTCAGCAATTTTGTCATTTTTATCAATTTATTTGATGATTATATAGAACTTAGGGCAACGTAAAAAGGTTGCAAATCTGTGCAAAGTTGAGCTTTCTCTCAGGAGAAAATACATGGATGCAAATAAGTAAAAAAATGTGTCTAATTCAGATTTAACAGGGTTGAAGGACTCATGATAAACAGAAGAGAGGAGATACCTTTGCTCTTCTCACTTTTTTGGAAAACTGAGTGTCAAGTCCATCAGATCATGTGATTCTCTCCTCTTTTCTTCTTCTACCGTCATTAAAAGTTGATGTTAACAGGGTTTCATGCTTGTTGTGGGACACACGTTCCATGGTTAACCCTAGAACATTATAAAAAGTTACACCATCACTTTTGACGGGTAATTTTTACTCGATAAAAAATACCAATTAAAAGTATTTCTCACAAAAAATATTTGAAATATGACCACACATGATAAATTACAACAGTTATTTTTTATTTTCAACGGTTTATGTAAGAAAATGTAAAATAAATGCTTAGGAAGATCCTAAAAACAGCTTGAAAATGGCTAATGGTTAAATATAAATGGTTAATACAAATTTGAAAGTTACTCTTGTGTTATTGTTGACACCAACCTATTTTAGTTTTTAATTGTATGAAATAATGATATAAAAATTAATGAATTCCATCATTTGTCAAACATCTTGATTTCAACTAAATTACATTTTTTACTTTTTAATTCTAAAATGCTCTGGTTGAAATGTGTCCTTCCTGTTTTGACCCGGTCACATGAAAGAACTTTATAAAGCAATGAATAGAGCAAAAATTTAAATTATTAGTGGATTTCAGCCAAAACAGTGAGATACAGCTCCTCTCCCAATCATGCGAGCTTCAAAAGACGTTCATCTGTCCAGTTCGGTTGCATAAAAGTAAAATAAACAAACTCGACTTTTCTCTAATTCAGATTTTAATATTTTTGGAAGAAGTTAGTGATTTTTATTGGTTTGTTTTGTTGGTTTCCGACTTGTTTGGATTCAAGTTCTATTACAATACATACATAGTATATGGTAAAAAAAAAAAAAAACAACGGAAAATTATTATATAAATTATAAATACCTTAATTATGTAGTTTGAAATGGAGTTTAAAAGAAGAAGTTTAAAATAACTTTTTTTAATTCCCTAACAAATTTAAGTTTAATCATCAATATAAACTCTTTCAGAAACAGACATTAAATACAATTTTTTCTTTTTTTCATCAAACATCTGTCCATATAATCAACACACAAAGATCTATACACAAACACATACATGTACACTAATATACCAGCTTTACCTTCCCATAAATCTCCCCCCTGGGACTTTAACACCCATCCGCTGTCAACCTAGTCAATAATAAATTCACTCAAAACAAATTATGAACTGGAGTTCATCATTTTAAAATTGAAAAACAGATAAACAAATTAATTTTAGATCTCTGTTCTAAAGCCCTCAGTAAAATTCAAGAAACACAATAACGTCTGTTTAATTTCTATGATTTTCTTGAAGTTATTTTCTCTGTTTTTATTGATATCTAGAGGAATATTTATTTTTTAAAGGTCCAGAGACCCACAGAAAAAAAAAAAACAATTAAACATTTCCGTTGATAAGGAAGCCTAACAAGATAACCGAGAGATGACAAAAAAAATGTATGTGTATTTTAAAACTGATGAGATCTGGGTCAAAACCGACCCAATAACATGGTTAATGGTAACAGAAAGATAAGACAAGATGACGGTTAAAACAATTTATCCTCACACTTACAAGAGACACCAAAATTTATAATAATAATAAAAACAAAAATAAAAAAATAAGCAAAATAAACAACACCAAAATGTGTTTTATACATTTAATTTTAACTGAATTTTTAATTTGGACTTATTTTAAGGATTATTTTCTCTTAATCTTTCTCCTAAAGTCAAAACTTCATGTTTTAATATTTTGTATGCAGACTGAAATATGATGGACGGGAAGTAAAATGTCCTCCAATTCTGAAATGAAGAACTGGTTAGGGTCCTGCAACAAACTGGTGACCTCTCCAGGGTCTAGCTCGTCTTCCCCAAACTGTAAGTAAGATAGGCCCCAGCAACCCATAACCCGAAAAAGGATTCAAAAAGATGGATAGACGGACGAACGGATGGATGGATGGATGAACTTTTCCCCTCTCATCTCTCAGTACATCTCTATAGTTTGGATGTAAATGCATGTAAATAAATCCCATTTCACCACACGGTCATCTTAGTTTAAAAAGAATTGTACTCACCTTACCGTCACGTCACGTCAAGCTCCTCCCACACTAACATTTAAACCAGAGCAGTGTAATCATCATCATCCATTCCCATCAGGAAACAGGAAGTGACTTCACATGTCACATTTGTTTATTTCCCTGTCTACATGATGCATTTGATTCTAAAATAAGCTAATTTCTGTGTTTTAATATATTTGTAATTGATGGAAAGTTTTCTGAACGGTATTTGCAAAGCAATTTGCTTTGAAAATGTTGAGTTAATTGGGCCGTATAGGAGCTAAGCCTTGTATAAAGGGAGAACTTTTTCCAGTTTAGAATGGATAGAAGTCTTAGTTGCTGTATTTGGTAATAAACTCTCCCAGAAACTGTTTGTTTGGGACCAATAAAATCTAAATTTTCCCCTAAATATCTGGCGGGGTCATATAAATGAGAAAAAGTTGTGCAACTTTTTCTCATTTAATTTAATCGAAATACAGATTCGTTTTCACTCATTTGCATGTTTAAGTAGTTAGGAGGAGACTATGACATTAAGTTTCTGTTTCTATCATTTAATGTATCCAGAATGTTTTTACATGCGGATGAGTGAAATTAACGAATAAGGAGTAGATATAACATTATTTTGTTTTGTTTGACTCGTATGCTTTGTTTTATTTAACAATAAACAGATATTCTAATAAAAATCAAGCAAATATTTTAGTTTTACATTTAGTTTTGACTTTTAAAGTTTTTTCCACTTAATTCAATTTGTAATATTTCCACATAACTTATTCAAAAAAGCCGATTTTTTACACCCTGATGAAGTTTGGTTCCGATTTAGATCTGGACAATTAGATGCACAGAGAAATCCACTGGGGCCGTCACTGACTTCTTCACCCTGCAGGCTGCCCGGCCTGAGATCAGGGCCGAGGCTCCCGCCTCCCATCCTGCTCCCTTGAGGTTAATTATGCCCACTTTACCAGCCGTGACTCACTTCCTATCTGCCTGAGAGACTCAGACTTCTACAAGGCGCAGCGTTGCTGCTGTTATCGCTAACAACTTGCTCCTCCAAGCATCCTCTGTTGACACGTGATACATCGCTGCCATGTCAGGAGGAGCTAATTAAAATGACAGACAGTGCACAACCCCAGATGTGAAGCTGATGCTGGACCTTTTTCTTGGGTGATCTGTTGGTGTCTCAGAGAATTCCCACTTTTCACCAGTTTTTTTTTTTTTATTTCTTATCAGCAGTGAGGTTATTTCCGATTCCCTCACTCCATCTCCATGCAGAAAAAAAACCCATGTTCACCCACTAAGTCCATCTGTCTGGTTGTTTTTAGTTTATTTCCCTTATTTTCACCCTTTTAGGTCAGGTTTCTGTCAAGATTATTTTTGATTTATGTCATTTGTTTACTTTTAACTCAAAAAAGTGTGAACTGTGGAACCATAGATCTCAACCACTGACTGTATCTGAGAACTGGAGCGAGTGAGTGTGACATCACGTCGATGTTTTATTTAGGACAGGGGGAGTCAAACTCAATCGCCCAGGGGACCAAAGTCCAAAACACACCTTAGTTTAGGGGCCAAACGGGATAAACATTTATTGAGCACTCTAAAACTGCATTTTTAAAACTTTAAAACCATAACTTTTTAACATAACTATAAATAAAAACATGCAGGAATATTATTCCAGAATAAATCACTACTTTCAATATTTTACTCTCCATAGAAATATATTTTTTCAAATTCTACAACTTAGAAATGAGCGCAAGCTAACATCGGGCCATTAATAATAAAATAAAATCATCTGGAGGGCCAGATATAACACCTGGAGGGCCGGATCCGGCCCCCGGGCCTTGACTTTGACACGTGATTTAGAAGAAAATTGAGCTCAAAGAAATAAAAAAAAAAAGAGAAATTAAAAGATTAACAACAATTAATGAGGGATCAAATACAAAACATTAAGTTATACAGAAAATAAGTTTAGCATCAGTGCGCTGGATCAAACCAATGTCTCTCTAAACCAGGGGTGAGCAAATCCAGATCTCAAGGGCCGGCCCCCTTATCCCTTACCTGGATCAGGTGTGTTTAGTCAATAAGGTGCTTCAAGTTTGTTGGAAAACATGTTTTTAACCAGTCTACCAATGAAACCCAGCAGATAACATTGGGTTTCTGCTGAAAGCCGACCCTCGAGGCCTGGATTTGGTGTAACGTGAGCTGCAGTGGTGGGCGTGTCTGCAGCTGGAGGAAGAAAAGCATTGGGCAGGGGGTCAAAAGGTCAATCCATGTTCACTCAAGGTACAAAATTTCAATAAAAAATGCATTTTTTCAGTTTAATAAAACTACTTCTGGCTCCAACCCAATGACGTCAATTCAGTTGCCATTTTTTGGGCGGTCTGAGTCAATGTTTCCATGGTAATCACTCTTACCAATCAGGAGTGAGCTTGTTGGATGCCTACACCCCTGTCAGAACTCAGAGCTCTGTCTCCCCTTCTGGTCACCAGCGGGAACCTTCTCCAGAGTACTAAACGCACTACATCTCCCAGCAACCTCATGGACCGTCACCCACATGAAACAGAAGCACCACAGACAACCTCACTCAGTGTGAAGTATTGTTTGGGCCACCCTGCATTACCGAGCATTTCAATCTGGACCTAACTTTGTTTCTGATCTTCCTCAGTCTCTGATTGCCTGCCGCCTGCCCCGACCCTCACCTGGACTCTGACTACTCTACTCTCTTCTTGGATGACCCCATGACCTCTGCCTGTCTGACCCCGATTTAGCTTTGTGGATTTTAAGCCGTGCTTCAATCCTTTCTGCGGAGTACATGCTTTTATCGAGGCATCTGATTGGTCAGTTTATAACTTAATTTATAAGAAAAAAAGTAATGCAGCACAAGAACGAGTTGTCTGACAAATAGAATGACTAACAGTAAAAGCCGTTCGTTTCTCTATAAAAGTCTATTGAATTTTGGGGTCTTTGAGTCACTTCCTGTTTTGAACACCAAGGGGGAGTGGTCACTCGGTCCAATTCTCATTTTCAGTCAATGACACAACAAAGTAGTTGGACTTCATCTATTCAGCTTTCAGTCGTGAGCCATTGAGTCGATGACATTTCTCAGGAAATTCCCAGCAGTCCCTGAGGGTGAAATATTTCTGAGATGATGTTAACTATTAAGGAAGAGGGCTGCAAAAAAATAAACATTCAAACATTTATATACATTTTTACTCTTGTTAAACTCTGAACAATTGAAGCGTTGAGTCAAACACTGGTTGTGTATTCATTAAATCCTCACAATGACCTTCTTTGTAGAATCCAACTCTCTACATAATGAACAAAAATACGCCGACATCACACAACAACAAGAAGTACCATGAGCAGTACTTTTGTAGCCAGTAACCATGGTTTCAGAGCGTACCCGCTCAGATCTGGACTCTTAATTCTGTTAAATTTAGAAGTATGTGATTGAAACTACACAGACAAGTTCAACTCATTAAAGAAGGAATGAAGAGTAAGACCTGAACCAAAAATAGACAGTTGGTTATGGGGAAGATCTCATCTGAAAAAGAAGTTCAAGTTCAGATTAAGCCGTTAAACAGAGAAAAAAACAACTTTGATTTTTTTTTTTTTTTTTATTCGAGCCTCATACTTGTGTTCCTTTAGTAAAACGTACAAACTGGAACGTGATGCTGAACGCAGCGGCTCACGGTGAATTAGGTCAGCTGTCGGCCGGTCAGAAGCATCTCGAGGTTGCGTCGGGATCGACCGGCTCCTACGGAAGCAAAGACGGGAGAGAGCGTAAATAATTCAGCCGTTTTAGTTGGTGTATCAACTCTTTTGCAGCGAGTTCTGATCCCGAGTGGAAGCGAATCAGAAGCAAACAGATGTAGAACAACTGATATTTATTAGTGGAAATAAATAAAACCCAGACAAGAAAAAAAAATGATATAAATAAGCAGTAACGGGGATGAAAAAAAGAAAAAAAAAACTAGCTATCAGTGTTGTTATGACACAAGGGTATAAAGACTGACACAATAAAAATAGGTCAACTAGGAGGCATGAAAAATCAGAAGAATAGCTTATTATCTTTTCAGTAAAGCCAGAGAAACAAATTTAAAAAAAGTGAACTGACATTTGACCCCATAAAACTAGAATTTCAAACATTTTCAGTAAAATAGTTTGATTTGGTCTGATCAGTGCAGTCATTTTGACGTAAATCTTTTTTAAAGACCATGTCCTTGGATGTGCTTGTGTCTTTAATATCCCCTAAGATAACTTGACAACATACAAAAACATCAAATGCGTTTATAGCACAATAATAAAACCATTAATGTCAAAAAGGGTCTGATCTTACAAAAACTTCAACCACCGTACAGACCCACGCCGATAAAAAATGATTTTAGGTTCATATTTTTCTCAAAAACGTTGTATTGAGAGAGAAATTGATTGAATTTCTTGGTCACAGAACCTGGAGAAGGAAAAAATGGTCTTTGCTATTAAGTTATGTTTGCAAAACAGTGGAGTCTGGTGGACCGTCGCTCAGGAGAGAAGGCACAGGGAGCACTGCGTCCACAGCACGGTCGCCGTCCGCTTTAAAGCAGGCGGCGACCCGGGCTAATTAGCAAGCTGGACGCAACGGTAAATTCTGGGCTAGGAGCTCCCGTTTTACAAGTGGATTCCAACAACCTCTACCTGCAGGACTCGGGCACTGGTGCAACAATGGGCAGGAAAGTCAAAACAATGCCTTCAATTGATCCCCCCTAAAAAAAAAAAAAAAAACACCTACAATGATTTATTCTGGAATAATATTCCTGCCAGTTTTTATTCATGTTTAAAAAAAATTAAAAATGTGCCTTCTGCTAGCTTTTTTGAATATTTTGGCATTTACTGAGATTTTTTTTAGGCTTTTTGGAGTTTAGCTAATATTTCAGCTACAAGCTAGCTGTTTTAAATGTTGTTTTTGTTGGGGTAAAGGTTCCTTAAATGGCCATTTGGGACATTTTCTCCTCAAGTTTGATGATTCGCTTCTCCTGACTGCTGATGAGGTCTTTCAGGGACTTGATTTCTTTCAATATCTCGTCCATTTTTGCTTCAGATTTAATGTATGGTGTTGAGGAGGCAGAATTGTTGGCAGTACTTGAGTTTTCTGACTTCTTAGAGACCTTGGAGTCCAAAACGTTATTTTCTAGAACTAAAAAAAGTTCTAAAAAAAAAAAAAAGTTCTAAAAAAAAAAAAAAAAAAAACCTACAATGGACCTGACCAAAAAAAAAAAAAAAAATTGACCCCCTCCCCCCCAAAAAAACTAACACCTACAATGATTTATTCTGGAATAAAATTCCTGCCAGTTTTTATTCATAGTTATATTAAAGAAATATATAGTTTTACGTTTTAAAAATGTGCATTCTGCTAGGTTCTTGGGCCATTTTGGCATTTACTAAGATTTTTTTAGGCTATTTTTGGAGTTTAGCAAAATAATTTTAGCTACAAGCTAGCTGTTTTTGCTAATTTAGGCTTTTTTAAAATTGTTTTTTAGACTGTTTTGGAGTTAGGTTAATATTTACATACTAGATGTTTTGGATAATTTATGATTTTTCCGTTTTTTTAGGCATTTTTGCAGTTTGGCCATTTTTTTCAGCTACATGCTAGCTGTTTTGGCTAATTTAGACATTTTTTAAAAAATGTTTTAGGATTTTTTTGGACATTGGCTAATATTTACATGCGAGCTGTTTGACTAATTTGTCCTTTTTTTCAATTTTTAGAGTATTTTGGAGCTTTGCTATTTTTTCGGCTACATGCTAGCTGTTTTAGCTAATTTAGACAATATTTTAGGCATTGGCTAATATTTACATGTGAGCTGTTTTGCTAATTTGGTCTTTTTTTCAATATTTAGGGTATTTTGGAGCTTTGCTATTTTTTCAGCCACATGTTAGCCATTTTGGCTAACCTAATTTTTCTTTTTTTTTTCGTTTTTAAGGCTAATTCGACATTTAGCTAATATTTTAGTTGGCTATCAATTTAATCATTTTCAGCTATCGTCACTAGCATCTTCAGCGGCCAAATTCAGTTTATAGCATTCACACTAGCATTATCGCAGGTAATGCTAAATAACTAGTTCATAATTATGTTATAGCGTTACGGTTTAAAAAATGTTGTTTTAGAGCAAGGGTGTCAAACTCAACCGCACAAGGGGCCAAAATACAAAACACACCTTAGACCTCGGGCCGAAAAGGATAAATATTTATTGAAAACACTAAAACTACGTTTTTAAAATTTTAATCATAACTTTTTAATATCCTTATGAATTAGATATATAGCATTACCTGCGATAATGCTAGTGTGAATGCTGTAAGCTGAATTTGGTCGCTGAAAATGCTGAAATTGATAGCTAAAAAAGCTGAAGCTGATAGATGAAAACGCTGAAGCTGATAGCCAGCTAAAAGCCTAAAAAAGCTTAAAAAACAAAACAAATACAAACAAACAAAAAACATAGTTTAGCCAAAACAGCTAGCGTATAGCTGAAAAAATAGTTGAACTTCAAAAATCAGCTATCTTATAGCTGAAATAGTAGCTAAACGCCAAAATAGCCTAAAAATCTTAGTAAATACCATAATATTCCAAAAAGTTAGCAGAATACTAATCTTTTATAACTTTAAAAACTAAAACTTAACATAATAATGAATGCTAAAAAGGCAGAAACATTCCAGAATAAATCAACCTAAATGTTAAATAACTCAATATTTTACTCTCAATATTAGTAAATTTTGTCAAAAGTTAAAAATAAGCGCAAGATAACATAACGATAAAATAAAAGGATCTGGAGGGCCGGATAGAATTATCCGACGGGCCGGATCCGGCCCCCGGGCCTTGACTTTGACACGTGTGTTTTAGAGTGTTCAATAAATGTTTCTCCTGTTCGCCCCACGACCTAAGGTGTGTTTGGATCTTGGCCCCTCTGCCTTAAGGCTTGGAGAGTTGTGACTAAGACATTAGTTTGAATTTGCTGAACTCCAGAAAGAAGTCCCTCTGCTCGAAGCACAATGAGAGGGGCCAAAATCCTGATTAACAAGAAGTCAGTACAATTTGTATTCTTGGCAAATGTTGCAGCCAATGCAGCAATTATAGGCGCGCACTTGTAGGTGAGACAGCTGCTGTAACTCCAACCATGGTGGAGTATCTCAACAGATACTGCCACTTTTCTAGGTCATAAACAAAACAGTAGCCATCCCCCCCTTTGGACCTTAAACAACTTTTTATTTTTCGATTCCATCGTTTAACCAATTATGCTTAAAAACACAATTTTCATTTGTAATAAAACAATAGAAAACCTGTTGCTTTAAAAAAAAATCCATATTCTGTCAAATTTGATCTTCCAAGTGTCCCTCTGACTCTTTATGCTGAGCCACATATCCCACCTCATATCTGATTTATTGCACCAGTGAATCTCATATCATTCAGTGTGTGTTATGCCCACATCCACTCATATTTCTCCTTCCATTCCGCTGTGAGCAGGGAGACAGTTTGATTGATCTTCAGTGGGGAAAATGAAAAGAAAACAAATGCAATCAGGAAAAAAGACGGAGTAATGTGACAGTAAAGTGAGAAATCCACCAAGACGCTTATCTGTCAAACTTGGGGCAGAATTGTTGATATGTGAGGAGTTTTAAATGAAAAATTGAATTTATAAATCAATTAAATAGGCAAATTACTAAGGGAAAATACAATTCATTTGTGTCAGAAAAGCAAAATACTTCAGTTTTTGAATGCCTTTTTGACCCAGAATACCTCAGATATACAAATGTAGTTCCTGATCATTCATCTAAAAAGTCCGTGTAGGAGCACGGCTGCATTGGAGGCATTCTTTTCCCAGAGGTTTGTTGATATTTGGGTTATTGGGGAAAAATTGCACTTGTGCAGTGTTTGTGCAGGAGAAGAATCAGCCATGTAATCCAGCAGCTGCAGAGAATCACCTGGGATTTCCCTGCCTTCTGTGCTGGAAAGAATAGCCCTATATATAATGTTTAAAATGGGCAGGCTGGGGAAAAACAAAACACCAAAACCTTCAAATCTTTCTTTCTTTCTTTCTTTCTATAAATTATGTATTTTTCTTGGTAGAATACTGCATGCAAAGTTAACAATGTGACCCGAATGCGGACCGTCTGAGGGCAAAGCAAAGGCGGAATTTTCTTTCTCACATTAGTGATGCTTAAAGAAAAAATCAGAAGGTTAAAAATGTTACACTTTATCTGAGATGAGACCACAAAAAAACCTCTAGTTATGATTGTTACAGTAACTGAAGTTTTTCTTTCTTTTTTTATTTGTTTAAGATAAGATGTTGACTTGAACTGGAGGTTAAGCCGTTGGGAATCATCTCCAAGGTGCTGCAAGGTGAACTGGATTGTGTGGGAGGTAACATGTATACTTGCACACATTTTTATGTAACATCTCAACCACTGAACACAAAGCTGACAATAACAATTCCTAAACCATCATGGTGGATCTGTGAGTGTATTCAAACTGGAAGAGTCTTTTAGTCCGGATTGAGTCTGTTTAATTTGGTTCAGATTAAGTCTTTAACTTTGCGTTTGGCTTGTATTCAGACTGACGTCTATGAGAGTTTTCTGTTTTGAACTAAAGCCTTTAATCAAAACCATGTGGCTAAAGGTCTCCTCTGTCATTGGCCAGGAATTAAGAGGGTGGAGCAAAATAACGAGAGAAAGACTATTAAAAGTTCTGTGATTTACAATTCTTGTCAGGATAGTTCACTTAATCAAACTTCGTAATTTGTTGAACAATTTTGAACGTTTTGTATCAACAACAAGTACAACCCTTTTAAAGTGCTTCTTTGGTACAGTGAAAAACAGGCAAATGGTGAAAATGTTTTTTTAAAAAAAAGAAAAACCTTCCCAGTAGTGTTTTAATTATGATTATGAAGTTTTTAACCAAAATCCCACAACCTAAATATCTTAAAAAGCCTTCCAAAATCTCCTCTGAGGGGGCGTGGCTTTTGAAGCCCCTTCCCTGTCTGATTATGATAGCTCTGAGTCTCGCTAGCATAAATCTTCCCCGCTGCTACATAAAAACGTCCATCAATCGGGGTAATGTCCAGCCGTATGGTTCTGATCCGGATTCAGCTCAGATCTTCATGGACAGAACTTCCTCCAAAATCCTGATTCTTTCTCCTTCCAGTTCACCAAAGACTCTTTGATGTTTCTTGACGTTGCTGTGATCAATCCATTCAATCATTGGTTTCTCAGAGCAGAAAATAATGAAAGCTAACATCCAAATGCTCTTTCATTCATTTACAATCCTTTCCAACTGCGGTCAAATGAGCCGCCGTTCGCATTTCCGTGGTCACATCAAGAAACTCTGTGGAGTCTGGTGGAGATTTTCCAGCGTTCTCAGCCCTGCTACCGTAAGTATTGGATGAAACTCACACCAAAAATCCAGCGACGGCCGATTGGACCACAGAAATGTGAACGCCGGCTCATTTGACTGAAGATACCATCTTCTCTTCTCCAGAACCTGAACTACCAGATGAGGGTTTAGTGCAGCAGAGAAGATCATCCAAACAGAGTCTTTCTGGGACAGTTTGATTGACAACAATTTAAAAGGAGAAATACAAAGAAATTAAAAATACTTTCTTATTACATTTGTTCACTTTCAGAAGAAAAATGCCACACAGACATGTTAAAAACTGGAGGGGGACTTCAAAAGTGTCTCAAATTCGGATCAGAATCTTTTCTAAATTGAAATTCCTTAAGAATCGGAAATAATCTGAGTTGGCGTGTGCATTCCCTTTTTTTGGGCCTCCGTATCATGCGGCTCGGGGGTTGGCGACACAGGTGGCCCAACTCAAATACTCAAAGTGATAGCCCACTCAGTGACCCCGTAGAGTTTTTACATTTCTAAATAAACAATCACCAATACAACAATCTCAGAAACGACTTGAATGAGAGAGTGTGTACGTGTCTGACTGACAGGGCAGTACAGCGTTTCCTTCCTTCTCCAAAACGGGTCGGTTAAATCTCCGACACGCCAGCTACCAGCCACATTTGTGGGGTCATTTAAGCGAGCGAGTCAATAACTAAAATGAGGACTCCTGAGAACACCTGATGTAATAATAAAACTGACAGGATCCAAACCCCCTGAAGCGGGAAAAGTATAGATTAAATCAGGTAAATTTAAATTGTGCCCGTGATGCCTGTGATTGTTCGAGTCTAATATAAGTTTGCGCCTTCAGCTGTGAAGACGAACCCCAGCGGGACTCCAAACGAACAACTTTTGTCTTCCTGCGTTTCTCCTGAATCTGCGTCTAATAAACCTACAGTTTCACACACACATGTTTATCTGCCGTTAAAGGAAGTGTTATTTATGAAGTCATTTACAAAGACTCGTGTCAGACCTGATCTCGGCTTGTCTGGCTGCTTTTGAAGCACAAACCTTTGGCTTTTCCAGCTTGGATGGTGATGCGGAAGGCGAACAAAGGCGACATGCTGTGCTGAAATTAATCATGCTACAGGATAGATTATTATATTTACGGTATTATGTAGATAATCCTAAATGATTTACAGTCTTTTTTTTAATCTAATTTATTAGAGATTACCATTATTCTTGTTCTTGTGTGTTTGGATGTGACCTTTTGTTTTTCCAAATATATTTTTATTGAAGATTTTTAACACATTTACACAAAACAGAACACATACTCATTGAAAAAAAATGAAAAGATAAATTAAATAAAGAAAAAATAAATTAAATTAAAAATAAATAGCTAAATAAATAAAAATAAGAGGGGTCCACCCCCCTTCATCTCCTCACTCCTCCTCCTCATCCCCTCCTGTCTTTGAAGTGTTCTAAAAAAGCATCCCATGTAGAATGAAATTCGTCTAATTTCCCTCTAAGTTCAAATTTGATTTTTTCCAATTGGGCATGTTTCATTAAGTCAGATAATAGGTTTGCATAAGTCGGGGGATTTTTTTTGATTCCAATGCAACAAAATAAGTCTTCTAGCCAGCAGTGTTACAAACTTAATGAAAGATTTTTGTTCATGAGAGAGAGTAATAGTGGCCGACGGCACACCAAATAATGCAAACAAAGGTTCAGGGCAGAGGCGTGTTTGGCAGATTTCTGACATCAGATCAAAAGTCCTTGTCCAGAAAGTGGATGGCACTTCCAGAAAGTATGTCCAAGTGAAGCCTGGTCTTGATTACATCTACAACATCGTGTGTCCACCCCTGGAAACATCTTGGAAAGTTTTACTTTTGATAGATGCAATCTATGTAAAACTTTGAATTGCAAAAGTCCATGTCGTGCGCAGATTGAAGAGGAGTGAACATTGTCCTGAGCTTTGGCCCACAGGGTAGAGGAGATACTAACACCAATGTCTTGTTGCCAAGCTTCTCTGAGGTGGTCCAGTGTAGGTACATCTTCAAAGTTTGACTAAACATTGAGTACTTTAGAAATTGAACCTCTAGCTATGGGATCTTTCAAAAACACCTTTTTCATGTCATTGTGGCCTTTTGTTTTTGTGGGTAATTGAGTGTCTATTTAGCATCTCCCAGAAGTCCTTCCTTTGAGCTTTAGTCGCACGACTCTCAGGGACGTGCACAGGAAGTTGGGAAAGGGCAACAAAAACATATTTTTTTGTGTTTTTTTCAATACTTAAAATATAGAAATTAATGAAAATTTAAATATATCTACATACATTGGGGAATAACTGTTGAAAGTGATACAGGTCTCAATTTTGATGTAAACAATTTATTGTCATAGACTTGAATAATACTAAAATTAAAACACTGGAGGCTCTTATTACAGCTTTGTGAAGCAGCAGAATCAACATGAATTAAATTTAAAACAACTTATAATATTTTAAGTGCAGATCCAACAACTTTCTTCCCCAGAATGCTGAAATGATTAATGTTTCATGTCATTATGTCTCCTGTCAGTCACTTCATGTTCATGTTGATCATCTACAGCTGTTTTCATTTCTATTAATTGTCTTCAGTGTATAAAAGTGTCTGGTTCTCTGTCCTACATTGTCAGGTCATCTGTGTTTGCTCTCTTTATTTCTCAGTGGGTTTTTTTTTGTCTTGTTTTAGTTTATTCATTAAATGTTTAAGTTTCTACCAACAAGCTCAGTTTCCTGCATTTTGGGTTTAAACACATTTTCCTGAACCTAAAGTGACTTATTTTCACTGCCGGCTAAACTCTTTTTTGCATCCTGTCTTCTAATCACATGATTTTATGATTTCAAAATTTGAATACAAAAGATTGAGAAACTTATTGAAACAGAATTTAAAGAAGGTTATTTTAATTTTAACTAATTTACTTTCAGACCTGTAGTGAGGAATCTATGAATACTGTTCTTTTATGTTGAAAATCCCTCGATGTTTTATTTTGTACTTACTACCCAATTTCCTGTACCCGCGCGATCTGAGTTCTGACTTGATTCTCCGCGCTCACACTGTAGAAACGGACTAATATAGAGCGTTTTTCTGAAATATAACCTCATTTAAAGCTGGTTAAATCAGTGAACGGTGACTAGTTAGAGCAGAACTCTCAGGTTTAAGCTGCTTCCCTGTCACACCTCTTCAGGAGCAGCACAAGTTTCTCTGGCTGTCGCTCTTTCTCTGAGTCCGAGTGGAGTCGAAGTACAATAACACTTAAATAATAGAAATAAAAACTTTAAACAAATACAAAAAATAAAACAGGACAGAGGGGTACTTTTTAAATTAAGGCCCTATATGCGCTCGTGCTTGCTGACTCTCATGGGCGCTTGTGGATTTGGATTTTCTGAACCCGTGGAGGGTTGTAGAGAGGAGTGGTCACATCTTAAGGGGAGCGCAAGTGTGTCCTGCAGTTCTCTTCAGCCTTAATTATTATTATTTTAATTTAAGCTTCATGTAATCCTTGTAAAATATCTTAGGTATTTCTATAAAAGTGAAGTTCAGCCCGATTGGAAACGAACCGAGACCACCTCAAAAGACGGGTCTGGGAGCCGTTCCTGGTCCTAAATTAGGATTCCTTCATGTGTATTCAGACTGAAACTTTGTTCCACTTGACACAAATTTTGGTTCACTTTAAGAGAACTAAATGTGTTCTGTCTGAATACAGGCTTAGTAACTTGAAAAGTTCTAGAGGCGCTCGCTCACAGGGCATCCGGTCCGGTCTGGCCTCTCTGGCACCTCAAACCCGTTTTGTTGGCTTTAAATTTTGCCTGGACGGCGGAGCACTTTTTTTAAAAAATGAAACGACCTGAACTGAAAATCATGCGAGCGAGTATATAGTAAATTTTTCAAAATAAAACCTATTTTTTCTGTACTCGCTGATTTCACCACTTGTTTAAAAATTTATACATCATTTCTAATGTGTGTGGTAGAGCGTCATAGAACACTATGGATGATAGGGGGCAAGAACCTCCGTGAGTTCAGAGTTTGGCACGTTGGTTGTAGGACAGTCACCAAAGTGAGTCATCTGCTGTAGCTCGACCGCTCTGGAACTGGACTGGATGCAGAGGTAGCCAGAGGTTATACTGTCAAAGAGTCCCCTCACGACAGACTCCAGTTGCATATACTGGCTCCTTACGGACTGCATGAAAATGCCAAACTCAAACGTAAGCGCCTGCAGGACGTAGGATGTCCACTCAAGCTACACTCTGATTGTCACACTGTGAACCGCACTAATGAACTCCTTGTGAAGTCTGAGAGGAGTTCGTTTGGAGGTTAAAACAATGAAAAATCAGATATAAGTAACACCATGGCTACCCTACTACACAAGCACACAAGCTTTGTTTTTTTTTTTTTTTTGTGATTATTGAAAGAGAAAAAATTGTGATGATAAAGGATTTCAATACACCTGAATGTTTACCAACCCCTTTTGTCATTTTTTTTTTTTTAAAAAACCATGAAAAATCCTAAGATACACCTGCGTCTCACTTACATCACCCTTACGCCGGGTTCACACTGGACACTCCAGGCTTAGCTCCGCTCTGTGGTTCACACCAGATGCACATTTTTCAGCGATGGTCAACAGGCGATTCTGTGTTTTTGTTTTTTTTTTTCCATGGGTGATAAGTTAATAACCTTAAGAAAGCCTCTCTATTTATTTACACCCAAAACCCAGCAGCCCTGCTCTGGAGTCGGCTCAATACGTTGATCTGCGTGCGCTCGTGTCTGTGTTGTGCGTGTCTATGCGCACGTTTGTGTTCTGGGGTAAATTAACAAACTAAAATTATTACCCCCTTTTTTTTGCTAAGAGGAACATGTTCTATGCCTCTCTGTTTTATTTTACTCCCAAACCCAGCCCTGCGCCCCGCAGCGGAGTCTACCCACTACGTTTATCTGTGTGTGTGCATGTCTGTCTGTTTTGTGTGTGTCTGTGCTCACACGCGCACGTGTGCGTTGTGATTTTATGTTTATTTCCATGTCTACAGTCTTTTTAGAAACAAAAACATGTTCGCATTTGTCAATCGCGGCATTTTATTGTGAAAAATTGGTTATATTTTGAAAATAAACCGGATTTTCTCATGTATCTTGGAACGCTCGCGCACAAAATAGAGCAGACGCCGAAAAGGTTAACACCTCCATTCCACGCACTTCCAGTATGAACCTGGTGTCACTTATTTGGCGTCTCATAGATGTGTCTGATATGACCTGCAGCATTCCTATATTTAAAACCGTGTCAAGATCTGTGGTGAGTTTTGGTCGGCATGATCTCCTCTCTTCGAGTGAGATCCAGCATTCACGCTTCTCACAGTCTTGGTTTGCCTGTTTTAGACCTTTTTTCTATCCCTGGTTATAAGTTGATATTGAAGCAGTCTATGATCTTGATGCACTATTATAGATTGACCTTTTTTTTGCCTGCAGATAGCACCACATAAACATCCATAAGGACAGTTGGGCTGTAAATTTATGGAATTAAAAACATAAAACACCAAGTCTTACTTTTTAAAAATCATTTATTTTTCTGTCTCTTGTTTACTTATTTTCCTGTATTTTCCTATTTTTTTTTCGTCTTTCACCATTTAATGTTCATTTGTATGAGCATGAGTTCTAATGTGTTGTTTGTATTGTACTTCATTAAATGCTCAATAAAGAAAAAAAAAAAAAAAAGACGGTTGGGATCAAGGCTTCATTCCCTCAAACAGGAAGGAACGTACAGTTTTCTGCTGCAGTTTACACCATTTGTTATTCAAGTTAGCTTTGATTCGTTTCTTTTTAAACTGATGTTTAAAATATCTCAAATTTTGTGATTTTTTTTTTTAATTGGAATTAGTAACTCTGATCCTGTTTGACTAAATAGTTCAAGTTTTTATTCTTTCTGCTTTCAGTTCACCTTGAGTTTTAAAAAGTCCAACAACAGAGAATTATAACCACTAAAAACACAAGTTTATTAAAAAATACTGGTGACTAAACTGTGTGAATGAACAGAAACATCCATCTTTAAATCTGATGTTTTGATCTGTTTTTAAATAGATTTGTTTACCATCTCATTCCTGACGGATTTCCCTCTCAGGTAGGTCATGAGCAGCTTTGCTCAGAAACTCTCTGCATGATGTAAAATCCAAACTGCTTTTTTTTAAAGCAAGCATGCCTTTGAAGGAACACGCTTGTAATCCACAGGGACGTTTAAATGATAAGAATAAAGATGTATGTCCTCAAAGTGGGAGCTGCATCCATGCGCCGCTCGCTCTTCGGTTCAACAACAGCAGATGTTGTCTTTGTTCGGGGGGAAAGTCAGCTCCTGGTTCCTGGTGGGGTGCATTATGTGCACACTTTAAATTGTTGTAAACAATTTTCAAAGTGAGGTGTATAAAAAAAAACCTTGTGGTACATGAAAAAAGCAAAACATTTAGAGTTTGAGGACAATCGCCGAGGCTGACGATGAGTCCTTTACAAAGTTTTGCTCTTCATGAACGAGTGGATTGCATTTATCCTGCACTTTTCTGGTCCAGTTGACTACAAAAAAGCACTTTTACAGCACACCTTTTTTTATATTTTCTGCCTTCGTAAATTCTTCTCAAACACAGATAAAAACATCAGGGACAACACAGAATTGATGGCCGCATTCAAGGACGCTTCACTAGATCCTTAAGTGACAAAGCTATAGCTCCACTAGAGCTGCTCCTACTCTAAGAAAGTAAACTTGTGTGGATATAAAAAGCCTAAGCGCCCCTGTCTTAATGACAATTGTTATGACGTGAAATATTTCAACTTTAAAGGTACTCATGACAACAATCTCTCCATATATATCTGTAAATGTTACAAAAATACTTTTGACTTCTGATAAAATCCACTGGGTTCTGAGTGATTTATTCCAACAATGGATGAAAAAGTTACACATTTTCAAACAAACACAGTAAAGCATGGTGGTGGCAGTACCATGTTATTGGGTTGGTTTTCTTCTCAGGCATTAATCAAAGTGGATTTTAACCAAATTTAAAAGGGATTGTTCTGTTTTAATCCAGTAGAGGGCGCTATGCTAACAGGATGTGGAGCATAGAAGAAAACTCAGCAGCTTGTGAGTAGACTGTGAGAAAAAGAAAAGTCTAAAAGAAGTGACAGAAAAGAGCAAATGAAAATATTTGAAAATATCCATTGGTATTTGACCTTGAAAATACTCCGTTTTTGAAACCTTCCCTCTTTGATGACTGGGGTGTTTTGATTTGAGTTACTGAAACTTTTAGTGATTTTCTTTTGTCACAATTTGTTATTTTCTTTAATTGTCTTTATCTTAAATTGGTCTGATTTCATTTATGTAAATAATCAATTCACGACATTTTGTTTTAGATGTATTTGACTGTTTTCTCTGAGAGTTTTGGTTTGTGCTAACGGGCCACAATATCCCGTTTTAGCTAGCAAAGCCAGGTGTCGTGTCGTGACACAAGCATGTAATGTAATTTTTTAAACGTTTTACTTTTACAGCTCAGGTTTTACTTTGATTGATATCAGAAGAGTTTGATGGCGAGCCAACCCACCGAAGTGTAATTGCTACACAGCAGAGACCTGCTTGTGACGACAACACGTGATTGTCGGACGCGTTCTCCTTCTGCGTCCCCTGTCGAACACAGACGTCAAACTTTCTGGGCTGAGGATCATGGATCTCTGTGTCTGAAAGAGGATGGATCAGAACCGAGTGGAGCAGAAAGCTTGACTGTAGCGCTGAAGTCACGGCTACTAGTTGAATAAAGAATTACCCAGAAATAGTAGTAGTAATTAGCTTAATTTCTTACACTAATTTCTTAATATATGTCCTCCATCACAAGGAATTTTTTTTATATTTTCTATGTTTGCTGATGATACTAATATGTTTTGTTCCGGACAAAATATTTACGAGTTTTTAAACAAATTTTGAGATTTATTATGTTTGCTGATGATACTAATATGTTTTGTTCAGAACAAAATATGAGTTTTTAAACAAATTTTGAGATTTATTATGTTTGCTGATGATACTAATGTTTTGTTCAGAACAAAATATTGATGAGTTTTTAAACAATTTTTGAGACTTAGTATGTTTGCTGATGATACTATGTTTTGTTCAGAACAAAATATGAGTTTTTAAACAAATTTTGAGATTTATTATGTTTGCTGATGATACTAATATGTTTTGTTCAGAACAAAATATTGATGAGTTTTTAAACAATTTTTGAGACTTAGTATGTTTGCTGATGATACTATGTTTTGTTCCGGACAAAATATGAGTTTTTAAACAAATTTTGAGATTTATTATGTTTGCTGATGATACTAATATGTTTTGTTCAGGACAAAATATTGATGAGTTGTTGAACAAATTTTGAGATTTATTATGTTTGCTGATGATACAAATATGCTTTGTTCAGGACAAAATATGAGTTTTTAAACAAATTTTGAGATTTATTATGTTTGCTGATGATACAAATATGTTTTGTTCAGGACAAACTATTAATGATTTGTTGAACAAGAATTTAATTTAATGAAGAAATGGTTTGATTGTAACACGTTTTCTCTAAATAAAAGTGAGAATACATTTATTATTTTTTTCTGATAATAGAAATTAAGAAATACTAAATTCTATTCAAATGGTACAGAAATACAATATGTTACCAAAGGTAAGTTTGTCTGAGAAATACTTGATGAATACTTGGGAATCTCAAATAAATTAGATAAAACACATCGTTTCTAGATTCATTGGTATTCTGTTGAAAATCAGCGACGCATTAAACCAAGTTTGTATTTTGTCTACTTTTCATTAGTTATTCTGCATATTTCATATTGTGTAGACATTTGGGGAAATACAGGAAAAACCATCATATAATTTTTTTGATAAATTACAGAAAAAGGCAATTAGAATAGTTAACAAGGCTGGATATTATAAACCAACAAATTCTTTATTTTGCTTGAATAAAAGTTTAAAATTAAAAGAAATTGTTTATGTTACGATATTAGAAATTGTTTTCAGAGTAAAACATAATTTACTTTCAAACATTATACAGAAATTATTTACTTTAAGAGTAAGTAAGTTAAAGTTTGAACCAATGTAAAGATGACATTTGTTTCAGTTATTGGAGAAAAATTATGGAATTGATTGAGTAATGAATTAAAATTAAGTAATTCACTTTTGGAGTTAAAAAAAAATTTAAAACATAAATGTGTAAATGATTACAATACACATATGTAAAATGATTTGATTTAGTTTTGTCTGTTATCAGTATGTTGAGTTATCAAGGAGATTCATCGAATAAGCTTCATAAGATTCTACCTATTTTTATTGGTTGTTTGTTTATATTCATGTTAACTTTACAAATGGCAAACTAAACCAATAAAAAAATCAAACTAAAAACACCAAAAAGCAGTTTCTTGTTTTTTTGTATGAATTCACATGGTTTCGAACTTAAGGTGATTTTTTTTAAAAATTTATGCTAAAAAGTGTAAAATGCCTCTTATAATTTCCTTTTTCCACCAACTGTAAATCTGTGCAAGAGATTGAAATAAAAGTGAACAAGTGCCTGGAGGCAAACCGACGCTTACTGGTATGAGCTTAATGATAAAAGAAACGGCGAAACGTCTCTGCGCGCCGCGATGAGATAATGAACTCTGTATGCTTGCACCACGTTTTGTTCTCCAGGAAAACTTCCCATCATGTTGCATCTTTAATCCCCTGCCAGCGTACAGTAAATCTGTTAGAGCGCGCACCAACGTTTCCCGCTTGGAATCCTTGGGAGTTTCGATCCGTGGGAAGGGCGCTTTAAACAGCTTGGACTAATCCTAATACCCAGGACAACAAAAAAATAATTAATTGTGACTAATTTGTGGCTGTCTAAACAGAGATTGGATTTTGTTTACTGCTAAACAGGCCAGACCAGGAAGTAAACACATTTCTAATTTTAAATTCGTCTCTCTGAAGAAAATATGCAAATGAGAACATTTAGATTTTATTTGCTGCTTCGAGAGCAAATGGTGTAATATCCAGGAAAGTCTTAAATTGGTTTCCTTCTCCGCCGATGATGAACTTCCTTCCAGAGCAGCGATATTTAACCCGGACGGGATCTGAGCTCCGAGTCTCTTTTTGGTTTGCAGTCACATGAGACACGAGTGTGAAAAGCTGGGAGGGAGCTGAGAGGCTCAACAGCTGCCGCTTGTCTGAAAGTGGGAAAGTATGAATAAATTCAAGAGCTTATCTTGAAACCTTCTGATCAGCGTGGAGGGAAGACAGATGACTGACTGAAATGGAGCACGGGCCGAGTGTACTGGCATCGCAAAAGCAGATCCGGTGTTGTTGGATTGGACTTTTCCGTGACTCGTCGTGATGAAATATCTCACTAAGACTGGTGTGAGCAGATGTCACTATCAGAAGCGCGCCGCAGGTCGTGCATGGTGCGGTTTCACTGAATAAAGGGATTGGAAAAAATGCTGGTTTTTGACAGAACAGTGACAACATTTAAAACAGGGGTGTCAAACTCGATTGCACAAGGGGCCATAATCCAAAACACACCTTAGTTCGCGGGCCGAACAGGATAAACATTTATTGAATATTAAAACTAAATTTTTTAAAACTTTAAAACCGTAACTTTTAAACATAATTATGAACTAGATATATAGCATTTCCTGCGGTAATGCTAGTGTGAATGCGTAAGCTGAATTTGGCAGCTGAAAATGTTAGTGATGATAGATGAAGATGCTAAAATTGATAGTTACAAACACTAAAGCTGATAGCCTGCTAAAATATTAGCTAAATGCCAAATTAGCGTAAAAACCTAAAAAAAAAACAGTTTAGCCTAAACAGCTAGCGTGTAAATATTAGCCTAACTCCAAAACAACCTAAAAAAACATTTCAAAAAGCTCTAATTACCCAGAACATATTAGCTAAACACCAAAATGGACAAAAAAACTTAAACAAAAAAGCCAAAATTAGCAGCTAGCATGTAGCTGAATTTTTAGCGAAACACCAAAACAGCCAAAAATCTTAGTAAATGCCAAAATAGTCCAAAAAGGTGGCGGAATGCCAATTTTTTAAAACATAACTTTTTAACATAACCATGAATAATACAAAAGCAGGAATATTATTCCAGAATAAATCAACTTAAACCTTAAAAAGATTTCTATATTTTCCTCTATAAAAATATCTTTTGTCAAAAAGTTAGAAATAAGCGCAAGATAACATTGGGCCATTAATAACAATAAAATAAAATGATCTGGAGGGCCGGATATAATCACCTGGAGGGCCGCATCCGGCCCCCGGGCCTTGACTTTGACACGTGATTTAAAAAAAGGGTTATTTTGCATATTAAAACCATATAAAATTTTGTTTTTTCCTGCATTATCTATATAAGGGTTTCTTGAATTTGTCATTTGTTGATGTGTGCAGATGTCCATCAAGGATTTCAGTCACAAACGGCCAGGCAGCTGGTTCCACGCGCAGCAGGTTTATTAGTTAGCCCGGCTAACAAAAGTCCACAAAGCTAAATCAGGGTCAGGCAGGCAGAGGTCAGCTTGGGAGAAGAGAGCAGAGATATCAGGGTCCTGGTGAGGGTCAGGGCAGGCAATCAGAGATGAAGCGAGGTCAGAAACAGAAGGTCAGGTCCAGATAGAAACGCTCAGTAATGCAGGCAAGGTGACACAAACAATACTTCACACTGAGTAAGTCCTGTGGGTGACCGGCAAACGACGGTCAGCTGAGTGGCATCCAGGAATGGTGCGTTGGGGTTGTTGGGAGATGAAGTGGATTCAGTACTCTGGAGACGCTCCTGCTGGTGACCAGAGAGAGAGACAGAGTGCTGACACCTACGTCGTTTATTTTACATAGTTGATCCAGAATTATTACGTACATACTATGCAATTGATTTTTCCGAGATGCATTTGGAAATTTATGGCTTTCCACGACTTTTCCACTTAGGTCTCCTTCAGTGTTGCCAGCTGTCCTTTTTTCCACATATATTCACGTTTTACCAATTTCCAAATTGGCAATATGAGCAAAATGTACAAAACGTACATTTAACACCGCTGTACTGAAGTTAATTGCATCAGTTCAGATGCATCATGGGTAATAAAGTAATCAGAGTAACACAGGGATCTAACTATGTCAAACGTTTGTCAAGTTTGGAGTTTATTTCACTTAGTAAAGCATTTTCAAATGAGAATCTTAATTTTTAAAAACTTTACTTACATTAAAATATTATTTGAAGGTTTATTAGCACACAGAAAAATACCCAGAAAAAGGTCTTGATTGTACATTTACATTTCTAAATTCCACTTTTGTCAACACACTGTCAGGAAATTTGCTCTTATTGTGTATTTAAAGCTTTTTTTGCTATTAAGGTAAAAAAAAAAAAAAAAAAAGGATAATTGCAGCTTTTGTACATAATATTACCATTACAATATGTGTGCATATGAAAGACTTATAGTTTATCTTCTTTATAAAAATAATAACTTTATTATTTGATTGAAATTATAGATAATGAGGCTGGTTTTGATAACTTGTTGATGTGCCATTCCATTTTTTCTTTATGATCCATCAGCTGTTTGGTCAACAGAAAACGAGTGGTAGGGGTGTGGAGTTCCATCAAGCTCACTCTGATTGGCTTGATTGATTAGGTTACCATAGAAACGTTGACTCAGTCCGACTCAAACAATCACTGCTTGATGAAGAAGTCTGGTTCCAACATGGCGGCATCCATAATTTGCGAAAAATGGCGACTAAATTGACATTATTTGGTTGTTGCCGGAAGTGAAACATATGGATGACATCACTCTGTCCAGTTTGAACAGAAGTCAATGATTGAAGCTTTAGGGAACCACATATGAAAACAAACAAACAACAGTTTTTAATTCCAGGCAAATTTTTTACTTTTTGGTTTGGCAATAAAAAAAAAAACCTCAGTGCATTAATAAAAACTAAGAAATACAAATAAAAAATGCAGTTATATTGAAATTAAGAACGGTTAGTGATTTGCATTCAACTGCAGATCAAATCTTTGGATCTGAATCAAACGGATTATTATTTCAGTATTTGATCTTATTTAACTCGTGTTTTTTTTCATCTGGAACGCAGAAAACTGGAACAGGGAGCAAATTCATGCATGAATCAAAGAGCTCAGTAGACCTTGAAGTAATATCCGGACACGGACGGGCTGCAGATGAACAGGTAGACAGACAGACGGACAGACGGTTACACATGGAAACCTCCACAGACTGGCAGGTGTTGGAATCCGGCGCACATCATTTCAGCGAGCGGTGACGAGGCAAAAGCCAAATTCTTCAGCACTGATTATGAGGTTGGCCGTAGCTTTAGTCATTATTCTGTTGCATAAAATGAACTGACAGTTTGCGGTAGAAAGAGCAGGGTTGATCTGCGGCGGGATAATGACAGCTTGGCTCTCGGGTCGGAATGATGATTGCCTGGGGGCTGAAGGTAGATCCACAGCACTCACTGAGACAGAGGGCCAACAGCAGAATTGAACTTTCCTCTCACAAAGAGTCCTAAATACTGGGGAGCCGTGATAAAAGCCATTACTAAATTGTAATAATAGAACTCTCACCTTTTATGTTCAGAAAGAGGAAACTAGCATGGAGTTCAAATCAGCAGTTCATGGTTGTAAAAAGGTCACTAGTTGTTTTAAGATCCACTCTAGTTCAATATTTTACTAATTTATACAATTTTTAACCAAAATGGAAAAACCAAAGCAACATTTTCTATAAACCTACAATCAATGGGGACCCAGTTTGGTCCAGTCCAGCATTTTAAGCTATACCATTTTTTTGGGTCCCCATTGGTTGGAGGTCCATAGATAAATGAGGCGGGCTGGTTAGGACAGAGCTACCGTTGGAACCTGTTGATGGGCGGATTTTTATTTTTATTTTTTTGACAAAATCCATTCCATCAAACAACTTCTTGGTTCCCTGAGCTCCTCTGTCTGGTCGAGTTTCAGGAACCTTGGGGGGACATTTCACAAAAATCTCTATCTTTGGAAAGACATGCTGAACAAACGGTCAGAAATTGTATGTATCGTGTTAAAAAAAATATCCAAACCTGACCTGGAGAGGATTCTCCATGCTTTAATTTCTTCATGTTTAGATTATTGTAATTCACTTTTTACCTGTTTACTAGTGGTGTGTCTTTTACTCTGACGCGATTTGATACACATCTCCATACATGGTCCATGAATTGACACATCAAAGATTCAACGAACTTTTTGGCAATATGATACAGTCGATTCTTTGACCACAATCAATAAAAATGTAAATATTTTTTATTCATTTGGCATTTGAAACTCTAAATAATAATCCATGTCTTTTATTTATTCAGGTGTTGACTTGAGAGAAGCAAGCTTATGATTAGACGTCTTTGTTTACATTGCATGTTCATAAAAGGACAAATAAAGTACAAAACAAACTTTATAGCAGCACAATCTTGCAACATCATGTTGTTCATAAATGTGGTTTTTAAACGATCCTGCAGTTGCTACCAGCAGCATTTATCCTCAACTTCAGTGCGAAGTCTTGATTGTGTTTACCCAGCAGTCTGAGCAGTTTTTTCTTGTTTTTTGACCAACGCCTATTAACTCCCTTCTCTGCCCGCCTCTGTGTTTTGGACTTCTGCCTGCCTTTTGACGCCGTTTTTCTTTTGTCCTTGCTCTGTCCAATTAAACCGTTTGACCACGGATCCTAACATCTCAGCTTCTTCCTTTTATATTGGTTTTATATTATCTTTTTGTTTTTACATTTATTTTTGACGAGTGTTTTATTTGCTTTGGCTTTCGAAAAAATGAAAAGCGCTAAACAAATAAAGTTGTATTTAATTGGATATCTGTTTTAGGAAAAGCTCATTAAAAGATCTGCAACTTGTTCAAAATTCTGTGGCATCAAGAGCCAATACATACTTCCATTACTCTCCTTTTTACATTGGCTTCCACTGAAATTTAGAATTGATTTCAAAATGTTACTTCTTGTTTTTAGAGCTTTGCATGGTCAAACTCCGAGTACATTGCTGACATTTTACTCTTCCAACACATTCTCATACCCAAGTGGTCACATATGGACATTTGGTTAAAAACCCATCTGTATAACTTTTTGACATTTCGGGTGTCTCTAGTCGTTTTTTTGTTGTGCTCACTGGTTGTAAAATCAAGGGGCCACAACTACTGGTATGCGGTATCAGGTATCAGATACGAACTGGTCCTTGTACCGATGTAGGTACCACATGTGCTCGGCCTGCAAAATCATCTCAAGGGCTTGCGACCTGTGATGACATCACACAATGGTCACACCACTTAGGCCAGGGGTGTCAAACTCATTTTCACCGAGGGCCACATCAGCATAATGGCAGTCCTCAAAGGGCCAGATGTAATAGAACGTAATGTAAAGTAAATGTAACTACTCGTTAATGTTAAATAACTGAATGTATCACTTTTTCAAGAGACAAACATAACAGCTGCATCTGTTATAACAAATACTTTTCATTTCTCAGCTCATGAAACCTGCATAAGTCAATAAATCATGATTCAAACTGTCCAAGTGAATGAAGAAAAATACCGAAATGAAGCCCATTAAAATAATCTTTATTACTGTAAAATCAACAATTGTGAACTGCTAAGACCAAGTATGAAAGATGAAGCATTTAAAAAAAAAAAAAAGGCTGAACGCAGCCTAGCATCAAACATCCAAAAATAAGGTTGATTCAGTTAACTAACCATATTGGCCAAGTTTTTTTTGTTTTTTGTTTTTTGAAGAGATGCTGTCAGTTGTTGACATTTTGGGATAATTTCCCAAGTCTCAATTCCACTCCTTAGCATTGATGTGAAAACACTGCGCCCCCTTGTGGCTATGAGCCGTCACTTCGTGATGTTAGGCTATAGTCAATGGCAATGTTCCCTCTAATTCCCTCTAACACTCCCGGCCCCTCCTCCACTCTCAGGTCTAAGTTCGCTGTTCATTTGAACACCGGAGCTCGCTCACTTTTCATCCTGTTGTTGGACGCTCTGGCCGCAGAAAAAAGTCCATCAACAGCCTCCCCGGTGTTTTGGAGAGCTCACTGTTCGTGCTCACTGCGCGTGTTCATTGCGCGTGCGGCCAAACTGACGGTGTTTTGAAGACAGAACGCATTGAAACTCCGCCTTCAATCTGAACTCAGCTTTGTATCCTGGACACTCGTCTTCATCAGCACGTTTTAATTAGTCTGTCAATCGCTGAATTACATTAAAAGTGACAAAGAATACATGTCTTATATGATAATTCTATTTAAAGTTCAGAATGCATTTTATGATGTGCGCAGAAAAGATTTCCTTTGCACAACAGGCGTGAGAGCAGTAGGGGGAACATTGGTCGACGGGCATTACGGGAAATGTAGTTTTGACCAAAGCCTATTTTAAACCTATATTTAGACAGTTACTTTTTAAGCCCTCGCGGGCCACAAAAAAGCCTTGAGTTTGACATATATGACTTAAGCAAATGACTCCTTCCCTTGTATCTGCTCTCCTCAGTGTTTATGTAACTGAGCAGAAAGTGAGCGCTGCATTTTCTAGCTGGACTTCCTCCAGTCCGATCCACAAAAAACAAGTTCAACACTGCCAGGATGTATTTTGAAAAAATTACGTGCAAATAGTCACTTTTTTTCTTTTTTTCTTTTTTTTTAAATGTGCGACCAACGACAAACTCGCTTGCTACTTGCTAGCACCCGCTTTAGCACAAACTTCACGTTTCCCAGCCTGATTACTCTCTATTAAAATACAATTGCTATCCTGTGATGATTGCAAATATTGCGCCCCCTTTCGTGATTCTTTGGGTACTTGTTCGGACCACCTCAGTTCTTTAATTGGGACGACTCCATGCATCGTAATGGCGCATGTGTGTCATTTCCTATGTCACGTCTAATGGTCCGGACCAATCGCAATGTTACACGTCATCAAGTCTCAATTCCCAAAGCCAATCTTTCAGTCCCAGCACATATGGTACCCTAACATGGCACTAAACGCCATACCCGACCCGAACTGGTACTAGACACGGTACCTAACATGAACTGAGCCCAGACGCAAACCGGTACCTGGTTATCTGTGTGGTCCGCGCCCCGGTACTGGACCTGTTCCAGGAAGTTGGGGACACATGATTTAATGGGAACAGCCAGCACCTCCAAAAACGATGAATTGGGGACACCCAAAACGTCTATTTGAAAAGTGAAGAGTGAGAATGTGTCGACCCTTCAGCACGGTCCCTGAGGTCTTCAAACCAAAATCTACTACAAATTCCAAAAACCCGCACACTATCAAACCAAGAGAAGACGTTACCCTCATCTTTTGAACAACCTCCCTTTGTCAGTACAACAAATCGGCTCTTTTGAGTGTTTTAAAAGTCAATTCAAGACATTTTTATTCAGAAGAGCTTCAAAATAACTGTTTGTCTTTTATGAGTTTTTATTTATGTTTGTCCGCAATTTGTGTACGACTGGTTGTAAATTTGTGTTCTATTTTTACTTTTTTGAAGCACGTTGTAATTTTCTCTGATAATGGTGCAACAGAAATTAAAATGTACTTACAAAAGAGTATTGCTTATCCCTCTTCTTCTCTCAAACAGCATTAAATACTTTGTATGTACAAAGTACCAAAAGTACTGCTCAGAGGAAATGAGGCATTAGTTGTTGGCTGGACCAATGGCATAGAGCGACTCCATGTTTATTTAATTCTCAATTTCAACATTTTTTCAAATGATCAATTGTCATTATTTTATTTTGAAATGTTCTGAGGAAACATGGTGGCATTGTAATTTTTATTCATTTACGTTACCTGTGCGGGCAGAGAAACTACACTTTTAAAGAAATTAATGAGATTTATTCTCTTTTTGCCATTGAAGCAAACTTGTTTTATTTCCACATCCAACTGTAAAACAATCATTTCCAGGCATTACTTTTCTTTTTGCAACAATATTTTGTTTGGTAATAATTCATGACCACACAAGGAGCTCTGCTCTCTGTGTCAGATCTTTTGATTTGTGTTAGATCTTCTATTCAAAAATAGAAATATTTTTGAAAAGACTTTTTTTGTCTCATGTTTTAAAATGTGGCTCAGTGGGATGAACTCAAATGCTGGGATGAAACAGAGCCAGTTCAATAAGAAAAGAACAAAGACGCACTTTAAGAAGATCTGACGTCTCCAGAAAAATGAAGAAATCTAAGATCTAAAGTTTATACTCTGCAGCCCCCTACATGTTTTAACCCCTCTTTTAAATCATTTATTACGTTTGTTTTTTTCATAGTTCTTCTGTCCAGTTAATTAGATACATTGTGAAGATTTATGTATGTGTCTATGTTTTCTGTGTTCTCCTTAAAAAGTAAATAAAACATTGATTTGAAGTCAGAGATCTCTCTGGTACCCTATTGAAAAAAAGTTCATTTCCAACAGACTTTTCTTTTTTTTACATTGTACAACAGGCTTATTACCTGCATCCACATGGACTAAAAATGGACTAACTTATACGGGATACTAGGTGAGCCCTTTTACATTTTAAGGTTGTGAGCTCATAGAAATATATTATTATTAATATTAGTTGTAGTAGTGGTAGTAATAGTACTAAGTAATCATTGTAGTAGTATTAGTACTAGTGGTAATAGTTGTAGTAGTAGTAGTAGTATTAGTGGTACTAGTGGTAGTAGTATTGGTGATAGCCGTAGTAGTGGTAGTATTAATATTAGTGGTACTAGTGGTAGCAGCAGTAGTAGTAGTAGTAGTGATAGTAGTTGTAGGGGTAGCAGTAGTACTGTTAGTAGTAGTAGTACTAGTGGTGGTAGTAGTAGTCTTATCAGTAGTGGTATTAGTAATGGTAGTAGTAGTAATAATAGTTGTAGTGGCAGTAGTAGTAGTCGTAGTAGTCTTAGTAGTAGTGTTAGTAATAGAAGCAGCACTAGTGATGGTAGGAGTAGTCATAGTGGAAGTAGCAGTGGTAGTGGTATAAGTTGCAAGAGTCATAGTAGTAGTAGTAGTATTAGTAGTAGTCTTAGTAGTATTAGCACTAGTTGCAGGGGTAGTATTAGTACTAGTGGTAGTATTAGTAGTGGTGGTAGTTGTATTAGTAGTAGTATTGGTAGTCTTAGTAGTATTAGCAGTAGTAATAGTGGTAAAATTAGTAGTAGTGGTAGTAGTACTAGCCATAGTATTAGTAGCAGTAATGGTAGTAGTGAAAGTAGTAGTAAGAGTAGTGTAGAAATAGTGTGTTGCTTCAATCCTGTCTCCCCATTTAGATTCACGTTGGTAAGGATCGGCAGATTGATATCTGGCCATCGTTGGGCCCACGACCCATGTCGATATGCACGACCCATGTCGATATCCACGACCCATGACGATATCCATGACCCATGTCAATATCCACGACCCATGTCCATATCCACGACCCATGTCGATATCCACGACCCATGTCCATATCCACGACCCATGTCCATATCCACGACCCATGTCGATATCCACGACCCATGTCCATATCCACGACCCATGTCCATATCCACGACCCATGTCGATATCCACCACCCATGTCGATATCCACGACCCATGTCGATATCCCTCGTTGAGCGCTCACGCGACTACTGCCCAATTTCTAACAATCGGACGAAGTGACGTAGTCTTTCATTGTGTCCTGAGTCTTCCCCGCGGTTTCTGTCCTGTGGGACATACCCGGAACACCTCTCCAGGGAGGCATCCAGGAGGCATCTGGATCAGTTGCCTGATCCACCTCAACTGGCTCAAGAAGCGGCTCTACTTCAAGCTTCTCATCTCTAATGGAGCGCCCAGCAACCCTCCAGAGGAAGCTCATTTCAGCCGCTTGTATTCGGAATCTCGTTCTTTCAGTCACGACCCAGAGCTCATGACCACAGATGAGTACTGGAACAAAGATCGACGGTTAAATTGAGAGCTTTTAGCTCCCTCTTCACCACATCAGACTGGTGAAGCAACCGCAAAACGACGGTGGAGACCATCAGTGAATTATTGTGTTGCTACCTTCCTGTCTCTGGACCGGCATCGCCTCCAAATGTGCCCAGGCGGCCACTCAGAATGTAGTTTGTGTGAGACTTGCGTATCACATGCACTTTTTACCCTTACAATTGACATTTGCTTTACAAATACTTCACCATAAAATTACCACATGCATGACAATGGTACGTTCCGTTTTCATGAGGCTTCTTGAGGTGACCACATGACAGGCTGACAGTAGAAGTAATCCCATTTTTTAGGAGTTCCGACAGGAAATAAAGAAAAGTTCCATTTGAATTCATCATTTGCAATCCAGTTTGCTTGTGAGAGATGTCAAACAAATTGTCCGAAATATGTTTTTTAAGGCAGATAACACATTTTCAAGACAGAAAAACACATTTACAGAATGTTTTCTTTACTCACGCTGAAACACTTTTTTATGGTTCCAATTCATTTTTACTCAAGGACAAGGACAAATTGGTTTTGCTTTTTCTTTTATTTATGCACATTTTTTTTGCAGTTGCAAACAGTCTGTAACTTCATTTGATAAAAATACTTGTAAAAGAAATAACACTCTTACTTCCAGGACAAAAATGTGTGTTAATGACTGGCCAGAACAGTGTGGTCAGAGATCCAGTTAATCCCTTCATTCCAGTCACCTTCCCACTGGCTATGTCTTTGTTCTTATACATCTTTCACATCCAGCTTCCTGAAAATATACACCTTGCACCTGTCCCTTGCCCCTCTGCCCTCCCTGCAATGAAAAAAGGCGCTTTCCTTAAGGTTTTGATAACACTATTTCTCTCTGTATTCCAAACCCGTGTGCTGAACTCAACCGGGAGAACAGAACATGTCACCTTCTGTGTGAAAAGGCCATTTTCTCTGCATTGGAGAACTGGCTGCAGCCTGAATAAATCTCTGGACACCGGCAGTCTTCAGACGCAGCCGTAAAACATCTGTTTTGCCAGCGATAATTGAGATGTAACTGATGTTTCAATTCCTTCAAGCGTGATATCAAACTGCAACACAAAGAACTGCAATTAAATAAAAACTAGAGGAAAATTCATGTCAGTTGGTGTTTAAACAGATAGAGAAAAAAAATATGTTTCGTCGCCGTTCGTGGAACCTGGAAAACCTTTAAAAATATTGGAGTTGTCAACGTTAATACATACTAAAAAAAAATGAATTTGTTTTTGGCTAATGTGTTACCTACTGGAGTTTTTAGGCTAATTTTGAATTTTAGCTTCTATTTTATCAACATGCTAACGTTTTTGGCTAAGTTAGTTTAATGAGGAATTTTAGGCTATTATGGAGTTCAGCTAGTAATTAAGCAACAAGCTAGCTTTTTTTTTGGCTGATTTGGCCTGTAATTAGGTTTTTATGCTAATTTGGAGTTTAGCTAATATTTTAGCGATATGCTAACATTTTTTGCTAATTTGTTATCTACTGGGGGTTTTAGGCTAATTTTGAGTTTAGCTTCTATAGCAACATGCTAACGTTTTTGACTAAGTTTTCTTAGAAATTTAATGCTAATTTGGAGTTAATTTAGTAAAATGGTAATGTTTTCAGCTAATTTGTGATCAACTGATTTTTTTTTTTTTTTTTTTTTGGATAATTTAGAATTTAACTTCTATCTTAGCAACATGCTAATGTTTTGACTCAGTTAGTTTACTGAGGAATTTTTGGCTTTTTTGGAGTTCAGCTAGTAATTAAGCAACAAGCCAGCTTTTTTTTTTTGGCCGATTTGGCCTCTAATTAGTTTTTTATGCTAATTTAGAGTTTAGCTAATATTTTAGCAATATGCTAACAATTTTAGCTAATTTGTTATCTACTGGGGGTTTTAGGCTAATTTTTAGTTTAGCTTTTATTTCTGAAACGTGCTAATATTTTTGGCTTATTTAATTTACAGATAAATGTTATGCTAATTTGAAGTTCAGCTAGTAATTAAGCAACAAGCTAGCTTTTTTGCTACTAAAGTTAAAAACGTTAAAAAAATACAATTTTGAGAGATGCTAGTTTATTTTTATTTAATGTTTTGCTTATGTTCATGCCAAAAATAGACATTATTCACATTTATTTAAAAAAAACAAAACAAAAATAAGGTTATGAATGCAAATCCAAATTTCTTAAAGGCTAACGTAAGTCAATGCGGCTCTTTCTAGGTTTGGATCAGTAGAAAACAAGCCCAAATGGTGGGGTGGCGCAGGGTTCAGCGTCTCACCAAAGACACTTCAGCACACAGAAGGACTCTCAATCAAACTGGTCCTCCACTTACAGTAACCGCATCATTCTTTAGCAACCCAAATGTTTAAATTTAGCTCCTCGTTTTTGTCTTTTTTTTATGTTTGAGGTTAAGATTATGTTAAGGTTTCTTTTTTGTTGCAACCTCCTGTTTGCAGCTGAAAATATCTTGACTCTATGATCTCTTTGCTCAAACACTGTTGGAAAATCTACCAGCATCACTTCGGATCAATGGCGCGAAAAGCAATAATAGCAATAATGTTGTCGGCGGATGAGAAGAAAGGTGAAAAACATTGCGAGTGTGAGGATCTGAGAGACGTGGAAGGATTTGAGAAGCGTTTGATGATTAGAAGGATAAAAGCGCCGAGCGTGTTTGGGCGAAGGAGTCAAAGGTGGCTGAGAAAACAGTGTTGGGAGAGAATGAAGTTATGTTCCTCTGGGATTAAGCTGACAGATAGCAAAGGTAAAGACTGCCTTCTTTTCCAATCTGTCTGTGATATCAGGTTTGATCAAGAATAAGGCAGCAGAAGCCAAGTGCAAAACAGACGGAGTCAAACAGTGACACGCCACTCAAGATTGAAGAGATTTCTCGTCTGGATTCATGTTAAAAGAAAGACAGAAAACTATCATGTCAGTGATATCGCTGCAGTTTGCATATAGATGGATATTAACATGTTTTCCAAGGACGAAGCAGCTAGAAATAATAACAGATTTTTAGCCCGCTGAGAAGAGGGGAACTTGGGAGGGGCTTCGGGTCACATGCAAGACGGCACCAGAAACAATCTCTACCCAGAAGCAACTTTAGCAGAAATTTCCTAAATTTAAGGAAACCCTTTCAAAAATGATATTTTAAATATTTTTAGAACCATCAGCTGTTAGATGTGAATAAACTGTAGCTGTCTAACAGTTTAGTGTGCAAGATGAGCTTCAAATGGGACACAGAATGTTGTTTTGTTTTAATTTTGTCAAATCAAGACTAACAAGTGTTCAAATTTGTCTGAATACACCCGTTCACCTCAGAGGAAAAAGATGTCGAAATGCTGCTTTTGTCTCTGTGAATCAGCTGATCGCAGACGAAAAAATGACCTTTTTTTCTCTCTGAATCAGCTGATCGCAGATGAAAATAATGACGTTTTTTCTCTGTGGATCAGCTGATCGCAAATGAAAATAATGACGTTTTTTCTCTGAATCAGCTGATCGCAAATAAAAATAATGACATTTTTTCTCTGTGAATCAGCTGATCACAGATGAAAAAATTACATTTTTTTTCTCTGTGAATCAGCTGATCACAGAAGAAAAAAATTAAAATTTAATTAAAATTTAATTAAAATTAAATTAAAATTTTTTCTCTGTGAATCAGCTGATCACAGATGAAAAAATTACATTATTTTCTCTGTGAATCAGCTGATCGTAGATGAAAAAAATTAAAATTAAATAAAAAATTTAATTAAAATTAAATTAAAATTTTTTCTCTGTGAATCAGCTGATCGCAGTCGAAAAGTTCAGTTTTTTTCTCCATGAATCAGCCAATCAGATCCGGCAGGACTTCCTGCCAATGACATGTCTTTTTGCGGCCGGCTCCAGCAGGGGGGAGGGACTTAATTTTCAAACGCCATATCTTTTCTCTGTGGCCAGATTCTCTTGGAACTTCGGGGATAAAATGTCAGTAGAAGTAATGAAGAGAGTTAGTCATGCAAAGGCTGCTAATACCGGACGTGGGATAAAGAAGCCATGAAGATCAGCAGAACGTTTCAACACTGAAACCCATGTCAGTTTGGGGCTTATGTGCTGTTTTAGACACATTTCTCTGTTTGGAGCTCTGCTTGCTTTGACCATTTTATGTCACGTCCAAATGGTGGCAGTAACGTCACGCTGGCAATGAAAGCAACCGTCAGAGCGACACTGAACCTGTGGAGTCCAAAGCAGACTTTAAAAAGCATCTGTGCATCAGATGCTCAGAACCACAAAGCTAAAGATTTATGATTACATAAGTGCCACACTATGGCTTAATGATGCATTTGCTTATGGCACATGTTGTACACCACATAATGTCCTATTTTCATCATTTTGGTGATGAAATCTTCAGGAAAACCTGAAGTTCCTGATAGTTTCAGGTACTCCAAGCAGAGAGCGACTCGCAGCAGGGTAAAATATTTCTGGATGGAGCAGACAGAGACCACCAATCAACACGTTTTCCGATGGTTTTCCTTTCTAAACTTCTCTGGATTCAGACAGCTGACAGATGGAGATGGTTCCGCTGTGTGCACCCTGTAACCATCACACGCGCCGACTGAATGCAAGACCTTTCAAGGAGATCAAGCAAGGGCTATTGCATCATCAGAGATGCTTCAGGCAAATGTCAATCAACACTTGGTTAGACAGGGTAGCACAGCACATGTTCGTCTCCCAGCCCAGAGAGCCTTTCCCGCCGTCTGTTTCGTGAGGTTGGTCATTCGGCTCTGCGATTTTTTACATTTTTTTTAACATTTTTACCAAACCTTCTGAATTTTGAATGTTTTTCTTATAAACAAACTACAAAGTACCTTTGAAGGGCCCTGGAGGAAAGGTTTAAGAACAGACAAAGGACTATTATGATTGTGGAAATCACATGCAGCACACGGAGATCTACACTCCACTTTACTGAAAGAATATATTTAAAAATATATATATTCAAAGTTTGAGTCACCTTTGAAAAAATGAAAAAAAAAAAAAGACGAGTTCATGAATTTGACTTTATTCCTTTGAACGTTTCGAGAGGTAAACACGCTCTGCAGTCAGCGGCATCTTAAAACCTATTTTATTCATTAATTAAGGCCTACAACTAATGAAATCAAGGACATCAAAAAGTACTTGATGAAGATATTGGGACTGTGTATTATGACTGTACTGTATATTAAGTTTTGCAGGTAGAAAGAGCATACTTCAGTGTAAAAGAGTCAACACTCCAATAAAAATGATCTCCTTGTAGCGTTTTTCTCACGATGAAGGACGTATAAAAAAGAATTTAAGATTAAAACAGCATTTTTGTGTATTTATTTGTTAATCGGGAACAGACAAAATAAAACTCCCCAAAGTCTCCTTGCTCCGCCCCCTTCTGATGCATCCACTTGCAGACAAATACATCCATTAGCTACCTTATTTTCCTCATCTGAGCTTCAATATTGCTCGCAATTTTTGTTGAGCTGCTAATTTTAGCTTGCGGTTGTGAGAGGCTAGAAGCTAGCAGGAGAGAGGGTAAAGAAAAGGATGATGGGATATCATTGGAGGCTTATTTTCACACTTATAGCTCCACCCACAACTCAGAAGCAAGTTTCTGAAGAACTCCTGTTGCAGAAAATACATCCAAGAAATTACTATGATAATATTATTAATTGTAATTGAAGACGTTTTATCAATCAAATTGATACATATTTGCATTTTATCATTGTTTGCATGTACTCTAATTGATCGAATTACATCTGTATTTTCGTTTATTCTTTATGGGTGGTTTTTATTGTTTAGGGTGACATTTTAAACATCTGTCCAGGGACTACAGATGAAAAATAGCCTCTAATTCTGGCACATTGCAGTTATGCTTTTAATATTTACTGTCCCTGAGAAATAAACCAATAAATACAAATAAAACAGCAGATCAAAAGATGAGTATTAGGGTCACCAAAAGAAAAAAATTTCAATATTACTAGTTTTTTTCTCGTACAATTACGACTTTAAATCTCGTAGATTTATGAGTTTTAATCTCGTATATTTATGAGTTTTTCTCTTAAATCTATGTAAATTGGAACTGAATTGAATTGAATTGAACTTTATTAATATCCCAAGGGATAAATTTATCTGTCATGGCACTCATATACATAAAACATTTTTGCAAACACACATATTCCTATGAACATAAATATACATATGAGTAATACACACCTATCTACAATAACTATAAACTATACAATACTATACAACACAATACTATACAATACAATACAATAATTTTATTTACACATATTAACCCATTTAAAAAAAAAAAAGATGTTTGGAAGTTTCTTTGTTTGATTTACAGTTTATTAATGACTTATTCATTGATTTGTGTTGAAACAGGACGTTTCATTTGGAGAAGGGGACGTCCAGAGTTTTGTTTACGCTCGTCTTTGGCTTCTGCGCATGACAGAGACATGACGTAAGGTGGTGAAAGGGCTTCTGGGTAAATGGATAAAATAAAGTGGCGGTCCTGTGAACGTGGACCTCTGAGCTCTTTATTTTACATATAATACTCTGCATCACCAACACCGAATGTCAGCTTCCCTGGTAATTTAATTTTGAATCATCAAAAGGTTCAGAATTTCTTTGTTTTTAACAGGAATCTGGAAATAAATCTTCACAAGATACTCTACGTCTTTCATCTTCCAGCATGGCTCTGATAACAACTTAGGTTCTTTTCTCGTAAATTTACGACTTTATATCTCGAGAATTTACGAGATTAAAAGTCATATTTATAAGATTTTTAAATGTATAAATTTATAAGATTTATAGTCGTAATTTTAAAAATATAATGTTCTTTGCATATGTTTTGTTCTTTGCGTATGTTTTATTTTCATCTCTACAATCTGCTTAGATACAAACACATGATCGCATTTGTCAACAGAGGTGTTTTATTGTGAAAAATTGGTCATATTTTGAAAATGCCAAAATTGACGCGGATCGCTTGCGCACGAAAAAGACGAGACGGGGAAACATTCTGACCTCTGTATTTCTGTTGCCCCCCGTGTTTGCTCTATCTTTAACCCACTTCTCCTGCTCCTTTCAGTGTATGACGCTGTGAGGCTTCCATGAGATCTCAAAGTTCAGATCAAACCAGTTTATGCAATCATGTGATATAAAACCTTTGAATCTGCAGTATTTAATACTTTATATTTAATACTGTTTGATCATCACGCACAAACGCCACTGAGACCTGCACAAACACTGACAGACACAGACAAGATCGCGTAACTCATCAGATTCTATTTACTCAACAATGCAAAATTGTACATTACTGATTTTTTTTCTTTTTTGGAAATCAGAAATCAAGTCTTAAATTTTTCAACTTTTTGAACAAGTGATGCTAAATCTGACAGTTTTTGGTGCAAAATAAAAAAAAAAGAAAAATCCTTTGGAGATTTCATATTTCTGTGCCCAATCACTTCATCTGCCAATGCTGCACAAGCTGTTTTTTAAACCACCAATTCCATCTTTAATTAGCAGTTCCTGTTAATTTAGCAGTTCTTTCCCCCTAAAAATGAAAAAGAAAACCCTTACCAAAAAGAAGTATACTCGAGTTTATCTTAAGTATACGTTTTTTAAACTAAACTTAAGATAGTATACTTTAAGTATACTTTTTATGCACTTATTAGAGAAAAAATGTACAAGTTTATGTTAAGTAAACTTTTCCAAAACTAAACTTAACATAGTATACTTTTAGTTTACTTTTTATGTACTTAGAGATAAACTATAAGTTCATGTTAAGTATATTGTTTATACTTAGAATTACACTACAATTTTCAATTAATTTAGCCCGAAACTTTTTATCAAGATATATTTTAGTGCAGCTATTGGTGTACAAGTATTTTTCTTTTTGACAGTAGCTGTATTTTTTTAATGTTCTTCATAGAAGATATGTTCAGTAATCTATCTTTTAGGTTTGTAGCAAGAAGTCAGATTTGCTGTGAATACCAAATGGTAAACTAAAAGTATACCATAAAGGTTATTTAAAATATACTTTAATAAACCTAAGCTTAATTATAATATCCTTGGAGTAAACCAGCTCAGTGGCCTTGTGGTAGAGTGTCCGCCCTGAGATTGGAAGGTCATGGGTTCAAGTCCAGGCCGAGTCATACCAAAGACTGTAAAAATGGTGCCTGCTTGGCACTCAGCATTAAGGGGTTGGATTGGGGGGTTAAACCACCAAAATGGTTCCCGAGCGCGGCTGTGTCTGCAGCTCACCGCTCCCTTAGGGGATGGGTCAAATGCGGAGAACAAATTTTGCACACTTAGGTGTGTGACAACTAATGGGACTTTAACTTTAACTTAGAGTTTATTGCCAGTAAACTAGAAGAATACCAAAAAGTTTACTTTAAGTAAACTTCTAAGTGTACTTTTATAAACTAAAAGTGGGCCAATTTAGTACAAAGAAGTATACTTGGTAGTAAACTTCCAGTATATACCTTTTTGTACTTAAGTATACTTTAAAAAATATACTAGAAGTATTCTTGTTTTTGGTAAGGTAAAAAACAATCCTCCAAAAAGCAAAAGCATAAGAGTTTGTGAAGTTTTTCTTGTGGAGACTCGTGCAGGATTGTAGCTTTGTTGCAGGGATATCACGCCAGCGAAAGGGTTTCACTCAGTGGTCTGTCGCTTTGATCTGATCATTTCCTCCGCCCACTTTGACATTTGCTGAGCTGCTTCCATGTTCCTTACAATCTATGGCTCAAAAAGTGCAAGAGAAATGTTCAGTTGAGCTTCTTTATCATCTGTTTCAGATATATTCTCTTTTCTGATGTCAAATTTATTTATAAAAATCTTCAGCTTCTTCTGCATTGAAATCATAGCAGTGCAAACTTTGTGTTCTACATCGCCCTCTGCTGGCGAACCGTACAACCACTAAAGAACAGACGTCTATTAAATCAAATCTTAAATTAAAGTTTATTAGTGTCTCCGCCATCAAAAAAGATGCAAAACATTAAAAACTTAAAATATTGACAAAAAATTAAAGCAAAGAAAAAGTTTCAAAGTAAAATAATAATAAATATTATTCCTTAAAAAGCGATTACATTAAGATCGAAGACTAATATTATTACTATGTATATATTTGTATAAATATTAAATATTTATTGTAAGAGCAAAAAAGAAATTTAACAATTGTCAATCTGAGCGTCAACTGTTGAAAGTAGAAGAGAAATAAGGTATAAAATACATTTTATGAACAATTTTATGCTGTGCTTTAAAGCAAAATAATTGTAAATATTGGTGTTAAATTTCATCTTTTAAAACTAAAATAAATTGGTATTTATCATTTATTTAGATATTTGCATATCTGTGGAAGATCTAAAGCTACATACACACCAAAAGCGACGTGTGCATCATGGGCGCCAAGTTTTGGAGTCCAGAAGAAGCTAATCGTTTAAGTTTGTCCTCCTCCTCGACTTTAGAATATGTATTTTTTCGTATTGAAACAATAAATAAAAAATTCCTCTAATTTCATTCTGGTCATCAAACTGGGTTAGATGGAAGTACCGCTGAAAGCAGCCGTCCTTCAGATTCAGCTCCAGCAGTAGATGGTAAAGCTCACCGTCTCACTCTCTGAATGATCTCATGAACCCAGACATGAAGAAGATGGGTGGATGGAATAATTCATCCATCTTCTAAACCTGCTTAATGAACAAAGAAGACAAAAATAGCACCAAAAATGAATAAGTAAAAGAAAAAGAAAAAAGGGCAAATTTTTAAAGTATTTAATTAGCATTTATTCAATTTAGACTAGCTGCTCTGAGATGACCCTGTTTGACACGGATTATCTTTTATTTTGAAAATAAAAAAAAGAAAAGATCACATCATGAGAGATGCTAAGTTCTTTTTATATATTTGGTTTTGTTTGTGCCAAAACATAAACATAATTATTATTCATTATTAAAAAAAGAAGGTCATGAATGCAAATCCAAATTTCTTAAAGGCTAAACGAAGACTATACGACTCCTTCTAGGTTTTGATCAGTAGAGAACGAGCCTAAATGTCTCTTTAACTGTTAAAGATTCCCGACCCCTGAACTAGATAAAACAGTCCAAAATAAAATACAAAAAGGATTTAAATGTTATGTGCCATCCTACATAGCAAATTTTGAAGGTAATTTGAGGCTGATGTCATTCGCGCATATTCACGCGTGAACCAGCTTAATGGTGTTTCTGGAAGGCTAACTTAATATTTTTGGATGACACAATGATAAACAAGCAAACAATGTAGGAAATAATAAAAAATTAAACAATATCAGAAATAGTATTGATATTTGACAAAAAATTTCAAATTTTAGTGAACATTTTAACTTTGGCTAATTTTAGTTTTTTAAAAAGGATTTTTAAATGCCTCAATGAGCTGGCACCTATAAGCCTTCAAGGACTTTCCTCTGTCAATTAAGAGACTTGTGCGGTCTCCCTTTGGGAATTGTAAGATCTCTTTTTGAAAAACAAGTCTTGCCCAGACTGCTTTCTCGGTATCTTTTTAATGTGTCCCTGTGTCTATTGAACTGGTTTTAAACAATTACTGGTATCTCATTTTAGGTGTTTTGTAATCGTAAAACAACAACAGAAAAGCTTAGCTAAGGACAAATGCTGCAAACTAGCTACAGCTAAAATCATCAAGATATAGGCATGAGACTGCTGTTTACAGTATATGTTTTTTTTTATATCCGTCTTTATTCAATAAATAAATTCAATTCAGAGATTTGCTAAGCTGATGTTAATAGTTTGAAAGAGCGGCCTTGTTGGGGTCACGGGGTTGCTGGAGCCTATAACAACCATTCATGGGTGACTGAACTCACATTTACACCTACAGGGACAATTAACAGACGCCAACTAACCGACGCTTGTTTTTGGCCCGTGGGAGGAAACCGGGGAGTTCGGAGAAAAACCCACACATGAACGAGGAGCAAACAAAAAGACCCAGCTGGGATCTGAACCAATGAGAGCCAAGAGGATTTTCACGTGTGAAAATTATTGCACAGAAATTCTTTAGTCCCAAAGATTGCATATTTCTACACATTTCCTATAGATTTTTATTCTTGCATTTATCTGGTCTTTAGCTGAAACTTAAACTAAATAGACTTTTCTATTTGTACCAGCTCAAAACGGTGCCGATGACTGCAGCTATAAATATTTCAGCTTTACACAGTATGGGGTGTCGCAACATGTGGTAAACAAAATAAATTGGAAAAGAATTTCAAACACGCTGTAAGCAACATTAGAGGCGTTAATTTTATCCATATTGCCACTAACAGCTTGTACACACGATTTTACAGTGAATCTGACGTCGTGAATCCTTTAGCCCACAGAAAAGAGGAAAAAAAAAAAAAAAAAAGCAAGCAACATTGTCACCGCGATAAAACTGGCATCACAGCAGGAACAGGAACTTCAGTTTATTCTGGTGCACGTCACCTGCAGAGTCTCTCCGCACGGCAGAATGTAAATATCACAAACACCGGAGTGTTCAAAGTGAGAAACATACACGAAAAAAAACACAATCATAAATAACCTTGATAGAATTTCAAAAGTGGAGTTAGTGACAAAGGCTTCAAATGTGCTTTAAGACCCACTCTGATGAAAATGCTGGTTTTAAACATGTTCGTCTGATGATATGACAAAAATGAAGCTTAAACTTGCATTTATTTATTAAGATCATTTAAAATTTAGTTTGAAAACTGGATTATTTGTGATTTTAGAAAATACGCTGGGAAGGCCACGACACAAGCTGGCCCTTACCAAAAAGAAGTATACTCGAGTGTATTTTAAGTATACTTTTTTAAAACTAAACTTAAGATAGTATACTTTTTATGTACTTACTAAAGAAAAAAATGTACGAGTTTATGTTAAGTAAACTTTTCCAAAACTAAACTTAACATAGTATACTTTTAGTTTGCTTTTTATGTACTTTGAGATAAACTACGAGTTCATGTTAAGTATATTGCTTATACTTTGAATAATACTACAATTCTAAATGAATTTAGCCTTAAACTTTTTGTCAAGATATATTTTAGTGCAGCTATTGGTGTACAAGTATTTTTATTTTTGACAGTAGCTGTATTATTTTTAACGTTCTTCATAGAAAATATGTTCAGTAATTTTATCTTTTAGGTTTGTAGCAAGAAGTCAGATTTGGTATGAATATCAAATGGTAAACCATAAAGGTTATTTAAAATGTAGTTTCATAAATCTAAGCTAACTTAAAATAAACTTGGAAAAAACTTAAAGTTTTTTGCCAGTAAACTTGAAGTATACCAAAAAGTTTACTTTAAGTACACTTCTAAGTGTACTTTTTATAAACTAAAAGTGGGTCAATTTAGTACAAAGAAGTATACTTGGTAATAAACTTCAAGTATACTTTTTAAGTATACTTGGTATATACTTTTTTTATACTTAAGTAAAAAATATACTTGAAGTATACTCATTTTGGTAAGGGGGTGAATTTCTCATGAACTCCTAAATCTGCAGAAACCATCCCAATTGCACCACTTCTATTTTTAGCTTAAAATTTCATAATCATAATTAAAAGACCACTGGGAATGCGTTGAAAATGGATCAAACGATGATCGGAGGGAGATTGTAAATAGGTCAGGCTCTTTTAGTAACTCCACACCCTTATTGTTCCTCTTGGGTTGCTGTAGTTTCTTCTACAGGTTGGAAGTCTCTAAGGTTTTTTGTCTTGGGAACACTTTATCTTCCATCGATTTGCTCTTCTGTGGAGGCTTGTGTTTTTATAAAAAAGTGATTTCATGCTAGCTATTTTACTGCAATACATATTAGCATCAAGGCTAACTAGAGTCCCACTCCAACTATATTTTTCATCTGGTGTAAAGTCGGTCTTTTACTTTTGATTATGCTGTTTTTAATGGAGTCATATTAGGATAATCTTACAGGGGCTGAGAAACCAGATTGTAAATGAGAAAATCAGACATTGAAAATTTGAAATAAAAGATTGAAAATGTGAAAACAAGACACTAAAACTAAAAGAATAAAATAAAATAAAATTTGAAAAGCAGTTTTAAACTTGAAAGTACTCATTGTAACTTTGAAGAAATTAATGAAAATGTACCTTTTGTAAAAAAGTAATCTTAAACCAAAAAAGTAAAATAAAAAAAAAAATAATAATAATTTTGAGTTTAAATTTTAAAAAGAAACTTTAAGCCCTAAAATGATACCAAATGAATAATATTTTATTTGAAGCAGCTACTGTTTTGTTTCCTTTTTTTTTCATATGGAAGTTTCTTTTGGTCATATTTGCAACATGAAAATACTGTTTATAAATTAAAATACAATATGAAAAATTACAATTCAACCTTATGAATTTAAAAATAAAATGTTATAGGGAAACTTTGACCCAGTCATGGCAGTAGCTTTGTGACAAACCCAAACCTTTTCAAGCATCCGGTTTTCATCTGCCTCTGATCCAACGAGATTTGAATAAAGAAATATCTTTAATTGATTTTATAGATGTCCTCCGTTATGAGAAATTGCTACAAGAGCATTAAAAAAGAACATTAAAATAGACATATGTCTTCACAATGCTTTTTAATGCAATGTTGATGTAGCCCATGCGATCTTTGTTTTATTAATTTCACCGAAATCTTCCTTCCTATTTTTATTTAGTTAATCTGAGAAAGTTCTGGGCACAGACTTTTATTTTGGTAGTTGCGCTACTTCCTGTCTGTTCGCGGCATTCCCGTCAGTCTCTGGGGGAACGGCCGGGAGCGAGGTGAGCTGCTGGCCTTGCCTTCGCTATATTAGAGAAAAAAGAAGTTACCAATGAAGTTTAAAACCGTGTAAATGTACTTTCAATCAGTTAAAGTGTTTTTAGTCCTGTTAGTTTTGTGAAATGTTTGTTGTTTATGTAAATGCAGCACTTTGAAATTAGCTAATGCCAGTAGCGGAGCTCGCGCTAGTAGGCGTGGTCTCACGTGACCGTGGTGATTTTTTTTTCTGCCTTCTTTTAGGTTGTGCGGACAAGGGAGCCCAGCGGTGATTTTTGTGTGTGCTGGATGTGTTTTCACAGGTATGTGAGCATTTATTTTGATTAGAAATAATTCATTATCCTTTGATTTTTGTTATTTTATTTGTGTTTACTTTGAGTATGTTGTAATGAATCAATATTTTGTAACCAGCTACATTAGCATCAAGGCTAATCAGAATCTATTAGTATATTTAAAATAATCAGTTTTTTATTTACACCCTACATGGGAACAGTACAGAAGCTACCCTACTTTTTTTTTTTTTTTTGGATCTTTTTCTCGTTATAACGAGAATGCAAACGTGGTTTTCTCAAGAGATAGATAACAGTGCAGGAGAATCAGTGCATGGTGTGTTCACTGAACTCCGGACATTAGAGGACCCAAACGGCCAGTCGGTCCAACTGAGACTGCTACTACGCTTTTGTCATTTTTATACAATCCTCAGCAAAACAAAGCAGTTTTTCCGAAAAAATGTAGATACTATCGATTTTTAAAAGGATTCGTTCTGGGATTTTCTCTGATAAACTGCTTTGTTTTGCTGCCGATGTCCGGAGCTCAGTGAACGCACCATTCTAAAACGAATTCTATCAATGTTTGTTTTCCGTTTTTTGGAGAAATTAAGGGGGTGGGGGCTGGTGCACGAGACTGAATTAAGATGTTTAAAGAGCGTAGATCCACTAATAAATACAAAAAAATAGACTAAACAATGTTTTCAAACATGATGGTTCGGTGTCTCCATATGGGAAAGGAAGAGGGGGACGCTTCACTCTTTGTTCTGGATTATCTCGTTACAACGAGATAATGATGGAAAAAAAAAAAAAGTACGGCAGGCCGTTTTCGGCTTCCGTAGAATATTGTGTTTTAGACAAGGCACTAGGGCTGTAACGAGTACCCGGGTGCTCGAGTATTTGCGATCTGCTCCCGAAAATTCGAGTACGAATATTCGCGACGTCCAAGATCGCTGATTTGCGATCTTTATAAATATGGTAAATTTGAGTAAAATATGATCAAAATATTATCTGGGAATTATGTATTTTCGCTCTGGAATGCAGATTAATGTTGGATTTTAAGCTTACGAACTAAAACAAAGCAGAAAGAGCCGCGGTATCCACCGGAAGTAAACAAACGTCTTCGTGACGATGAAGCTTCCGGTTTTCAAAGTAAAACTAGCAAGACTTTTTTTCCGTTCAAAAACCGAGACTGAAGTTCTGTTCACTGACATAACTTTTGAAAAAATGAATTAGCTTTAACATCGGAGCTTTATCTCAGTGTTTACATTCTTTTGGTCATGATAACTCTTCAACAGTTGAAGCAATTAACGAAACTCCATCTTATTCTGAAGAAGCGCAGCCTCGCGCTGCTGAAAGGAGGATGTAAATCAACGTGAATCAGATGATTCTGCTGCGGAAACAACTACTTTTTTCATACGGGCTGTACACCGAAAAATATTGAAGAACTTTGAGAATTAAAAAAACTGTGGGGAACATTTTCAAGTTTTGTTGTTAACCCTTCCGTTCTCCTTAGCTTGTTTACATTAAAAGTGAGGTCATCTGGACACCACAGGACAGTGCGCTGAACTTTTTTTTTTCACTGATTTTGGAGTTTCACTAATGTCCATGGCAGACATAAAATCCTGTCCCCCTTCGTCCACATTTGTCATGGAAGAAATCGCATAACAATATGTGGTTGGAGCCATCTGGACCCCAAGGAGAGCGGAAGGGTTAAATGATACAAAACAGCAGTGATTGTTATCCTTTTTTGTTTATGTTACTGCTGAACTTAACCAGAAGGCTGACAAAAAAAAAGTTTAAAATGGAAAACAAAATTTCTATCTGAATCTTTTGGTTTTTTTTAAATCAGTTTTGTTGAATCTGATCTACTGTTGTAAATAAAGGCATAAATGTTGGTGATTCAATACAAATAATTTCAATTTTCCTCCATCTAGTGAAGATTTACAAAGCAATAAACATAATATTAAAAAGTAAGAATCGTGGTTCGATTCGTGAATCGTATCGGATCGCCACCTAAGCAACGATCCACAGCCCTACAAGGCACGACAAATCAAAGTGCTTTACATAAAGCATTAAAGAATCATTCAAATGGAATGATTATTAAAATAAGAATTTAAAGTAAACTGAAGGTTTTAATCAATGTTTGGGTTCATTATAATTTAGTTTCTTCATTTTCTCCTGTAGTTTCAGTGAGTATCTGTTGTTTTAGAAGGGCTGTGGGCCGTCTCTGTACTGTGAAGAGAAAACGCTTGACTTACAAATAATCTCTAAAATCTTCACTTTTTAACTTCAAAAACTTCTATGCAAAATTTTGGACTGAGGCCTAATCACTTATCATAATTTTCCAAGGCTCTCCCACTGCTCTAATAAATTGCCGTGATCCATGTAAAACCAACGAATATGATGCAGAAAATGAACAGACCTCAGACTGTGCAGATTGGCAGTCACAACACCCCCACTCGAGTGCTTTGGAAGCCCCCAGGGTTGCATGCAGAGCCACCTACTGTTCACTTGATACACCCATGTCTGCACACCCAGACGTGGTATTGTTAGCAATCTGTCAAATTAAAAACTTCCACGACTATTTCAACCCGGAGGAGGAGAGGTTTTTACAGGTGTGGTGTGCAGAAGCACCGAGTTTAGATTAAAAAAAGAAAAACAGGTTTACTGATGACACAGCAACACTGTCAATGATGGATTTGAGAATTTAGTCTAAAACTCTCCAGACATTTTTTTCATTCCAAAGTCAGCGGTGCAGTGAGAAAGTAGCCAGAATAAAAAAACATGCTCAAGAGAGAACCGGCAGCACAACAACTACAGAGTTTGCTGAGAAAACACAAAAATTGACATCTCTCAAGCCGTGTAAGTTTGTGAATGGGCCTCACTGAAAGTTGTTTTCCCAGCATATCCCACAGTGGGAATTGGGTTTAGAAAATTAAGATGTGGAGGCAACACCTTCAGCTCCTCTACTTCTCCACAACATTCCCAGCATTTTTGTTTTTTGCTGTGTGCTATGGCTTATTAACTTGCTGAGGGAGCGTGCAGCCATCGGGGATCGTCGCTGACATGTTGTGTGGTTTGGTAAGTTTGCAGTTCATAGTATTTAAGTCCCACTATGACAAATGTTTTTTTATCTAAAAAAAAAAAATGTCTCAATTGATGTTTTAATTATGATTAGTAGGGCTGTGGTCAAGCTCAACGATTCACAAAACTTCTTACTTTTTAAAATAATGTTTATTACTATGTGTATTAGGGCTGCCATGATTAGTCGACTAATCGACTATTAAAATAGTCGACGACTAATTTAATAGTTGATTAATCGTTACTTGATATCATATGGAGTCGGAGTGTAGTAAATTTGAAAGTTGTAATGGCATTATGCTTGCTTTTTGGACTACTTTGACATTCATTAAATATGTTTAAGGCTGTTTTGGAATTTAGCTAATATTTCAGTTACAAACTAGCTATTTTGGTTATTTTGTTATTTGTTTTTTAAGGCTATTTTGGAGTTTAGCTATTATTTCCGCTACTTGCTAGCTATTTTGTCTAATTTGATTAAAACATTTTTCTTTTTTTTTTGTTTTTAGTTTTTTAGGCTAATTTGGATTTCAGCTGATACTCCAGCTGCATGCTAGCTTTTATGGATAATTTAGGCTCTTTTTTTTTTTTTAGGCTATTTTGGAGTTAAGCTAATATTTCAGCTACATTCTTTCTATTTTGGCTTACTTAGGCTTTTTCAGTTTTTGAAGCTAATTTGGCATATAACTAATATTTTAGCTGGCTATCAGCTTCAGTGTTTTCAGCTATCAGCTTCAGGGTTTTAAGCTATCATTTTTAGCATCTTCAGATGCCAAATTCCGCTTGTAGCATTCACACTAGCATTATATGAAGTAATGCTATATATCTAGTTTTTAGTTAGCTTAAAGCTAATCAAGGTTAAGATGTGTGCTGTACATTCAGTTTGCGCATGAACTGATTAGTTGACTGATCGGAAAAATAATCGGTCATTAGTCGACTATTAAAATAATCGTTTGTTATAAATACGTCTAATTTTTGGATGGATGAAATTTGAAATTATTTCAACCTTCATTTAGAAGATTATAATCCACTAAACTGATTTAAAAAAAACAAACAAAAAAACTACAAAGATTCAGATAGAAAGACATTTTGTTTGTCATTTTAAACTTCTTTCTTTTTGTTAAAAGTTTATTTCCGCAGCAGAATCAGCTGATTCACGTTGATTCCATGCGCCTTTCAGCGGCGTGAGGCTGCGTTTCTTCAGAATAAGATGGAGTTTCGTGAATTGTGTCAACTGTTGAAGAGTTACCATAACCAAAAGAATGTAAACACTGGAGCTAAAGCTCCGGTGTTAAAGATCATTAATTTTTTAAAAGTTATATCGGTGAGCGGAAATTCAGTCTCAGTTTCTGAATGGAAAAAAATCTCTCGCTAGTTTTACTTTGAAAACCAGAAGTTTACTGTCATGAAGATGCGTTTACTGGTGACGGTACCGCTGCTCTCTCTGCTTTGTTTTAGTTTGTAAACTTAAAATCCAAAATGAATCTCAAAGCAAAATCCCATAATATTTTGATAATATTTTACTAAACTCTAATATATTTATCCCTCGTGCTCTCTTATGGGGTCCACCCTTACATTGAGGCATTGGACCTTCCACGACAAAGGTGGACAACAAACATCCACAAACATTGAAAAAAAAAAGTTCAGCGCAGTCTTGTGGGGTCCAGATGACCCTTCTTTTAATGTAAACAAGCCTAGGAGACCGAAAGGGTTACCAAGATCGTGAATCTTGTTTATTGGACGTCACGAATATTCGTACTCGAACTTTCGGGAGCAGACGGCGAGTATTCGTGCATCCGGATACTAATGATTAGGATGTTTTTAACCAAAATCCCACAACCTAAATGTCTTAAAAAGCCATTTTTCATGTTAATTTGGAGCCTCTGTTTTGAAAATCTCCTCTGAGGGGGCGTGGCTTTTGCAGTCGAGCTGAGTAGCCCCACAAAGTGATTTATTACAGTTGTTCTCTTTCATAAGAAAAATGCCTCACATCCATGTTAAAAACTCTAAAAACAGGATTTTCAACAGAGGGGGACTTTAAAGAAGTAAGAATGGATCTATCCACTTTGCCCAAACATTCACAGACTTCTGAGCAGACTTCCTTCTTTTGTTCTTCTATAATTTGTCTCCATTGTACCCCTTTAAGGGCCCCTCCAATCCAATTATAAATGCTAAAACTTTTTAATTTTTCAACAGTTTCTGCTGTGAAAGCTCTACAATGGGATTAGGAGCCGTAAAGCCTGAAGACCTCACAGGTGAACGTACATCAGGTAAAAACAACCCTCAACATTCTGTCTTTGTCAAAGCTTGGAAAAAACTCTCACCTTTTCATTCACGGTCATTGCATTGACTGCATTTCCTCTCCATTTGTCTTTGTCACATACAATTAAATGCAATATTTTTGACTTCCATGCGATAATTTGGTATAAATTATGCCAAAACGCCCAAAGAGATTAAAGTATTGGAATAAAAACAAGGCATTTTCATTTTAATGTCTATTTGTTTATCATAATACTACGTAGTCTGGGTAACTTGGTTGCAACTTCAGACTGTTGTAATATTGAGTATTTTCATTATCACACAGGTAAAATATCAGGAAGAAAAACCCTCTATTTTGAGAAAAACATGTAGTATATAGTGCTGAACCAAAAACTCTTTAACCACAAATGAAAAAGAAAAGATTTGTCTCTCCATTCTGTTGCCTTTGACTTCCTGAGACTTTTTATTTTTATGCAGATTCCCTGAGTATACTTCTCGTCTTTATTCTTTGCTGGATGTTTCTGAATTGTGCGTTTTCCATGTTCATATGGAGTGGGCCACACACTCTGTTTAGTTAAAAATTAAATCAAGACTTGTGTTTTAAGGTGGAACCTAACTTGTTAGTTCAAAGAGGAATACTCAAAGAAAACTTTACCAGATTGTTTAACCAATTAAATATAGGATATTGCCCAATGAAGCCTCCAATTAGCACCTTTTAATGGACACCCTGCAGTAGGGGTGTGATAGGGTTGTACATATACGTTTATCAAATAATTGCTCTGAGGGGTTTAACTTCTCCGTCTTTAATCTTCTTCAAAAAATAGATTTTTATGAAGAGTAAAATATTGAACATTATAGTGAACTATATCCACATATATGATCATCCAGTATATTACATTTGGACCACTAAAAAAGAAATTATTTATGAAATGTTAGTTATATTTCATGAGTTGAGTTTTCTCCCACGAAAATAATCCAAACTTCTTCAAAGATGGATGCGATATATCAACTTTTAGTTGGCCCAGCCATCGCTTCTCTGCTTCACAACACGCAGCTTCTGCACGGCTGTGGGGTTTAAAGGTGCACCGTGTGTAAAGTAACAAACACTTGTTTGAGCTGGATTTTATTGAAGATAGGACAAAACTGGAAGATATATGACATTCTGCATCTAAAATGGAAGTTTTTTTGCTGATTATCACTAGCTCTGTGGAGAAATTAAGTGTTGTGTTACACTGGGGGCGGAGCTTGCAGCACAGACTCTTCCTGGCGAGAGCTGTTGGCATCGATCTTATGTCAGCACGTTTCCAACCGCTCGTTTTCATGGGTATGGGAGGGGCGGCTGCAGACAGTGCAGGTTCTTAGAGGATTACTCTTAAATGCATGAACGGATCAAAATGCTGCTTTGGAGTTCTTTATAGTAAAATGCATTTAAAACCTCAAAAAGTAGAATTTTCACTCTTTCCCTTTAAGGTTTAAGTTGATTTATTCTCAAATAGGGCTTCCACAAACGATTATTTTAATAGTCGACTAATCACCGATTATTTTTTCCGATTAGTCGTCTAATCTGTTCATGGCCAAAGTGGATGTAAAGATGCTGAAGTTGATAACCAGCTAAAATATTAGTTAAATGCCAAATTTACCAAAAAATAAAAAGAGCCAAAGTTAGCCTAAATAGCTAGCATGCTGCTGAAATATTAGCTAAACTCTAAAATAGCCTAAAAAAAATGGAAAAATCCTATATTAGCCAAAACAGCTAGCATATAGCTGAAATATAAGTTAAACTCAAAAGTTGCTTAAAAAACGTAAAAAAGCTAAAGTTAGCCGAAATAGCTAGCATGCTGCTGAAACATTAGCTAAACTCCAAAATAGCCTAAAAAACCTTAATAAATGCCAAAATATTCCAAAAAGTTAGCAGAATGCTATTATAACTTTCAACTTTACTACAATCTGACTTCATACAATATAAAGTAACGACTAATCGACTATTAAATTGGTTGTCGATTATTTTAATAGTCGATTAGTCATCGATTAGTCGACTAATCGTGGCAGCCCTACTCTTAAATGCATGAACGGATCAAAATGCCGCTTTGGGGTTCTTTACAATAAAATGCATTTAAAACCTCAAAAAGTAGAATTTTCACTCTTTCCCTTTAAGGTTTAAGTTGATTTATTCTCAAATAATATTCCTGCCTGTTTTCATCTTTCATAATTATGTTAAAAAGTTAGAGTTTTAAAGTTTTAAATTCTGCTAGCGTTTTGGACTATTTTGGCATTTACTGAGATTTTTAAGGCTTTTTGGAGCTACATGCTAGCTGTTTTGGCTAATCTAAGTTTTCTGTTTTAGTTTTTTAGGCTAATTTGCCATTTAGCTATTATAGCTGTCTATCAGCTTCAACATTTTTAGTTATCAATTTCAGCATCATCAGCCTACAGCATTCACACTAGCATTATCGCAGGTAATGCTATATATCTTGTTTTTAATTATGATTAAAAAAGTTTTAAAAATGTAGTTTTAGCTTTCAATAACTGTTTATCCTGACCTAAGGTGTGTTTTGGATTTTGGCTCCTTGTGCGATTGAGTTCGACACCCCTGATGGAGATCATCTTCATTTTCAAGACAGACGGTGACGGAAAAGGGACTAAATGAAAGTGATCAATAGCAGGCATGTTCTTGCCGTGTGTTTTCCTGCACATGTCATGTCAGTGTCATGGGTATTACAGCAGACAGCCCGGCTGCACTTCACCTACTCTGCTAATTAACTTAATTGGTCAAGTAATTATCATCACCTCCTGAATGTTTTGGATAATTTAATGACGAGCGTTGTAGCAGCGGCACAGAACTCTAAATGATCTCCTGTTGGTTTCTGCTTTGAATTATATATTTGCTAAGTTATTAAAGCGCTGTACATAATTACTGTAGCAAATCAAAGTCATCTGAGATGAGAAGGGAAGTGATAGCCAGCGCTGGGCTTCCTCATTACTAATGGATGATTTTTACATGTGTGAGTGTCAGTCAGTGAAACCCAAAACACAAATTCAAATGTGACATCATTTTCTCTTAAAATCCTCAATGCAATGTCAGAGGGAAAAAAAAAAAGGAGGGAAAGAAATTATTCAAGGAATGAAAACTGTAACAAATTCTGAATTTGTAACACGTCTTCCATCTGCTGCTTAACTGTAGGAGGAAGATTACATGCTGCCACAGAGGCTTTTTATGATGGACTGATTAAACACTTTCATGAAGAAGACAAACGTTTCTAAAGAAACGGTTTCTCATTCATGTTTTAACAGAAGTACGACTTTTCGTTTTACCTAAAGGCTCTATTATCTGGTTTCTGTTCCAGGTGGTTAGCTTTAGGGTAAACTGTTTTAGGTAGCCTTCAATCTCGGGTTAGATTAAAAAAAGAAAATCTTGTTTTGATCCAATATCAAAATGTATTTCAATTTAAAAAAAAAATATGATTTTGGCAGGAAAAAAAATCTGCAATTCCAACTATCTTGCACTTTATTGCTTGGATGTGTCTGTTTCCATATTAGAACAAGTACTTAACATCAGGGGGCACTCATAATTACAAATACACCGGACATGGTGTGTACATCAAACTAGTTTCTATCATATTCATGTAAAATTACGTTAATTTAGAAATAATTCTAATTGAAACGTACACCTGGGCTCTAAAAGGTGCCACAAACATGGTCTAATTTCATATTTTTGTTTTTTGTTCCTTCACTTCTAGAGCAAATCTTTGCTTTAATGAGGACAATTTATTGAAAAAATAGAAGCGTTCTAGTTTAATGTACTGTAAAAGCTTTACACAAAAATAAAATAAGTAGTTGTATTTTTCGGCATGAGAACTGGACCGTGAGTGCGACTAAGAGCAAATAGTTCCAACAAATTTAAGTCAATGATGTTGCCTTTTTTTAATTTTTTTATTTTGGTGAAATGGAACCAAACGCAGTCAGAAAGCAGTGATTGGGTTAAGTCGTATTTTTTTTATTTTTATTTTTTTACATCACAACAATGGAGAAAAACATTGGCTGCCTAAATCACTCTAAAATATAATTTTAATAAACATATTTGTGTTCCGTTTATGCATAAAACCAAGTAACCCCAAAGGGTTCACATATTCTTTTTTTTTTTTTGCTGTAGCTATAGAATGATTGAGTTATAGATATTTATTTCTCTATAGAAGTCTATGGAATCTTGACTGTATGGAACCAGTGGGTTTTTCCTGTTGAAAGGCCTGAGAAGGAGGGGTCATTAAGTCCACATTCAGTAATATATAAATAATCTGTTTTGTTTTTTTTTTATTTTGAGGAATACAGATTTCATTAATCCTTGCAGTAGATTTAGATTTTGCAAACCCAAACCATTATGCTACCACCACTGTGTTTGACTGCTGATATTTTGTAATTTCCTCAAAATCTTTATTTAAAAAGATGTGTAGCGGTGGGATGCATTCTCAATTTTGTCCATCTTTTGTCCCATTTTGTTCTTTGAATTTCTGCAGATTTTCCAAGCATTTTGGGAAACGTGTGACCTCTTGTTTTGGTTTCTCGTTGAAGTACTTCGGTCACTCTCTGAGAAATTCTCTGCCACTCAAACATTGATTTCTCCTGTAAATAGAAGCTTTCACTGGGCTTCTCTCTGGAGATTCAAAGCCTTATTTGTGCATGTCTTTCTAGATCTTTCCACCCTAAAATACGTCACTGCATGGATAAAATGGAAATTGAAACTGATGCATAAAGTTTGTGTATTTCTGAATTGATTAAACATAGTTTATTCATTTTGTCCATTTTTTTTTGGCAAAATGAGTATATTTTTCTGATATATAAATCACGATTTTAATATGCTTATTTTTTTACTCAAGTCAAGTTAATGAAAAAATCATTTGGTGGCATAATGATCTAAAGAAAAAAGAAAAAAAAAAGGAGAGAGTGTAAATATTTTGTCTCACTCTCAGAATCTCCTCAGCGCTGCTTTAACTCTTGTCTCCTCTGGAGAACTTTGTTTGCGTCAAAGTATGTTCTGTAATGAGCCCTCTGACTGAAGAGCCTTCAGGGCATTTTTATAGAGGACACACTTACTGTACAGGACTATTCCAGTCTCAAATGAATCAGTTGTGTGTTAAGTCCTTGAATCATGACTCGATTGGTGAGATGCATGGGGAAAATGTACATTTCTATCAAGTATGAGATGAGCTTTAGCTTTAAAGGATCTTGTCAGGGATTTTAAAGCAGAGCCGTTACAGACAGTGACTTACAGTCATCTTGACCATGTAGATCACTGAAGCTAAAAGCTGAAGACGCTGAAGCTGATAGCCAGCTGAAATATTAGCTAAATGCCAATTTAGCTTAAAAAAATAAGGTTAGCCAAAACAGCTAGCATTTAGCTAAAATATAAGCTAAATTCCAAAACAGAATAAAAACTTTTTTTTTTTCAATGCCTTAATTAGCCAAAATAGCTAGGATGTTGCTGAAATGTAAGCTAAACGTGTAAAATAGCCTAAAAAACGGAAAAAGATTAAATTAGCCAAAACAGCTAGTGTCTAAATATTAGCCAAACTCTGAAACAGAAAAAAAACTTTTAAGAAAACGCCTAAATTAGCCAAAACAGCTAGGACGTTGATAAAATATAAGCTAAACTTGTAAAATAGCCAAAACAAATGAAAAAAAAAAAAAGCCTAAATTAGCCAAAACATCAAGGATGTAGCTTAAATATTAGCTAAACTCCAAAATATCTTAAAAAACTGAAAGAGCTTAAATTAGCCAAAACAGCTAGCGTGTAAATATTAGCCAAACTCGGAAAACAGAATAAAAAACTTTTAAACAAGCCTTAATTAGCCAAAACGGCTAACAGGCAGCTGAAATATAAGCTAAATTAAAAAACAGCCTAAAAAAACAACAAAAAAAAAAGCCTAAAGTAGCCAAAACAGCAAGGATGAAGCTGAAATATTAGCTGAACTCCAAAATAGCCTAAAAAAATCTTGCAGAATGCCTTTAAAACTGTAACTTTAGAACAGAATTGCGAATAACAAAAATTCAGGAATATTGTTCCAGAATAAATTGACTTAAACCCCAAATAACTTCCAATATGTTACCTTCCATAAAAATATATTTTGCCAAAATTATACAAGTCAGAAATAATCACAAGATAACATCAGGTCATTAATAACAATAAAATAAAATAATCTGGAGGGCCGGATCCGGCCCCCGGGCCTTGACTTTGACACATGTGCTATAGGCTAAATTTTCCGTCTTTTTCTCTTTTAAGTTTTCTTCTTTTCCAGGCTAGTGTACCTCTGTCTTTGTTCCAGGCTGTCACATTAATTCTCTAAGCGATCCTGTGGTTTCCCTTTGGGCTCGTGATGAGAACTAGCAGGGGTGCATGGTCTCTTTTTTCACAATGAGGCCATCGCTGCATGTTCGTGCACGCCTTTTACAAGCGTGAAAGTGTGAACTTTCCCCGTTTGACTGACTTGTCTTTCATTACATCTCCTGTGATAACATTTTGTCCCGTTTAAATCCTCAAAGAAGAACCTCTCTCATGTGTTGCCTGCTTTTAAAGAGAAAATCTAATTCTGCTGTAGCAGGATTTGCTTTCAAGATTTTAGAATATAAGTTGAATATTTTTAGGGTAAAACCTATAACCAGCCATCTATCTGGTGTAACGTAGTATTAAACAGCTGAAGCGCGCTCCCCATACGGTGCAAGATGAAATCAAACACATCGTGTTGGTAAAATATTGACTTCCATCCTGTGGTGCTTTTGCAGTGTTCTCATCTCACAGCAGAAATTCACATATGGACTCCTGCAATGCTGCACAGTTCAATCAGAATGCTTTAACATCAAAAAAAAACAGATCTCTCAAAACAGACAGAAATTTCTAATAAAATCAAGAACCTGGAGGACGTCACCTGACAAATCGCCAAGAGCTTAAACGGGCCAAAAACGAAAAATGTAAATAACCGTAAATGCATTAATGCATTTACTTCCCAGAGAAAACTCGCTTCGCTGAGGCTTTCTCTGCCATTACCCTCCTCAAATTTATATTGCAGTCAGGCTCATATAACAGATGTTCTTGAACATGTTTTGCAGTAAACAAGCTGCTCTTGAGACAGAGATCATCTCACATTTCTTATGTAATTACATTGTGTGGAGACAGGTACAATGCACAAAAAGATAACCTAATATGTCTCCCCAGGGACATGCATGCCAGAGCTGTGTGCTCGGTGACAATATGAGATGATTAAAAATGCACTCTGTGTTTTCTCGGGTTGATCCTCCTGCCTGCCTGCTAAAATGTCGAGAATTGTTGAATCACCTGCTCAAGCGGCAAAACAGAGAAACATTATTCCTGAACTGCAGCTCACGCGTGGCAGCTGTTGCATTTTAATAAGCCATGCGCTTGTGCTTCACATCTTTTTTAAAAGATGACCTCATTTAGTTTCCTGATGTGCATTTATACTGACATCCTGTACAGGAAGTGGAGCTTATGAGGAGCTGTGTCACGTTTCCTTCATTTCTGTTCAACCCGTTTGACAATTGTGGATGAATGAAACTTGATATTTCGTGTTAAAAATAGGATGACCTAAATTAAAAAAAAAAAAAGAAAATCTTCTTTGCAGGTTTATTTTTATAGCAAATTTCATTTCATGTATAAGGGCAATTTAAAGTGTATAAAATATTTTTTAAAAGAAATTAATTTAAAATAAACTGACACTTTAAAAAGTGAAATATTGAGTAAATTAACAAAAAAATACATAAATATTAATTAACATTCTTAAGTTGCATAAAGCCCCTCAACTCAGAATTTTAATCTGATGAGAACTAATCATTTTTAATTAAAAAAATACAGATTTTTTTGCCAATTAATCCAATGTTTCCCTTTTTTCAGTGTAAATTAACAGTGTGGGATGCAAACAAATCTGAGAGCAGGTGTGTCAGTAACCTGCATTCAAATAAACTGTTTCAGCTGATTTAAGGCTTTCTGGATGTTTGTTCCAGTTATGTGGAGCATAGAAGCTGAATGAAGCATCTTCATGTTTGTAGGACTCTGCATCCCTCCGCTTGGAGGGTTGGCTCTTAAAAAAAACTATTTCGGACACCCCTTACTGTACAAATGGAGGGGTACGGAGGAATTCGGATTTGGGATATTTTCTTGGCACACTTTTGGCCCCTTAATACCAGTTTTGATGGTTACAACACCACAGCCTTCCTGAGGATTGTTGCTGACCATCTCCATCCCTTTGAACCATTTCTGATGCTACTTCCAGCAGGAAAAAGATCCATGGAATCATCTCAAAATGTCCCCCTCAGTCACCAGATCTCAACCCAATAGATCACCTTTGGGATATGGTGGTACGAGAGATCGGCATCATGGTTGTTCAGCTGATAAATCTGCAGCGACTGTGTAATGCTATCACGTCAATATGGACCAAACTCTGAAAAATGTTTCCAGTACCTTGTTGAGTCCATTCCACCAAGGATTAAGACAGTTCTGAAGGCGAAAGGGGTCTGTTACGTCCCCTATGGGCAAACCTGGCTCGGATCTGGGGGGCGGGACAATAACAAAAACTGGACACCAATGAGAATAAACGGAACAGTTTAATAAAGGAAATCCAGTGTCCTGAAATCTTCTTTTCCTTTCGGCTTTTTCCTTCAGGGGTCGCCACAGCGAATCATTTTCTTCCATCTAAGCCTATCTTCAACATCCTCTACTCTAACACCAGCCACCTTCATGTCTTCATTCACTGCATCCATAAACCTCCTCTTTGGTCTTCCTCTAGACCTCTTGCCTGGTAGCTGTAAATCCTGTGTCCTGAGATGAAAGAGCAAAATTCTAATAATTAGTGCGCTGGTCCAAACCAAAGAGAATCAGAACTTTGGCCAAACTTAAAATAAGTCTGACCCAGCCACGTCAACCATAGGGAGTCAGCAGCTCCCTGCTAAGGGCTGCCTAACAAAAACTAGCCCACAAATCAAGACTACCAAAGTCCAAACCAAAATAACAAAACCCAGCAGTGCGAGACTGCTGAGGACAAAGAGGGGAAAAGAGAACAAACAAACCAGCACCACACCAACTAAAACCTACCAGCTCCTCAGCCTGCTGCTCTGCTCTCTGCTTGCCTGCTTTGGTGAGGCCTTCTCTGCCGAAAGTACCTGGCATGTGCTAATTAAGATCATTTGCCCCACCTGCCAGTTGAACAGAATGGCAGGGCATGTTGACAAGGTGCAGCACAGCAGCAGCAGGACATAACGGGGTCCAACCCGGTATTAGTAAGGTGCATCTAATTAAGTGGCCGATGAGTGTACATCTGTGTGTCATCTGCATAGCTATGGTAACTATTTTTTTTACAACCTGGGCCATTGGGAGTATATAGAACAATGTTAATGTCGTCAATTCACACAACCTAATTTGTGGATAAATATATTTGATTTATTAAAAAAAAAAAAAAAAGAGATTTTACGGATTAAAAAATAGGTAGACATATTTAATTTTGTTTTCTTTAAAAGCAGTTTAAAGCTAAAAGCAACCTCACAGCATGCTTACAGCCCTGCAGGCCTTAAAGCATACATGTTGGGTTAATTGGTGATTGCAGTGTGATCAGCGTGCACGGCTGTTTGTCTCACCTCACTTTGTGATTGACAGACACCCTCTCCGGGGTGAACTCCGCCTGTCGTCTGATGACAACGGAGATTCAGGTCCAGACCCCCAACGCGACCCTGAAAGATGGATTATGCACAGCGGGTGAGCGGGCAAAGGCTCGCTGCCCCGCGACTGTAATCTGTTCTGAGCATGACAAGAATCTGCACTGCTAATAATATGCTTCAGCTGTTGATATTAAACGGTTTGCAGCACTACGATGAGATAAAGCAAGCCGACGGGGTCAAGTCGGAAAAGCTCGGGGTCACAGTAACAGATGAGAGCTGCAGCAAACAACAGCCTGTGTTTGCTTTCATGCTCTTGTTGAGACATCTGTAACGACAGAAAAAGGATAATATTTCGTACCTTTCAAAATAAGAGCAGAGTTATGAAGCTGATGAGAAAATATTCATGTGAAGCAAGATCAACTGTTCATTTTTTTTTTTTTTTGCTTTACAACACGTGTCAAAGTCGAATCCCGTTAGGTGATTCTATCCGGCCCTCCAGATCATTTTATTTTATTGTTATCAATGAAACGATGTTACCTTGCGCTTTATTTTTTACTTGTACAATTTTGACAAAATATATTTTCATTTAAAGTAAAATATTGAAAGTTATTAAGGTTTAAGTTGACTTATTCTGGAATAATATGCCTGCCTTTTTATTATTCATATTATATTAAAAAAGAAACATTAAATTTTTGTTAATTTTTTGAATTATTTTTTGACTTTTTTGGCATTACTAAGAATTTTTAGGCTATTTTTTTCTTTAGGCTAATTTGTCAGCTATCATACCAGCTTTAGCTTTTGGCTAAATTTAGCTTTTAGTTTTTAGGCTATTTTGAAGTTTAGCTATTTTTTTTCGCTACATGCCAATTATTTTGGCTAACCTAGGTTATTTTTTTTTTATTTTATGTTATTTTTTTTCAGAGTTTTTAGCTATTCAGTGTGACTTTAAGATGTCATTTTCAGCGTTTTTAGGTATCAACTTTTGTGATTTTTAGCTATCAGCTTCAGCGATTTCAGCTATCAGCTGCAGCGATGTTAACTATCAGTTTCTGCAATTTCAGCTATCAGCTTCAGTGTTTTCAGCTATCAGCTTCTGCGATTTCAGCCATCAGCTTCAGTGTTTTCAGCTATTAGCTTCAGTGATTTTAAGCTATCAACTTCAGTGTTTTCAGCTATCAGATTCAGTGTTTTCAGCCATCAATCTCAGAATCTTCAGCTATCAGCATTATGGCGGCCAAATTCAGCTTACTACCATTACACTAGCAAAATCACAGCTAATGCTATATATCTAGTTCATAATTAAGGAAAAAAGTTATGTTTTAACAAAATTGTTTCAATAAATGTTTATCCTGTTCAGCTCGGGACCAAAGGTGTGTTTTGGATTTTGGTTCCTTGTGCGATTAAGTATGACACCCCTGCTTTACAGGATAAACTTCACTATAGAAGTTTTTAATCAATATTACAATGAGTACTACACATATCTGCTGCCTTTCTTATCTGCAAGGATAAATCTAATTAATGCAAGTGACAAAAACCTGCTGTTTGATTGCCAATGTTTCCCATTTCCTGCCTGCTCGTTTATTCTCTGATTGCTTCCACGCTGCACCCAGCCTCCAAGACTCATGTTTCCTGTCAGCCACCGCAGCTGTACGAGTTTTACACTTCTATCCTCCCAGTGGGCCTCCAGTTTCTGTTCAACATCACAGTCCTCTAGTTAGCATGTCTTATCAGTTCACAGTGGATAATGTGCTTTTTCTTTCATTACAAACGAGCTCCAGCCTCTCCCTGGGATGAGGAGAAGCCAAAGATGCTTCTGGAAAGGCAACAATTCCTCTACATGTTTCTGCTTGAATGAAACTAGTTGAAGCAAATGTGGTTAATTTGGCCTCATTTGATCCAGGTGACTCATCAGACCAAAACAGAAGCTACCAGCACATTTCTGCTTTTTCAAAGCACATTTCCCCTCGAATTAGAGTATGTCACACATGTTACTTTCAGTTGTTCTAAAGCTGTTTAGTTGCTAATCACAGTTTTAAAGATTCAAATTTAAAACTTTAAAAAAACTAATATAGACAAGTTGAAGGTGCTGTGATTCTCTCGTGTGTTGTAACCTGTTCAGTTGCCTTATATGGTCTCATACTATGATTTTGTATGAAGAAAATTGCTCTCAGTTCTCTGCAAAAACATTAATTTCTAGTATTAAGGATAAAATTCCCATAAATTAGCTTATGCAATATTTCAGCTAATTCGATGGATAATAATTTGATATTTGCTGGAATAGGACTTGTGATTGTTCTGGTTTAGGGCCGCCAAAAACTATTATTTTACTTATTTTTTGATTAGTCGACTAATCGGATAAAGTGTAAACTAGATGTAAAAGACATCCATCATTAGCTTTAAACTTTAAGAGTTTAAGATATTTGCTAACTACAAATAAAGACGATTAGTATGATAGTTTGTTAAACCTTTAATGAATCATTTAGCTTCTTTCCTTCATTTGTTTCTGGTGTTAAAAAAAGGGATTTAAATCAAATGAGGTCGACATCAGAAACAAATGAGCTAAACTTTGCGTCTCAATGACTCAAATATAATTGAAGTGCATTTTTTTGTGCTAAGTGCTCACCACTTAACTACACACTGACTCTAAAATTCCAAACTTTTGCTCGTATCCAGGAAAGTTTGCATTTCTACATGTCTTGCAGAAAGACTTGATCTCTTTTGAGAGCAGATGTTCCCTTCAGCAGAAACATTTCACTCCAATAGGATAGCGGTTGCAGGGATGCAGAGAAAAACATTTATCTAACAAGTTTGCGCTAATGTTAGCTTAGCTTACCTAGACGATGGTCCCTCATCAGTTATCAAACTCAGTCACAGCATCCTTCCTCATCAGGTGTTTGTGTGTCAGGTGTTTTAGAACACAAGTTCTTCCATGCAGATATTGCATCGGACACTTTTGTCTTTTATATATTTATTTTTTTGTGTTTTGCACTTTCATGCTCCGTTGGTGTGTTGTTATGGTACCTGAGTTTTCCTGGAACTTCCTGTGACATCACTACTGACCTGGATTAGCACTACTGCACATGTGTGTCAAAGACAATGGCAGATGTGACATTAGATAGCGCTCACCGTAAATTTAAGTGGAAAAAAAATGGACTATTAAATTAGTCGTTGACTATTTTGATAGTTGACATAGTTGTGACTAATTGACTAATTGTGACAGCCCTATTTTTAGAGATGTAACGATTCAACCAAGCCACTATTCAATTCACAGTTTGAAAGTTATTGATTTTGATTTTTTTTTCTCAACACAATGAATTAAAGGTATTTTTAGGCCAAGTATGTTTTCTTTTTACCCCTTGCATCAAAATGTCAACTAACAGAAATTATTAAATACAAATAAACAATTGTACACATTAAATACAAAAGAGCACAGCTCTCTTGGTCAAAGTTGCAGAGTGTGCGACAAATTTCTACATTTGATTGATTTTGCGTTAATTGCCAAATCCTGGAGGGACTGACTTGTGTAAAACTTTGGATTCCGAAGAAGCTGCGAGAATTTGATGAGAACGCTCACACAATCACAGTGAGCCTGCATGGAGAAGTGGCATCAGCTCTACATTTCTACGTTTAGGCAAAGGCCGTGACAAATCAATTTTTTTCTAATTTTCTGCAATGATGAACATGTTGACAAGTTTGAATCTGTTTCTAACCGATTCACAAAGTATCGTTACATCCTTACTCAGTAGTATTTAGTCAGTTTAGCGAGCTCTTGTTTGTGCCTGAATCACTGAGCGTTCCCATCCTGACCTGATCTTCTGCTTCATCTGACTCTGCTTCGTCTTCGACTCTGATTGTTTGCCGCCTGCCCCGACCCTCGCTTGCACCCTGACCACTCTGTTTGTTCTCTGATAACCTCATGCTCGTGCTTGACCCCTGCCTTCCTGACCCTGATTTGGCTTTGTGGACTTTTAGCTGTGCTTTCAATCTGCTGCATTTGGACCCAGCCGTTTGTCTGTTCCTGACAATAACGATAGAAAGCTGAAATGAGAAGTCACTTTTCTCCTCTTTATAATCAGCTGATTCATGCCAAATGCGTAAACAGCCTAAGAATTATGGTGTGCCAAAGGATGTGGGTTATTTAGATGTTGCTGGCAACTTCTAGGATATCGCAGTGTTTAAGAAAATTCTCTGTATATGAATAACTTTATATTATTATTACTTTTGCACAAGATTTAATTAAATCATCCACATATAAAAATCTTTTAACAGTAACAATAATGATAAAACTGAATCAATGACTTTTATTTATTTTCTAAAAAAAGAAATAACTTAAATCTGGACTTTTCAGAAGACTGGAACAGTGGAGTCGTATCCTTCTTTACTGTGTGGAGCTTTTTCTGCTTTGAAGTCCTTCGGGGGGAAAAGGGAGTCAGCGCGATATGATAGAAACCTCTGCCCTTCTTTTGGGATTGAGGAAAAAAAAAATCCCTCCTAGTGCTTCTCCTCAGCGACGTGGCAGTCAAATGCCAACAGAAACACCACCTGTCCCAGGCTGCAAACCCTTAAAACTGGCTGTTTGGTGCAGCTGTTTTTAGGGGCAAAGAAAAAAAACATTTCTTACTCTTTGCATGCATCAATTATCTGCTTTCTGGGAAAACAGCGTGAGGCCTTTTGGGGGAAATCGTTCCCCTCCGTTCTAATCCTCGCAGACGCATCAACACGGGACTGATGCCGCTCCCTCTGAAATGGCAAAAAGAGCTGTGCCGTCGTCTCCGCGACAACACAATGCACCGCAGAGGCTTATTCTAGAGTGAGAGCACACTACAGGGTTGCATTGAGAAATCATTCTGGCAGATGGTTAACAGAGTTAGGCAAAACATCTCTTTAAACTGCCTTTCTTGTAATTGCTTGTCTTCAAAGCAATCATTGCATCCTCTCATATTCCACATTTCATTTTGTTTTGTGGTGATGATATTAGCGTCAAACACACCAGTATAATTTCTTCTGTTTGGACGCAAATGGTTTTTATTCATACATGAGTACATTTAGGATTAATTAGAATCTCCATACGAGAAAAGAAAGATTTGAAGTAAATTTGCATTTCTCTGACAGAAACAACACAGTCTTCCTGATGTTATGTTTAAATTTAATATAATAATTAAAAAAAATGTGGAAGCAACAATTTACTGCAAAGCAACTTTTTCCTCTATAGTAAATTAAAGACCCACTCTAATGAAAAAAATGTGTTTTTGGTGTTTTAACATGTTCTTGCAGCATTTTTCTGATGATTGAGGTCATTCAGTAAATAAAGAGAATCAAGCTTATAACTGCATGTTTGAGTATTGAGTATTCAAGTCATTGTGAATCAGAGTCAGGCCTAAAATGTCGTTTAAAAAGCCTGTAGTCTGTGTCGCGCAGGTGCTACTGTTGGCGGGCCACCAGATCTCAGCTCAATCCGTTCTTATTCATCCGCTTGCAGATGAATAGATTCATGTACGTCTTTGTTTTCCTCGTCTCTCCATGTTTGTTGTACTTCGAATGTTAGGTTGGGGCTGTAAGCTAGTGGGAGAGAATGTAAACAAAAGGATGATGGGAAGTGAGAGCAGGCTTACCTTGAATTTACACGGTCTCTTCGCACGTCCAAAAAACCCATTGACAGTATATAGAGATGGACAAAGCTTCAGTGAAGTCACAACTAGAAAAGGCCTGACCTCCGGTTCCAACAAAATTAAATAAATTCAGTCGCCATTTTTCGGCGATACAAACGTCGCCATGTTGGAACCAGACAAGGTTAGTAGGTGGTGATTGGTCCGAGTCTGAATCAACATTTCTATGGCAACCAGTCTCTCTAATTAGGAGTTAGCTTGTTTGAAAGCCACACCCCTTCCATGTTTCAAACACTGGAGGTGGGAGTCAAGCGGAAGCACATGCTTATACTGAGGCCTCTGATTGGCCAGTTTGATGTTACACCTGCTAACTACTGCATGTTTGCTGATGAGGAATAAAGGGACCAAAAAATCTTAATAATAAGGGTGATGGGGCTCATACAAAGTACTCGGGGTCGTCGATATGACAGACAACGCCCTGTAATTATTATAATTAATACCTTTATATAATAATTTTTTCAAAATTTAAGTCTGTAGTGGTCTGTTTCCATCCTCCTGTTATTAAAGTAATATGTAGCTTTGTTTTTCAGTGGAAAAGTACTGGTCAGGTCTTTAAAGTTTCCCCAAACTGGTTTCAGCTGGTCTGGAGCTCCATGTGGGTTAATGTACCAAAGCATTTATTAGTATGTTAATAACAAGGTATAAAAGTAAAGAAGCCTTGACATGCAGAAGATATTTCTTAGTACACATTGAACTGTCATATTAAGGCGAGGACCGCAAAATATCGTTTTGGGGGCCGTAAGTGGCCCGCGGGCCAGCAGTTTGAGATCCCTGATTTAACTGGTCTAGTGCTTCAAGTGGGTTAATTCAACAATGCTTTCATCAATGTGTTAATAACAAAATACAAAAGTGTGACATAATATAAAAGTATTTTTAGTATTTAGTTTTGTGTCATAAATGAGATTGTGTTTCTGAGCATTGTTATCTGCAGTGTTAAAGTGTGTTATCGCGTCACTGTAAATGTAAAATTGAATCTTATAAAGTTTTATTTTGAAAGTACAATGGAAGCTTTTATTTTGAAACCCCAACCTATTTTCTGAGTCTCCGGATTTTTGTCGGGAATTTGACGCATCAACAACATGGAAATAGAACGTTGCTGTGTGGAGTGACATGCTTGGAGCGCAGATATAACAGAACTCAAAAATCCAATTGGTTATTTAACTTTTTTTTTTTTTGTCTGTGACTACGCAATGTAAGATTGAAACACTGAAAATGTGGAAATCAGCCCCTCCTCTGCACTAATTGTCCCACCGCCAACTCAGAGGTGAATTTCTAATGAACTCCTGTCACTCTGCATTATCTATGTCCTATAAAAAGACAGTTTTTGGCTAAAAATGGGAAAATCATATTTAAACGACCACTGGAAACGCTTTAAAATAGATCAGAAGATGATCAGAGTGGGACTTTAACAAACTTAAAGCTGATTCTGAGGCCAAATGATTGGTTCTCACTGCATGAAACCTGCTTGTTTTCCTCACTGAACATGATGAATTTGAAATTTTCCAAATCTTGAAAATGCTGTTGTTCCTATTTACTAGCGTGGAGATCTAATCTTTGATGCCCAAGTGTTTCCACAGAGCAGAGCCTCCCCCTCACAGCCATGCCAAACATGCCGTACTTGTTCGGGTTTGTTCCTGACAGGTCCTGCATGACCCCTAAGCGTTTACATGCTGGGGCCTGCAGGGGCTCAGATGAAGCTCATGGAGATTTCTGCAATTTTTCCTGAACGCGTTTAACCTGGAGATGAACTCGGGATGTTGAGCTGCTGTCTCCATGCTTTAAAACTCAGGCATCATCTTTGGAGGAGAAGAAATGTGGACTTCACCTTTAATTGAACAATTCTGTAAGGAATCTTATGCTGATAATCAGTTTGTTACTGTCGTTGTGTAAAGACATGCTGATGTTGACGTATGCTGATGATCAGCTGTTCTTCACCGTAAGGAACCCAGAGTCACATTTAGCTGCTGTTTTTTTATTTATTTTTTCTTAGTTCTTCAGGGCTAACTGCTGTTCCTCCTCAGCGTGACAGTAGAGCACATTTATAAAACCTATTTTTTAAAAACATTGATTGTATGTGTTATCCTCCAAGGGCGATAAGCAGCAGTAAAAACAACTATTTTTTTTTTAATCGATTCTGTTTTGGAATGTGGAGTAAATTAATTGATTGTTTTGCCATCAATACTATGCATCCCTGGCAGCACGTTCTTCGCTTTAACTAGATACAAAACCCAAAATTTTCTTTTTCAAAACTTGAGAAAATTTCACTAATGCTCAGAATGTGCCGAAAACATCTCAGAGGAAAACAGGTAGAAATATGTTAAAATATGCTTGAAAATGTCATAAGGGCTGTTGGTATGTTTTTATGATGTTATTTTGATCCAACTGTGTATATTTATATATTAAATTAGATTAGAAATGGTTTATTTTAAGCAATTCAAGCGAGAATATTACATGGATAAAAAATAGAGGTTTACATCCATACAAAGTGTGTCGAACATAGAATACCTAGACATGAAATGATAGATTTATTGAGAGAGTGTGGTGGGAAGCAAACTTATATAATCTAACCCCCGGCTTTGCCATACTATTTTCTTTACATAAATTATCATTAACTGGTTCATAACTTCTAATCAGATTGCTAAACCTTACAACCCAGATTCAGATCATTTGGAATCCTTAAGCATCAATATATCATATAGATATAAATATAAGCTAGCATGATACTTTTACAAAACTGTAAAGGTATTATTAAGCGTTATATCAACAGGAAACATCTTGGATTGTAATTGTATGAGATAAGTTTGCCGTCTTTGGTGGTTTGGCTCTGGGTCGCCTTATGTGCTTGGGATAAACTCGGACCATAGATGAATAAACCATAGAATCACCATAGATGAATAAACCATAGAATCACCATAGATGAATAAACCTTCCTACCCTGGTTCAATAGTGATTGGCTGAGAAGTCAATTTAGCTCCTGGTTCAAAGTATTGGCCTAATTGATGACAGTATGTGGAGTTATGTAACAGCCCAGAAAAACCCTCAAAATGTATAGAAAATCTCTGCTCTGATGGGGCAGAAGGTCACATTTTGACAGGCGTGTGTTCTGTTACATCTGCATTCAGACTGACATCAGCATTTTAGTGTCAGGAAAAACAGTCAAACATAACGGTTACGGTGCGCTCCATGATCTGTAGCAGTTCAAGGAGCAACAAATGCCATGAAGCAAACAAGCATCTCTATCTGACTGACAATTCATTCAAAATCATTGACAATGACAAATGATCAAATGTGTCTGAATTTGAAAGAATAATGGAAGGAGTCTCCACAGACATCTATAAAAACTGAGATAGAAAAAATTTTAATGATTAGTTTTTTGTTTTGAGTAAAAGCACAACCAGTGATTAAAAAACAAGATTTTTTTCTACGTAAACAGAAAACTCTTGGTCAACAGGATAAACATTTAATTTCTGAATTAAATCACCCTTTTAGGCATGTAGTTTGTGTTTAATCAAGTCATAATTACTTAAAACAATGTTTTAATTGTCTTCATCTGTTAAGTATTTAACACTAAAAAGAAAGGGGACTTGTTTTTTTCACCCTGTGTGTTGTGCTAAACCTCCTTAATCTGCTAAATTTAACCTGCTTCTGTAACCCCAGATGTAGATGTGTCGATGGCTGCATTAGCAATGGCATCCATGGTAAATGAAACAGCAAGACACATTCACACATCCAGGCTCCTGGCTAGCTCGCCAGTTTTTTCTCAAGTTCAGTTCATGCGTCCTTCTTGAACGTTTCTTTAATTCAGGTGTCTTCCATGAAGGGACTGGTAGCTCGCCATCAGAAGAAACAGTTCCAGAGGAAAAAACCTGACCGAAGAGCAGGTGGGACCAGTTCCCAGTGTGAATGAATAATTGATTGTGTCCTAACACAGCAGAGATGCGCAATCCCAAGAGTCAGCCAGAGCACGTACGTCCACAACGATGCAGCAGGAAGAGGAAGCAGGAAGTAGGAAGTGGTCTGGTGACCAGGATGTTTATAAGAGGAAGTGCCCTCCAAAATTAAAGCACAGCTGGTGGTGCATATTCTACTAATGAGTGTCATACACTGGGGTTACACCTCTTGTTTCAGGTTTCCTTATCCAGATTAAGGCCTCGGTATGAGCAAATTCCAGGACTTCCCCCCCCAAATGCGAACAATCCAAATTTCAAAAATATTTAAAGAAAATTAGAGCGCTCTCTGGCTCTCAATGCTGATTGGTGGATGGAAGAGAGGGCGTGGCCTCTCGCTTTTCCAGCAAAGCTTAGCCGCTGTTCTAAGTTCTCGTCTGCCGTTCATCGCTGAATTTATTTGATCAGTAGTTATCTTTACAAATTCACGTCTTCTATCTATCTCTCTTTGTTCCAGCGTGCAGTAAACCAAGAAACGAGTTGACTGCGCTGGTTTCTGGTTGATAAAACTAGCACTAGCAGCGCATTAGCAATTCGTCGGTTGGTACAGCCCGGCCCAGTAGATCTAGTTTGTCTCGTGTCACAAGGGGAAACGATGATTAAAAGGATTTAGTTTTTACAAAACAGCGCTGGGAAAAGACAAGGGATTCACAAAGCATGCATCAAGTCAATGACACATAAAAAAATACCAAATCTGGTCGGAAATGTCCCAGAGAGAGGCCACAGGGGTGACTATTAGTAATCTAATAGGGCCCATGCAAATTGAAAAAAATAAAACATTGATTGGAGAAGTCGTTCAGTTCCTTGCAGTAAATAAACTTGCACTTCAGCTCAAATGATGATTTCTCTGCAGGACTGTTCTTAAAAATAGTGGACTACACACTGACGATTTAACTAAATGAACGAAAGCATCCCACAAAATGTTAAAAACATCCCTCACAACATCCAAAATGAAAACATTTTTCTAAATGGTATTAATCAATAAAGCAGATTCTGCTGGTTTTCAATCTGATGAAAGCAGTTAGTCTTCAACCTCAATCTCCCTCTTTTCTGGATGTTGCCATGTTCTGCAGAAAATACGGCAGGAAGTGACCGTGACAAACTTTCCAGGGAGATTCTCGTTGTGAAAATAATGTTGGAAAAAGAGTTCAAAAAGACCGATGCTGATGGTGATCAGGAGTTTGTAGACCTCTCCACCATTTGCAAATATCTACATGGGTACAAGAATACCTTTCCTCAGATCCATCTCATGTGTGACTTCCATTGTTATTGGTGTATCATCTGCATCACGTGAAAAGTCTTTCTCCCTTTTCTCCACACATAAAAGTAACAAAAAAATTACACGTAGTAAATAATTAAAAGACAAAAAAAAACAAAACCAAAGATAAACTTAAAATTAAATAAATAAAAGTGATTCAAATTACACAATAAATAAATAAAAGGATGTTTTAAAAATGTCAAAAAAGATAGATAAACAGTCAGACAGGCTTAAAAATTATAAATAAAAGTAACCAAAAATACAGAAAAGGAATAAAAAAAAAACAACAGAATAAAAATACACTCAGTCCCTCAAAAATGAATAAATACATTTCTGGAAATGCTGCCTCAACGGGGCATTAGCCAGTGTGACATTTGCACCGCTCCCAAGCCCAGGTAAATGCAGCGAGTAGCCTAGTGCCAGGAGTGAGATCCTACATAAAATACTGAAGACAAATTTCCTGGAGAAGACAATAGTTGTAGCACAATTAGGATTGATCTTTTACATAAAAAAAATAAATAAATAAATAAACATTTTTGCATCCCAACCTCTCAGTATATACACACACACACCCCCACATCCTTTTTTGCACCCCAAACAGGGGCTGACTAGATCCAGCCCATTACTTTCAACATTTATGGACTGTTTTTTTTATGCTTCCTTTTTGTTTTAGCATTTCCAACAGCTTTCTTAAGTTGCGTCAAGTTAAATTTAAAACTTTTTAAGACAATTTTTAGACTGTGCTTGTCAAAAAAAAGATGACTTTCTCAGTCTATTTCCCATTGTATTCATTAATTCTCATTTCATGATAAACTGTAGCTTCTCATCATGCTATCAGTGGTATGTGCTGTGATGCTTTAGCTAATTTTTTTTTACGTCATTTGATGAAAATAATTGTGGTTGAAAAATGTACATTTGGGCATGAAATGTGAATCTGAAAAGTTTCAGATAGGGCTCAGATATCAAAATTCAATATTTTTTTTAAAAGTTATTATTCTAAAAATTCATAAACTGGCTTTAGGACCCCACGGGAACCTTGTTTTTGTATTTTTAGAAAACATATTCGAGTCTTTTTCAGCTATAAAAACAGATTCTTAATAAACTTGAATTTTTTTAGCTGCTTTTGTAAAGACGCATTTCTGCTGGGAAGGTTCTGTGTTTTTAATTTCACCTGTTCGACTGCCTATAAAATCAAATAAACAAGTCAGCAGTCTTTGTTATGAGCACAACAGACTGCTTTGATATGCATTAGTTTGATAATAAAAGTAGAAGTGCATTCATATTCATGCATGCTTCTCTTATTGTGACCCCATGCTGTACGTAAGGATATATATCTTGAAAATAGTAATGTACATGTTATGAAGCCATGCAGCTTTAATATAGTGAAGATGAAAAATGTTCATCTGCTTTATTTCTGTGTTCAGAATTCCAGTAATAAATCAGAAAGTAATGATGCACAACAGAGAGCTTGCAAAAATAAATCCCCCAGTGAACTTATTATCTTTTTAGTAAGATAAAACATGGTTGTTGGACGTGTTGTTCCTTATTTTAACATGCTGACCCCTGATCCGCAATCAGCAATCATAATTACCCAAAGATTTAACGCAAACGTCAATAACTTTCTTTCATGAGACTGAAAATTAATTCCTTAATGCTAAATGTAGTGGTTTCTCCAGAAAAAGAATTTAACCTCATCATTAAGTAATGTAGACAATAATCAAAGCTGATGATTTCACCGTCTATAAAAGTTGTAATTTTCTCTCTTTACTCCCACTTGCATGACTTGCCAGGGGGCCACAAGCATTAATGAGATTCTGCGCCCCATGCTGAGCCCAAATTACGTCTCTGCTCCGCCTACTCTGCGTAGTATTCCTGTGCATTGAATAATATATAGCTCCGCTTTTGTTATGTACTTTGATTAAACACACAAATTAATGGAGGGAAGAATTAAGTGAGGAGTAGGCGCTCCGTCTGCTTGTTTCATAATACAGCTTTGTTTGACTTATCAGACACAGACTCCTTCATATTCATCTGTATCTGATGAATTCATATGAACTCCTCTCTGCTCAGCGTTGCTTTTCATCGGCACCTTAGAGAAATAACTTTTTACTCCTTCAGACGTTTGCATGAGCTCAGGTTAGTTCATTTATTCCGGCCTTTGCTTTTATGTTTTTATGTTGCACAACTGTTGCGGAACGGTGGTTAGAAAAGAAATAAAAGGTTCTTGGTACTGTTATCGTGTGTCATGCGACCATCTCGTTCATTGATTTTTTGTTTTCCAGTCATGCAGTTAGTGTTCCAGTAAAAAATGAAAAAAAAAAAATGAGAAGGCAAGTTTTAATTTAGGAAGACTTATTTCTATTTTGAAGCTTCAGTTTTTAGGGAAATTGTAAGTCGAGAATTTGTCTTACAAAAATATGCGACTATTTATGATGTGAGGAAAATAAAAAGCTCTCGATCAAAAACTTGCGCAAGAATATAATACATACTTGACAAAAAGCTCAAGTTCCCCAGACTTCCCTCTCCCGGGTCACTTCCACCACCCCCTATAGGGGGACCCTGAGGTATTCCCAGGCCAGCCGAGAGACATAGTCTCTCTATGTGTCCTGAGTGTCCTCCACCCAGTGAGACTTGCCCCGAACACCTCCTCAGGGAGGCGTCCAGGAGACATCTGGACCAGATGCCTGAGCCCCCTCCACTAGCTCCTCTGGATGTGGAGGAGAAGCGGCTCTACTCCGGGAGATTGAGCTTCTCACCCTATCTCTAAGGGAGCGCCCAGCCACCCTTCGGAGGAAGCTCAATTCGGGCGGTTGTAGTCAGGATCTTGCCAAGTGGGGCCCATATGGTCTAAAAGTGAGCAGAAAATGTGGGCCCCAATTTGGTTTGTCTGCAGTTTCTGTGGTGACAGAATTAGTTAGGTGGGCACTCAGTGGGTTGGCTCTTTACGCTAGCCAGCCTCCAGGTGGATGGCGTCGCATGCTAGCGATCTGTATGAAGCTAGTGAGCTCTGCTGTAGAGAGTTAACCAGCTTCGTCTTCCACTGGGTGGCTCTTGACATTTTATTTTAAATATTTGTTGTTTGTTATTTAGAAATGTTCTGAATATCAGTTTTTAACAGTTTTAAGTCAGCACGGTTTTTTCAAAGCACATCTGGATTGTACATTTGCATTCAAACCACCAAAACCCAATCTAGAAACATGTTGAAAAAAACCTTGCTGGAGTGTTTGCTCTCAGTCCTTGAGAAGCCATCATGGCACCACAAACCTTTTGACATCTTAAAGAAACATTTGAATGTTAAAAAGTATTTAGAGATATGCTTTTAAGTTCTCCAGGCTCATCAAGTGGCAGAACACTTCTCAACTTACATTAAATCATTTAAAACAGCGTAACTAAATTGTAATTGAGGTCACAGCGAAGCAAAATACATTAAAAAAGCAGCGAAGAACATTAAATAATGCAAAATCAGTGTTTTTATTATGTTCCATCTAGTTCAGATCTTTCTAATAATAACAAACATTTTAAACACTAAAACTGATTTAAAAGAAATGAACAAAAAACAATTTATCAATTATACTGTAATGTTGACAAAGAATAAAGATTAATTTAAAAATATATAAAATCTAGAAAAAATGTAAATGAAACAGTAAAAACTTATAGAAGTATTGATTAAAATGACCTTATTTTTAGTTGACATCTGAGTCCAATGATCTGTTGGCTTTACTGACAGTTGAATAATTTTATTTTTATTAATGTATAAATATATATATGATGAATCTTGAGAAATCTGACCAAGCGATCTAAACTCTATTCACCAGCAGAGTTGTACTTTGTGTGATTTTCTAACTTGCAACTAAATAACATTTCTTCTTAGCATGAAAGCTTCAGTAATCCAAAATTTTGCAATGGTCTTGTTATAATTCAAATTCTTATCATTTTATTTTAATGTTGTTTTCTTCCAAAGATCCCACAGAAACAAAAATCTTTTCTGCAGAAGCCACTCGTGCTGATTGGTCCATTGTTTACGATAATTACCAAACTATTAAAACTAACTGATAATTATGCTGATGTGAAAATGCAGCATACAACGCAATTATTTTGGAGAGAAATAAGTTTTAGGGAGATGCAAAAGCTAATAGAATAAAGATTATTGTTGCAGCTGCAAACACGGGGCCCACTCTGCGTGGCTTTTCATTCTGGGCATGCTGGGTAATTTTCCATTCCCTGTGAAAACCTTTGTTAAAGGCTGATATTCACAGGGCCAATAAAGTGCTATGAATTGCTTATCTTAATTAATTTGACAATATATCTGCCCTCAGGAGGCTGTCTGTGCTCGCATTGCTGCACATCAGCTGTTCCAGAGTTGGCGAGGAGTTTGTGCGGACAGTATATTGAGTTCCTTTCAGGTGCATTAGCGCGGAAGTTTCCGTAAAACGTTTCAAAGTCGAGTTTCCTCGTTTACGGGAACTTATCTGTACAGTAACTAAAGTCTCATTTTCTGGGCTGACAGTAAATGGAGCTCTGCGAAATCCCATCATCGAAGTGCACTGACAGAGCGCCCCCCCCCCTCCACCCTCGGAACACGCTGGAAGGCACTCACAGGTGCCGCTTTAATTCAGCCGCTAATTATTCCTAGATTGTAACTGCAAATGCAATGAGCTGCCCGGTGCAAATCTGGCGCGCGCTTGCACATGATACTAATCTGCCTCATGTATTATGGAGAACGCACGCCGCCGTCTTATATCTCTCTCTCTCTCCCTCTTCTGTCAATTGAAGTACAGAGCGGAGAACTAAACAGACCATGCTGGAAGAGTGGAAGAAAAAAAAAAGAAAGAAAGAAACAACATATGGGTTGCATCTTTTAAGCAGGTTCCACTTTTGGATACATCCCAGCCACAGCAGGTGTTTAATGATTGACAGCATGGAGTATGCCTCCTTTGAACTTGCTTGCATCCATAATTAGAGCAGTCAGTATCCACTGTGACAATTGGTCTCTCTTGGTGCAGTGCTTTCAGACTTGTGCTTGTAGGGCCCATTGAGAAGCAACATTACAGGTTGAAGTGTTTTTAAAGAAACCGCTTTAGACTCATCGCAGACTATAGATTTTTATTTGGATGATGATCTTCAAAGCTTCTCTCTTTAACTCTAAGGATGCACTTTAACTGGAACAGGTTTCTTCTGTTTGGGAAAGTGGAGTTTGGACAATTGACTGTAAATGAGAACTGGACCAAGTCCTTGTGATGTCAAAGGAAATGTCTTGATTTTGGTGCCAACGAAATGAAGTCAATTCAGGTAGAATTTTCTCCTGTTAAGCTAGATCTCATCATTAATCAATGAATAGGTCTTAGTCGTTGTTTCTATGACAACCACCCTTACCAATCAGGATGGAGCCATGTAAAATTTGTAAGTCAAACATTTTGAACGTTGGACGTGGATGCTAGCATTCACCACTGACTTTTATTGAGGCATTTGATTGTCCAGTTTCTAACTTGAATAATTGGCGCGACAAACAGTTGAAGAGAACCTGGTGGCAGACAAGATGGCGCCCGTATATCAGCCAGAAGCAGAAATTTCAGAGTAATGCCGCGTTTTATTGAAACGTTTAAATGTGAATACAAAGGTTAGTGTACAAAATGAGCTTACATTGGGCAAAAAAAGCTTTATTGCAGAGAAACGACGCTATGCAGCTTTTTATATTGGTAATGTGTTGCATATTGGTGAAAATTAACTTCATTTATTTATTTTTATTTTGTTTTTTTAACTTGTCCTATCCAACAGCTGAGCAAACCGATTCGGGCTGAGACCCTCTACTGTTGGGCAGATTTTACTGTCACAACAGGAGTTTAAGCCCTCTTGTATTTCATGCTAAACTTTATTAATATTGATTATGTTTGTATTTTACGGAGGCCCTAAAGGGACATTGGGGGAAAAATTGGAAAAAAAAAAATTACTAACTGGTGCACACCACTTACTATCTTGTGCGCATCACTTACTGGTAGGGCTGTGGATCGTTGCTTAGGTGGTGTTCCACGATTCTTACTTTTTAATATTATGTTTATTGCTTTGTGAATATTTACTAGATGGAGGAGAATTGAAATTATTTGTATTAGATCACCAACATTTATACCTTTATTTAGAACAGTAGATCAGAATCAACAAAACTGATTTTAAAAAACCCATAAAGATTCTGATAGAAAGAAATTTTGTCATTTTAAACTTTTTTTGTCACCCTTCTGGTTAAGTTCAGCAGTAACATAAACAGCATAAAAAGGATAACAATCACTTCTGTTTTGGATCATTTAACAACAAGACTTGAACATGTTCCCCACAGTTTGTTTTTATCCTCAAAGTTCTTCAATATTTTTCGGTGCAGAGCCTGTGTGAAAAAAAGTATTTTTTTTTCAACAGCAGAATCATCACCAGTTTAATTTCTCGTTTTTGTTTCAATTTGGTGACATCATCTTTATCAGGCAGTTGTTATCTCAAAGTCCAACCCCCACATGTCCTATTGAAGTCTACCCAATTATCCGGGATAAAAGCATTTTTTGAAAATTCCTCGACCAGGTTCACAGACCCCTAAAAGTTGTTGGTCTTCAGACATTCCAGGAAGTGCCATTTAGATTCTTGAACAGTGTTAAAAGAGAATGACTTTTGCACCTGTTTCCTTGAAGCTAACCCACCCAGCCAGACTTCAGAAATGTTTTTTATTTTCACATTTTGAAAAGAGGGCATTTTGAACCCATAAAGGCAGAAAACCTTAAACTGTATATGGAAGACGGTAAACTCCATAAAAGAGAGTCAGAACAAAGTAAGAGATTGAGATGGAGAAGCTGGACAGCAACAAAAAGGATCCATATGGAATGTATGTATAAGCTTTTTTGAACCAACTGCTGTATAAGTATTCGTGTTTTGGTTGGATATCTTTAAAATCAGGATGTGGCCTCTTAAACCAATGTTTTATTTCTCAGCAATAAATGTCTCTTTAGTTTGTTCAAGCCTGTTGATGATGGAAGATTTGGGTACAACCAATCTGATTTGAAGCTAACTCATTATAGCACAGAACAGTTCAACTATTCACTATTGGACTCTATGCACGGAGATGTGTGACGCATTTCTGGTTTAGAAAAAGATCGCTGACTTGCTTCCGGCTGTGGCTAACCATATGTGTGGACTTGGCAAATCTCTGTGTACTTTCCCTGGTATTTGTTTATTTTCGTTATTCTTACATTGTATGTTAGTTTGTAGCTATGTGTGTACACAATGATATCCAAAAAGGAAAAAATTTGCCTTCCTGAAACACCCAGTGCTCACAAAACGCTATCATGTACTCTATGATCATGTGACTTCTGGAGATGAAAGGTAACTATGTTAGAACATTTAAAACCTGTCCAGCAGAGGCTTTTATGTGTAAACAGACTTTGAAGTGACTTTCAGACTACTGATCCTACTCTCAGCTGACTTCTTCATGGAGCGATAGCACCGTGCGCTAACGGTAACCTCGCCTCTACTGAGATGTAGGAAAGGAATCACGTCTCAAACTGCTTCTACCTGACACTGAAAATTACATTTACACTAATTTAGAAACACTCTGCTGTGGAGAGACTGAAACACAACTAACAGTTCATAAAGATAAAGACAGCGATAATCAGACATCTTTCGTGCTAGTTAGTATTAGCTCAAATGAAAGGTGACAATGGTATTTGCACGTAATTTTCTATATATTGCAGTCAGTTCTGAACTTTTTTATTCTTGACTGCTCGGACCCGGAAGGTTAAGGTTAGGATCACTGTTCCGGTTTGGGTTTATGCTCCAAATGGTTCCCAATCACGGCCGCAGCTGCGCTCAACGCTCTAGCAGTACGACAGCTAACGGGACTTCATTAAATACTGCGACATTTAGCTTTGGATTCACATAAAATGCATGAAACAATGAAGCAATCTGCATCATGTCTATTACCTATCACATGTCGCCAACATGAATTTCCATCAGCTTTTGAGCTGGTTGCGCGGAAACATGTGCTAAAAACATTAGCAAGTTACTTTTGAAGTTTGCTATGTAGGACAACAAATACAATTCAAATCCTTGTTGCATTTTAATTTTGGGGTAATTTTCGAGAAAACCAAAAAATGCGCCTAACATCATTTATAGTGACTCTTGTTAGCTCCAAAAGACATCTTTTAAAGTCGAAATACTCCGCTATTTCCACATAAACAACAGCCTACTGTCACAACCGGAAATGACTGTGCAGTCATATGCTGAACACAGAAGTAGGTCGTGCATATAGCCCTTTAGCCCACTGATCAACTATTAAAATAGTCAACACTAATTTAATAGTCAATTAATCGTTACTTTATATTATATTGAGTCAGAGTGTAGTAAAGTTTAAGGTTATAATGGGAGTCTGCTGACTTGTTCGATTATTTTGTTTGTTTTATTGTCAAAGTATTTACTGATTTTATCAATATGTTTAATTTTTATTTTCACTTTTTCATTTTATGTTCCAGTGCTTCCTCAGTTGGATCTTCTCCCTTGGGGTCGGTTGCTGTCCAGCCACTGTAGCTCAAGGTGGGGACCTGCATCGCTGCCTAGCTGTGGTGGAGCTGGGTCCCTACCTGTGATGCTGCATCTGGTTGGATATGCAGCCGTCCCCGGAGGAGGAGGTTCCAACTATATTAGCGTTTCTAACAATTAATTTTCCGTGCTCAGCTTGTATCCAGTCCGTTCTTTATCAGTTAGGGGGGATGGGAGGTGTGAAAGGGATTTGTGTGTGGGTCTCGGTAAGGGAGGGCTTCATTTATTTTGTTTTTAATTTTGTTTTTATTTTCATTTGTTTTACTTCGTTGTACAGCACTTTGTGTTATCTTTGATATGAAAAGTGCTCTATAAATAAAGATTGATTTAATTTGATTTGATATTTTGTCATTTATTAACTTTTTAGGCTATTTTGGAGTTTAGCTAATATTTCACTGCATGCTAGTTATTTTGGCTAATTTAGGCTTTTTTTGTGGCTATTTTGGAGTTAGCTAATATTTTAGCCTCATGCTAGCTGTTTTGGCTAACTTTGTTTTTTTCAGTTTTTTAGCTAGTTTCACATTTAATTAATATTTTAGCTAGCTATGAGCTTCAGCTATCAGCTTCAGCGTTTTTAGCCATCTGTTTCAGCATCTTCAGCTATCAGCATTAGCATCTTCAGTGGCCAAATTCAGCTTACAGCATTCACATTAGCATCATCACAGGTAATGCTATATATCTAGTTGTTTGTTTAAAGCTAATGATGGTTAAGATGTGTTTGCGCCGATTAGTCGACCAATCGAAAAATATAATCTGTGATTAGTCGACTATTAAAATAATCGTCTGTTCAATTCAAAGCATTCATACTTTAAGTGTTTTTTTATAACTGAAAGTAAAAATGTACAATCTGGCCTCAGTTTTCATGTACATATTGTGTATAATCGGATTTGTGTCAGCTCTACGAATCATCAGGCAGAAGGGCTGAAAGGTATCAAACCCAGAACCTCATCATGTGACATTGTCGATTATCATCCGGAATACTGTAATTGGCGGGAGACATTCCCTGAGGTGATTCACACTGGCGTTCCCGTGTAAAGTAAAAAGACGCTGCATGAAACCTGTTCACTTCATTTCCATATTTCATATCTATATACAGCGGCCCCCATTTTAGTCATAGACTCCTACTTTAAGGCTGCTTATTGGTCTCAGAGGGTTAAAACAAAAAACCTTGTACGGTGCTCAAACTAAGCACTGTTTCTAATCATTAATATTTATCCATCTCAATTGATATTCAGAAACGGTGTAACGAAGGAAGAAAAGAGGGACCGCAATGTGGCAGCAGATCAACACTCCCATTACACATCCAGAAATGACTTCTGTCATTACAGTCCCACCACACTAATAAGACATTTTTTTTTTGTTGAGCGTCTATTAGGTCACAATTGCATTCATTGTAGTTATTAGAGTCATTTTTTTTTAGATCATTTGTATAGAAGTTTTGAGATTAACACTCAGATCTGTCCACTATAAAATGAGCAGACTGGCTAAGTGAGAGTAAATTGGGAGATTGTCTGTTATAAAGGAAGCCCAGCAGCTCAATAAATCTAATATCAAGCCTCTATTATTCTAATTTAATACCCTATTTGAATGGGACCTCAGGAAGGCCCACCATCTTTAATAACTTAAAAGATTGAGAATGATTCTAATGCTCTTTGAATTTTCTATAACGGTGTGCTACCAAATTCAGAATTAGACTCTTTGCAAATGTTGAGCCCGGCCTCCATTGTTCTAATATGGAAAGGACATTGTAATCTCAGCTGCTGTAAATTTGCCACAATAGTTTTTTATAGAACTGGACATTTTTTTCCCATCAGGCAGGAAATGTTAATCTAATGTTGCCTGAATATCCTGTCTGGTGAATTTAGAGGAGCACCTCGTTCTGTTAATTTAACATGATGGGCACCATTTAACAAAGTGACAGAAAAAGGAGTCCAACAGGAATTTCACTGTTTGAGTTAAAAAAAAAATATATATATATACCGGAGTATACAACACATTCTCACTTACCAAGTCCTCACATATTGACGCTTCACTTTTTGACATTTTGGATTTCCCCAACTCGTTGTTCGTCGTGCGAACCAGAACTGGTCCAGTACCATGATGCGTCACCCACTGGTACCCAACCCCGTACCAGTACCCAAACCCAACACCTGACCAGTTGGGTACCAGACCTGAACCGGTCCCAGACGCAGTACCTGGTGCGACCCGGATGCGGCACCGAACAAGAACTTAAATTCGGATTAAGATTTGCGATCGTTCAGAGACTCTTCTAGTACGATGAGGTTCACCCTTTACTATAGGAGTCTAAATCAGGGGGCCACATAACTGTTTTCTTCTCTGATTGGGGGCCGGGGTCGGTTTGTAGGCTAATAGAAAAGTGTAACAATTACAGGGTGTGTCTAAAGGTAACAATTGTGTTTTGACAGAAAGCCTCATAATCAGATTTTAACAATCCATTGCTGTAAACTTCACAGAGAAAATGATTCTAAAAAATTCCAAAAATTTAACCACCAAATATGGAATCCTCTTCTGTCATGGTTCTTTGGAGGCGTTGGAGGACTGCAACTTCTCATACAGGGATCTTGCCAGTGATCTGGATCTCCTAAGATGATCTTTAGGTTGTTTTTTACTTTACTTATTAATAACTATATCAACTTATGCACACAAGCAATGTAGCCACGAGGGGGCCCAAGCCAGGGTCTCATTGTGCCGGTCCCAAACCCGGATAAATGCAGAGGGTTGTGTCAGGAAAGGCATCCGACGTAAAATCTTTGCCAAATCAAATATGCGAAACAGACCTATGATATCCATACCGGATCGGTCGAGGCCCGGGTTAACAACGACCGCCATCGGTGCTGTTTCGGTGCTGTTCACCGACAGGGCGCCGGTGGAAATTGGACTACTGTTGGTCGAAGAAGGAGAGGAGGAAGGAGGGTTCATAGGAAAGGAGAGAAGAGGAAAGTCACTAGTGTTGGACTGAGAGTTGGAACTTTAAAGACGGGTTGGAGTGTACTTGGTGCTTCATCAGGAAAGAAAGTTGATAAGGAGACTTGGTGGTGGAATGAGGAGGTGCAGGAGGGTATACGGAGTAAGAGGCTCGCTAAGAAGAAGTGGGACACTGAGAGGACTGAGGAGAGTAGACAGGAGTACAGGGAGAGGCAGCGTAAGGTGAAAATAGAGGTGGCAAAGGCCTTTGTATACATGATCACGAAGGAGAAACTAATAATTACAGTTTGCGCCCAGTCGGATTAATACAACACCGAGACAGATATCTCCAGGACATCTGACTCTGAGGCTCTACCTGTTGTAGGCGGCGGACAAGTGGTGATACACAGTCAGAACTCAAAAGCAGAAAAATCTCCGCCCTGCAGCTACTTGCGTGTCTGGCGCTGGTCCGGTGTGTACACCACAGACTGAATGCAAGCAGCATCGCTGATTGTTTAAAAAAAAAAAACTACACAAATAAGTTGCTCCTGAACATAAGTCGCGCTCCTGCCCAAAGTATCTAAAAAAGTTTCTTTTACTTTTTCAGTTATTTAAATATAAATCTGTTTTTTTTCGGTAGAACTGAACAAAAACGACCATTTTGCTGCATTTAAAGCAATGTATTTATCTACTATGATCATAAAGTACAGTCTCCTTTCCTTTCCACAGCTTGACTATCTATGGCTTGTTATTCGAGGTCACCATAGATTCCCATGAGAGCATTAAATTCAGTATGTATGTCTGTCCCCAGACTAAACATCTCAAAGACCATTACTCATTTGGAGACGTTCCGTAGACTCTTTGGCAGACTATCTAATTTGTCAAACCAAGAGAACTACAGAAATAACTTGCAGTGGGAAATACAACTCTGTAGAAAGATCTATCACGAGGTTCTGAAAATCTGAGAAGAGGTTAACGCGGTGAACGAATCAACCTCCACTGGCAGGGTTCTCTTCCATCCGTTTGTGTAATTAATGGGCCAAAACTTTGTTTTTAAAAAAACTAATTGGATAAAAGAAGATGACAAACCTCAACTTTATAAGGTATTTTTGTTAATACAGTAAAAGTCCTTGGATCTCGTGAGAAACTGCCCATTTGCTAATTGTGAGAAATACTTTTTTTTTTTGCCTTAAGTTTGGAAAAGATCAAATTGTTTTCTTGGTTTCCAGATCAAAAACAAATAAAGAAAGAAGGAGAGAAAAAAAGGAGACTTGCTCCAGGCTTTATCCCCTGTGACTATGACAAGAACCTTGAAGGTAAAAACATTTTCGTCTCAGGGGTTATTCTGGCAACATCTTCCACCCAGAAAGGACGCGTACACTTCAAAAGCACCTTGAAAAACCACACTCTTAGAATTTTTAATTGGGCCTGAGCAATTATGAGTATTTTTGCAAGTTAAAAACCTATCAAAGCGTGCGGTTTAAAAAATGAAATATAAAATGGTGAGTCAATTAAAAGGGAACGTTTTGGTTTGGAGAAAAAATGAGTAAAATTGTTTACATTTCACAGTCTTATCATCATTTGGCTTTTATTTTGATAGGGAAGCAAATTTTATCACATTGATTTCAATAAATTAAGTTTCCTTTAGGAATAAGCTCAGTCTGAGACACAGAGAGCAGATTTTTGATTGGAAGGAAAGGTTTTGTAATCCGTTGGAGATTCTTTGACTTCCTAACTTTGACTTTGGTTTACCTTTGGTTTTTTTATTTTTTAACCATCATAAATTGCAATCCTGAGCATTACTCCACTTGATTCATGTACTTCTGTTTTTGACAAGTTTGAATAAATGCTTGCAGCGACTTACACATCGAATACACTGAGATTTATAGCTCAGTATCTGGGGTACATCAACTGGCACCAATATGACAAAATGGACCAAAGTGATCATTTAAAAAGCATTCGACCATAAAAACATTCCCAAAACTCTCTTATTTATAGTAGAATTTCCCATAATTCATTACAGTTGTTAATGTTATTATGTTAACTTTGCAAATGTATTTTTCTGCTTTTGTTGATGAAAGAATTACATGGATTTTTAAAAAGAGGCTACCTTTGATATGTATCCTTTTTTATTTGTTTTCTTTTAACAAATTCTGTAAAAACGCCAAACAAAAATGACAAAAGTTTCAAAAAAAGTGTTAAAACAGTAACTGAGAAAGTGTTTCTTATATACCTCCCTTTTACACTCCCCAAAACCATTGCAAATACTTATTATTTAGAAATGCAAACATAATATAAACAAAAATTGAAAATAAAATCATTAAATTAAAGCAATGCATCAGTCAAATTTAAAGTCAGATTAAAGTCAAATTATCTTCCAGCTAAATCCTAGGATTAAAGAAAAACTAATTTGAAACATTTTGAAATAAAAAAATTAAAAAAAAAATTAAATTATGAGTTATTGTCATGATAATTCTAAGTTACAGCAATTCCCCAAATTAACTTCATATTTTAATCTTTTTTTCTGGACTTCTTGAACAGTTTTCTGCCTCTGACGTCACATTTGGGAATATAAATTATCTTTTCTTCCTTAAGATGGTTAAATTACCTTGAAATGATCAGTTTTATAATCCATAATTTCATAACTATTTTTATTTATTCGTTTTTTTAAAGTTTATTTATCATCTTATATGTGTGTTTTTGAATTGGCTTGGTTAGTTTTATTGATAATATTTATTTTTTTGTCGGTTAGTTTTGTAGCAGTTTCCTCAAATGTCCAATATTTACATGATGTAACGAAGTATGAGGTCAATCAATAACTACGTTTTTGTTTAAACATGTTAAGTGTTTTTTTTTCTGTAATATTCAATCAGTGTTTTTTAGATTTACTTTGAAAACATTTAATGTGTTTTTTCTAGTTAAAATTATGGTTAAAAAAAAAAAAGAAAAACAACTCAAAAATATATTTCCAGCCCTTTCAAAATCACTGTTTCAATTACTTACAATAAAAGCCTATTAAGATATACATTTAACCACAAAGACCAGTTTCCTGAACAGTAAAGTTTGATCAATTGCATAAAAAGTATTTCTTTAATGAAAAAAACTGTCTCTGTGCTTTTTATTATTTAAAATTAAAGATTTTTTTTAATTTTAAAGAAACAATTAAGGGGAAACATATTTGTCCAAGAAACCTATAAAAGAGGTGGGAGATCTAATATTTTGGAAACTAAATTGATTTTTTTTTTAATTTTTAATCTCGTTTTATACTTTTTGCAGATAAAATGAAGCAATAAAGTGTGTCTTTAAAATGTTCTCATCATATTTTGAAGTATTTTTGGATTTTTTGCTGTTTTATTTTTACATGGGTAAAACAGTACGTGCAGTCACTTCACAAGTAAGTTGATAATTTCACAATTTATTCTTTAATGGAGTTGATAGTGTTTCATGTATTATCTTTATGTACAAAATAATTCTTACTTATTTGAGCTGTAATGTGTTTTTTTTTTATATAATCTTTCTAACTCTTAACCTCAGAATTCTCAACTATTCTGATTTTTATTCTTTGTATTTATTATAAGCCTCATTTGTTATAAATATAAATGACTGGATAATATTTTGTAATGTATTTTCCATGGCCTTGGTGACTCAAGTGTGTGTAGAGTTTTTCTCCAGATATTTTATTAGTATTTACATGTTTTATTTAAAAAATTTCTTATATTTTCAGAAATATTAAAGAAAAACAAATCAAATTCATACTTGTTAAACTAGCCTGACTTTAAAAAGTTGTATTTAATTGATGTCGTGTTGTTTTCTCAGTACCTTGACAGTCTTTGGTTTTACATGAAGGCCCTTCCCTTGTTTCTCCATGGCTGCTGTAACTGTTGGTGGCAGCCATGTTCAGTGTTTGGCCCAGCTTGAACAAGACATTTGACAGACCTCTTGCTGGCTGCTGTCCACTCTCTGCTCTGTGGGATATCATTGGGTTGACTGACTGCAGATCTGCTGTGAAAAGAAGAGTGGCTTCAGACCCAAAGAATAAAATGATTAAATGTCACACCAGCGAGCGGTGGGTGGTCTCCGTCATTGAGCCCGCCTTTCACTCTGCACTGTGTCTTTGCGTGGAAGCGAGTGCCAAGCACCTTTTTTGATAATGGCTCCAAAGGTGTTGTTGGGAGATTGAATAAACCGTGGGAAAAGCCAACAGTTCTGCTATGCTGCTCTTTCTGGGGGGATCTTTTGTTTTTGCTTCCCGGGATAGAACCATCAGCTGTCATGTTAGCGCCCGTTTCTGGCACCTAATTTCTGTTTTTCAGGCGTGGCAATTTCCATGCCAATATTGTTCCCTCCACTCACTACCTGCAGAGAAACTAATCACCAGTCACTCCTTTCATGTCTCCAATTATAGAAACCTGTGGCATTCAGCCTCCATCTCTGATAACGTGACATCATCCAGCCGCCGCCGCCGTCATCACCACCCCCAGCATCACGGCGTTATCTGCTAATGACATTGGGGAGCGCAAATGTTTCCCATAGCAAGGCATGGTTTCAGTTTAGGACACACTATCAGATTTAATTTTACATGTATTGTGGTTTAAAATTTCACCCGTTTGAACAACTCTGATAAAGAAAAATCGAATCCCGCCATAAACTGTCCTAAATGTTGACTTGTTTTTTAAAATGCAGAAATCACACAAATTAAGATTTTTATGTCTTATAAAAAAAGATTAAACATATAGAGACAAAATAAAAATGTATTAATAGAAACATCAACACAAGGTGAAAATGTCTAAAAACACAAAACAAAACAAGAGAAATTCAATTTCCTACAGAAAAACGTTTGATTGCGTGATTGCTAAGAGGGGGTTGGTTTGGTTGCTTAATTACATAATGTTGAGCAGAAGAAGCTGAAGTTTAGCAGAAGTTGCAGAAAACATAGCAGAAGTCAGCAATATTGACAATAAATTCATTCATTCATTCTTTCATTCAATAAATGGCAGAAATTTGTTGAATTGCAGGAAAGCAATTTGTTGCAGATAAATTATTCTTAGTAGAAGAAATTGCAGAAGTCAGCAATATTGTCAATAAATGGCAGAAAGACAGTAGCTGCTTTTCCATTCATTCTGAAATTTAGCTAATTTAATTTCTGATATTAAATTATCTTAATAAAAGCACCACAATTAAAAAAAAAAAACAACTCACATTTTTTTAATAAAAAAACCCTTTAATTTCCATCACATTTCTTTTGTAAACAACTTAAAAAAAAAACTAGAAATATTTTAAGAATTGTTTAAAGACAACAGAATAGTCCACAAATAGCAGAACAAGTACATGTTTGATTGTTGCAGAAGAGCTTTTTACAATGCATTTGAATGGCGAAAATAGCTGAAATTCTGTTGAAATGCAAAAAACCCCAAAAAGTTGCAGAAGAGAGCAATGATGTCCTCTAGTAAGGTGAATATTTTTAATACTTTAATAACAGAAATTTGGAAAAAGTATGGTGTCGATACGGACAACTGAAAAATGTACGGAAGAAAGAAAAATGAAGAAGAAAATAAGAATTCATTAAGAGCTTTTTTTTAAACCTTTGTTAAAGTTTGAATAAATGAATCAATGATCAAATGAATTAATGAAGGAATGAATGAATGAAATGGTTTATTTCAAGCAATCGGGTTATAATACGTGAAATAACATCACATAATGAATCGCAAGTAGATCCCTTGAAAGGGAGTGGAAGGAAGCGAACTTATATAATCCCACCCCGGCTTCACCATTTTCTCTACATGAATTATCAATATCCGGTTCAGGACTTAATAACCTGAATCCATTAATATTTGATATTAAGGATCATTAATATCATTGATGTAATCAAATTTCAAAGCATCCACAACAACTCATTTATATTAATCAGTAACAATAATCTAATATTCTCATTGGAAATACTTGTGCACATTGTATTCAAAGAATTATAATAATTCAAGAAGTAATAAGTAAATCATCTTCATTTGCTAACGCAGAAAAAAAATCTAAACATTCTCAATAAAAAAAAAAGACAATTGGTGCAGATTGTATGTATCAAAGAATGAAAAAAAAAAATCAAAATGTAGTTATTAAAAATAAAAAAAATAATACAATTTGTGCTGATTGTGTTCATCAAATAATGATTATAATGATACAGAAATAAGTTGAAAGAAAAAAAAAGAACAGGAATTAGAGCAGAATCAGTGCTACACCATTAGGAACAAGTTTAAGGCCACGTAAACGATCTTGTAAACCATCTCTGTTGTTATGACTGAGAGACTGTGAAGGTCTCATTTCGAGGGAATTGTGCTCGAGTTCTGCAGCTCAGAATCATGTCAGAGTTCACATCCATGGGCTTTTTAGTTCACATTTCACATTTTGCTTGAATTAAAAGATTCAAACATGCGTAATCCCACAGTTCTCAAAGTCTTCCATGGATTTTATTTCCAGAGGCTTCGTCAGGTCCGGTGGTCCGAGTGGTTTTACAAAGATTCTGGAGTTCAGAATCCAGGTTGAATGAATCTGTTTCTTTTTACGTAGAATTCTTGCGTGCTTCGCCAGATCAGCATGATATTTTGAAAGATGTTTGTTAATGAATATGGACCTACCCTTCAGTTGTTTACGTTGTTTCATCAAGGCTATCTTGTGTTTTCTATTCACAAACCTGATCGGGATCGCTGGTTTATCCGTGTTCTTTCTCCGAGAAAGCAGATGACAGACCTCAACAGTGTTCAGGTCCAAGAAAATCCCTTTAGACTTAAGAAATTCGTCAACCTGATTCTCCACGGAGTTTGCATCCATCATCACAGCTCCGCTAGCATCCATGCTAGCCTGGTAGCACCAGGCCGCGTCCTGGGTTAAAGTTGAAGTCCTGTGAGAATCACATTCATCGTGCTTGTTGATCCATGTCATGCATCCTTCTCTCCATGAGATCTTGGCGATTATCTTGTTTTTTGTTTCGTGCCTTTTCTTGACGGAAATCTTCCACGAGTTGAAGCAGTGGTGTTAGCTTAGCTTCAAGCTATAGCTTGGCCGTCAGTTTAGCTTCGACAATCAATGTCGGCTAACATAGTTTTGAGCTCTGTCAAATCGGCTTCAAAATTTTTCTTCTGTGCCTTGTTCAACTCTCATTGTTGTGGTAGCTGTTTTGCAGCAGCTCGGTGATTACAGTATCTTGTGGGCAACTTTAAAAGACTTTAAAAGCTGAAGAGTTGAGGAGAGCTGGAGACACATCTGCTCATCGTGACCCGGAAAAATTGGGATATTCCAGTTCTGAAATTTCCGGTTCTGAAATTTCATCAGTTTGATGAAATCAAAGCTAATGGAGGGGTCTCTTTATGTCCTACATTATTGTAAACCACTGAAGTGATTGGCAAACGAGCCAGTGAGACACAAAGGGTTAATTCATCTCCCAAGTTATTTTTAAGACAAATATGGTTACGTTTAAAAAAATGAAACACAAAAAGTTAAAATCTTCTTTTTTTTCTACCCTGTCCCAGTTGACTATAACGGTTTCCTTTTCAGTTTAGGACACACTATCAGATTTAATTTTACATGTATTGTGGTTTAAAATTTCACCCGCTGAAACAACTCTGAATAAAGGGAAAACAAACGCCGTCATAAACTGTCACGGACGAAAAAAGAACACGGCAGTCAAGAATTTTTTATTTATTTTTTTAAAAAGGGAAATATGTCCTCAGGAGTAGTGGCCTTAAAAAGTCCTAGTCCTCACCGCGCCGTATAATGACCCCGGATAGGTTAGCCAGCGAGGGGAGCGGGGTCTAGCAAGCATGATGAAACCGGAGCAATGCCCTGCTTCCAGCTTATGATCAATGACAAGAAAGTATCACTATGTCAGCAAAGGACTGCACAGTATGCCAAAGGAGGACATGCGCTCCCACAGGACCTTGCACAGGCCTCCGAGATTCTTTCGAGCCAGAAGAGGTTAACACGCTCCGTTCCACATAAGGACACAAGTTGTGGTGTCATTTGTCAAATCTGCGTTCTCTCGCCTCCTCGTCTTCTCCTTAGTAAAGCCAAGGTTCTGCTGGATGAAGCCGAGCTGCATCTGCGGAGTTTAGGAGGGTGTGACTTGTAAGTCACAGATATTTAGCATCAAATAAAAAGGACTTCATCGTGGGTTTCATCGTAGGACCGCAATTACTCCGATTGCCTTCCACCTTTTAAAACTGGAAGAAAACAATAAATGATACACAGACTCATTTCAAACTGTTGTTTATTGTTGGCTTTTAAACTGATTACTGTGTCGTCTATGGGATGCAATCTCAAATGCATTAATAAGAATGTCATTGTGCATTTAACTCCGCAGCCGTGGACTTCTATCACGCGGTCAATTAAAATGCCACAGAGATGCCATATTAAAATGGTTAAAAGAAGCATATCACAGTAGAATAATGGTGTCCATAGAATGGAAACAAAAGATACATTTATTTATTTTTTTGTCCTTTACAACGGATCAAACTGTTGGACAACACTGACCCTCAAAACTCTTTTTGTTGTCATTCAAAGGAAATGTTCTTTACCCTGATTTGTTCTGGGTATTTTAGAATTTTCTCAAGGATTGTTTTTTTTGGTGCTTGATATCCATCTTTTAATAAAACATCAGCTTCTTTTTAACAAATGTATTTTATATAATACCTTATAATTTCACAAAAACCTCAATTCCGAGTGGCAAATTTTGACATTTTATTTTTAACTGTAGAAATCACAAAAAATGAGATCCAACAGTTTTTATGTTTTATAGCAATAAATTAAACATAGAGACAAAATATGAATTGTATAAATGGAAAAATACAACAAATACAACATCAACTCAATGTGGAAAAAAAAATTTTTATACAAAGTTTTTAAAAAATGCATTGAAGGGGGACCACAAAGATGTGACAAAACTTTTATTTTTGTTTTAAACGTTAAAAGCTTCTTGAAACTTTAATGTTGAATTTTATTAAAAACTAAATACTTAATTCCAACATCATTGTAAACCGCTGATGTGATTGGCAAACAAACCAGTGAGGCTCCTAATGTTAGCAAATATAAACTATTTTTTGAAGGACAAACATATTGAAGTGTCAAAAAATAAAATATTAGAATCTGTTCTTATTTTTTTATCTATATCCCAGCTTTGACTATTGCTATTACCTTTGTATTTTAAGCATTTTTTGTCTTTCATTTTGTTTTACTTTCCACTTTTTTGTATTTACTTATGATTACTTTGTTTCAAAAATCTGTCAAAGTTTTTTTTTTTTTTTTTGGTTTCTAACCACCTCTTTAAGACAAGAAAAAAGGGAAATATGTTTTAGGCGTGACGTCCTCACCCCAACAATTAAAAAAACAATAAATACTTCCATAATTCACGTAATGATATGCTAATATCTAAACTTCTCTATTGCACAGAACTTGCTGCTTGATTCACTTGATTCCTTTGTTCTCTCTGTATCCAAGTAGAAAGAGGAGATGTTACCTCATTTCTAGAATGTATCATAAAATATTCAGCAATGAAAAAAATATCAAAGAGAACTGCAAGTGACACTACAAACTAATCGTGCTCAATAAAATGCTAATATTGGTTTCATTGATGGCAAAAGAACTTATATGGACGCCCAGTTTTATGTTGTTCTTTTGATTGGTGTTTTGCAATTAAAAACAGAATAAAAACACATTTCTGATTGTTCCTGTCAATAATGCTTTGTTAAAGTTTTGGGGAACTGTTTACCAGGATTTATCCTTTTGAGTTTTTCTTTGTAGATTGCATCTAATTATCTTAAATGATAAGCAATAAAACAAAGAAATATGTATATTTGATGTTTAAATTAAAAAAAAAAAAACAAAAAACTTATGAATTCCAACAATAGCTGCATTTTCATGGCACATGCATAAAATCTTATCAAAATTCTGAAACTATCGAAAACGCAATTTTGCAGATAACTGTTTCCATAGAGTCATAATTATTTGAATAAACACAAATCAACTCACGACTGATGTGAACAAAACTTTGATTTACAGCAGATATATTCAAATTTCTGCCACGGCACTAGCGATCATCTATCAAAGGAGACGTCGGAGACAATTTTAGAAAATCAGGGTCAGTGATTTTACAGAAGAAATGTGGATTCAACAATTGGTTGGTCACGTGACTCATTTAATTGGAAAAAACATTTTTTTTGCAGTTTTGCGTAATATATAAATTTCGATACACCTCTAAAACCACCTCCTCCAAGCACAAAAGACAAGAAAAGTTTATTATCTCAAATCCAATTTGTGCAATTTCATTTGATTCAATCAATGGAAACACATGAATGCCTAATGCAGCATGTCTAATAACTCACTTTGATCATCTTTGATCTTTTGTAAAAGTGTTCTCGGTGGCCATTTGTAGCCAAAATCAAAACATTTTCTTGGACGAGGTACTCTAGTATATTCATAAGAAATTTGCCTTTGAGTTCTGGGCGGGACAGTTGGAGCAGATCTACCCCACCCCCCTTTCCCTTCACCATTGCTGAGAGCTCTCTGTTTAAACCACATGTGTCAAAATCTTGGCCCGGGGCCCAGATCCGGCCGTCCGGGTAATTCTATCTGGCCCTCCACATCATTTTATTTTATTGTTAATAATGACCCCATGTTATTTTAAGTTGATTTATTCTAGATAATACTCCTGTCTTTTTATTCATAATTGTGTTTTCAAATTGACATTCTGTTAGCTTTTTGGACTATTTTGGCATTTACTAAGCTTGTTTTGACTATTTTGGAGTTCAGCTAGTATTTCAGCTACATGCTATGTTGTGGCAATTTTGTATTTTCTTTTCAGTTTTTTTAGGCCATTTTTATGTTTAGCAAAATTTTCATCTACATGCTAGCTCTTTTAGCCAACACAGATTTTTTTTTTTTTTTTTAGCTGTTTAGGCTTATTTGGCATGTAGCTAGTATTTTAGCTGGCTAACAGCTTCAGCGTTTTCAGCTATTAGCTTCAGTGATTTCAGCTATCAGCTTTAACATTTTAAGCAATCAGCTTTAGCGTTTTTATCTATCAATTTTCAGTGGCCAAATTCAGTTTTCAGCATTCACACTAGCATTATCACAGGTAATGCTTTATATCTAGTTCATAATTAAATTAAAAAATTACAGTTTTAAAGTTTAAAAAATGCAGTTTTAGAGTGTTCAATAAATGTTTATCCTGTTTGGCAGAGGTATGTTTTGGATTTTGGCCCCCTGGGCGACTGTGTTTGATACCCCTGTTTTACACGCTCTTCTGCTAGCAAGCAATATTGGAGCTGTTCAGCTGAACAGTTTTGATCTTGATGTCATAATAAAGAAATACTTTTCATTTTTATTTATATATGTTTCCCATAATTATAAAAAGGTCACAAAAGCATATTAAAAATACGCAGAAATCGGCTTTCGGCTGCATGTGGCTTTAGCATGTTGTTACTATGTTCTAACCCCCTGGTGATGTTTAAAAAAAACCCAAAAACCTTCATGCCACAATGATTAATACATCCACATGGGTATGGGGGTTGCTTGGACGAGCGTTTCAAGAGTCCACAGGTGCATCCACTGAAGCTGCGAAACTCAAGGAGGAAGTAATGTATCAACTCTGCAGCGACTCTACCCGTTTGCCGGTCAGAATCTCATTTCACATGGAGGCAAAGACAATAAACACGTGTTCTGTGGTCGGGTGACTGCCTGCCTGCTTCAACTTGCTTTTTTGGAAAAGTAGGTTCACAAACAGGAGACCATGCTGGCTCATAGCAACAGAAGATACAAAAGCCACCATCTGCACAGCTTTGAAGGTGCATCAGGACGCATACTGTGGGTAATCTGAATGTGTGAGGGGGCCACGAATGCCACGGCATTATGCTAGGTCCATGTTTATTTCAGCAGAAGAACTACTTCTCTCTCTCTCTCTGCACTACTTAAACCAGCATGACTTTGTAGGGACAGACTGTGTGTGCTTGACTGGTCTGCGAGCAGTCCTTATTTGTCTATCACTGAAAACGTTAGGCGTAATATGCACAGACAAATCAGACAGTGGTGTTCATGGACGGCTGCGCGGCTGAAATATGGAATGCAGAGGGAATTTAGGGACAATGCTCTGGGAAAGTTGGACGATAGATATGAAACGATTCTTTACCAATTTAAATGAGGTAAAAGTAGCATAAACTATAATATTATATTTTTTCAGCCAGCCTGTTGATTGAGATTATATAAACCTGTATTTGTTTGTATTTTAGCTTTTGTTTAAATTTAGGTGTAAACTTGGTGTTTGACCCTTTAACACCTGAGACTGACGCCTAAACATAAAATCTTTAATGTACTGTAAGTTAAACTTACTGATTTACAAGCAGAAAAAAAATTTGTTTTTTGAAAAAAAAAAATCTTATTTTTGATGTAGAAAAGATGCCCGTAAGCTCCATCCCATTCTGATGCTTCAACTTGGAAACATAGAGCTCTCATTGCAAAAACTGAATCTTAAGGAAGCAAAAAGACTATTTTTTTCTGTCAGGAAAGATCAGGAAAGATTTTCAAAAGCAAAATGTTTTTTTTTCTTAAAGTAAGAACTTTTTGATATTTAAAAAAAATCTGCCAACGGGATAAAAAAATGTACGACTTAAATTCTTATTTCTGCTCAGCAGAAACTTTATCCTAGAAAGTTTTTTGATTTTGGCTAGAATTGTCATAAATAACCCTTTAACACCTGAGGTGTCACTGGTGGCGCCTAAACACAAAATCTTTAACGTACTGAAAGTTTTTTTTTTTAAGCTTAAAAACACTTTCCGTAACCGTGGTTTGAACTCAGAGCTCCGCAGGGGAAATCAGCATTGCAGACAAATGTTTGTCACATTAGTGGCTTGGTAGATGACTTGACAACCTTTCCCGGTGTTTGAAATTTAATGATTTCCATTGTTAAGTTTTTAACATGAGGAAAATAAAACTCTGCATTATTAATAGTGAGTCCCTTGGAAAAACTCACTATTTATAATATTGCTTAATTAAAAATGAATCGGAGCCTCCTTGTCTACATGATCCTCTATGAATGGAGATGTCATTTTGGTTTCTGCGTGGTGGAAACGTGCAGTATCTAATGTGAATGTTAAAGATGTTTATGAGGAACTCATATTTGACCATTCTTCACTTAATGGAATCCTGCACGGTGGTTACTGGAGATGCTACAGGTGCACACGCTAAAAGACACGTCAGTAGAATCAATATGGATCATGTTAAAAGTTGTTTTATTGAGCATAAATTCATCCAACCACATTTTAATGAGTTTCTGTGTCTCATCGTTGTGGTTTTATGGTTTGTTTTTAAGAGAATTCTGTTGAAACTACAATAGAGCTTACATGGCAGCAGCCGGTGCCGCGTAGGAGACACAGAAAAGAGAGTTATACGTTTTTCAGTGGAGTTAAAGTAAACGTTACAACAAGTAAATAGTTGAAAAAATTATTTCCTTTTGGATAACAAGACAGTTAACGCTCTACATTTGTCCGTGGCTCACCGATCACCTCATTTCTACTGCGTTTACATCACGTGACTGTCGGGTACGGTGGCCGTTTTGGTTCAGTTGTTCCGCTCTCGGTTTGTTTCATATTCAGACTGAGGAATCTCAGAGTGAAACGAAGCAAGACTACATTTAAAAAATGGGTCTGAGAGCGATTCCTGGGACAGGAAGGTAGTTATCTCCTGCCACAGCTCCGCGGAGAAGACGGGGGTGTGTTTTCGTTGTAGTCTGGGGCTTTCAGCAGAGACCCTTCCTGGAGGGAGCTGTTGGCATCGATCTTATGTCAGCACGTTTCCAACCGCTCGTTTTCGTGGGTATGGGAGGGGCTGCTGCAGGTTTTCAGAGGATTACTCTTAAATGAATTAACAGACCAAAATACCGCTTTGGGGTTCTTTATAGTGAGGAATAAACAGTAAAATGCATTTGAAACCACAAAAAGTAGAATTTTCATTGTAGGGACACTTTAAAGAAAATCTGCCAACGGGATAAGAATTATTTGACTTAATTCTAAGGAGCCTGTTTTTGCAGTGCAGTTATAGGTAACAAGAAGTGGGGGTTGGGTAGCTTTACCCTAAGGCCACACCCACAACTCTGAGGTGACTTTCTAATGAACTCCTGCCACTCTGTAGAAAAAATATCCTAAATATTATTTGATTTTGGCTAAAATCGGCAGAAGGATAATTAACTTTTAAACATAAAATCTTTACCATGCAGTAACTTTTCAAACTACGTTGGTCGTGCTAACGGTTGAAAAGTTACAGTAAAGCAATGAACATGAACACTAGAGCTCCGGTGTTAAAGGGTTTTCCTAAAATATACAGCATAAGACGACTAATAAGCTAACGCAGCACCCCTTCCAGTGTCAGTTTAATTAAGAGGGTTGCACTACCCTCCTTATAACTAATTGGGAAAAGGTCAAACCAAAATAAGAAAGCAGCTAACCTTTTTGCTTGATAAAAAAAAGAAAAAAATTCCAGAATTATTCCTCTGTAAACAGATTATCTAATGAGCCTTAATATCAGGACCTGCGCTCTTAGTGGCATCAACAGGAGCGCCCGGCTAATTGTGTTCAAAGTTTGGGGATAAAGGCGAGGTGCAGTAGACATATGACGTCAGCTTGAATAGGGTGCATTAGCCGTGCGAACAATAAACGACTCGCAGTGCTGAAGCTAACAAGAGGAGGAAATTATGACAAAGCTGTGCACAGTCTAGATAACCGTTTGCCTGACTCAATCTGGCCAAACCCCGGGGGAGGAAGCTCGCAGCAGCTGCAGGGCTGCAGAAGCTAACAAGAGGAGGAGGAGGAGAGAAGGAAATGAGTTCACATAAACAAGCATCTAAAAGCCTCTGCTCGCACTAATATGGGGTGCATGTAACATAAAACCATGTGGATTTATAGGGAAGATGCATCGCCACGTGCTAGCATGCTATACTCAAAGATGCTAAAAGATGAATAAGCCCAGATATGACAAATGGGAACGGGATTGGGTAATGCTTCTTCCAAATCCTCCTCAACCCCTAAAGCCTAGAGATTAAACGATGACATCATCTGGTTATTTTCATCAAGATTGTTTTTTTGTACATTGATAGCGCGGGTTTTTTCTCAATTATCTGACTATGGGATGGACGGCAGCAAGCGTCACCTCCTTTTATGTAGCCTTATAAAGAACTTGTTCTAGTTTTGAGGCTGAAACTGTCACTATTGTTGTGAAATTTTTTTATTTTTTTTTTAATTGGACGGCCAACTTGTGGAATATCCATAACCACTTTAAAGCTACGTTTCCACTGGCCTCAACATTACACGTTCAAACGATCACTTTGGATAAAAAGTCTCTGTAAACAAACGTATATGCACGTTTCTGTCGGGTTCACACTGCACGCGGAAGCGCCGCGAAGCGGAGAGCACGCGGAATCCGCCACGCCCTCCAGTTCAATCCAGACTCATATTTTTTGGCCACAGTTGACAGGCGCTTCTGCTCAGCCGTGGTTATTTAGAACTTCTACGATTAATTTGACATGTGACTTGACTTGTCGCCAACTGCTATCTGCTAGTCTCTCATTGATTGTGTCTTTAGTCATTTGGCGAATTCGCGGAGATCTCCGGTCCCTAACCCCCACAGATAAAGGGGGGATACAGTTTTTTAATCTCTACAGTCTGTTTAGATAAAATATGATCGCATTTGTCAACAGCAGTATTTTATTGTAAAAAAATTGGTTACATTTTAAAAATTGACCAGATTTTCTCGTGTGCCAGGATTGATATGGATCGCTCGAGGGTAGCGCAAAAAATTGACTAGACGGCGAAACAATCGCGGCCGGCTCGCGCCTGCTGTGAACGACTTCATAGGTAAACAAGGGCGCCCAATGGAAGCAACCTACGTTTCCCGCCGCTTTGTCCGGTGTTAATCCAATGTTAAAAACTCTCATGTTCACATGTTGTCAAATATGATCCTTTTCAGACAATACATACAAAACACATGTCATTTGACTCTGTGTTGCAAGTTAAACCAGGCCGAACTTTGACCAATAAAGAACTCAAATTTGTCAGGAATGTTTAGATGGCATCTCCTTTAATTCCTTTTAATTAAAACTTATAAAGGGTGATAACAATAAATAAATATGAAGAAACAACTAAAATACTTTGATATAGAAATAGAGTGTACTTTATCCATATATATAAATGTAGAAATGTATCATTTGCTGTCGTTGATGAACGTGAACTTTTTGGAACGTGAGGGAATCATTTGTCTAGTTCTCTCTATATCTTCTCTATGGTCCACCCATTTGGACCGTCGGAGGGCAGCAGTCTGAAATGGGCCGATCATCAGACCATTTTGGAGACCTTGAAGACCCTCCTGTCACTCACTGATTGTGCTGCTCCTTCCTGTCACTGGACTGCCACTGCGTGACCTCCAAATGTGCCCGGGCGGCCACTGACCGATGAAAAAATATTGTCGGTCAACGTTTAAATTAAACTGCTTCCTAAAATCTCCACGGCCATGCGGGTCATGTAAAAATGCGACTTCCGCCTCCCAATTACAAATTCTGCCATCCGGCCACCATCTTGCATTTAGGTCAGCGTGCAAGGTCATTATGGGATATGTGCCCAAAGCCGTTTTCTTCGCCTTGAGTCCGCTGGAATTACGTTAATTGCATAAATGGTTGAAGTGTTACGATACTCAAAAAGATGCAAAGAGTCAAAGTATCCAAGAATTCCTAATGATTAATGGGAATTTTAAACAAATAAACCATATTTGGAAAACATGACTTGCAACCAGAAAAGTCAGTATGACTCAATCTGTTGCCAGCTGGGCCCCAAACCTCCGTTGGCAAAGTCACGGACAGACAACAGGATGCCAGAATTTTTACACAGAATCAATTTGGATGCCTGTTTTTGCCCGCCAATTCAGTTTGCAGTTTCGAGGGTAATTTTGTTAGCTACATGTTCATTTATAGGTGGAAGCAAATCAGAGCGAATGTCTGATTTCAAGGGTTTTTGGTTTGCTTTTCCTGTATGAAAACTGCATCATTAAATGTAGGATTAGGAGTGTTAACATTGAAGTAATTCAAATCCATACCTTTTAAAGAGCTTTTGCAAAAATTTATTTCTTTTTTGTGAAAAATAAACATTTGGATATTTAAAGGCAAAATTGTTGATTTTGATTTATGTTGCAGCTCCACAGAGGGTTTAATGGCATTTCATTGGATTTTTGAACCCCAAATCCCATTTTGAATTGCTTATTGATTCAATTTAGATGCACAATTGAAAACAAAGGCTTAAAACAATGCGCTATTTAATGATGCATGTTCTGTTTTCCAACAAGCTCTAGAGTTAGAATTAATATTCAGTTATCAGTACTTTTTAAGTTTGCTGCATTGTTTCAGACTGCTGACAAGCTTTGTTTGTTATCGTGTACTATAAGCCTTCAGCTACATTAAGGTCTCTCATCCATTATTATTATTCCACATTGACTTTTGGCCTCAGCCCATTGAAGGTTTGCCAGCGATACCTGCATATAAACCAGCCACTGTGTCCAATAACGAGCAACTCCAGATAAGAAGCAAGAAGCAAACACTGCTGCTGCACAGATAGTACTGTTGTTGGCTTTCTTTTTCTTAAGATAATTGGATTGAAAACCTGGGGGAGATTTAAACACACAGCTCAGCTGGAAATTTGTAAAGCCACTACCCATATTTAAAATGACAACTTGACAAATCTCTGCCTTAATTTAGTAACCCTGCAGGCTACCTGGCATCTTTATCACCCCAACAATGCCAGAGACAGATGGAGACAGCTGACCTGGTCGGACTATTTTTGTAGAAGGTCAACACAATCACGGCCCCCCTGTGTAGATTAAGTAAACTTTTGTTACAGGGTCGTGTTTTAGGTCTGGCACACAATTCGTATTACATGACTAACCGCTGGTAGATTTGATTTAAATCAGCTAAGCAGAAAATATCAATTACTACTTTGGTCAGTAATCTAGAAATCTGTTTTTAAATGCAGCCACAAGGGGGCCCAATCCAGTGTTCCAATCCAAGTAATCCATTGATGGTGTTGGAGAACGGGGCCGAGCGATCCCTCCCCCTGGCATTCCAAACAGGAAGTGCCTGCTGGCTCCAAGAAGCCAAAATCCCATAAAATTCTACTGAGAAATAAACAGCTATTACTCATTCTATTTGTCAGAATAACCATTCTTTCTCTAATACCTTTTATTAATTGATAGTCTTCCTTTTTTCCATATATATATATTTTTTATTGTAATTTATTCAAGTTATAAACTGACCAATCAGAGGCCTCAATAAAGGCCTGCTGGCCCCACCTCGAACGTTTGACTGACAGATTTCCCCGAGTCGCTTTCAGTGGAAGGGGTGTAGACTTTAAACAGCCTCACTCCTGATTGGCGACAGTAGTTGCCATAGAAACGCTTACTCCGACCGACTTGAACCAATCACTGTGGTCTGTCTCCAACCTGGCGACGTCGGTACTGTGGAAAGATGGCGACTGCATCGACTTTCTTTCCATGGAACCACAAGTAAGGCATTTTCTGAGTTCACACTAGCTCTGTTCAGTTCTTTTTTTGTGGTCAACACATCAAACCAAAGCCAAATCAATCATGTAAATTACAAACAGAAAGGTTTATGCAATTTATGAAATTCCAACGGATTCTGAAGCCGAGAAAAGCAGCGCTGCACCGATATGCACCAAACTCCTTCCACTCAACACATCACTCCTGTGCTCCATCGGCTGCACTGGCTCCCAATCGCACAGACGTTTCTCCTTCTCACTTACAAGGCCATTCACTACCTTGCCACCCTCATACCTGTTGGATCTTCTCCAAATCTCAATATCCACTCGTTCCCTCAGGTCTTCCTCTGCCGCCCAACTGGTTGTCCTTACCCCTCGTCTCATCACCATGGAGGACAGAGCATTCAGCCTCTCCGCTCCAAAACTCTGGATCTCTCTCCCAGCTGACACCTGGAATAATGACTCTCTTCCCCGCTGTGCAATAAAACTCAAAATCCATTTATTTCAGATTGCTTACTCTCTGTAAATCATGGTTAGTGTATTTTAAATGTATTTTACCCTGTAATTGTTTTTAGCTACATGCTTATTTTTTCAGTTAGAAGGTGACCTTGAGTGCCCTTAAAGACACCTGATCCCTAAAATCTATTATTATTATTGTTTTACAGTAGTAAGGTGTTTAAGCAATTGATGTAAATCAATTGATTCTGGCACGGAGAAAATCAGCTTTGCTGCTGTAAAGCACTACATATCGGCGCAAGCACAAGTTTTCATTTTCTCGGCTTTAATATCCGTTGGATTTTCTTTAATTGCGTTACCAGAGGAGGAGTTAAGGTGGTTCAAAGAGCATGTCTTATTTTCTGTTGACAGCCCAGTTACTGTAATAAAGGGTTTACAGCAACTACCATCTATAACTGATATGACAATATTTCATATTTCAACTAAGCAAACACTTCTAAACTGTAAATAGCCTTGTGTTTGCTGTTTTGTGTCAACATTAAACACATTTGAAAGGAGGAGGAGGAAGTGTAAACATCACAACAAGCAATGGACGGACCACAACTCTTCTAGTAATGTAAATACTGGGGATGTCCCGATCCGATCACGCGATCGGAAATTGGGCCCGATCGTGCGGTTGAAGACTCGATTGAAATCGGGCTCCGTTGTCCGATATTTAATTTATTCTTATTATGATCAGCGCTTTATATTTCAATCTTATTATTCCGGATAAATCCTCCTCTAGAAGTCTGCATGTCATGAACAGATCACAAAATGTTATTCCCGGAAAACGCAGCAGAAAACGACAACAGTTCAAGCAGAAGACTGATGGAAACAGATCAATCAAGCTAGCTAGCTAGCCGATCACGGATTCAGACTTCCGGGATCAATAACTCCTTTGAAAACGCTTTAAACTGACAGCTAGTGTCTCTAAACAACAACCTCTACAGGAAATTTCAACAGAAAAAGACAAAGTTTTGTTTCTTTTTAATGTTAAACTCTTCGTGCTAAACAGCAGCTGCTAACTGCTACATGTTAGCGCCGTGATTTAACTCCTTAGGACCCGAGCTGTCCTTTGATATGCCTGTTTTATTTATCTGAAAGAGAAATAAAAGTTTGAAAATTAACTACTCTGATAGTAAAACTGAAAATGTGATGTCTTAAGAACTTAAAAAGAAGCAAATAATCTTAAAAAAACAAACAAACAAAAAACTAATAAATGAAAATGAATAATGATATGAGCTAGTCATGAACACTCATTAAATTCATGCTAAAGCAAAGTCATAATTTATTTTAAAGAATTCTAAATGAGGACAGGAATCACATTTGGACAAACATGTTCAATAGCTCTAAAGATATTAAAGCTAAAGTCACTAAACTTTCTCAAATGACTAATTATCACTTATATAACAAAAAATATGATTTTTTTTTTCCTAGTTTATATTTTTTTCTATTTTTACTTTGTTATTAAAGCTATTTCACTGAAGTGTTCTAGTTAAGTTTTTAATGATAAAAGAAGGTTAATGAAATATAAGGACAACACAAATCTGTTTATTCAATTTGTTCATGTTTTAAATATGTTACAAAATATCGGATCGGAACTTGGTATCGGCAAATCCACAAAATCCAATGACTCGGAATCGGATTGGGCCCAAAAAAACATGATCGGGACATCCCTTGTAAATTCTCATATACGTGTCTTTTCCATCCACCAGAGGCCTTGGAGCTTGACGGTCCTGTGCAGTGTCTCTGTTGTTTCTACAGAGATGTCTGAGGTCTTTCAATGAACTCGCTGTAGCTACTGCTCCAGTGTGAGGGTTACTGCCCCAAGGGCTTCAATTACCACAAGCACCAATGCCATCTTCCCTCTCTAGGCCTTGTCCAGTACATCTCTCAGTCCTTGGTATTCCTTCAGTTACTGATGTTGCCATCACTTGGCATTACCTCATCCGTCATCCACCACAACGGTTTCCTCTCTTTTTTTTTTTTTTTTTTTTATCACAATGTCACCATTATTTTCCTATTGTTCTGCATCTCTAAGTCTCACAGGATCTTTGCTTCCTTATCCTCTTTGGTAGGTGTTTTTCAAATTTGACCTTGGGACTTTGACCATACAGTATCTCAGCATTAGAAATGGTTTAAACTGACGAAGGATATTTGGACCACGAGTTATGAATGGTGACACTGCGTTCTCCGCGGTCTTAACTAATACACTAATAGACAATTTATCTGTGTCTATTTTGCTTTTTCTTTGCACATGTGGTTTTCAGCAGGACAGGGGCAACATCATCAGCATGCTAATGGATATGAAGGCTACCAGCTCCATATCTCAATCTCCATCATTCTCTGCTGACTCTGAAGTGCTGCGAGTAATTCGTTGGCAGCTCGGTGACCTCCTTCTTTCTTGGTGCACCTCATTTACCATCATTTTGATCACAACGTCAGCGGCAGCTCTCCTGTGTGGGCACATTTTCTAGGACCTGCTGCCAAGCCAACAACCGTCCCTTAAGAAGAGAAGCTGTCAACCGAAAGATTGAGGTGTCGCGTTCTGAAAGAGAATCAGGCCAAAGCGATGGAGCTAGATAGATTTGTTCAGACTAGAGTTTAATGCAGTAATGTTGAAAAAGAAATGAGCTGGGATGCATCTCTGTTTGAAGCATGCTCCATTTCTCGCTCAGGAATAAGAAGCGAGTCGCTGGTGTTAGCTTCATTTCCTTTTTAGCACAGGCTGAAAAACATAGGTGTGCGATTGCACTAAGCTTCACCTGGTTTGCTTTCTGTTGTCCCTCATGTGAAAACACCTGCAGAAGCAGCCTGGGCACCCAGCTGTTTGGTTGTATCTGCCAAAGTCGATAAACATATTTCTTTTAATGATGAACTGATATTTAAGCACAAATTAATTCTTCTTTAATAAAATTGATGGTATACCGTAAAGGCTGTAAATCATGAGCATCTGCAGGTGTGTACTTTTGTCCTACGGCTCTCGTTTTTGCATAATTTACTTCTCAGCTGGTGTCCTTTGAACTGCCCTGTTGATCAAGCTGCATCACAAAGAGGCTCCTTTCCTTTTTAAGTTTGGAAACTGAACCCTAGAAAAAAAAATACAAATAATGTGAAGTTTTAATATTTGTTTCAATCTGGAATTTACTGTAATTGATGATCTGCACATAGACAAAGAATTAAATCTTCTAAACCAGAACCATGTCCTAAAGAAATATAGATAAGTGGTAGATCAACAGACTGACAGCTGTACATGTGTAAATATGTCCACATAGAGATCCTTCACATCCTTTACTTGGACGAGGTACTCTCGTACATTCATAAGAAATTTGCCTTTGAGTTCTGGGTGGGACAGTTTGAGCAGAGCTAACCCACCCCCCTTTCCCTTCACCATTGCTGAGAACTCTGTTTACACCACATGTGTCAAAATCTATGCCTGGCGGCCGGATCCGGCCCTCCGGGTAATTCTGTTCGGCCCTACACATCATTTTATTTTATTGTTATTAATGCCCCGATGTTATTTTAAGTTGGGAGAAGTATATTTTTTACTTCCCAAGTTGACCTTATTATCAATCCCATAAGATCCTGAGATCATCACTATTAGTACAGAGCCAGTGAAGTTTGATGACAACAACCAGAGAAATGGAGACCTGCACATACAGTATCTAGACAGTGTGGTGGACTAACAACAAACAACAAAAACTACCATCAATATATTTCAGATTTTCATCAATTCTTGTCTAAGAAGAACCCTCAAGATCCACCGGCTGGAATTCATCAGCTATGAAGAACTCTGGCAAAAAAGCTGAACAGATGTTCATAGAAGTAGAGACCATAAGAAGATGTGTTTGGACCAACCACACCCTGAGGAAACCAACGTCCAGTATCATTCGTCAGGCTATGGCTTGGAACCCCCAGGAGGAGAGAAACTGAAGAAGACCCACAAATACGTGGACAAGAGAACTGGAAACTGACGTCAAGCAGACGCGTTACACCGATAAAAAATCGCCCAGGACAGAAGGCAATGTTGGGGATGGCCTATGCCCGACAAGAGATTCAAGGCAATAGGGCTGTAACGGGCATCCGGGTGCTTGAATACTCGAGATCTACTCCTGAAATTTCGAGTACGAATTTTTTCGACGTAAAAGATTCCCGATCTTTATAAATGTAGTAGAGTGTAGTAAAATATTATCTAAATATTACCTGCTCTGAAATGCAGATTAAGGTTGTATTTTAAGCTTACGATCTAAAACAAAGCAGAGAGAGCAGCGGTACCGCCACCGGAAGTAAATCTTCATGAGGGTGAACTTTCGGTTTCCAAAGTAAAGTCCGTTCAGAAACTGAAGTTCCACTCACTGACATAACTACTGAAAAAAATAATTAGCCTTAACACCGGAGCTTTAGCTCCAGTGTTTACATTGTTTTGGCTATGGTAACCCCTCAACAGTTGACGTAATTAACAAAACTACAGCTTATTCTGAAGAAGAAAACGCAGCCTCGCTCTGCTGAATGGCGGACGTAAACAACTTGAATCAGCTGATTCTGCTGTGGAAAATAATGACTTTTTTTATATCAGCTCAGGCTCTACACCAATATGTAATGCGTAGAACGTAAAATGCTGAAGAACTTTGACGATGAAAACGAGACATTTTTCAGAGAATTTTCAGGTTTTACTTTTAAATGATCCAAAACAGCAGGGATTTTTTAAAATCCTTTTTATGTTGTTTATGTTACTGCTGAAGTTAACCAGAAGATTGACCAAAAAATGACACAATTGACACAATTTATTTTTATCTGAATCTTTGTGAGTTTTTAAAACTGTTTAGTTGATTCTGATCTCCTGTTCTAAATAAAGGTATAAATGATTGTTAAATAGAAATAATTTCAATTTTCATCCATCCAGTAAATAAACATACACACAGCAATAAACATAATAAGAAAAAGTAAGAATCGTGGTTTGATTCGTGAATCGTTGAGCTTCATTCGTGAATCGAATTGGATCGCCACCTGAGCAACAATCCACAGCCCCACAAGGTATAACCAATCGACCAACCAACCAACGTAACACCCCTACCAACCAGTAACTCACCAACAAAGCCAACTTTCAGCCAACCCCCAGCTGACCAAACCAGCCAGCCAGCCGACCAACTCAACATAACTCCCCCAACCAACCATTGAGCCAGCCTGCCAATTCAACCAAACCCAACCCAGCCCAACCCAGCCAACCAGCCAAGAAGCCGACCGGCCGGCCAGCCAGTCAACCCAACATAACCCACCCAGCCAACCAATGAGCCAGCCAGCCAATTCAACCCATCCTAATGCAACATCATTCTCCTAACAAACTTACCAAACAACCAACCACTCAGCCTAATAAATCCAACTTTACTGACCCAACCAGCCACCAGCCAACCATCTTGCTCCAGCCCTATCCAGCCCAACCCAACACAAATAAATCAACCCAATCCAGCCTAACCCAAAACCATTTATAGACGTGCTCTGTTGCTTTCCTTCAGGTTAACCGAAATCCAGAGGACACCATTGAATACAATCATTACCAAGCTATTTCTTTACACAAGCTGATCTTTTTCGACACATTCTGTGAATTTTGAATGGTGTCATAAATTAATTTACAAGAATATCCAACACCTAAGAGGAAGATTTAATTTTCAAAAATGTTCCCCTGAAAAAACTGTTAACTAGTTATGTTTAACATTTTTATTGAATTATCTTAAAAGCTTTATTTTCATACATAAATATATCCCTCTGAGTTTTTTCCGCTATTTCCTTCGGAAAATTGCATAGCTCAGGTAATAACGTATTTGTCAATTGACACAGTAAATACTTTCCACGTGTGACAAATAGTAATTTGTGTCCCACCGCTTGTTGATAACTTTACATTTTTATCATCAGAGTTATTTCTAGCTGAGTACGATCTCAGTTTTGCCCTAATTTTTTACCTTTATTCATGATAAACTTTAAATGTTTGTAATAGATTCCATATCTGTGGAACCTTTTCATGTGAAGTTAGTTTAGTGAATGTCTGGTTATTTGGCTTTCTTTCCCACAGAGAACTGGAGAAACAAATTCCCTTAAAAAAAAAAAAGGTGCTCAGATGAAACTACATTTCAGTAAAACAAGGCAACACTGTTTGAAATTATTTTTTCATAACACCAGTGCAAATATACCAGCCAAATGGAGCTTTTTCCCCCAAAATACTGGCAGTAGTTGTTCAGTTTGGAAATGTTGTAATTAAATTCTATTCGCTCATCACATTTTTTTTCCCTATATGCCCGAGCTTCTGTCTGCAAAAAGAACAAAAGAAGCTTATTTCTAATCAAAACTGTTGTTTGTTCTGATTTTCAGCAAATAATTTCTTCTTTGTGAGCTTTATTGACTCTGCAAAATACAAAAATCAAACTTCAAGTTCTTTAAATGGCTTTAAAACCCGAACAGAAATATTTAAGCAATTAAAGCATTTTGCGGTCCTCGTCTTTGAGATGAAGTGTTGCACTTAATAAATCCACACAACCACCAATTCAAATTGACTTGAGAAGCAAAACAGTTTTTGTTTTCATTTAACTGTTTGACTCTTGGTTTTTCACTTCAAATTTTGTCTTTAGGATCTAACAAAAGTCTAAAGTTGAATTTTTTTGTCACGTTTAATGGGAATATATACATAAAACGATCCAAACAGTTTTTTCCTCCAACTTAAATATCTCATATTTTGCACAAAACGCCAGAGGCGAATCCATCCCCACGCCGCACGATTTCACTGAAGGGTCCTTGTGAAGACTTTGTTGGAGAGCGGCGCGGCGGCGGGCCAGCAGAGTGTCAGGCCCTGCTAGACAATTACGGGAGGGATTTCAACAAATGATTGTGGGTTCAGGGGTCAGATCGTACAATGTTCATCCTGCCTATTGGGACTTGATTTATCTAGTATTAGTGTAGAGCTGATTGCACTGCTCCTAATTTATTTTTCACACTGTTCCAGACTCGAACAATTAGACGCACGCAGAGCAGCAACAGTTTGTTGTGTATTTTCACTAATTTGACTCTGCCGAGGATCGATTTAAAGAGTTTATCCCGGACAGTTGATGCATACTCGCCAGTTCTTCATCCATTGACCGTTGCCTCTTCTCGAACGGCGCCAGAACGGACTTTTGGGACAACACAAACCCCACTCTTTCCTCTCACTTCTTACACTGGAAGAATAAGCAGTTACTGATTCAAATTTCATACAAAAATTGAACAATTTCTGCCTCATCTGAAGAATATTTTATTTCTAAATAATTCTGTTTGTAACATCAGACAAAAACGACTTAGTTAAAATTTTTTGATGAAACATAAACTTTTTTACCTTTAGATAAGCAATTTTTGTGGCCCGATCCAATTCTGAGTCATTTGATTCTGAGTATCTGGTGATACAGAGTATCTAGTTGCCCAAATATAGATGATATTTCAGTGACTTTAGCTTTAATATGATTATTTATTGTAGCATAGATATGATGGTAATTCATGATAACATCAGAACCATTTATTAGTTTGTTTTTTTTATGAGATGGATATAGGATTGGTTTTTTTTTTAACCTCTTAAAGGGGCCATACCTTGATTTTCTTGAGCATTACAGAGTAAACTATATGCATGTATATCAATCAATCAATCAATCTTTATTTGTATAGCACTTTTCATATAAAAATAACACAAAGTGCTTTACATTAAAAGCAAACAATATACATAATATAAAAACAGGTAAAAATTAAAATTAAAATAAAAATAAAGCCCCCTGCTCCAAACCAGCCCACAATACCCTTATCCCTTTCTCACCACCCACTCCCTAACCGATAGAAATGATACAAAAGGAAAATAGAAAAATTGGCTGAGCACGTAAATTGACTCTGCGAAACTAATAGTTGGGACCTCCCTCTCAATGAACAGTCGCAAAGCCAGCCAAATGCAGCTTCACAGGCGGGGTCCCGCCTCACCACAGCTAGGCGGTGATGCAGGTCCCCATCCAGAGCCGCAACAGCTGAACCGCAGCTGACCCAGAGAGAGAGAGGCCCCAATTGAGGAAGCACTGGATATAAAATTTAAAAATGAATACAATTGTAAAATGAGAATAAAAGAAAAACAAAGTAAAGGTAATAAAGCAATTAGCAATAAAACAATAAAATAAGGAATATTAAGATCAATTATTAATAAATTAATGTAAATTCATAAAACATGATAAAATAGATAAACAGATAAAAGTTGCAAAATTAGCTAAAAGCAAGGTTAAAAAGATGAGTCTTGAGCCTTTTCTTAAAAGCATGTATGCTCTCTGCGGCTCTCAGGTCCTCTGGCATATGATCATATATTACCTTTGTTACGTCCTGCTGCTGCCAGGCCTTTTTTCCCTTCCACTTCCGTTGACTCACCTGGCAGGTGTGGCCAATGTCCCCTGATTGCCACAAGCTGCCTATTTAAGGCAGAGGAGGCCACACCAAGCCAGCCAGGCAGGGAGCAGAGCAGCAGAGCAGCAGGCTGGGCTTCAGGGTGGTTGGTGCCGGTGTGGTTTTGTTTCCTTTGCTCCTTTCTCTTGTCTTCAGCAATCTTAGATTGTTGAGTTTTGTTGTGTTAGCTTGGAGTTGGACCATGGTAATTCTGATTTGCGGGCTTTATTACATTTCTTTTGATGAAGTAGTTGTGTTAGGCAGCCTTTAGCAGGGAGCTGCTGACCTGCGTGGAAAACGTTAGTGTCCAAACATATCTGGGTCTTTCCAAACAGGAAACCCTGGATGACAGGATCAGAGCCCGCAATGCTGCCTTCAGGTCAGGTGATGACTCCCTCTATATCTCAGCCAGAGCCAATCTGAGAAGGAACATCTGCCAGGCAAAGCAGAACTACAAAAAGAAAATTGAAAATAACTGTCAGGACAACAACCCACGGCAGATGTGGAGAGGAATCCAAGCCCTGACCAACTTTATGGACCTGAGCACAACCCCCACCCACAGCAGCAGAGCGCTAGCAGAAGAATTAAACAGCTTGAATCCTCCACTTACCTACAGCCATCTCACAGCACCAACACAGCGGCCCCACTCATCCTCCCGGAACACGAGGCGAGAAGAACCCTGAGATCTGCAAAACCCAGGAAAGCTGCAGGACCAGACGACATCCCAGGTGTTGTCATCAAGGAGTGTGCGGGTGAGCCGGCTGTTCAACCTCTCACTGTCCCAAGCCTCTGTTCCAATCTGCCTCAAATCGTCCACCATCATCCCCATCCCCAAAAAGTCACCTGTAAATATCCTTAAGGACTACAGATCACTAAGTGCCTGGAACGACTTGTCTCCAGCCACATCCTGGACTTCCTCCCAAAGACCTTTGATCCCTTCCAGTTTGCCTACAGGGCAAACAGACTCTTCAGCAGAGCTTCTCCACCATTCCACAACCAGGACAAAAACCACACTGTTTGTTTTTGGATCTGAGGTTGGACTATCAGGCAAACTCTCCTCTCCACTACCATGGTGGCACAGACTTTCCCAGGTAGGTTGAGGAGTGCGATTCCTCTGTGATTGGAACACGCCTTACGGTTCCCGTCGGTCACACAATGCTGCAGAGACGTGTCAGCCAAGACACTCCCACAGCATCCAGAGACTTAAGGTAATCGATAGGACCTCATCCACTCCAGGAGTCTTGCTTCCGAGGAGTTAGTTCACTACCTCAGTGACCTTAAGCTGGGTGACGCACAGCCCCGACCCAAAGTCCTCAGCCTCTACTTCCTCAACAGAAGCCGTTTCAGCAGGATTAAGGAGTTCCTCCAAATTTTCCTTTCACCAGTCGACAGCGTTTCCAGTCAAAGTCAACTCCTCCAAAACTGCACTCAAAACAGTGTCTGCAGAAAATGCTTTCCCCTCCTGAATCACCAGACAACCAATAGTCCTTCTCCATGGCCTCACCAAACTCCTCCCAGCACAGAGTATAAAGAAGGGAAACAGTCACGAAGCTGCGTCGTCAGCCATAACTGTTGTCACGGTAGATTGGGTAAAGTTGCGGTGAAAATAACATTTGCAGGGTGTGCAACAAATTGTGCAAAATCCTGGAGGGTCTGATTAATTATATATTTGGCGTAAAAACGGATCAAATTAGCTTAGCCACAATATAAATGATAGAGGAGAAATGCCACAATAGACACCTTTCTATCGCCCACACTAGCTGACTGCAATCCGGGTGACGTTGCAAAATCTTCAGTTGTACTTTTTCATAAAGGGGTTGTGATAAAAATCTTAATTTCTTTAATAATCAAACTAGTAGCATTCAAAAAAGTAGCTTTAAGTTTTTCTAACGTTCACCAGATGTAGGAGAGAAATAATGGATGGTTAAATACCATCCATACAAATTTGCAGAGGCAGCTGTGCAGTTTTTTCTGCAGGCAAGATTACCTGAATCTGTATTTTGATTTGTGAACCATCTAAGAGAGGAAAAAGAATAAAATTAGGTAGGACATTTAAAAAATAAATATTGTAAGATTTTCAGTTACTATCAGGAAGATTACTTTTCATTATTTACTTAAAATTGTGTCAAACAGTGTTCAGTTCTCAGTTTTGTCAGTCTATACCCATAAACCAAAGCAAAGGTAACTTTAAACACTGGCAGCATTGTTGCCATTCTTTCTGACATCGCATAAAAACTGTCCATTTTTAAGAAAGGTCATAATCAGATTTCCCTTTAAATATACATTTATACCAAAGGCATCCTAGTACGAACTCTAACTCAAAGGGCCCTTAAAATGTGCCCCCCTCCTTTCAAAGGCTCCTGGAGGTGGTTCAAATTCTAAGGGTCCTCAAAAGAGCCCCTCCTTCATATCTACGACCTCCTTTTCGGGGCATATGACCAGAGGCCCCGTCCAAGGTACACCTTCCCTTATACCTATGACAGGGATGCCAAACTTGAGTCCAAGAGGGCCAGTGTCCTAGATGTTTTTCAACCAAACTGTCATTGAAGCTTCTTATTGGCCAGTCACACCTGCTCCGGGTAATCATCAGCAGATGAGACAGTATTTCTGGGAAACCAGCAGAAGGCTGATCCTGTCAGGAGTCAGAGCTCTGATTCCCGCTCTGGTCATCAGAGGGTGCAGTCACCAAAGTATTGAGTGCACTTCATCTCCCAGAAGCCCCAGCCCACAGTTCCTGGATGCTGCTCAGCTGTCTCCAATCAGACAATCACCCACCTGCTTCTTAAGCAGCACACAGAGCCACACTCACTGCATTTGTTTATGCCACTCTTCCTTCCTTACTGAGCGTTTAATCCTGGACCTGATCTTCTGTGTACCAGCTTTAGGTGAACATGCCTTTCAAGCCCAGGGCCCTTTGTACCCCTGGGGGGTGCATACCCCGTGCCCCTGAAACTGCCCCTCAAGAATAGACCATAGACCTAACTGGTGGGTGGGTCACAATCACTGAGCACCCAGATGACATAACAGGTCTTGTACTGTATGAAAGAATTTCTGAACCGCTCTTAGTCCGGCTGTTCAACTAGGATCTGTCTGCCATAGGAGTATCCACCAGTGGGATAAGACCGAGACAGCTTAGTTCCTAGGAGAACTTTAGCCCTCAAACCTCTCCACCACGATAAGGTAGCGGCTTGCGGAGAGGAAATTTTTTTTTTTTTTTTACAACTTAAAATTATAATTTTCAATTATAACTACAACCTACCGATTAAAATACCTAATACAACTACATACAACTAATTTTTTTTTTCTGATTTAATGTAGTTTTTCCTCCTTTCTTTAATTCCTACTTACTTTATTTTTGTTTTGCTTTATTTTTTTTTTACCTACATAAAATTTCTAATTACATAATTCTACAAATTAAATTCACTAATAAAGCAACATAGGGGGTGTGTGTTGTGGCGTGTGTGCTCCTACCTAATATTTTTTTTCCTACGATATTTTTTTTCCTAAAATTTTTTTCTTTTTTTTAATCCTACTTATTATCCTGTTAGTTTTTCTCTAAACAGGATAACGTTTTTTTTTAACCTACAGTTTAATTTTTTTTTAATCCTACATTTTTTTTTTTTTTTTTTTTAATCCTACTTATTATCCTGTTAGTTTTTTTCTAACGTATAACTAAACTAACTCTTACTTTAACTCTAACCCTACTTGTTTGTAAGACAGATGGTTATCTGTCTTACTAGCAACCCAAGCGAAATAGCTTTCGCATGAAAGTTGCAGCTCGAGAAAGTCCACGTCTGAAGCGGCCTTTCTTGCGCAGCTCTTGTTCGACCCCCATGTTCTGCTTCACACACTCCACAACCACTTCAACAACTGAGTCGGGGGATGTCAACGCAGCCTGAAGGAGGTTTTCTGTGGTGCCAAAACTCTTCTGGAGTTCTGTGATCAGTGCCGTTTTTAAGGTTTTTAAATTATCAGGCACTACAATGGCTTTGTAGATCACAGACACTTGGGAAGGCACCACTTGGTTTGAGAGGCACTTAATTAAGCTCCGGATTTCAGCGGCCTCCTTAGACTTTTTATTGTCTTTAAGGTGCCTTGATAGAATCATGATCAGAAATCCTGTTATCACAGCATCATCCCAAATACCAATTTTTGGTGATGATGTGGGTGATTCAGAAGAGCGAGTTCCGGAATCTTCTGTGGATTCTGGATACGAGTCCTCTATGGTTTCTTCCATAGGGCCTTCATCCTCTTGCTCTTCATCACTCCTCTCCTCTATGGCTTCTACCTCATCATCAGCTTCTTCATCATCAGATGAGATGACTATGACGATAGGGCCGTCAGAGAACTCTCTTTCGCTGGCATCCTTTAACAGTATAATGAAGAGCTCTTCGATCTCTGTAAGAATTTCACCAACTTGATCACTCAAACACAAGTCGCTTGTTAACTCCTCTGTTATCCAAAGCAACACCTCATGTATGAATGTTTTTATGGTACTCCTTGTGTTGAAGCGCAGATCTTTTGATGACTCTGACCTGGAATCTTCAGTTTGTTCATGAAGATTTTCATATTTTTTCATCAGGTACTCAGACAGAGCCCCGTCCAAAATTTGCGACAGCTGGAGGACTTCCTCCATGCTTGAGATGTTTTCCACATTCAGAAGATCTGGATCCTCTGATTGTTGGATCGCATCAAACAAGCTGAGCAAATGACTTCGGATCAAGTCCCAGTCCAGTTCATCGCTTTCCATTTCTTGTCCAGAAAATTTCAATGTTGATCCAGGAAGCTTAGTCGAAAGGACATTTTTACATTTTTGTGTGTATTCTTTGTTCAGACAATCTAGCATCTGGCCAATGAGTCTATTTGCAAAGACTTTGAAATTCTCCCTGGGATCAATTAACGGTGAGTTTGAGGCCAGGAAGTTTTTCACAATGTCCATCACTACACTGACGGTAGGATGAACTGTGTCCGAGGTCCTGGACTCAGTCAGCATATCCGTCATTAGGGTGCTGGTGATTTCAATTGCTGTGTCTTCACACACACCTTTTGAACAGTTTGTCCACTGTCTGAGAATATGAATCACATGATCCACGGCCTCTTTGAAATCGATGTTGATTTCTTGAGAGTAGCTGGCAGGTGAATCATCAGTGTGATCTGAATCCGGAAAGAGCTGGTATTTCCACACCTGTGTGATCCTCATCTTCTGGAGGAAATCTTGCAAAAGGTGGCCTGTGTTTTTTACCATCAGGCTAAGACGCTTGAGGTTTGACGCACATCCGTTGATGGAACGATGTGCTTTTTTGGGCACTTTTTGTGCCATCTTAATGGCCTTTTGCACCTTTCGTTCAATTTCCTCTTCGATCATTTTTGTCAGCTCCTTGGTCTTTTTACAAATTTTCTTTTTGATTCCAAGGACAGAAGCTATGGCTTTGAAAAAAGCCTTTCCCAGCACAGTTTTTATAGATGGGAGTGGTTGACGATCCGAAACTCTTTGCTTGAGGATTGGATCCAGGATCTTTAATACATCCGTTGCTGACGTCTGTATTATTTCCGTGATCAAATCCGCAAGCGTGATCAGAGTTTTCCCATCTATCTGCCCATCTTTCAGCAATGCCCATTGCACTGAAGAGATATTGTCAAAATGTCTCTCCACAATTGGGCAAAGCTGTTTTGCGCCAATGAGGACAGTGTCCCCTTCTAGCTTTATTTTGAATGAGGGCATTCCCTCATTTGGTGGGTCCTGTGAAGGCACAGGAGATTGGTTGCTTTCAACCGATGCCATTGTTTCTCCTTGTTTGTTCCTTCTGCTTTTCCGTTCGTTTTTCTGGCTTCTTCTCCGGTTGCTTCTAGTTTCTGGTGTAAGTTTGGTTCATTCATACATGTGGCATTTAAGCTCATACATACTGCATGATGACATCATCGCGTGATTCTATGACGTTTGATGACATCATCATCACACGACATCAAACACTGTGTGATGACATCATCATCATGTGACATCACACATTGTGTGATGACATCATCATCATGTGACATCACACATTGATGTGTGATGACATCATCATCATGCGACGTCACACTTGTAATTTTATAGCTGTGTCCGAATTCCCACTCTAATCCCTAACTATTAAAAACTATATAGTTCCTTGGATTTTAAAGGCAATTTAGACACCATGCTCATGTTACGTCCTGCTGCTGCTGCCAGGCCTTTTTTTTTCCCTTCCACTTCCTTTGGCTCACCTGGCAGGTGTGGCCAATGTCCCCTGATCGCCACCAGCTGTCTATTTAAGGCAGAGGAGGCCACACCAAGCCAGCCAGGCATGGAGCAGAGCAGCAGGCTGGGCTTTAGGGTGGTTGGCGCTGGTTTGGTTTTGCTTCTTTCTTTTGTCCTCAACAATCTTAGATTGTTGGGTTTTGTTGTGTTAGTTTGGAGTTGGACCATGGTAGTTCTGATTTGCGAGCTTTGTTTCATTTCTTTTGATTAGTCAGTACCGTTAGACAGCCTTTAGCAGGGAGCTGCTGACTCAGACGGTCGTCATGGCTGGGTCAGCAGTCTCCCTGACTTATTTTAATTTTGGCCATGGTTCCAACTCTGTTTTGGTTTGTCTTTTTGTTTTGTCAACTCACTATTTGATCTTCATTTCAGGACAAAGGTGATTAATTTAATAAACTATGTTTCTTTGTAAGTTGTCATCGTTACTGTCCCCTTCGTTTCCCCCCCTTACCCCTAGACTCGAGCTGTGTGGTACCCCAGGGGACGTAACAGAAGACTAAAATACAAAATATTTATAAAGTATGAGTTATTTTTAACGATTTTTATACTCTGAAGTAAAACGACTCGATCTCTAAAGCTCCGCCTTTCATTCCCTGGGGGTTCCACCCACTTCATGACATCATCCTAGAGCTGGCGTTTCACCCACGAAAAAATGAAGGGAAATTGTTTTTATTATTATTTAATATGGATGATAGCAAACATACAGTGCAGCTCAGACATTTTTCCTCATATTTTGTACAGGCAGAATGGGGATGGCTAAAGGGTCTATTTAAATGCACGGGCCATACCATAAAAAACAAACTTTTTGAGCTTTTAAGTGCATTATACTGTTCATTCCGCACTGTAAACAACCCCAAAATGAGGTGGAGCTTCAGGGGTGGAATCGTTTTACTTCCAAGTAGGAAAACGCTCATGAAAATAAATTTCAGAAATAATTTGTTTTTTAGTGTTCCAAATGTAATGTAATATCATATATATGGATAAAGTTTACTACTAAATGCTTTAAAAAATCCTGATATGGCCTCTTTAAAACCTGCTCTGATGAAAATTGTGTTTTTTTTTTTTTGCTGGTAACTTGTTTATTTTTATTTGATCAGTGATCAGTTTGTTTAATAAAATGAGACAAAAATTCTGGTTCTGAGACTTTCTTTTAATTATAAAAAAAAATCTCACAGTTGGAAATAAAACTTTTCTGTAAAAAAAAATCCAAAATTAGACTTAGGCAGAATTGTTGTCTTACTATTTTTGTTATTTTTTACTAAAATCAATCTTCTCTGGAAGGACTGATCAACAAAAACATGTGTCTCCTGCAATTGAGACAGTTTTAATTAAAGTATTTTCTTTCTTTTTCCATTAAAAGCTGTCTCTAAAGGGACAAACACGCAGAGCGATATGACACCACATAAAGATATTTCTAGTGGCGCTCCGTCGTGAAGATGGCGAACATCAAAGGGTCACGCTTTGATGTCAGCCCTCAGTGTCAGAGTCAGAACTTCTTTTTAGATCTCAAATTTTGCCCTAAAGTTACATAAAGGTGGATTTCCTGCTAAGTAGTTTAGTTCAGCTGACAGCAGGAAGTCATCATCCAGCTCACATCAAAAAGGCAAAAACGCTCGGCGCCAGACAAAGTTCTCCCTGGACTTCCCACCCACACCAGCTTTTTTTCATTCAGGGATTGGAAAGAGTGAAACCATTCTAACCCCAACATCTAAAGTAAATTGCATTTTTCAAATGTAAATCACAGACGCATGAATATTAATGTTTAATTCCGCTCTATTATCTCAGCCCCTCGTATGAATGCGCCGAACATCCATTTCCCTTTTTGCTTGGTAACACGACAGGACCGTGTGAGTGCAGCAGAGCTGGGTCAGGGACCTTTTCTAAAGTTGTGCTGGGAACAGCTGAAGGCTACACAATCAATTCAGTTTTTCTCTGTTTGTGGGGAACACGAACAAAAGGAAAATAACGCGTGCGACGGCTCTCCTGCTGCTGACATTTTCTGCAAAGTATAGATATTTGTGGCAGTTGCAGAGGTGGCATCCTAATGCTAGCTGGCAGCTTGTCACATCTGTTGTAAAAATGACTCATTAGGCTGCTAAGAAGCTGTAAGTTTAGCTTCAAAAGTGCAATTAAAGGTAAATAATCTTGTTTACAGAAAAAAAATAGTGCTAATATGACACGTTGATACATTTTACCTTCAGGGGAGTGAAAACAATCAGAAATCTTGAAAAGACAAAAGTCCACACCTTTATTGTAGCTTTTGTCTGTATATGACAGAGGTCTGAAACCTTTTATACTATATTCAGTCTGGAAAAGTCAATTGGTCCGGACCGGTCCACTTTAATTTAGTTCTGGACCTTGCATTTGATCTGTATTCAGACTGTCATCAACTGAGAATTCAGTTTCAAACTAAAGCTTGTAAACAAAACCATGTGACTACAGATCTCTTCAGTCATTGGCCAGGAATTACGAGGGCGGGGCAAAGCAATGAGAGAGTGTAATGGAAGTCCTACGCTTTGCAATCCTTGTTGGGATAGTTGACTGATTCAAACTAGCGCTGCCACTAACGATTATTTCAACAGTCAAATAATCACTGATTAACAATCAACGAAAATGAGGTATTCTTAACAAGTTTAGCATAAAAACTCACAGTCATTAGGTCAAAAAGATACATACCTCAATATATAATCACTGATTATTTTTTTCAATCAGTCGACTAATCGGGTCATTCTGAAACTGGATGTAAAGCACACATCTCAACAATCATTAGCGTTAAATCAACTAAAAACTAGATACAGTATATAGTTTTATCTGCAATAATACTAGATGTGAATGCTGTAAGCTGAATGTGGTCGCTGGAGATGCTAGCGATGATGGCTGAATATGCTGAAATTGATAGCTAAAAACGCTAAAGCTGATAGCTGAAAAATGCTGAAGACAGTAGCTGAAATCGCTGAAGCTAATAGCTGAAAAGGCTGCAGCTTTTAGCCAGCAAAATATTAGTTAAATGACATATTAGCCTAAACTAAAAAAGGAAAAAATCTAGCATGGAGCTGAAATATCAGCTAAACTCCAATATAGCCTAATAAACAAAAAAAGCCTATGTTATTAAAAAAAAACTATATTGTAGCTGAAATAGTATTACTCAATAAGCCAAAAAAAAAGTGAAAAAAAAAAACACAATTAGTCCAAGAATAGTTTAGCAAGGTAGCTGGAAATTTTAGCTAAACTCCAAATTAGCCTAAAAAAAACCTCAGTAAATGCCAAAATAGTCCAAAAAGCTAGCAGAATACCGATATAACTTTCAACTTTACTACACTCTAAATGCATATAATATAAAGTGACAACTAATCAACTATTCTAATTAATGATTAAATAGAAAAATGGACTCTACCAACTGTAGCGCATGGACGGTTTTGGACTATATTTTTTAGAATTATCCAAGTTTCTTTTAATTTGTCAAAAATTTGTCAAGGACCGATTTCAAAGCCTCATTTATAGAAGTCAACAGACAAAAAGAAGTGATTTTTGTTTGGTTACCCTTTAAGTTTTTCTGCTAACTAAGTTATTCAAGAACAAGTTAGTTGCCTCCTCTCGACCTTTCTTATCTTCCCCCTTCCTCAGCTCCTCCTAAAAGGACAATTCTGTTTGTCTTAGTGTTGTCGTGGCAACCGTGAGGAAAACCACATGGATGCAAATGTAGAAGATGCTGAGCTCTGCTGTGATGGGGGGGTTTGGTGGAAGCAGTGGGATCTTCGGCGTTTGCATTCTCATCCCTATTAAAATTAGACCGGTAGCCACTGGATGCAACGAGACGAGATTCTGCAACTCCCGGCAGTTGTGAGTCTTTCGTCTGTGGTCAGACTCCAACATGTCAATGTTCAACCCCCCCACCCCACCCCCAGAGGGAGATTCATCAGAGACCTTCTCCAGTGGAGAGGATAGATGGCCTGCAGCAGTCCTGGTATCAGTCGATGTGGGACCAGTTTGGGCGTGCTGCTTGTTAAATCACAAAACTGTTGAATTGCAAACTGGAATTTAATGGTCCAAACAGCAAACATGAGTCTGTAGCAGAATACCCTGAGATCTTTCCTTAGACCAGCGGACTGGCACCAGTAAACCTGTGGCAAAAATAATAATAATAATGCTGAATAAATAAATGCACTAACTTAAAATATCCATTTTATTTTTATTCTGATCCTGAAGGAAGTTTCACTTTGAAAAACTTCCGGATTCTATTCACAACATCCGTCTGGGTCACGTGACCTAATGCAGCTACATACACGGCTAACTGGATTGCTAAGCTAGTACCGCAACGTTAAAAATAAAAAAAACAAACAATAAAACACATTTTGAAAGTAGAAAGTGAAGAAAAAAGCCAATGAGGAAACCAAAGACTTCAAAGAAAAATAAGAAAAAGTAAAACAAATCAATTACTTTGTTTCATTGAATCTTCATCCTCTTAAAAAAAATATCTACTAACATTTTTTGAACAAAATTTCTTTTAGTGTCATTTTCTTTAGAAAATAGATTATCACAAAAAATCGGACCGTGAAAATATTGTCAAATTTAAACGTTAACAATGAAAAAGTTAACTTTTTAAAGACTAACTAAACAAACTCCTGTTTTCCTGCTAAACTAAAAGGAAGTTTCATTTCTCTTGTTTCCAGGAGTAAAGAAATACCTGTCCATTTGAATTCAATGGTCAAAAAGTTGTTTGTGCTTCATGACCTCTGCCACCTGATGTCAATCATGTCCTTGTTGCCAATAGGCTCCAAGCCCCACCCCCATGAAATTAGGATCAACTCCGAAAAACAAAAACTAAATTGTAAAACTGTAAATTAAGCTATGAAAGTGAAAAAATAAATAAATCAAAAGTTGTAATTAGAAAACAGCAGCTGTTACAAAGAAGTTGTTTTTATGTTTGATAAAAGTTTTTGGTTCATAGTTTTTTATTCAAGTTTTCAGTGTGTCTTTAAATTCAAAATTGATTAAAAAATGTAAAATTTTAGATGGTTTGTCACTTTAAAGTCCCACTGCGATCATCTTTTGATCTATTTTCAAAGAATGCCCAATTTTTTTTTGTTATTTCATTTTTATCCACAATTAAAAAGCCAGTGTCGTTTTTTTAGGACATAATTCGGCAAATAGTTCGTTAGAAATTCACCTCTAAGTCGTTGGCTACACTATTGACATGGAGCAACCCCGCCCCCCTTTCTGTCACCCATACCTGAGCTGTTTACGCGCTGTCCCACTAGCTTACAGCCCCTCACACCGCCCAACCTAATATTACCGGTGCAACAGTCCCGACGTACAGCTTTGAGCCAGATACCAGCTCAGATGAGGGAAACAAAGACGTTCATGGATCTATTTTTCTACATGTGGATGCATCAGAATGGAGCAGAGCATAGAGCTCATTGACCGTCCAGTGTATTTTCTACATCAAAAATGATCTTTTTACAAATGAGAAAACTCAGATCCTCAACAAACTTCTCAATAACCATCTCTCCAGATACCTGATCGACCATTTCTTTCTCACCTGGAAGGAGACAGATGGAATGAGGTCAAAATAATTTAGAGGAGAGGAAAAAAAGATAATAAAAAAAAAACAAACCCTGACTGATTTGATCCTGCCTAGCTTTTGTATTTGTCTATTTTTCTTTGGACGTGGTACAATGTTTTACACACATCTGAGCCTGTTTGTTAGTGTTTGGTTTACGCATGAAAAATGCAAAATAAATAAATAAAACAGGATTTTTTTCATCATCTCCTGATTAAAAAATAAAAAAAAACTCAAAAATATACGGAGCCCCTAAAGGGACATTGAAGAAAAAAAAATGAAGTAATATATAAATAAATATATAAAAAATATATATATTTCTCCAAAAATTGAAGTGAAAAAAAAATCTGGTTATTAATTGGTGTTTGTAACCAGGATTTTTTGCCCCTTAATTTTTTTTAACATTTTGATGTCCCTTTAGGGGTTCCGTAGAGATGTAGTTTTAAGCTTTATTTGTGTCCTCCACCACTACAAGAAGCCACAAGAACATGTTAAAGAAACCCCAAAACATAATTTTCTTCGAAGTGGGTCTTTAATAAATCAATGAATGATTATAACTCAGAACTACATCACTTTCCTATTTATCTCGTTTTCTATTGTTACGCTTAAAATACAGCATAAGCATCAAAAACCGTCAATGCTAAAAACCATATAAAAGGGAGACTGAAGTTAAAATCAATAAATTAATTTTAGATAATCAAATAAGTGCTTTGAATGCAGCTTAAATGGTCATAGGATCATCTTTGCCTTTGCAGCGTTTATCCATATGAAGGAGAAGTAAACATAATAAATAAACTTGGTTTAACTTTAATCCGCTCACAATTTTTTTATGGTTTAAAAAGTTTCTTCCTTAAAAGAGCAAATTGTATTAATCTTAAGGTTTTAGTGATGTCTCCAAAGCCTTCCGGCATGGCGAGCCCCCCGCTTCATTTGCAGAGGTCTGAATAATTATCTTCTTTATAAAAAAACAGAATAAAAAAAAAAAATACAGAGAAAACGATTCAAAGGAATTTTTTTTTCAAAACAATGCACCTCTGAAAGTCTGGCAGTTTGAAAACAGTGGCGTCCTCTTCACCTTGCTCCCGAGAGTGAATGCATGCAATTACTCGCAACACAGAGAAATCTCCCTGAAAATCCACAGATGAAAGTAAAACCTGAGATTAAACTGGAGGGGGTTAAAAAAAAAAAAAAAAAAAATGAAAGTGCACCCAAAAAACTGGACTCACATTCCCAGAAATATTTGGAAGCTTTACTTTTATATAAAAACACTCCAATAAAATTATTTAATTCACTTAAAAATACACAGAACCAAAAGGAAACAATGATTGAGTTGAAGAACTTCCAATAATCTTTATCCCATTTAGAATAAAAAAAGACTACATTTCCTTCACCATACCAGTAAGTAGACTTCTGATCCCGTCTATTGGTGGGGAAGGAGAGGATTCCTTTGAACACGGGGACCCTCACACCACCCGTGGCTCTTTTCAAGGGGAGGTGACTATTGCTTGGCTTGTCATCCTTCAGCCCTGCCAAGCAGCAGACAGACCAAAGGTATGGACGCTTCACAAACAGAATTTTTAAATCTGGCCAGCATCAAAGGGCTGAATAGGAAATCGCAATCAACTGGAGAGAATGTCAATGAACTGCATATAACCCACAGCGATCGGGGAGAGGGAAAACAGTGGAAAGTTTAAGAAAAAGACCCACCAAGTTTGTGTTTTTTTCGGTTTTCTCACCTAAATGTGCGTCTGTCACTGAAAACACTTTCCTGCTTTAAGCCGGGGAAATATTTCACAAACATGTCAACTCTTTATCCACAGAAAATAGATTTATAAATCTGAAGGGTGTGATACTTGCACCTCTAAGTAAGGTATTGCCCAAAATGTTTGATTTTTGCACAAGAATAAATCTCTGCAATTACAAGAGAAGTCACAAGGACTTAAGTTAAGAAAACTTTTTAGTTTAATGATCAACTTTTATAAATAACACACTAATTTTATCTTTGAAATTAATAATGATATCACTGTTGCTCCAAACAGTATTTATTTAACTACTAATTTTGTTCATTACTTGTGTTTTAGATTATATGCAGTCTCAAAGAACTATGATCGACTTTGTAAAGTTTTAACAGTCACATATATTTGACTTTTTGCCACATAATTACCAAAAAAAGAGGCACCATAACAACAATTGACTTATCTTTTGTATTTCATATTTGTTCATATGATAGAGTTGTAAAAGTACAAGACTTTTGCACAATATTATTTTTTAGTTAGTGATTGAATCCAAAGTTAGTAGGTCTTAGTCATACTATGGTTGAACAGCAGTTAAAATTGAGGTCACTTTACGTGTCTTTTGGATAATTCATACGGCAGACATAACGTTCAGATAATTATGGCTGCACTGTAAAAAGTGAAACGTTGGATCAACCAACAAGTTTTGTAGTTTCTAACATTTAAATTTTTTTTAAATCAAATTACATTTTTAAGTTAGGTAAACCATTTAAATTTGATTAAAAAAAACAATAACTTAAATGTTACTGATTACAGAACTTTTATTAATTGATCCAACGTTTCACTTTTTACAGTGTATTTCAGTTTTTACAGCTGTAGATTAGATTCCATTTCTCTCGAGGAGGGTTAGGGTTCATTAATAATTAAATAGAAAAAATAATTTAGAAGGTACATTAATGGTGCTTTTGTGTGCTTTGGAGGCTATATATATATGCATGGCCTATATATATATATATATATATATATATATATATATATATATATAGGCCATGCATATATATATAGCCTCCAAAGCACACAAAAGCACCATTAATGTACCTTCTAAATTATATATGTATATATATATATATATATATATATATATATATATATATATATATATATATATATATTATTTCTGCTAATGCTCAGTTCGTCAGGCACTATCCCACCTATAAGATGATAAGATGGTCACTTACAGAGCAATCAGTCAATTTTTTTTTTCCTGTTATTTTTTTAATTTTTAAGGTTTAGATTGCTTTTTCACAAAAAAGCGGACTATTTGAAAGGTGATGTGGCCGTTGTCATGGTAACACGACACCGCGTTGCTAAGCCGGAAGTGATCTGGATTGGAAAGGAAAGCGACCATCACTTGTTTTTGAAACTTTAGAAGATGATACAAACATTTGTTTTGAAGAAGTCTGCACATATACGACGTCGTGACCAGAACTTCTTTTGTCGACCCGCATCCATACCCAGCAGCCAATCAGAATCGAGGATTCACCCGGACGACAGCATCTTTTATTTTTTTGGAGTAATACTGCAAACATAGAAGTCTTCAGAGTTCTGCTTATCATACTTTTGATGTGTTTGTACTCACATGTCACACTTCTGAGTTAACATTTCATACATTTCAGACGATGAAAATGAAGGGAGACGTTTTCTCTCTGGCCTGTCTTTGTACAAACACATATGTCCACATATGTAGTTGCATAAATATGTTGGATTGTTCTTTTGATGAAAGTGTCTGAGATCTTTCAGAGCATCATTGGTAGAGCTCTAATAGAGTAACACCATAGAGTTGTCTGAGATGTCCTGTAGACCATAGATTTCTAGTTATCCAATAGACGTCTTGTGTTCAGTGGGAAGGCTGATTTTAGGCCACAGGAACGTTTGATGCTCCTCAGCAGTTCTTAAATTCAGATGAAGTAAAGCTCAGAGGAGCAGAAAATGTGTCAGTCCAACTTTTCAGAAAAGTTAGCAGAAATAAAGAACCGTGTGAAAGAACAGTTCTCACATCTCCACAGGAAATTGGAGGATTCACTTTCTTATCAGATCTGCAGCAAGACTCTGAAGATTTTCATGGTTTCAGGCGTGGTAAACAGTTATGAGATGGAAATGTGTCACTCCTGAACTTTAGAAAGGATTTGTTGCAGCCCATCAGCCTGGGAAGAGTTATAGAGCATTTCCAAGCAGTTTAGTCCATCATTTGATGGTGTGACAGATTGTTCCCAGGTGATAAGTATTCAAGACAACCAATCTTCTCTGCAGTTGATGTGTTGGCAAGTTTTACTGAAGGTCAGGAGGAGTGACACTGGAATGAACTGCAGAAGAACCACCAGCTGAATCTGAGCCTCTGGATGGATGGATGGATGGATGGATATTTGGAAAAATGTTCTTTTATAACACAAAGTTGAGTTGAATGATACTCATCTTAGCACAAATACCTAAAAATTCGACAAATGACATTTCTACTTAACCCCAGAACCCTTTCCCTGTAAAAAGTTGCACCATCACTGTTGCCGGGTAATTTTTACTCGATACAATATACCAAATAAAAATGATTTCTTATTAAAAATGGATCAAAATATGACAATTGATATATTAGAGTCATTTTATATTTTAACTGTGGTTTATGTAAAAAAATGGAAAATAAAAATATAGGAAGATCCTGAAAACATGCTTGAAAATAACTGAAAAATTAGACATTTGAGGGGAAAAAAAATCTTAAAAAATTATACGAGAGACTTGGTCTTTGGTCCACCCATTCCTGGGACGTGTCAGACTTTACCCAGGGACCAATGACTCTTAAAAAATGCAAGATATTGAAAATGATGGAAATACTTTTGCTCAGGTGAAAATCATCCGGCGATAGTACTATAGAGTTACTTAAGTATTCAGGTAAAAATAAAAGTATCCCCTAAGGACTTGTTTGTATCATCCTTTTTGTTCTACTTTGGTAAAAGTACTTTTACCAAAGCTGCGATGGACTGGTTGTCTCTCAGTGAACAAATGGATGTACTTTTAGAATTCAGTTGATTTAAAGTTTTACTTTATTATCTTGAAATACTTCAATTCTCACAATATTTCCAAAAGTTTTAGAATTAAAGTTGTGCAATGTTTTAGTCTCCGTTTCAATATGATTTGCTTCTCAGAAATCCATTTGTAGCAAAACTCTATATTTTTATTTTTTAGTCAACACTTTGACAGTTTTTGGACTGTTACTTATCTATTTGAATACATCTAGTTGAGTAATGTATGTTTTTGGTGAGGTAAGTTTTACTTGAGTGCAGTATTTGGGTACTCTACTTCCCTCCGCATGTCCCACTGTCAAGCATGGTGGTGGATGAGTCATAGTTGGGAATTACTGTGCAACCAAGTAGACACATTTTTACTCCTTTTTTCTATTATATTTGTTATGTATTTTGTATAAAACACTTTGGAATATTTGTTTAGCAGGAAAAATGTTCCATAAAAAAAGTTACATTTAAACATAAATCTGACATTATAGAATATAAAATAGAATAGAATGTCTTTATTTCTATAGCACTTTTCACAGAAAGGATCACAAAGTGCTTTACAACACAGGCATAAAAGAGAAGAAATAAAAACCAATAGTAAAACAATTAAAGCACAATAAAACACAATAAGACATAATAAAACAACTAAAAGCTCTCCTGAATAAAAACGTCTTGACCCGTATTTTAAAACACTCAACTGAGTTGATCTGACGCAATGGGAGGGAGTTCCAAAGACGAGGAGCAACGGCTTTAAAAGAGACATCTCCTCTAGTCTTAAAACAGGTTTTTGGAATGCTTAATAGCAATCCAAAAACCTCAGGGATCTAGCCAAAGAATATGGAGTTAAAAGGTCAGAGATGTACACTGGAGCTCGACCGTGCAAGGCTCTAAAAACCAAAAGTAACATTTTAAAATCAATTCGGAATTTAATAGGTAACCAATTACTGGTTCCTGTTAAGAGCCTTATTGGATTAAAGCAGCAAAAACTCAAACTGCTGAAAATTTCCAAAAAGATCTAAAGCTGAATTGTGGAGAAACGTTAAAGCTTGACCTCATAAAATGATGGACACATGCCTAAACTGAAGAAAACTGATTCTACAAATAATTATTCTTTGAAAAGTGAAGTATTCTTGAGTTTTCAGATACTGTCTTCATTTTGGTTTTTTGTTTGTTACCTAAATAATCTGTTAAAGATTAAGCATTTCCTCATCAAATTTAAATTGAGATTATTCCAAATGTCTATATGTTTCTTCTTCTGTCCGTCTGCTTTTTGTTTTACTCCATTATGTTTTTCAGGTTTTGACAGTCCTGTCAGGTGTGGTCCATTTCTGTGTTATGAAAAGTCACTTTTCAAGTTTTTTTCTAAAGCAACAGCACCAAAGAAAGAAGATCATGTTCACCAACTGAACAACTCTTTGGAACAAAAAGAAAACCTCACCCGGTTCACACCATTAACATCAACTTTTTCATGTTTTTTTTTTTTTAATTTGCAAAACACTTAATTTTAGTTTCTATAAAAACACAAACATTTAGATTAATGTACCTTCTATAGGTGTGACCCACCAATTAAATTAGTTTAAAATAGTTCTTTCCAATAGAATAGGAGGCAATATGTTTGAAAAAGTCTTTGCAAAATGTGACTGATTTGGAGACGAGAGGAACAATGGAAAGGGATTAGAAACAAATGAGAACCAAACTTCAAATTGGTTTTGGATCATGGGAATGTCGCCGATGATCGCGAGAAACAAACTGCCCATAGAAGTCCAAGCCTCAGACGGAGCTCGGAGGCAGAGCTGGAGCACGGCAGAGAGGGACGGCGGAGGAGCAGTCGAGTCAAATTAGTCTGAATTTTTCTGGCCCTTCTTTACCCTCTGCTGGTTCCAAAATTTGTCTTCAAAAATGACATGTACATTCACAAACGGATAATGAACATATATCTGCCTAATTTAGAAGGACTTGGACACACCTAAGCAGGTATTTTAATGAGTAAAACTGTCCAATTCTACTGAGCGTGTCATTGAAAGTCTGGCTTTTCTCTTAAAATAATAAGCTGAGGATGGAACTCCTAATTTTCCTTTTTTATTTTTGAAAATCTAAATTCATAGCCTTGTTAATTTTTTTTTTTTTTCCTTTTGTGATCTTTGATATATGAACCCCTGGTACCTCTCTCCTTCCCATCACCTCTTAACTGTTCTCAGCTCAGCAAATAATTGGAAGCCTGCATAGGGAAGCGGCTCGGATTGTGACTAGAAAGTATGTATTACTGCAAAGTTTTTATAAGGCAAAAAAAAAAAGAAATATTTCTCTCTGTGAGTGACAGAGCATGCAGATGCCGTTTGGATTTATTGGTAAGTCTTGATAAGACACCGCACCAACTGCCTTTTAATAAAAGCCCAATTTAGAGCATCCTCACTTTCTGGCAGATTCCACCCCGAGTGCGAGGATTAAAAGTCGGTGGGCTCAGGTCATTCATCCGCCCACGTCATTCATCACGGATTCCCTCACGGCCTCAGATCACAGGACGGCGAAAGTTCAGGGAATCGAGGAGGGAGAAATATTCAACCGGCACAGGCCGGCATAATCCCCACAGTGATAAAGGGAGCAGTGGCTGTGCAGACCTATAAATTGAAACCCATAGCCTATCTGCTCTCATTGTCATGTGACGGACATTAGTGCAGTCCGGCTCACTCGCTGCACTTCCTGCCTCTGCAGCGGCGTGATACCGGAGATGTTTGCGGCGCTGAACTGCCACGTGCTATCTGCTGGAGTGTGATTTTTTTTTTTTTTTTTTTTTTTTTTTTGGCTGACTCCTCCAGTTTGTGTGTGAGGTTGTTTATCTCCCCTCTCTGTCAGACACCGACCTGACAGTCTGTCCACCTGAGAGGTAGTGGGTGGGGGCGGATGTATGTTATGCACATACTTGTGGGGATTCTGGTGGCGGCCATCCATCCGTCCCTCTATTTATCTGAGCCACATTCACAGACATTTTACTGTCTCTGAATCCATCTGGGTTTTCTCCTGTTGGGAGGGGGGCCAATAGGTGGCAATGTTGGTCAATCAGTTGGTCGAGCCGTAAAGTTTGCAGTTCAACAGTTCATTTTCCACAACATCGAATTGAGTGGATCCACCGTGACTGCATTTCTTTTTCTTTTTTGTGGAGGCACAAATCTTCTTAATGTCACAGAAACATGTGCGCTGGTGTGGACATATTTAAGTGTGACACAGATCTAACTAGAAAAGTTGCATTTCCTGCTCTAGTGTGAATCCTAGTCACTGAAGATGCTGAAGCTTTAGTTAAAAATACTGACGGAATTTACTTTAATTAATGAAAGGATTTGCTGAAAATGCAAAAGCTATTTGCAAAATGTCAAATTTGCACTAAGACTGGAAAATTAATTAAAGGACTATGACAGAGCACTCAAGTTGACCTAAATTGTAAAAAAAAATTGCTTAAAAATTCCAAATACATTCCAACTTTGCAAAAATATTTAGCTTAAATATGAGCTAAATTATCCCCCAAAAACCTTAGCAGATGCCAAATTTGCCCAAAAAATCTAGCCCATTGCTTAATTACTAGCTAAACTCCAAAAAAGCCTAAATTTCCCCAGTAAACTAAATTAGTCAAAACCGTTAGCCTGTTGGTAAAAGAAAAGGTGAACTCTAAATTATCTTAAAAATCCCCAGTAGATAACAAATTAGTCAAAAAAAAGAAGCTAACATGTTGCTTAAATGCTAGCTAAACTCCAAAATAGCCTAAAATTCCTCAGTAAACTAAATTAGTCAAAACCGTTAGCCTGTTGGTAAAAGAAAAGGTGAACTCTAAATTATCCTAAAAATTCCCAGGAGATAACAAATTAGTCAAAAAAAAAAAAGCTAGCATGTTGCTTAAATGCTAGCTAAACTCCAAAATAGCCAAAAATTCCTCAGTAAACTAAATTAGTCAAAAACGTTAGCCTGTTGCTAGAATAAAAGCTAAACTCTAAATCATCAGAAAAAGCCCAAGTAAATAACAAAACGTTAGCATGTTGTTAAAATATTAGCTAAACTCCAAATTAGCATAAAAAACCTCAGTAGATGCCAATTTAGCAAAAAAAAGTTAGCATTTTGCTTAATTACTAGCTAAACTCCAAAAAAGCCTAACTTTCTTCAGTTAGCTAAATTAGTCCAAAACTTTAGCCTGTTGCGAAAAGAAAAGCTAAACTCTATATTGTACTAAAATGCCCCAGTAGATAATAAATTAGCCAAAAAGGCTAGCTTGTTGTTCAAATACTAGCTAAATACCAAAATAGCCCAAAATTCCTCAGTAATCTAAAGTAGTCAAAAACGTTAGCCTGTTGCTAACATAGAAGCTACACTCTAAATTATCCTAGAAAGCCCCAGTAGACAACAAATTAGCCAAAAATGTTAGAATGTTGTTAAAATATTAGCTAAACTCCAAATTAGCATAAAAAACCTCAGAAGATGCCAAAATAGCCACAAAAGCTAACACATTGCTAGTAACTGTTTTTATCACTTCAATTTTTATATGGACTCCTAAATATTTTTTACTTTTTTTTTTTTTTTTTTTTTTTAACTTTTGATGTCCCTTTAGGGCTCATACAAAGGCAAAAAGCAGCGGAAAAAATACATTTTTTTTGTGTTTTTAAAATTTTGTTTTTTAGAATTTAAAGGGTCAATGATTCCTACACAAAATCTAGAGTTCAAATAATGTTTAATTGTTTTACAATTACAAGTTTTGACCATCAAAGTTAAGGGAAAAGTTATGTTTTTTGTTTTTTTTTTAAAGCACATCAGACGTGCATTTTTGGGCCGCTCCATGAAAATATTGTCTGACATTAAACCGGTTTGTTCTAGAATGTCTTTTTCGTCTTCATCATCTTTGGGTCACATGAGCTTTAGACCTTTGCGGATCCAAGCAGAAGGTACCACCCTCATTTACAGAAATATCTGTTGGGATCTCACAGAACGCTGACACTGAATGACATTACAGAGGTGGGGGAGTTGTAATTCTTGGAGCTGTGCTATTAACATGACTGAAAAGAAGGCAAGACTTACATCATCGTCATTAGAAAAAATACCTGTAGCAACAAAAACAACAGCATCCACCCATTGGTCGGTTATTCTGTTTTTTTTGTAGAGGAAGATGTACAGACTTTAACCAGGCGCTTTAAAAAGAGGAAAAAAAATATGTCAAAAAATGTTTAATAACTCCCTCCTATATGCTGCACAGGCGGGGAAGGGGGGTTGGCTGATACCAACTGAGAAAAGATGGAAAAAACAGCATGCGAGCTTCATACAAACTCCAGTCTCCAGCTGAGATTCAAAACAAAAATGAAACCTATTATTAGTCGTTTGACATTTAAAGATTCTACATTAAAGCTTCACAAAACAGTTTTCTTCGTGTTCATGCAGCATATTATTTCTTGTTTGGACTGGACAGTTGAGGCTAAAGTAAAAAAAAAAAAAAAAATCTGCAAAAACAGGTTTTCCTGCTCTGAAAGAGAAGGAGAGCCGTCAGCGAAACTGTTGAGAGGAAGCAGCAAATCCTCCGGAGATGCAGAAAAAAATGGAAAAGAAAAACTGACTTCCTGTGGTGGAAATTTGAGACTTCCTGTTGGGGTTTTTTCGTGTTCTGTTCAGATCCTTCGTTTGACTGACAAGTGTCTCTGTGAAAAATGTCATGCTGAAAACTAATTTGTCTGTGTGTTTTTTTATTTAATTATTTTTCTTTTTTCAATCAACAAAAGACCAGAAATCTGAAACTGGAAACTACAGTTTGGCTCTATGAATTTGAAAGGAAAAAATGCTAATAATGGGTTTCTTAGCTAAATTTTGACATTCATTTTTAGATTTTTAAACTCTTACTTGATTAAGAAATTATTTCTTTTTTTTTCCTCTCTTGAAATCACTCTAAGCTTTATTTATCATTCCTCCAAAATGCACACGTCAAATATCTTATCAAAATAAAGATTAAATTGTTAGTCCACATAGCATAAGTTCAAACTAATATTTTTATCTTTTGTCTAGTTTCTGTTCAGTTCTTCAAGTATAATTACAGATAAATCTACGGTTTCAAGATTGTTACATCCTGCTCACCTGACAGGTGTGGCCAATGAGTCTTAATTGGCACCTGCTGGTTAATAGACAGAGGAAACACCAAGACAGGCAGGAGAGGAGAAGGTTGTGGTTGTGGTTTTCATTCTCTTTTACCTTCTTTGTCCTCATCAGTCTTAGACTGCAGGGTTTTGTTATTTTAGTTTGGTGTTGGACTTTAGTAGTTTTATTTTTCTGGCTTTGTTTATTTGTTTGTTTTCTTTAGTTTTGCTTGGGCAGCCTTTAGCAGGGAGTTGCTGACTCCTGTGATCATCATGGCTGGATCAGCTGTCTCTCTGACTTATTTCATGTTTGGCCAACATTCTAATTCCCTTTGTTTTTGTTTTGTTTCCCTTATTTGATGAACTGTGTTCCTGTTTCCCACTGGTGACCAGTCTGTGTTATGGTTCTATTTTTGCTTTTTCCCTATAGACTTGAGCCAGGTCTGCCCATAACAAAGATCTTATTTGATACAGGATGTATTTTATTTTGAAAGGAACTTATATCTCCTGCTGTCAAAAGTTATATAATGGAATTAGAACACTGTTATAATTCAAATATTGTTAATATTTGTAAGCTATAGTTTATAAACGGATGGCCACAAAAACATAAAGATAAGTGTATTTTCTGAACCCTGAAGTGAGACTTTGTAGTTCTTGTTGGGTTTTGGTCTGGAAGTAACTCGACCAGATGGGTTTTTTTAGTTTGACGAGTTGTTGAAATTTATATTTATGTTTTATGTCCTTCTGACTGGACTGAGTGACACCCCCACTCACACCCCAAACAAACAGGAAGTAGCTGCTGGCTCCAAGAAGCCAAAATCCTATAATTTTCCATAGAGAAATAAACAGCTTTTAAACAAACATTTTCTTGCTATCTTATATTTTTTTCATCTATATTTTCTTTTTTACAAGTTATTCAAGTTATCAACTGACCAATTAGATGCTTCAATATCGCGCTGGGCAATACAGATTTTTTTTTTTTTTATATCACAATATAGTTTTCTTTTTCATATCCGGCAATAACATAATATAATATGTAACATAATAATTTTTGTCAAATTTGAACACTCTGCAGCTTATTAAATAAATATATAATAATGTGCATGAAGATGATTAGCAAAAGTGACCGCGGGGGTGTTGGACCCTTCAAAATAAAAGTCTACCGTGATACTCATTCTTTTATCAAGGAAAAAGTTCTATCCCAATATATATCATAATGTTGTCACCAAGCAACACCTCGATAAAGGTGGTACCTGCTGGCCCGCACCTCTAATGTTTGACGGAAGGGGTGTGGACTTCAAATAAACGTACTTGTGATTGTAGTTGCCATAGAAACGTTGACAGACTCCGACCAATTGTTGTTGACTGGTTCCAAATGGAGCCGTCCATATCGCGGAACAATGGCGACTGATTTAGCTTCATTTTACTGGAGCAGGATGTAAGGCGTCACACCCTCTCTTTCCAGTTCTATGTATACAGTCAGTGATATATCTCCTAACCACTAAATACAACTGAATGGTACCTAAAGATGATTTTAGCAATAATAGAGGAGGAACTCTGGGAATTGCAGTTTTTGCTGGATTTAAACCTCTTATGTTGGTTTTTTTAGAGGGTTTGTAAGTCTTATCCAATCTTTCTTTGCATTGTCATAAGTCTGGAAGGAACAACATGTTTGATTTGGAGCTTATGGAATTCATAAACTGTAAGGAAAGACTATTATTAGGATTTCACGAAGCAAAGTCCAGTATTAATGCACAGTAGATTTCCAGCTCCTGACCCAATTATGTGGATAATCATCGAGCATTATTTATAGAATAGTGGAAAAGTCATTCGAACTTGATTTAATACATTTATAATGAAAGCCTTTTTTTATTAAAACATGGTCTTTGTTGGCTTTTTTCATTCTGACAGTGTATAACAGAACAATAAAATGCTGAATTTTTCATTCTTCTGTAGAGAAATCTTTTTTGATGGAATCTTCCAAAGCAACAGAAGAGAATTACTGAAACCAAGAAGACTGCGGCGCCCATCAGTCCCTCTTTTTTTTAGGGCAAGCGAGAGCACCAATGCATCACATTGATCAGCCTCAGTAAGCAAGCATATGCCGGCTTCTGGAAATGAGAAGATGTGCAATAGCGATGCACGCTGTCGGCGACACTAAAATGGAGTTGGAATATTTGGTGTGTTGAGCGGACTCGGAGAGGTCTAACGACCATGGCCTGGGGCGGGTCTTAGGGTCGGTCTCGGCCAAGGAAATTGCTCATCAGCAGCTCTTTCTGAGTTTTTTTTTTTTTTTTTTTTTTTTTTAACTGAAGCTCGAGGAATAAAAGCTGTCAAGTGGTGGCTCCTGGGTTGCATCATTGATTTATGCAGATTATGGGGTTTTAATAAACTCCTGGAAAAAGTGAGCAACATTCGTGTAACAAGTGATATTTACATGCGAATTTCAAATCGCCTCAACTTACCTAAAAAAACTTTGTCGGCTGCAAAAATACACCAAAAAAAAAAACAACCCGACAGGTGAGGTTTTTGCCAACATTTTTGGATACTGCAAAGACATGGACTGTTGTCAACTGAAAATATATTCAACAACAATGCATGAAATGTTGTCCTTTTTTGTCAAAAATGACATTCAAATCTGAAAAAATGTAAGAAATCTTGCAGTGGACTGAAAATTGTGTTTTTAACATGTTATTGTAGCAATTTTGTCATGATGGAGGACATATGTGGAGAAAATCAAAATTTTAACTGAATTTCTGAGTATTTCTTTATTCGAATTGTATTCAATCTGGATTAGACGAAAACATTTGGATGAAGAAAGTCTTTTAAGATGACTAGATCCATGTAGGTCTTTGTGGTGCAACATTTTGGTTGCACCACTAATGTTAGGCTGGGGTTGTGAGTGACTATAAGCTTGCACGAGATAGCATAAACAAAGGGATGATGGGAAATAAGGGAAGGCTTACTACACTCCAATGTTCCTGCCCACAAAAAAGCAACTTTCTGACTTTAGAAACTATGTCCTAGAAAACTACGACAATTTTTTTTTTTACATTTTCCCTTAAAAGCCTGATTTGAGTTGGACTTTAAAAAACAAATCTCAATTTTACCTTTTGAGTATTTATTTTGAGTCGGGAGCGGATAAAAAAAACATAATTTTAAAAAGATTGTGTTTGTAACCTAGAAAACACACTGGGCGGGCCGCGAGCTCCCTGTTCCTCTCCGAAATGAGGAGGGAAAGGGGGCGGAGTTGCTCCATGTCAACGCAGAAACTTTATTTATTGATTTGAGATAAAAAAATAGTATAATCATAACTTAAAGACCACTTATGGCACGTTTCAAACTCAAGGCGGATCAAGTGTAGATACCACATGTGCTTGGCCTGCAAAATTTAGTTTTTGAGTGTTCAATAAATGTTTGTCCTGTTTGGCCCGCGACCCAAGGTGTGTTCTGGATTGACATCTCTGACTTATAGGGTAACCAACAACTAAATAATCTTTTTTTGTCTGTTGACGTCTATTTAAGGGGCTTTAAAAGTTCTGGCTTTCTGGCTGTTGCCTCATTTCTGACAGTTTAAAAAAAAAACTTCCTGAAATTATATTCTAAAATCGTCTGTGTGCTGCCCCCTAAAGCTCAAAACAAGGTATTACAGTAGGATTTTGTGCTGGTTTAACTGGTGTAAGTCTCACATAATTTCAGAAGTTTTATGTCATCATGCTCTGCAGCTCCAGTAGAAAAGCCCCGCCCATCTTTGATTATGTAATGCTCATTGTTAGCATGTTAGCTCTCAGTGTTTTGCATTCAGTTGTCAAAAATCTACGGCCTTGTACAACTTAAATTGTGATGAAGGTTTCACTCTGGATTGTTAACTCAAAACGTTAACCTTTATTAGCCATGATGCTAGCCTCAGTTTACCCCTCAGACACGGGTCCCCTTTGGTCCGGCTAATCCTCGCGTCGTATTAATAAATGTTTCCGCTGCCTCAGTTTGATCACCTGTTGCTGGTATCGTTGATTTATTTTGTTACACTCGTGTTGCGGCCTCGCCGTACGGCATCATCAGTGACGTGCAGTCGGTGGAGGCTGAGCTAAAAATATAGCTAAAAAAATACATAAATTCAATAAGATGAATATAATTTTTAAAATGTTATTTTTTAGACATTTTATTTTCTATGATTACCATTTTTTTTCAGGTTTTCGACGTTTCTTGGTAAAAAAGCAGCAAATTTACAAGTTTCCTGTTCAAATAGGCTAGACAGTTCTGGATGATGCTGGGGGCGGAGCTGCCGCACACACTGACTGTCTCACGCTTGTAATGTTTCGGTCTTTCTATCATGATAAAATACGCTTTATTTTAAATGGTTTGATTTACTTATCTCTTGCTATCTTTCTGATTATTTTTTTTTCCAGTTTGGGACTCATTTAGTCTTTTTATCTGCTAAAAATGTGCCTCAAAAACACTAGGTACAGCAGATAGTCCGCCAGTCTCACCACGATATGCATGCCACAGGCAGAGAGCGCTGGTGAGCTCAGAGTTTATGTGACACCGCGGCTGAAGAATAGTAGATTAAGAAAAACAAGTGCAGCTGTCCAGTTACTCTTTAATGTTATTTAGCATCAATTTCTAAATGGAGGATTTGGTTTTTAAACCCTTAAATTCAACAATGAGTTGAGACACGTCACTGGTAGAGATCTCCACTGAGACGGAGAGACTTTCAACTCTGAAGAAGGAAAAGGAAGACTTCTACAAACAGAACATTCATCTGTTTCTTCAGAAGGAGCAGCGCACAGACTTCATACAGAAGGAAAAGTAAGTCAATAACAACAATTTTGGTGATTTTTTTTTTTTTTTATGCCACAGTTTGTAAACAGAAATTGAATTGAAATTTTAAACATTTTATCTGTTGTCAGTCAAATGGTGAATAAGCTGCTCTGGAGCTTTCCAGCCCTTTATTTATTTTATTTATTTATTATTATTAATTAATATTTTTTTTATCAGCCCCTTAGTAAAGTTCGTAAATCTGACTGATGACGTCAGTGCCTCACCAGCTGTGAACCTCATTATATATAGAGAGAAATCCTCAACCTCCACTGAAAGTTCTGTGGTGAAACCATAGAAATATATTATTATTACTATCAGACTAATTCACAATACAGACAATGGGTGAGACTGGCATCACTTTGCTTTACATCCTTTTCCATTATTCCAGTGTAGTCTCCCTTAGCCCCGCCCCTTTTTTTTCTTTCTTCATTTTTCCAGTCTGGGCTGAGAGTGGAGTCGGCCTCCTGTTGTGTCACCCTTTAAGATCCTCAGCGTGGGACTTCAAAGTACAAGTTTGTAGCTGAAACTACTTTATACTAAACACTACACAATGTGGCTCGAACTACTTCTATTCCCTTTTTTGCTCACAGTATATTTAACTGCTGTGAAATGCAAGAAAAATGACAGAATTCACTTTGTTGAGACTCACTGAGTTGTGTCCTGTTGTTAGCCGCTGACGTGTGATATTTCAGCAGCAGTTCATGAATGTTTTGACACAGTGTCACAAAATATCTCCTAAATGGAGGATTGTTAGCTAAACTAGAGCTGGATTAAAAATGGCCGCACATTCGAGGCATTTTACTGTAGGGATATTTTCTTTGGGTGGAGCTGTTTAGCTGGATTAAACTATAGTTTTGTTTTTTAACTCAGCCAAAATACTTTTTTTTACTGCTAGACATTGGTTTACTATGATTGTACAGTTTTAGTAAGTTTGATCCAACTTTTCATAAACATTTTAGGGACAATTGCATATTGAGAAATACTGTTACAAATGACCATATTATGAATTGAAATAATGTTGCTTGAAAAAAAAAAAAAACTTTTAATGCACTTTTTGAAGAACAAGGAGGGGCGGGGCCTATTCTACTAGATTAAGGGTGACCAGGAGGGTAAGAATCAATGAGATGAATATCTGATGTGGTCACATGACCCTTTAGTTTGTATTAAGATCATTTCTGGTATTGAAGTCCTATTTTAATCATCTTTTGGTCTATTTTCAAAGTGCTTCCATTGGATTATAATGATGCTATTTTGTTGTAGCGCTCTCAAAATGTTTTTATTTTGTCAATTAGGTTTGCATTTAATTCTGTCTCGTTGCTGACCCCTTGTGGTGAACTAAAAATTGACCATTAGTGTGTTGTATCTTAACGAGCGTCACGAAAAAAGCAGAGAATACGCTGGAAGAAGATGGAACGTAGACTTTGAAAATGGACTAGCAACTTCTTAAAGTGTGACCGCAGAGCAGTTTTCTCATTGGTTATGTGAAAATAAGAGTAAAAGAGAAGCAGTCGGGGCGGGGCTTTGTTCTGATCAAACAAAGCGGTCGCTTTTTAGGACATAGTTTCTGCAGAGCAGCAGGAGTTCATCAGAAGTTCACCTCTGAGTTGTGGGCAGGACGGATGGCATGGAGTAAGCCTGCCTTCGCTTCCCATCATCCCTTTCGTCTTACACTCTCTACCGCTAGCTTACAGCCCCTCACAACCAACCAAAATGGCGAGCGATATCGGAGCTATCCGGTCAGTTTAGATCCAGATTCCACCCGGACGAGGAAAACGAAGACGTTCATGGATCTATTCATCAAGCTGGAGGGAGCAGGGAGCTTATAGCCCCGCCCAGTGTATTATTTACATAACGTCTTTTACAAACAATTTTATTCCATTTGCTCCTGATTCACAACGATTTTACAAAGAAATACACAATCATTCATACATTTTCTTTATCATGTGAAACATACCACAAGAACGTGTTTAAAACACTAAAAACACGACTTTTATTTAAAAATTTAAGCTTCAAATTCGGCCTTTCTCCTTTTCAATCATGTTGTTTTTTTCTTAAATTCAATCAGATGAACATATGTTTGTATATATTAAGCTCAAATCTTCCTGTTTGTCTGAATAAAGAGTTTTAAGTGTGTTGTGAGGGCCTTTCCCCCATCACTGGTTATTTTTAGAGTATAAAAAACTTTAAACAATTTGCATTATTTTATAAATAATTGAATATAGTTGCATTATTAAAAAGATGAACAAGTGGATTTGTGTGTTTAAGCCATCTAGTGGTGACTTAGTGAAAAGCTTAGGGTATAAATGTTTTTGAATGTGCTTCAACACGGAAGTTGGAAAAAGAAATAAAACAAATATGAAATAAATATTTATTGCATTTTTGTTTTATTTAGGAAATCTAGAAAAAAAATCAAGACTTTAAATGTCTTGATTGTCATTTTCCTGCATTATTATCATTAAATAATTGTATATTTTCCTGCTCGAACATCCCCGCGTGCGTTCGGAGTGAACACAAAGCCTCGTGCCTGCCTGTGAAGAAGCGCGCGGACGCGTGTGCCCTCCCTCCCTCCTTCCCTCCCTCCCATCTTTGCGCATCTCATTATCCGAGTCCCGTTCTAGGTGAAGCCTCCTCTCTCTGCCATACTGAAGCAGGTGTCCAACATGGCGAACGCTGGCAGCGGCTCTTTGGCGACTCTCCTCTTTTTCTTCCTCTTCCCGGCGGCTCTTCACAAAGGTAGGAGTCCGCTGCTGACGCGGAATCCCCACTTTCCCGTCGGATTTCCACGGATGCAAATATGTTTGGGGGGGTGGGCGGCAGAGTGGTTGTTTTAGCGGCGCCCCCCCCTCCAGCTCGGTGTTTGCGCGGATGAGCGCTGGCTGTGGAAAGTTGACGCACGGAGGAGAAAAAGCCTGTTTTTGTGCGTGCGCGTGTGGGCGCAGATCAGCACTTTCCGCGCCGAGTGGACGCTCCGCTCCACAGCTGGGAAGTCCGGAATGAGAAGGAAACCTCGTGGTTCCTCCACCAGCAGTCTCGCTTGAGTTGTTTGTTCTGCGCTCCGCGCGCTCGCTTGGCGACTTTTGCGCGGAGACGCGCTGGAAAATAAATCACGGAGGCAGCAGTGGTGCGTTTAAGTGCACCGGACAACGTGCACGCGGGGAAAACCGCCAAACAATGCGTTGCGCATTACTTGGGAACTTGATTCAGCGGCACCAAAACGCAAAGCCGTGGTGCCAAACGTGCGTCTCCAAAGATGGATTCGCGCTGCCGTCTATTTCTCCTTCCTGAGTTTCAGAGAAACAAGTGCGGCTCTGTGTTTGGAAGTGAGAGGAAGCCTTCGGGGCTGCATCTCCAACCTGCCGCCGCGCGCGCAGCAACTCTGAGTTCGCGGTTGCGCTGCGGGCTGCATGCGCTCCCGTAACCCTGGATGTGCAGAGGCAGCGCGCGCGCGCTCGCTCGCTCGCTCGCGCGGGGAAACATCAAAGCTCCCCTAATCGCGCGTAGATGGTTCCAAGAAGCGGATGCGCTTCAGATAAACCCGGTGAGGGGGAAGACTGGCTGCGACGCGATTCGGCACGCGGCTGCATCGGGAAGGATGCTGGCGGAACAAGCGCGCGCCTTCATGCGCCGATTTGTGAGGAGGGGAAAGTCGTCTTTGAAGCTGTTCTTTCCATGTTTCGGCTTTCCAGCTCCACTTATGCAATAAATCATCAAATGCTTGGATTTCTTTAAAGCAGTTTCTGAGTTGGACCATGAAGACACTTGTTCACATTGTGGATTATCTGTTAATCCAGATTTATCCACAGTGGTACCCCCCCCCCCCCTTTTTTTTTTTTTTAATAATTTATATTTTTCCATAGAAATCAGCAAAAGCCTCCCAAAGTAAATGGGTCTATTGTTCTTCGGGGAGTGTTGCTTTACCTTCATGGTAATGGCTCCAGTGATTTGACTCAAGGCTCTGGGCGCACTTGCACAAAGCATATCAATTATTTAGCTCCAGCTGCATACTGTAAGCACACATTGTGCCCAGCATTTACAGGCTGTTTCTGCCTCCCGCCTGTGTGTTCAGATGGATGAAACCTGGAACAATGGTGGCGCTTTTCCATCAACTTTGCACCATTAGTTTGGTGATTTGGTGGGAAACAATGGACTAAACCAGGAAAGTTTGGAAAATCCAGATTCGTGCAGCTACAAGTGGTTGTGCAACACCTCCATTTATGCCACACCTTTATAAGGACTCAAATGGAGAAAGTTTAAAGATGATTTCAAAGAAAAAAAGTCACATTTGGTGACATTTTCTGCTGTTTTTCAATCATCCTGCAGAAATGAACACAAGCATGTTGGATAATTAAGGTTGAATGTTTTGAAAACTGCCTCTAAGCGTCTCCTTGATAAAAGTATTGATTAGGGCTGCAGATTACACGCTTAAGAGCAATAGAAGGGGCTGCTTCACAGGTGTTGAGGAGTGCGAACGCGGCACGCTCTGACCGTCAGCTGATAGTCACTCTCTCACGGATTCCCGTAAAGTTGGGGTGAATCTTTAGTGCTGGATCTCCTGCGTTTAAGACCCGCTCTGATGAAAATGCTGTTTTATTTTCTGTACTTTAAACATGCTCTGGTGGTATTCTCCTGCTGATGGAAGATGGAAATAAGCTTGGAATTCGGATTTCTGAGAGTGTATTCAGACTGGAGACCTTTGATTTGCTGTAGTTTGAATTTTCAGTTTGAATGCACTCAAGCGGATCATGGTCTGGGACGAGAATCCGCTCCTGGACCCATCTTTTGAGGTGGTCCCTTATTCTTTATCCAAATGAGTTCTGGTTCCTTCTGCATTTTCTTCAGTGTGAATAGGCTCCACGCTCGGAGTGGAACAACTGGACCACAACAGCCACCGTATCTGGGGCGTTACGGGACGTAAACAGAGTAGAAAGGAGACAACCATGAGACACGGCAAGTCGTTGAAATGTGGTTGAATGAATGCAGACTCGCTAAACCAACACGTTCTCACTCCTAACTCGTCACATTTGGTTAAGAACCCCTCCACGCCACTTTTTGACATTTTGGTTGTCCCCAGTTTGTCATTTTTTGGCGTGCTGGCTGTTCCATTTGCAGTAAATCAAGTCTCCCCGATCTCCTGGCCGCAAAGTTACCGGAACGTGCACCGCACAGGTATCCTAACCCTATCTTTAACCTGGAAATAATAATAAAAGTTCATTTTATTTGAAGCGCCTTTCATACTTCCCAACGACATTTTACATTCAAATAGTATTGAATATTAACAGCAAGAATAACATAGAAAAGCAAGGCTCGTTCAAATCAGCAAGCAGAAAAAATGGGTCGTGAGTCAAAGTGCAATGGGGGTTTCAAAGAGGTGAGTTTTTAGGCTGGATTTGAGTAAAGGAAGGGGGGTCCAGAGCTTGGCAGCCGAGGGGCTGAAGGCTCGACCACCCATGATACCGGACGCAGATTGGTAGTGGTTCCAGACACGGTACCAGGTGTGGACCAGGTTGGGGTGAGGATACAGGTTGCAGATGCGGTACTGGGAGAGGGATATGATACCGGGTTAGGGTACCATGTCCGTCAAAATGACCGGACCCCTGATTTAATTGGAACAGCCAGCCAGCACGTCATAAAACGGCGAGTTGGGGATGCCCAAAACGTGACACGGAGGGATCCTCAACTAAAAGTATAAATCTGACGACTTGGGAATAAGAATGTGTTGGATTGACATTGTTCTTCTTCCAACAAGCTATATCTAACAAACACTTACGTCCTCTCTCGGTGGATGGAGTGTTCCTCCTTCAGGTGGAGGAGTTTAAATATCTTGGGGTCATAGTCACGAGTGAGAGAAGGTCGGAGTATGAGATCGACAGGCGGATTGGAGCGGCGTCCGACCTGTTTTGGTGAAGAGAGAGCTGAAACCTCTCGATTTACTGGTCGATCCTTGTTCCAGTACTCGCCTATGGTCAAGAGTTCCGGGTCATGACCGTAAGAACGAGATTCCGACTGTAAGCGGCTGAAATGAGAGAAGCTCGGTCACCCGGAGAGAGCTCGGAGTAGAGCTGCTCCTGCTCCACATTGAGAGGAGCCAGGCATCTGGTCCAGACGCCTCCCTGGAGAGGTGTTCAGAGTATATTCCACTGGACGGAGGTCCCGGGGAAGACCCAGGACACACTGGGTCTCTCGGCTGGTCTGGGAGCGAGGAAGTGACCAGAGAGAGGGAAGTCTGGGTGTCTTTGCTCAGACTGCTGCACCCCCGATCCGATCCCGGATGAAGTAGATGATGGATGAATGGATGGACGAACAAACACTTATGAGCGTACCTTCTTAGCCGTCGCCTTCTCAGTAACCATCTTCCAGCATGCCTTTAACCGTACCGAAGGAAATAAGAAGTGTTGTTCCTGACGTTGACACAGAATTGTTCAGCAAAATCTAAATAGTGAAATAGTGAACCATCTCGACGAGAGTTGCAAACGTTGGACGTCCACCTGTTTCCCTGGTAATCCCAGACCGATGACTGAAGAGATTTTTACTCAAATGCCTTTATTTACAAGCTTTGGTTCCAAACGGTCATTTGTAGTTAACATCAGTCTGAATACAGACCAAGAGAGGTTCAGGACTCGATCCAGACCAACGGACTGAATCCACCTGGAGTATGTCTTTATTCAAACTGTTGTGACAGGAAAAAATGTTGTATGAAAAAGATTGTATTTGTGACGCGATAAATACGCTGGTCAGGCTCGGGTTAGGAGACCGACACTGGACAAGCTCCTTGCTCTGCTCCATTCTGATCGTCTTTTTATCATAATCATGAACTTGGTGCTTCATGTAGACGAAGATGTCAGGTTTTATCTGTTTGTAACTTATTGCCGTTTCTGTAATGTCGATACAAACTCAGGTCGAGAAATTGTTCTCAATCGACCTTAGTGGATAAATAAAGGTTCAACATCCGCTAGTTGACAAATGGATCCACACACGTCTTCATTTTCCTTGTCCAAGCTGGTCTCTGGCTCCAAACTGTACGACTGGATTACTCCAAAATTATTCACTATTTTTGTTTCTCTGATGGGCAATGTGAGGAGCTGTAAGCTAGCAGGAGAGCGCGTAAACAGATGGATGATGGGAAGGGGTCAACGGTCCCGCCCACAGATCAGAGGTGAATTTCTAATGAACTCTTGCCGCTCTGCAGAAGCTATGTCCTAGAAAAGGACAAAGGATTTTGGCTAAAATTCTTTTAAATATGAGACCACTGGAAACACCTTAAAGGGTAACCAAACAGGGAAGTTGGAGGATGACTCCGCCCACAAATAAAATTTGAAAATCTAGTTAGAGGGGTGGAGCTTGTTATCATTACCGGAGCTGTAAATCATGACGTGGGACTTAAATGGTTCGACCAATCACGAAATTCAACTGTAATACTCCATTCAACCTGTAGGGGGCAGCACACGGACACAGAATTAAACCATTTAAAAAAAAAGGTGATTTAATTTTTTTTTTTTTTGGCTGTGTAAATACAGTCATTATCCAATCAACCTGATTTCTATATATTAAACTATTTTAAGAAAAAGAATGAGCAGAAGTGACGGAACCGCGACAGATCTTAATGTAGAAGGTGAGAGTTAAGAGAGTGAGAGTGGAGAGTTAATCCAGCAGACGCTGTTGTCACACCTTTTACACTGATATACAGTCCACTGTACATCTTAGCAAATGGATTGATACGGACTGTAAAAGCTTGATTAATGCTCAGCTGACAGCATGATTTATTCTGGGCACATTAGTGCTTTCTAGCCTGCTTTCATATCCTTTTATTTACTGCTACATTACCGCTGACATGTAAACTGAAGGCTGCGGGAATCGTCAGCTTGTCATTCTAACCGTGAAGATTTATGAATTCTTCTTAAGTGGAGACAAACTTCCTGGACCAAAACCAGGAGTAACACCGAGGTTTTTCGGTTTTGTTTTATTTTGAAGGGGCTTTTTGGAGCTCAGGGTTATCGCGAAAGCTCTGTGTTTAGATGAAAGAAAGTGAAATTGTCTTTCATGTTTTGGATTACATTCATTTGAACATATTCCTGTAGAAGAACCGGTGAACTGAGCAGACCGTTCGTTTAGCTTCTCTTCTTTCACAGATCTGTCGTAGGTCACTAATCTGTTGAGTCACAAAATTGCGTGGAAAAATAAACAGTTCCTTTAAAAAAAATAATTCTGCTTTTGCAAAAATAACTTTATGGTTTGTGTTTTACTATAAGTTATTGAGACTGATTTGAGCGACCCAAAATGTCTATTTAAAGGAGTTTGTTCTTCCGTGTTTGTTTAGTCTCAGAAAGAGGCTCCAATTTATGAGGAGACGGCTTCAAAACCTGTTTTTACTTGTGCAAACAGAGCAATCTGTCACAGGTCCATCTATGGTTACTTATTAATTAGGTTTTTTTCTTGACATTTGCATCTTTGTACACACATTTACTTTTTAAAGTCCCCTCCGTTTATCTTTTGATCTATTTTCAGGGTCTTTAGCTCTTTTACAAACATTGTTTTTTTATTACTCCTGATTTCCAGTGAAAAAAGAAATATTGAGCTTTATTTGTCAATATGCATCCTCCCTCATTAGAAAAATGTCACAAGAAGATGCAGAAAACCCTTAAACATTTTAAGTAAAGATCTTAATCCAAACCTTGGTTTGTATCATCTACCAACATCTGGATTAAAAGAAATTTGTTGCTGTTTCCAAATCAAAATCGCATTGGACAGCTGACCTTTTTTTCTCTCTAACAGATCAGATTTCATCCACTTTAACCAACTCAGACAAAACAGCCACATAAACATTTGACATCGTGTCCGTCTCATGATGCTGTGGCTCTATGAGGCTCTAAAATATTTGATTAGGTTTAAAAGATGTTGAACCCACTTTTAGTGAACACTGCATTTCATGTTATTTATATTGAAATTTATATTGAGAAAAAAGGCCAACATTCTTAGAGAAAATAGGTGTAAAATTATGAGATAAAAGGAGTCAAAATTTAATGGAAAAACATTTATAGAAAAGGCAAAAATTTGTAGCAGATGTAAAATTTTGAGGGAAAAATGTAAATATTTTTAGAAAAAAATTTAAATAACATTAAGAAAACATGTCAAAATTTTCTGCGATTAAACTGATAAAATTATATGAAATAAAGGCAAAGATTTGTTTGAATAAAGTTGTAAAATTATGAAAAAAGCCAAATTGTTTGAGAGAATACACGTTAAATTATGAGAAAAGTAGAAAAATCATGTTAAAAAATATTAAGTTTTTGATAAAGGCAACATTTTATGGAATAAAGTTGTAAAATTATGAGAGTAATGACAACAAATTTGAGAAAATACATAAAAAATTATGAGAAAAAATGTTTTATGAGGTTAAACTTAAAATTATTTGAAAAAGGCAAAAACTGTTGAAATTTTAAGTCTTTTTAAATATTTTTTAGAAAACAAATGATTTAAGAGGTCAATATTCTAAGAGAAAAAACTCAATAATCTGTGGGAAAAAATTGACAAGAATATAGTTATAGAGCCATAAATTTGACAGAATAAAGTAAGAAAATTGGGAAAAAATAGATTGGACACTTTCCAAGAATAACATTATAAATGTGTTTTAAAACATTGAAAAACAAATTTACAAGGAAAACATGTAGCTTTTTAAATAAATTCTAAATTACATTTATCTTTTAAACTGTTTAATACAAATAAAAACCACAAATGTTTAATTTATGCTGCAGACACTCACAGAAGTTGGATAAACATCAAACTATTCAAGAATCTTGTTGAATTTGTTTTACTTATTTATGTAACACTTTATTTTCATAAAATTAATATTTTATTTTTGAAAATGCATGACTTTTTAGCTGTAAAATTGTGAATTTTTCAATAATAAATGTACAATTTTCTTTTCATAAAATATTGTTGTTTTTATCATTTTTGAATAATTTTGACATTTTTCTCATAGTTTTGTGAATATTCTTATATTTTCTTTTCTGGTGGCCCTAATACTTCTGTCGTATTTTCCGTCACCTGGCCCTTTAAGAAAACTCGTCGATGCTTTTCCTTCCAGTACAATAAAGCATTAGCCGGTAAATAAAAGGAAAACGATTAATGAGGATTGAATCCGATGTGGTGGCAGTGAGAGGGTTTAATATTCATTCCGAGTTTGCTTTGAAAGACTTTATTTTTATTGAGGTGAGCTTATTCCGCCGCTGCTGTTTCCATTCCCCGTGCAGTGGAAGTTATTGACATATCGACTGAGAGACTGTTATCTCCTGCAAATCACAATCTGCATTTGGCTCGTCTCCCCAGCTGTTTGAAAACAATCTTTTATTTGTGTATCGGACGCAGAGGAGCTCTGTTGTTACTGATAAAGCTGCGACGTTTGATTGGAGATTTGTTTTTGATACTGAATTTACTGCCCCGCAACTGTTTATCAGCCACGTTTGTGTTTTTGTACTTTACAAAGGACCTTGACATAAAAATGATTTTTTTTTTTTTTTTTTTGGTGGTGTTTGATCATAATGGAGCTTCAGAGTAGCCGCATCCCAGCATGCACTTTGGCCTGGAGTCAAGTCGGTAGGAGCTCTGTTGATGGAGAACAGGTGCGGAAATGGACATGTTGTCCGTTTTGCCCCTCCAGCTCTGTCCTCCTCCTGTAATGAGGAACAATAGGTCTGTCCGTGGAGGAGGCGGCGGGGGGGGGGGGGACCTCCTCTCGCCCCCGCCAGTCTTCAAGTGACTCCGCCGCTGACGAGCCAACAGATGACTGCTGGGTCGCATCTGGCCTCCGTGCACTTAGTGTAATCAAAGAGAGAAAAAAGGTTTATGGCCTACTTGTTAGTGAGCCGCCAACTGATGGGATGTCAAGAAAGCACCCTCCAATTTCAAATCTCTTGAGGGGAGTGGGGTGTTTGTTGAGGGGGTGGGCGTGGGCAACAATCTGCTGTTGGGAAAGCGCCCCACCAGCTGAAGGATTGTTTCAGCTGCTGCACTGCATGACAACCTGAGCGCTACAGAAGTGAGACGAGTCAACGAAGTCATTATTGAATATTTATGTCACATCTGCATAATGGTCCCACTCCGATCATATTTGGAGTCACTCTCAAAACGTTCCCAGTGGTCCATTAATTATGTTAATGTTGTTTTTAGCTAAAATCAGAAACACCGGTGCCACTTTCTAGGACATAGTTTCTGCGAAGCGGCAGAAGTTCACTAGAAAGTTGCCTTTAGGTGAATCCGAATTCTTCCCCTACCTCGACATGTACCCCTATAGCGCCGGGGTGTTAAACATCCGGCCCACGGGCCGCATCCGGGCCACCAGATGAAGAGAAAAAAAAAAAAACAAACAAGGATGTTGAGGAAAGAAAAGCAAGTTTGTAGCCCATTCCTGTGTCAAGTTCTGGCTCTGTAAAGAAATGGGCGCAATGCGCAATTCCGCCACCAGGGGAAGCAAAGGAAAAGGAATACCAGCATATCAAGAGATCAAGAAATATAAAACACATTTTTTTTTTTGCAAGCTTATTCCATGTCCAGGTAAGATGGATTCAAGTTCCGTCAGCCTCACCAATTTTAAAGTACTGCCTGAAAGCTATGTTAGCGCGAAGTAGTGGTGTCACAAACGATTATTTCATTAGTCGACTAATCATCGATTATTTTTTACGATTAGTCGACTAATAAACCACAAGAAGATGCAGAAAACACACAAAATACCATTTTAAGTAAACCCAACATCTTAACCATCATTAGCTTTAAAAGGACTAAAAACTAGATATATAGCATTACCTGCGATAATACTAGTGCGAACGCTGTAAGCTGAATTTGACCGCTAAAGATGCTAGTGCTGATAGCTAAAAGCGCTGAAGTTGATAGCTGAAATTGATCAACCTAACAACTGAAAACGCTTAAGCTGATAGCCAGCTAAAATATTTGTAAAATACCAAATTAGGCTAAAAAACGAAAAAAGCCCAAATTAGCCAAAACAGATAGCAAGTAGCTGAAATATTAGCAAAACTCCAAAATAGCCTATAAAAACTAAAGAATCTTAAACTAGCCAACATAGCTAGCATGCAGCTGAAATATTAGCTAAACCCCAAAATGGTCTAAAAAATCATAATAAAAGCCCAAACTGTCCAAAAAGCTTGCCTAATACAAAATAACTTTCTACTTTACTACACTCTGACTCCATATAATATAAAGTAACAACTAATCAAATATTTAATTAGTTGTCGACTATTTTAATAGTCGATTAGTCGTCAATTAGTTGACTAATCGTGGCAGCCCTAGCGCGTAGCAGTTAGCTAATCTATAACATGTAAAAACGCCATGCTAAAACATGTCATGATTTAGATTTAAATGTAAACTTCAGAGCGCACCGACGTAATGAAATGGGATTCTCTTCCACGACACAGCATGACCACATTGTATTTTGTATTTTTGTATCTCTTTGGAAACAGATATGAACATGTAGAAATTTTATTTCTGTAAATTGTGCATTTGTTGTTGGACCCCTAAAGTGAGTCCATTCCAAGGTGACTTTTATTGTTTTTGTATTGATGGAAGCAAATATCAGCTTCAGCAAGCAGAATAATTTTCATTTTTGTGATGTGCTTTCCCTCCCAGTGACTTTTGTTTGCCCTTGTTGTCAGTGCCGCCATTAAGTTGAAGGCAGCCTGGTAAAAATTCCGGAGTTTTTTGCTAAATAAAGTCAGGTCGGCTGTCACTTTTGAGCTCGATTTGCTTTAATGGGCGGCAAAATGTTTTGTAGTCACCACTTGCAGCTTTCCTCTGCGGTCTGCTGGTGTTCCCGAGCTGCCATAGCTCAGCGGTTGTCACTCAGTGATGGGCTGTCCTTTGGTACATCATGCATGTAAACATGTGACGGGAAGGACTTCAGAGTTGAGGCTGAGACAGTTCAGCCTGCTGACACTGTCTTGGGATTAACGGCTATATAGGCTTAAAATCTTGTCGGGCCCCTCTCTGCTGGATTATTACATTATCCTCCTCGCTTGTTTTCTTGCATTGGGGGGTGGGGGTGGGTGTGGGGGTGGGGAGTGTTCCCTTCAGCTGATGCACATGACCGGCTGGATTGGGATCAGTTGGTAACATCAGTTGTGAGGAAATCTTATGTTACAGCTCCAGTAGACACACCGGCCTCAGTCTAGGCCAGATGTGTCAAAGTTAAGGCCCGGGGGCCGGATCCGGCCCCTCTGGGTAATTTTATTCGGCCCTCCAAAACATTTCATTTTTATTGATATTATTGGCTGACATTATCTTTCGCTTATTTCTAACTTGTACAATTTTGACAAAATATATTTTTATGTAGAGTAAAATATTGAAAGTTATTTCATATTCCTGCCTTTTATTATACATAAATATGTTAAAGAGTTTGAAGTTTTAAAAATTGGCATTCTGGTAGCTTTTTGCACTATTAGATTATGGTTTATTGTTCATGCCTTTTTTTTTTTTTTCATTTAACAAGAAAACATACATTAAACATATTTGGGCTTGAGCAACTGGAACAGGGTGAAGAAAAACAATTCTTATATAATCTGTTCCCTTTTCCTAAACAAAAACAGAAACAAAAAAACAAGAAAACAAGAAGGCGACATTTTAACAGAAAAAAAAAAAAACAAATCTTCAAGACTTTATATTTCTACCCCTTCCTAATCCATCTCGGTCTATGGTTTACATTTATTGTCCCGATAAATTTTCCTTCATGTATTTATCTAATATCCTATCTTTAAAGATTATTTTAAATGCAGCTATGCTAGTAGTTTCTTTCAATATTGTGTCCAATGAGTTCCATAGATTGACTCCATAAACTGATATGTGGCATTTATTAAGATTTTTTAGGCTATTTCGGAGTTTAGCTAATATTTCAGCTACATGCTAGCTGTTTTGGCTAATTTAGGCTATTTTTCACTTTTTGAGGCTATTTTAATGTTTAGCTTTTTTTTTCAGCTAGTTGCTAGCCGTTTTGACTAACCTAAGTATTTTTAGGCTAGTTTAGCTCATATTTCAGCTGGCCATCCACTTCAGCATTTTTAGCTTTCAATTTCAGCGGCCAAATTCAGCTTACAGCATTCACACTAGCATTCTCACAAGTAATGCTACATATCTAGTTCATAATTATATTAAGTAGGTTTGGTTTTAAAGTTTTAAAAATGTTGTTTCAGTTTGTTCACCTAATGTTTATCCTGTTCTTTCTACGACATAAGTTGTTTGGGATTTTGGCCCCTTGAGTTTGACACCCCTGGTTTAGGGTAAAGGGGATCATAACATATGAAACCGGACACCAAGACATGAGGAACACAGTTTTATTAGCGAAAATAGAAAACTGTGTCCTGTAAAGGAAAAAAAATGTAAATGATTAGTGTGCTGGTAAAAATAGAAATGCAAAACAAAGAGATTGGAACCTTGGCTAAACAGAAAATAAGTCAGGGAGAGCGCTGACCCGGCCACGTTGACCGTCGGAGTCAGTAGCTCCCTGCTAAGGTTGCCTAATTGGATCTAACTAACAAAAAATAAAGACTGCCAAGGTCCAACCCCAAACTAAAATAACAAAACCCAGCAGTGTAAGACTGCTGAGATTGAAGGACAGGGCAGAAGCAAGGGATGAAGCACATCAGCAGCCATAATAAAGATAGTTATAACTATAACTATCTGCTTTCCTAAGCAAAAGCAGATGCACTACAACAATCCAGAATAAGCCAGTTGTATTGTAACACATCACTGATCTAACCCCAGAATCTGACCGGACTAAAGAAACTCTGCGCTTTCAGGAATAAAAAACATTGTGAGTTCAATCTCAAAGTAGTTAGAAAGCAGTTTGTTGCTGGGATAATAACCAAAGTTCCTGTTTATGTTAGCATAAACATCCAATCCAGGAATGTTTATTTATTTCTTTTTCTACAAAGGAAAGGGGTTTAACTTGCTTGTGGGTGTTTGATGCGCAGCATAAAAGGTAGAGGAATTCAAAGTGCTACTCTCTCTGTAGGATACACATCGTAAAAGGCAGCGTTTTAGTCAAAGTAGCTGCTGCTTATCTTCATTGGGGTGTTTTGCATCAGCAGGGCCTTTAAAGCCCACTCTCAGCACAGAGGACAGTGTTCAGATGCACTGGAATAGATGCTTGTAAAGGGTAGATTGACTGGAGCTGGTTGTAGTAAACAAGAGTTTTTTTTTTTTTTACCAGAAAGCAGTTTTTTGTCTTTGCAATACTCTGCTATCTTAACCCTTTAACACCTAAGCGGTCACAGGTGACGGCTAAATGTCACACGCCCTTTAAAATGCCGGTGACCGTTTTCACAATTGACATAATTCCGACAGATTCTGACATCGGCGCAAAGACTTTTTTTTTATGTTTGCAAAACTGCTTCAAGTTCTATTCAAATTATGTAAATTGCGAAAACAGTTGAAGTTACGGGAATTCAAAGAACATCTAGGGTTAGTGTTCACTGATGATTATTCAAAGAAATAAATAGCCCCAAATATTACTGATTGGACATATTAATTAGAAATCCATGCTATATGTTGATTGAAAGTAAATCCAGTTTAACTTTCTGTCTCTGGTCCTTGATTTAAGGGTTTCCATGACGCCAATCGGCGTTCAACGACTGTGTGTGTTTTTAAAAAAATCCTGTTTTTCCATTTCACTGTGTAAGTGGCAGACGACTTATCTTCATTTGTCAACTTCATCATCTTAGTCAATTATTCCTGTGGAAGCTCATCGTGGTAAATGCGAAGATTAATGTAGCGTAAAATTAATTGACCCCACTTACTTCATTTTTCAGCGTTATGTATTTCCAATACTTCTGCGTGTGTGTGGCATTTCTACTTGTATCACTAGAACGACTCGTAATAATAATTAATATGCTTCTGTCATGAAGCATTGCTGAGCCTTGAGAAAAAGCAAACAAATCTATGAGTCCTTTCAATCATCCAGTCAGATGTTTACCAGGAAGCCATCAAAAATCAGGTTCATATAATTGCATTTTTTTTCTCCAACCTAGAATTACTTTTATCCTAAATGCTACAATATAAACACATTTACATATAAATACAAATAAGTGGCTTTTACTGATTAAATATTGCTCGACTTAAATAAAACACATGAATTATTGTCGTTGAAGAAAGACAAACAAATGTGACCAGATACTTTTATTATAGATAATATATATATATATATATATTTGTTACTTTGGCTTTGTTGATTTGGTGTGTTCCCATTGCAGTGAACTGCACCAAGGTTCACTTGCAAGCAAAACAAAGCTAACATTTCCACATCTTCACCACAGAACGGATGAGGCGCCACACCTTCCAAACAAACTCTAGTCCGGACATGACGGCCACTGTGTGCCACACGTTGTAATCCAATCAAACCCATTGACTGTCTATTGGAGCTAGCATGAGTGAGTGTGACATCATCCATTGAAAATGGCTTACTCTCGGCTCCAAATCTGTTGCCATTTTTTCTCAATACGGACGCTACCATGTTGGAGCCAGATGACGTCAGTTAGCAGGTACTGCTGAGTCACTGTTTATGTAGAAACCACCGAGACCAATCAGGAGGGAGCTTGTTGGAAGCCCACACCCACACTTGAGTCGTCCCGAGCCACGTTTTAAATGTGGGACGTGAGGACCACCTACTTTTATTCACGCATTTGATTGGCAAGTTTATAACTTACGGAAAAATAAAACAAATAAAACTAGACATATAGCATTACTTGCAATAATACTAGTGTTAATGCTGTTAGCTTAATGTAGCTGCAAAAGATGCCGTAGCTAACAGCTGAAAATGCTGAAACTGCTAGCTAAAAAACTCAAGCTGATAGCTATAAACGCTGAAGCTGAAAGCTTCCCAAAATATTATCAAAATGCCAAATTACCCAAAAAACTGGAAAAACTCTAATTATTGTTGTTATTTACATCTTTGTGCTGTACGGACGCTGGTACCTGAATTTCCCTGAGGACTGCCAAAAGGATTAATAAAGTATTTTCTATTCTATTCTATTCTATTCTAATTTGGAAATAACAGCTAGCGTAATTCTAAAACAGTAGCTAAACTCCAAATTAGCCTAAAAAGAACTGGCAAAATGTCTAGATTAGTAAAAAATAGCTAGCGTGTTGCTAAATAAAAAGCTAAATGACCCTCAAACCCAATAGTTGCTGAACATTTTAAAGTTATAATGGTGTCTGTAGATGAAAGTATGCAAAGGTTCATGAATTTCAACGTGCATAAAGTTTTTAAAAAAAAAACCATCAAGATCTCGCGAGAGCCAGCTTGTCTTAAATGTTCAGCCTCAATGGTTCAGTTTTTGTTGTTACATGACAACTACTACTTAGTATGACTACTGTTTTTTTTCTAAGTCAGACTTTTTTTAAGAACTGAAACATTTTTATTGATTTATTGCAATGTGTTTTGTGAGACGTGTATCGCGATACGTATCGTATCGCCAGATTCTTGCCAATACCCCTAATGATTAAGATCGTGTTAAGAATATGTAACAGATCAAGCTGAGTAATAGTTGTTTATTTCTCAAAAAAAAAGTAAGAATTTTGGCTTCTTGGGGCCAGCAGGTACCTTCTGTTTGGAACACCGGGGGGGGGGGGGAGTCACTCAGTCCGGTTCTCATTTCCAGTCAATAATCAAAACAAGAATAATGAACCCTTTCATTACCTGTTCGCGTTTGTTCTCTTGTCCTAGAGTATAATTTGCTTGTAGAACTAGGAATACAACGTTAATGTAGAAATATGTTATTTATCCACTTTTATGTCTGTTTACAAAATGTTCACAGAAATGTGATGGGGGTCATATGGATGTCGAAACTCCTTCAATACTCAGTTTGTTTGGTCAATGGACTAATCTAAAGTCCCTGGCAGACTATTGTAAGTCGCAGCATGAAATGTTTTCCATTTAAGTTTTTGAATTTACAAAAGCCCATAAGTGGTCTTTGATTGCTCCTTTCCTCTCGGTTTGAGGCCTTCATCATCTTGCTCAGCTGTGAAGTCGCAGAAAGGCGTCGCTCGCTGTAATTGGGTCCATTTTGCTTGCATTCATAGATACAATGCCGGGTTTAACAATGAATGAAAAAGGAATCGATGCAGATCATTTGTGCTTTCAACCAAATAAACAATACAGCTTGTGTTCTGTTGTAATCATCGGAGGGGGAAATGAATGCCCTTCGGAATACAATGCAGGTACGCATCAGCTGTGGCGACGCAGAAGGCCTGACTGATCAGGGTACCGCCGTCTTTCATTTTGCACCAGATCCCAGCTTGTATTACATTTCAGTGAATTTGCTCCTGATGAGACCCTTCAGGGTGTGCCGCTGTCTCCCGTGGAAGTGGATCTCGTCTCCCCGCTGCGCTCGGCTCCGTCCTTTGTCTCTGCCATTGTAACTCTGTCTTCTCTGAGATTTTCTGCTCTAATGCAAGACAGCTAAAGCACAATAAGGCAATCCCATTTGCTTTGTGTCTTGTCTGAATGATGCAAAGGGAAATCTTAGCAGAGAACAATGTCTTTGATAAGGCTCTCTGCATTGTACCGATATGAGGTACAATTGAATTTATTTTGGTGGCGCAATCTGATTTCCTTTACCGGGGAAAAAAAAAGCGGCACTTTCTTTCTGGGGTTTCTTTGTTTTTTCCACCGGGGCGCTGTCAGGCCAAACAGGACGGCGCGGTTTCTCTTCAGGGATCGCATCGCCAACATTTGACACTGCTGAAATTCCAGGATAATACTTCAGAGTGTGGGATTGGATAACTGTGTTAAGCTTGTGACCAACTGTGCTGTTTTCAATCTTTGCACAGTAAGGGTAAAGCTGAACATCACTGTGCTTTGTTCCCATACTTGGCAAATCCCTTCTGTTTCAAGCAGTTCGTGGTTACAACCATCTATGTGTTCGACACTGTTTTCTACCATCTAATGTGGCGCTTAAGGACTCCAGTACAAAGGAATTCAAATTGCATTAGAAGCCATTAGATGAGGGGAGTTTTTCATTTTATCTTGGACATCTTATAGTTTCAGACATGCATCATTGGGTCTGCTACTTTTCTATGTTTTTCCCCTCTAATAAATTCAATTTCCTTGGATTGGAAAATGAGAAAAATGTTATCTGGCATCACAAATGGTTGTCCTTAAGTCAGGCTAAATATAATTTGTTTTAGAATAGATACTAGGAAAAAACAATATGTTTTTGAAATAGAACTGTACCTCTATAACTAAGGACTTTCTCTTGATGTTTGCACTGAAATGCACATCTTAGTCCAAAAAGCATTTCTAATGAAGCTTTATTTTGAAAAAAAAACTACAAATAAAAGCTTTTATATTGGAAAATGTGTATGATGTTCCAAAACACTGAATTTAATTAATTTTCTATAAAATTTGATTTAAATAAATATTTTATACACTTTACATTGTTTTGAAAAATAATTATCACATATATAAACTGAATAGACTGAAACTTTAATGAGTAAAATTAATAATTTTTATATTTTTTAAATACAAAAAAATGTCAATATAATTTTGCAACACATTTTTTTACATCATTTTCAATTGGGGCACTTGTTTTTGTTGGGGTAATATCAATGGAACCAAAGCATCATTACAGGATGCAGATCAAACACAAAAACTCAATATTTGCTTGGTTTATCTTAAAATTTCCCTGAGCAGATTGTTGAACGTGTGAGGTTTTTAGTTTGGTAAGAGTCCACTGTCTTTCCCAGGATTTTTAAAACACTTTACAGGAAAGAAAAATGGGCTAAATTATTCATCAGATTTCATAAAAGGAGCAGAAAGAGGAAAATTGGCCTCAAATGTGCCTTTTTGTTCTTTAATATGAAGCAGTTTTAACATATTTAGTTTTTTCAAATAAATGTTCAACTTTGCTATTACCAAATGCAGCCTGGATTAAGTGTTTATTTATTGTGAGTATACGTTTTTATCTTCTGAGAAACAGTTACACCTTGTTTACACCGCACGCGGAACGGAGGCCGCTTCTGTTAATCTGTGGTGTAGTTCACACCAGACGCGAAATGTTGTGGTCCTCCGCGGCCGGCTCACGCTGTGCAGTAATTGTCTTGGGGTGTGGTTTATTTGTTGCGTGGCAGGAAGTTACGCCCAGACACACGAAAAAATCTGGTCAATTTAAAAAATGTAACTAATTAATCACAATAAAATCTTTATCTATTGATAAATGCGACCGCATTTTTGTATCTAGATAGACTGTAGTGACAAAATTCAATATTCCTCCCCTTATTTGCGGGGGACGGGAGACCTCCGTGAATACAGAAAACCACCGTCCCTCTTTTACCCGCGGAGCCGAAGAATGTCCGTTACCGATCCATAACCCTAAAAAACTCTTCTAGTAATGCTAGAACTTCTAGTAATGGGGGGGTGGTCATGTTACTAAAAAAACACAGATCAATGCAGTGGGTCGACTCTGGAGCGGGGGAGGGTGGGTTTGGATGTCTAAGAAGACAATTAACGAGTGAAAGGCAAAGACCAGTTGGCGACAAATCAAGATGGACGACGTCAAATTAATTATAAGTTCTAAATACCCACAGCTGAGCAGAAGCGCTTGTCGGAAAAACTACATATCTGGTGTAAACTGGAGGTGGAGCGGATTCCGCACGTTTTATCGTGCTAGTCGATTAATCACCAATTGTTTTTTCCAATTAGTTGACTAATTGGGTCAGGAATAGTGGATGTAAAACTTCGATCTTTACCATCATCAGCTTTAAACTAACTAAAAACTAGATATGTAGCATTACCTGCGATAATGCTAGTTTGAATGCTGTAAGCTAAATTTGAGCACTGGAGATGCTAGTGACAATAGCTGAAGATGCTGAAACTGATTGCTAAAGACGCTGATGTTAGGTTTGTGAGAGTCCTGGACCCAAAAGCAGGCGGGAGACAGAGATGAGTATAGAAAAGTTTAATGAGGTATGGCGGATGGTGGTACTCTGGAGTCCGGGTGGGTTTGTGTGGAGCAGTGGATGGTGGTGACCTGGAGATGCAACGAACAGATGAGTTTTGAGGAACAACGAAAGCTACACATAGGCTGTGGTCTAAGGCGTAGTAGGGGTCAGTTTACTCTACCACATGAAGCAGACGGACTGACGATGACTGAAGGTCGTGGTGGGTTGATGAAGGCTCCAGGCTGATGAGGTGATAAGATGCAGGTGAGCAGGAAACCAGGGGCGTGGAGAGGGCAACCGGGAACCCAAAAGCTGATGCTGATGGCTGAAAACCCTGAAGCTGATGGCTAGCTAAAATATTAGTTGAATGCCAAATTAGCCTTAAAAAAATAACAAAAGCCTAAATTAGCAAAATAGCTAGCATGCAGCTGAAATATTAGCTGAACTCTAAAATTACCTAAAAAACAAAAAAGAAAAAATAAGCCTAAATTAGCAGAAAATGGCTAGTACGCAGCTGAAATACTTGCTAAACCCCAAAAGAGCCTAAAAAACTGAAATGATCCCAAATTAGCCCAAACAGCTGGCATGTAGCTAAACTCCAAATTATCCTAAAAAAAATCCAAAATTAGTCAAAACAGCTAGCATGTAGCTCAAATATTATCTAAATAAAAAAAAAAAAAATAGAAAACCTTAATGAATGCCAACTTAGTCCAAAAATCTAGCAGAATGCAATGAAAACTTTCAACTTTATTACACTCTGACTCCATATAATATAAAGTAACGACTAATTGACTATTAAAATAATCGTCGACTATTTTAATAGTCGATTAGTCGTCGACGAATCGTGGCATCCCTACTCAGCTTGGTGGCGCTTCCGCGCGCGGTGTGAGTCCGTCTTTATGCGGGACTGCAGTTTTCTGAACATTTGTGATTTTCCCTTCACTCCGTACATCCTCTTTAGCTGTTGCAGTTACGTGGGAAATTATGTAATTAGAATAAATAACAGTATAAACGGCAACATAAAACCCAACTCTGTGAATCTTACAGCTGGATGTTGCATCAGGGTGTAATTTTCCCTCAAATAAATTCCCAAAGAAAACCATTTATGGATCTAATAGCTCCAAACAGCCGTCATCCGTGGCGCTTTATAGCTGAAGATATTTCTACGGGCTTGCAAACACTCACACTCGGCATCCACCCGGGGAGAAATCACTTCCTGTGGGAGGTGTGGATACCAATTTATCTACAGAAAGGAGCCCAAGCAAAGTGCCTTCACATCTTGCTCTCAAACAACTTTAATGGATGACAACACCTGGAACCCAGCTGTCAGGTCATGTCTTTTTGAGGTTTGACCTTAGGACACGCCGTTGTGTGAAAATGGGAGTGCATCCACAGGTCCAGCCATTACCTCCAGAATCTGTGGGGTTTTGGTGCTCTGAAGAGGCTTTTTCTAAATCCTACATTTCAGGAATATAATGTTTTTTCTTGCAATAGTTCTTCTATTATTCATGTCTGTGAAACAATTCTTAATTAAAGACATTTTTCTTTAACTTTAAACTTCAGTGAGCATAAAACTCCACATTTAACTAAAAAACAAATGAAAATAATCCTTTATAATAAAAAAATACACAATATTTTAACAGGAAATTTTAAAACAATAGATTAAAGATATGTTTTATTGTTTACTAAAATATTTATTTTGAGCAAATTATTTAACTAAATCTTTAATTAGAAATGGAAAGAAATACAAAATCTTTTCTGATTTTAAATTGGTTCTTGTTTTGACCAAAAAATATATCTATTAACTAATAAATAAGAATGTATAACCAGACATATATATTTATAGTTTTACGTTTTAAAATATACTGAACTACATCTCATGTTATAATATTTACGACGTAAAGAAAAAAAATACACTTGGAGAAGAATTTTTTACATTTTAAAGAATGTTTGTAGCTTTTATTTTTATGTATCAATGAAAGCATGAAAGTACAAAAAGAGCCACTTTTTAAATTACAACCTTAAATATTGTAAATTTACCAGAATAAAGTCGTAGCTGTTAAATTACAAAAATAAATCGTATATTTACGACTTAAAAGATTCATAGACTAAATTTATTGTTTCTTGTAAATTTACGTTCAAGTTGTAAAGTTATTACTTGTACTTTTACAAAAAAAGTCCTAGCTATAGGAAAAAATAAATTAACAAGAAGAAAAGCCGTAACTTTAGATAAAAAAGTCGAACTTTACAAAAAATTTATACATGTATGAGAAAAAAAAGTCGTTAATTTATGAAAAAATGTCATTAATTGACAAGAAAAAAGACCAAAGTTGTCTGTTCATCAGAACCATGCATGAAGATTTTTTTTTTGGTGGCCCAAATACTCTGCCACATTCAATTAAAAAATCCTAATGAGTGACCATAGCAAATGTTTTCCGTCTCCTTGAATGTCAATAATTTAGTATTTTTGCCATTAAAGCCGGTCAGAATAGGCTGCAGTGATGCATGTTTTTCATGTACTTGTATTTGTTCTATTGTGTTACAGAGTAAAATCATTTTTTTCCTCTTGTAATCAGTAATTCCCCTTCCCGTAGAAGTCCCACTGGAATCTTTGCTTCCCCGTATTACTGGAGGAAATTTGATTTCCCAACTCTAGTTTGGCTTGTCCCGTTAAATGTGCTTGACCATAACAGGATATATACTTCAATTACCTCGGGAAGAGAGGGAAAATCTTATTTCCCACTTGGCCTCATGTTAATCCCGTCTGAATGGGTGTTAAAGCCCCACAAAGTAGAAGGGAGAAGGTAGCAAATCTCTAGAGGTTCATCACTTTGAGCAAAACTCTCTTGTATTGTCAATTTTTTTTTCACTTTCTTACATAGCTTTTTATAAAAATGAATTTTTCTATACAAAAACATATTTTTTTAATGTTATTTCAATGAATGAATAACAACATCTTTGTTTCAAAAGATTAAGCTGTGTCAGCAAAATTACATTTTTTTCTGTTTTTTTTAAATATTTTTTGACAGAAGCAGAATTCCATCAAGAGTAAAAACCCTCCGTTGAGGATCTAAACCCGCTTTCTTAGCACCACTCTCCTCCTCGCAGTCAGTGCACGACCTCCAGGTGAACTCCAACCTCTGGAGTAGTTCAAGTGGAGGACACTCCAGTGCTCCTCATGCATTATTTGACCTCCTCCTTCATGACTACTGGGTTATAATTACACCTCTGAAGCATTGAGGGAGCCGTAGAGCGACAGCATGACTCTGCAGAAGTTTGTTTTTTTTCCCGCTTTGTGATGAATACTTTATATTCATTCCTGCTGTATTTGATGCTGGCTTAAAAAATTCAAACCTTTTTAATCTTTTGAGAAAAAATATTTTGTGGTGTCTATTTTCTCGCTATTGCCTTAAGAACGGATTTGAAGAGCATTTGTGACACCTTGGCTACCACAAACATTCTTCTTCAAACAGGTTTATAGTATTGAGGACAAACCCAGTATGAAAAATAAAAAGATAAGACTGTAGATTTAATTTAAAATCTTTTTTTTTTAAACATTTTATGCATTTTTTTATGTTCAAAAATGCATATATGATACATTTTATTAGGATATCTAATTTTTGATCGGATTTTATTTTAAACTGAGGCTAAGATGACTGAACTCTATTCTCACCAACTTAACTTACTACATTCTGACATATTTAATCGATTCAGGTTTTTTAGATTAGATATAGATCCGATTTTTAAATGTTTAAATTGTTTTTGAAAATCAGGAGGGGATGATGTCATTACGAAATCTGGTGACAGCAAAGCCATGGCAGCCAGATCGCTGGTCGGCAGCAGCTCTGATTGGACGATGTGTAAATCAAGGTTCACCGTCCGCCAACCGACCAGGGGTCCATTCTGCTCCGCTAGTCATTCACAATTCAGATTTAAGCACAAATTATAATGTTGTTGATTTACAAATGTACACGTTTTTTTGACAACAAGCCTCCCAAGAAAGCGCAATGGTCTGTCTTTGTCGTATTATTCTTAGCATCAACCGCGATTCAACAGTTCATGGTTACGTCAAAATGTATCTCCAATGATCATCCCTCGTCATCACAGGCCCGGATTTACAATTAGGCAAATGTGGGCTGTCGCCTGGGGCCCCCCAACACTTTGGGGCCCCGATTATCCCTGCTGAGCCGAAGACATTTTTTTTTTTTTTTTTTATGAGTCTTTAAAATTAATTAAACTATTTGTTTTTTGTTTTGTTGATTTTTCGTAGTACCAATTACAGCAGCCAAGAAAAATAAAATAAAACAACATATATTTGCAACGATAATAATACAATAAAAAGTGTTGGTTAAAATGACCATCATTATACTGTGAGTTATTAGAAAAAAGAAAACCTTCTCACACAAAATTCTAACTATCCAAGTTAAACAACAACCAAACTAATGTGTAGGAAGTCTGATAAAATGGGGGACAAAAAGAATAGAATCAAATGAACTCAATAAGGAGAGAAAGAAAGTCAAGAATGACTAAAGGATAGGAAGAGGGGCAGAAAATGGTCATTTTGAAAATATTTCTTTTTGTTATTGACGTCATTTCCTGGTGTCCTGTTTGGTACCATTATTGGTACTGTCCTGGTAAGTTACCTGTCTGTCCTGGGATAGGAAATCTCCCTCATGTGGGCATTCCTAAGGTTTCTATTTTTTTCCTGAATCAGGTTTTTTTTTTGTTTTTCCTTACCGGGAGGGAGAATTTAAGGTCAAGGGCCACCTTTTATTTAGTCTGTTTAGTTTAGCAATTAGTTATTGTTTATATTCCATGACCGACTTTCTGTTTCTGTAAAATTACTTGAATGAAGCTCAATGAGGCAATTGATTTGTGATATTGGGCTGTATTCATCCCCTGCAGAGGGCCCCTTGTTATTGTTCGCCTGGGGCCCCCAAACTGCTAAGTCCGCCCCTGCTCCATCAGACATAATCATACGTGGTAATGATATCTTAGTTGATTTAGAATTGGTGTTCTCGAGGAAAATTATCTAACATTTGATGTTTCTTCTAGAAGCAAACATTTCACCCTATTTAGCACTTTTGACTAACGCAGAGGTCAGCAACCTTTAAGTGTAAAAGAGCCATTTGGGCTCGTTTTCAACTGATCAAAACCTAGAAAGAGCCACATTGACTTACGTTAGCTTTTAAGAAATTTGGATTTGCATTCATAACCTTCTTTTAGTTTTTTTCTAATAAATGTGAATGTCTATTTTTGACACAAAAAAGCAAAAAAATATATAAAAAGCAACTAGCATCTCTCAAAAAGGTGTTTTTTTAACTTTAGTAGCAAAAAAGCATGGTCGTTGCTTAATTACTAGCTGAACTTGAAATTAGCATAACATTTTTCTGTAAGTTAAATCAGCCAAAAATTTCAGCATGTTGCTGAAATAAAAGCTAAACTCAAAATTAGCCTAAAACCTCCAGCAGATAACAAATTAGCTAAAAATGTTAGCATATTGCTAAAATATTAGCTAAACTCCAAATTAGCATAAAAAACTAATTAGAGGCCAAATCTGCCAAAAAAGCTAGCTTGTTGCTTAATTACTAGCTGGACTCCAAAATAGCCTAACATTCTTCAGAGAACTAACTTAGTAAAAAAACGTTAGCATGTTGCTAAAATAGAAGCTAAATTCTAAATTATCCAAAAAAACCTCCAGTAGGTAACACATTAGCCAAAAACGTTAGCAGGTTGCTAAAATAATTGCTAATCTCCATTTTTTTTTTAAAATGTACTATTATTTTATTTTTCTTCAGCCAGAGAGCCACCATGGAGAGAGAAAAGAGCCACATGTGGCTCTGGAGCTGCAGGTTGCAGACTCCTGATCTAACGCCTGTAGAACCTATATATGTATATATCTTTAGATAAATATGGTTAAACATCTAGAGAAATTACAGAATGGCTCACACGCTTTTGAACTAAACCAATTAATTACTACTTTGTCATTTAGTCTTTGTGTTTTTTTTTTTTTTAATTTATCAATCATTTTGCTCTTTTATTTGTCTGTTGTTCCAGAATCCAGTCAGGAATGTTATTTTTACAGTTGTAAGATAACAAATTCTCAATTTTTAGCATGAATTACAGCTTATTTACTTTACTTAATGTTAATATCTGCCCCCAACACGGCTTGGGTTGAAAGAATACGTCGTCCTCTAATGACTGGGATTCCATCTTGCTTCAGGTTAAACACAAAAACACATCGTCTAATATCCAAAACCTTTCTGTCTTTGGTCAATAAAATAATTTCAAAATCAAAGGAGCTGCATGATGGAGCAGAGCAGACAGTTAAAATCAATTCATTGCTTACTCTGTCATCCACAGATGGTGCCACTTCAATCTCCTTTCTATTTTGTCAGGCTAATGTGCCGAGAGATGACAAGAGAGGCCCATTTTGGAGCAAAAATAGCAAAAGGCTCACTGCAACAGCCATGTCGGTCTGCTTTCTGTGTTGTGACGTTGACATTTTTGTAAAGCTGACAGCGATTGGTCATTTCTGAGGAAAGATGGCAGAGGTAGGGGAGTGTGACAGCAGCTAAATCTGTGAGATTTCAATTCAACAAAAAGCTCTGCTGCTTCTTCTTTTTTTTTATTCTCTCGTACCACATCTCTCATTAATCATGTGAGGTTACATCAATAATTTAAAACTATGCACAGTCTTGCTCGGTCTGAAAATGCCAGATATTATTTGGGCATTCATGCAATGAGACGTGGGTGAGCATTTAGTGGAAGGGACATGTTCTTCTTCAGAATTTCAAAGGCCAAGGCTCATTGTGGTCTTTGGATTTGTTTTAAACACCTAATATAAGAGGTTTTATTTTTTATGACACGCAGTAGAGACTTTCTCCTGCTTTTCTTGCAAAATTAGTTATCAGATTTATGGAAGCAAAGGAAAGTTGATGCATTTAAAACCTTTTGCCGTTTCCTTTATACGTAACATTAACCTTTCAGAGGATGGGGCCCTCTTAGCATATGTACTGCTGAACGGGAACATTTCCCAGAGTTCCTGCCTCTCTCAGAGGTGCTTTTCCGTGTGGTCTTGCATGGCTGGCGAGCTCGGTGAAAAACCTTAAATGAATGTTGTTGGACAGGATGACGTATTGGCTCAGTTGGCCTTGGGTCAAATGGTGCAGCTGGTGGTCTGCAGCCCATTTTTGTAGAGCTTTCAGAGCTTCAGTGATCCGAAAATTTGAACCCTCCTTGAGTAGTTTTTTTTTTTTTTTTTTCTTCAAACAGGGACTCAAGTGTTACTTGCAGGATTTCAGGCATAATATGGGACTTTCAAGAATCAGTGTTATTGAGTATTAAATATATTTATGGTTAAGCCTTGAAGAAGCCAGGATAGGCTCCAGCAACACTAAAGGAATCAAGCGGATTTTGCGTTTCGGACATTCATTAGATATAGTTTCTACTGATTCAATTGAATGATTTTAAACGTCTATTGGCCAAAAAATGCCAAAGAGCGCACTGAACTTTTTTTCCAAGGATTTTTTTATCTTCAGTTATGTCCGTGGCAGGCATAAAATCCTGTCCACCTTTATCACAGGAGGGATGTGACATCCGCGTAAGGGTGGGGTCATCTGGAGGGTAATAAAAGATTCCATTGATCCCCAACTTTGTTGCTTAAAAGCTGCGTTCACACCGGCCTCTGCGATGTGCGTTCAGCGGACAAAACGCACATCCGTTTGTTTGGAGGGACTCTGATTGGTAGAGATAAATAGATCCCAACCCCTTGAATTCATGGAAGTACCAACCATTTGAAAATTGATCACGGAGGAGAAATTAATAATGTAGTTTTTTGGATTTTCAAAGCTATTTCGACACCGAATACGATGTCACTGATGTCATGAAGTAAAAATCTGCTTTTAATCTTTAATTTTACTCAATACTTTGTATTTTATTTATTTATTTAATAATGTATATTTTTTTCTTACTACTGTTTTTAATGTAATTTGTTTTTAAGCATCTTTGATCGTCGTTTAAAAGCGCTATATAAATAGAACGTTTTATTATTGTCAATATGAACGTTTCGCGACATCTATGTACCTGTTCTGATGAGGAAAAGGTCTGTAGTTAATTAAATAATTAAATTTCAATACGTTTTTCCACAAAAATTGTTCAATCACACATAATTGTTTTAATCGATCCATGCTAGTTTTTCACAAAGACTTCTGGGATGTTGGAATTGTAGATCCAGACAGTGCTAGAAAATGTCTAACGCACTATTTAAAAAGTACAAAGTAGTGAAAAAGTAGACCTGGAGCAAGAGTTGCAAGATTTGCACCGCTTTGACATTTTGCATCAAACCTCCTACAACTGAAGGTGGCGGACATGTGCTAGTAAACAGTAGAAAAAGAAGCCCCTCCCTGATTGAACGCATGTTCAAAACTGTAGCACAACAGAAATGCATACCCACGTATAGCGGTGTAGTCATCACTAAATAAAATTCCAACTTTTGTTGAACCTTAATTGAAGGTATTGATTCAGTCTTTACATTTAAAGATTTAAAAACGTATTTCAATGCAGATATTGTGAAATCACTAAACAAGGTGTTTGTATAGCTTAAAGAAAAATTGGTCTTTGATGGATTGAAGTATTGGACGGTTTTGTTTTTGTTGTATCTGTTACATTGACTTCCAAAGACTGACCAGCTCTTCCTAACTGCTGAAACACCAGACTGTGGCATTCTTTGCCGTCTAGAAACTGCTCTTTTTTCCCTCCCTTACATCTTACTTGATTCCACACATTCCTCTCTCTCAACAAGATTGCTCTAATCAAATTCTTTCCAAGGCCCTGGGCAGGGTTCTTTGTTCCACTGTCTTCAGTATGGCCTTAGATTTCTGCTAAAAAACAGGACTTGATCAGCATCCTGATGAATGCTGATTATTTATTTAGTCAACCCCCATAGAACGGGGCGCTTCAGAACACATGCCCATATACCCATTCAAACTGGAACTATTCAGCCAACCTCTGGCAATTGTTTCTTTTAATTAAAGCCTGTCATGACGATGGGACTTTCTGAATCTAGAACCGGGTCGGTGCTTGATTGCAGAACTCTGGTTGTATAGGGTTTGATTGCCTTACAAAGGAGCAATAAACATTTCCTTTTTCTAAATCCTACTCAACTACTTCCTATATGATTTGGGATTGTGCCAGCTCGTCATTTTTACAGGGATTAGAGACTCATTTCCTGCTGAAATTAATGAGCAGTTTGACTTTGTTTAATGTAAGTTTCTCTTCATGTTTGCGGCCCGGCGTGTCTGGAGAAAACCTGAAGGCGTGTTTTAATGCAGAGTAAAGATCCATCTTTTGTTCCCAGATTGAACTTTTATGTTGTCAGTCGGCAAGTTTCCACTAACTGCTTGCTTAAGGCTCCTGCATCATAAGGAAAGTTGAAGTATGAATGGGGACTGCTTGGTCCTTCTTTTGTGCAGATGGCTGAAACTGATCTGTTGCAAGGTCGATTCCTAGTAATGCAAAATGTATTCAAAACTCCTCATCTTTCGGATTCATCACCACAAGACCAGTTGGGCCCAAAATAGTTTAAAAGGGGGCAGAAAATGTGGGGGTTTGTCCACAGTTTGTTTGGTGGCCCAACTTGTGTTTGCACACATTGGCTTAAGAGGGGATTCTTGCTACGCTAGCTAGCCGTCCAGTGGACAACAACGCTCGCTAGCTTGCCACAGCGGAGCTTGCTACAGCGGAGCTGGCTAGCTCAATAAACTGGAGATATAAAACTTGCAACAGTGAAGCTAGCTACCTTGATACAGCGCAGCTTGCTAGCTCGAGACACCAGAGATCGCTAGCTTGCTACAGCGGAGCTGGCTAGCTCAATAAACTGGAGATATAAAACTTGCAACAGTGAAGCTAGCTACCTTGATACAGCGCAGCTTGCTAGCTCGAGACACCAGAGATCGCTAGCTTGCTACAGTTGAGCGTGCTCCAGTGGAGCTCGCTAGCTCAATACAACGGAGCTCGCTAGCTCAATACAGTGGAACCTGTTAGCTCAATACAACAGATCTCTCTACAGCAAAACTCGCTAGCTCGATACCCAGGAGCTCGCTAGCTTGCTACAGCGGAGCTCGTTAGCTTTCTACAGTGGAGCTGGCTAGCTCAATAAACTGGAGATATAAAACTTGCTACAGTGAAGCTAGCTACCTTGATACAGCGCAGCTTGCTAGCTCGAGACACCAGAGATTGCTAGCTTGCTACAGCAGAGCTCGCTAGCTTGCTACAGTGGAGCTCCTTAGCTCAATAAACTGGACCAATAAAACTCGCTAAAGTGAAGCTAGCTACCTTGATACAGCGCAGCTTGCTAGCTCGAGACACCAGAGATCGCTAGCTTGCTACAGTTGAGCTTGCTACAGCGGAGCTTTCTAGCTTAATATAACGGAGCTCGCTAGCTCAATACAGTGGCTCTTGCTACAGTGGAACTTGCTAGCTCAATACAACGAAGCTTGCAGTAGCGAGCCAACCAGCTGAGTGCCCATCTAAGCTAATGAGGGCAAAAACAGGCGGGGCCACCACAGAAACTGCAGACAAACCATTTCAACATAATTTGTTTACAAAGTTTGGAATGGAAAAAAAACAAATCACTAAAATTGGTATTATTGTCTAACTTTTATCCTTTTCTCTCTTCAGTTTTAAAGAATCCCCTTCCTGTTTGTCTAGTACAGGGGTGGGCAAACTACGGCCCGGGGGCCAGATACGGCCCCTTAAGATACTTAATCTGGCCCTCCAAATTAAAATACACTGAATCAAAAATCCTAATGATTGTTTTATTTTCATTGTATTTCTGGTTTCTTCTCATGATGTTGTTTCTCTTGCGTTCGTGTGTGTTTTTTTCTGAGTCAGAAGGTGATTTTTCGGATTTCTTTGAGTTTGCATTTTCCTCTGAAGAACATCAACCCATTGGATCACCAAAAGGAGAACAAAAATCAAAATTTAGAAATTAAAATTCCCCAATTTTCTGTTTTTAAATGAATATATGTGAATTTTAAACCAAATTAAAGCATGTTTTTCTCTAAATTTCATATTATCCTTTTAGTTTATGAGGTTCATTACCAAATCACTCCTTCCATCTGCTCTTTGTCCGGCCTTTATGCCAAATTTTAGAACCCTTTCTGGCCCACAAATCAAAAAGTTTGCCCACCCCTGGTCTAGTATGAACTCCATGGGCTAAAGTGTGAACATGGCATAAGGGATTGTTGCACTTTTTGTCTCGTTTTGATTTCCTTGAACTCTTTCCTAGAAAGACGAGAGCTGCAAATCGACGTCTGATGAAATAGACAGAGTTAAATATAGAGTTATAATAGAATTTCCACCTAGCCCTGTTCTGGTTGGCGGTTGTAACAGATTGGTGGGATTTCAGGACAGGAGTTGGAATTTGACAGCTGAGACTTTGATGACTTTCAAATCTGTTTCAGAATTCCAAATTAGGATCTGGCGCTCTGGTGTTCTCACACAGGCCTTCCAATGATTACTTTGTACTTCAAAGAGGAAGAAAATAAACTGCCCAGAGCGGTGTATAAATTGATGTACTAGAAGGAAAGCAATTACTCAAACCCCCAAGTCAACAAAACATCTTTCCATTTAATTTTTTTTTGTAAATAAAGGGGGAAAAAAGGACTGATCTGTTTCTTAAGTTTTATTTTTTGTCTTGTGTTAAAAAAAAAAAAAATCATTTAGCTTACCGCTGCAGTGTTTTCCCCACTTGATTCCCATCGACGCGTTAGTATTCACAAATGGAACGCTGTATCTTTAAATGGATCTGTCCCTCTCTGTCCTAGCTTAAATGAGCGCGGCGCTTTCTAGTTTCGGGCCAGCGCAGTCCCACATTGTTATCTGAAGTCTTGTTTTATTAAAGTTCCTGCATGTATAGCAGCACAATGAGAGCCCCTCAGAGACGAGGGGATTACGGTGCATCCATGCGAGCTGGTCTTTGAGCATAGGCAGTCAGGCCTGCGGAGAAGCAGCCTGGTAATTTTCTCTACTCGCACTTCCATCAGTGTAGCATGATGGCGTTCTTGTAGAAACGTCTGCTCTCTGTTGTTGTCTACACCTGTCACTTCTTCTTATAACTTACTAAAGCTGTGAAAAGATTTGTATGGAATAAAAGAAACGAAGCAGAAGTGAGTATAAAAAGCTTGAAAGAATCTATGATTCATATGAACTAATTAAAAATCTCACTTACAGTTGACAGTTTATCAGAAAAGCTCACATTGTTTCTTAAAATAAAGTTATTTGCAATCATAAAATCCTGACAAATTAAAATTAAATAATTCTATGACCTAGTATATAAAAAAATAGTATACAGCCTTTACTTTTTTATAGTTTTAATGTAATGATTCAGTTTTGTCAAAAAATGTGCAACTTTTCCTCTGCTTAAATTGCTTGTTTTATTGAAAAAAACATCTTTAATATAAAAAAGTTAACAAATTAATTTTTAAACAAATAATTTGTGCTGATTCATAAACCAAATCTCATTGGTTGTGTCCAAATTCCATTAAAAGTTCTTAACCCCTAAAAAACTGGACTATTGATTGCATTTTAATGCAATTCGGACACATGATCACCACATTTTTCTTTAAAAAGCCAAATTTGGCGTCAAGTTAGTCATTTGACAAAATAACAACAAAATAAATATGAATATTTAATGAAGAGTAATTATGAATTTATTGTTTTGTGATTATGTAAATTGAGATGATTACAGATGTGCTCAAAACGGTTTCATACCTTAGAAGTAATTCATATTTCTTGGTCATTTTTCAGAGAATGTGAATTAGGTAACTCATACTCACAACTTTATAAACAATACTTTTTTTTTTAATGACAGATTGTCAAATGCATTGCATTCTGGTCAACATTTGCCAGTCTAGTTTTTCACACCATTAAGTGCATGAATAGTAAATACCATTGACATGGATAGAGATGGACAAACAAGGCTGTTACCTCTGGTTCCAATGAAATGAAGTCAGTTCAGTCGAGGATTATCACCCGATTTCTCCATTTCGGGACCAAGACGACGTAAGCAAGCAGTGATTGGTCCAAGAATCTGTCAAACGCTTGGAATGTTTGAGGTGGGGGCCAGCAGGCACCACATGCTCTTATTGAGACATCTGATTGGCCAGTTTATACCTTGTGATAAAATTGTTTTGACTTACCATTCGAGCTTTGCCTCAATCTTTCATCCCTTTGACCCTGTTTGGTTAAATTAATGCAATTAGAGGACATTTGTTAAAATCTAAAATAGTCCTAGAGCTCCAGCTGAAAAGAATTTCCCTTTTTATGATTAATATTTATGTTTAATGACTACGAAAATACTTGTTATGGATACCTAAAACTAAATACTCGGACTGAGTTAATAAAATTGATCTGAATCAATCTAAGCTCAATAGATCAATAATTGATCCATAAAAGTAGAAATTGATTTAATGCATAATGGTAAAACCCGCTAGCTTGATGCTAACGCATAATGGGATTTCCCATAGGACGGCTAATGCTAACTCTTAGTCAACCTAAACATACGTTGCTGACTAAATGAGCATCTTTATGAACTCACAAGAATTAATTTTCCAAACTCTTTTAAGGAAATATTTTTAAAGTAACCATTTGGGGTTTTTCTTATTCTTTCTTCTTTTTCTGGAATAAAGTGTAATGGGATCACCACCTAGTGGCCGAACTGAAACGCCCTCCAGGAGAAGCAGAACAATAATTGGAGCGTCTCTATTCAAGAATCTATGTAACACTGAATGATGATAACAATATTACATTTTACATTATGTGAACTGTATCAGATTAATATGAATTTCTTCAAAACATATATAGATTATTAATGTAATTTTAAACAAATGCATCTAAATGTGTAAACCGCGTAAACTCAAAACTGAATTAAATTGAGAGGAAATCAGAATCAAATTGATCCAGCTTCAATAGTCTGAGCTTCCCTCAAATAAAACTTTACACGTACTTCTTGTCTCTCAGAAAGTATGGAAATGCAATCAGGAACTCTGTATTGCAATGTTTCCATTTTGGTTGACTCTTCTTTGCTCCTTATATTGAAATTGATCTATTATTCATCGACTGCATTGTTGCTAAGCCTCTCTATATTCTCTTTGAGAATGCTTCTCTGCACACTCTATTTGGTAATGTTTTCAAAAAGCCAACAAAACGCTGGATTAAGATGCACTGATTATTTCGAGACTTTCCCGATGCTATCAAGAGTTTGTCTGACACACAAAAACCGAGTAACAATAAATCTTTAAGCGATGTTGACTATGACATTTCAGGGCTACGGGCGTCCTCGTGCTGCTTTGACAGCATCCACTCCGCTGTAGAAGACTGCCTTCAATAATTTGACCCCTGCTGCAGGGAACTGCTCCCATTCAGTCATAAGAGGACTGAAGAAGTCGGCCACTGATGTTGGATGATAAGGTCTGGTTTGCTTTTAGGGCTCCAGGTCACTGAAAGCCACTGGATTTACAATGTAGATTTAGAGAAGTGTCTAAAAGCGGAAAGGTTAGAAGCCAGAGCTGCTCTAAAGAAGACAAACAAAGCCCATTAAATCCAAATACGTGAAAATAGAAAATATTTGGCCGTGGAGACACAACATTAACCTTTTTAATCTTGTCTGATCTACTAAAAACCAACTATTGCTGCTTATTGGTTAGAAAACGAAAGAAAGTAAATTCTATTGTAATACATGTATCACGATATGTATCACAAGAAAGTACAATATTTCAACTTTTTTTTTATTATGAATTACTAAAAACTTTATCTGAATATTTAAGCACCTTTTACATGAATTAAAAGAGTAAAATACATTTTTTATTGATCAGAATATTAAGCTCTGAAATGGTATCTCTTATATTATTTGCTAGTAAGTTCATGGTTCTTTTCTTTAAGTAATTTAGAAAAAAAATGTTTTATTTCCTAAACAAAAGTAAGACCCCTGAACTACATTTTTGGTCATACAAAAGTAAAGTCCTCAGATGAAAATTCTGTTTTTCAGGTTTTAACATGTATCTGTGGCATTTTTCTCAAGAGCAAATGTAATAAGAAATCATTTTTACATTTTTAGGTATTTCTACTTTTAAATCGCTGTCAATCAAACTGTCCCAGAAAGACTCTGTTTGAATGAATGATCAGCTCTGTTGCAGATTTACGTCAGTGAGACACAGAGTTATCATAATCAGACGGGGGGGGATCAGGGGTGGAGTTCCAAAAGCCACGCCCCCTCAGAGGAGATCTTGGAAACAGAGGCTTCAGATCTACATGAAAAATGGCTTTTTAAGATGTTTCGGTTTTGAAATTTTGGTTAAAAACTTCATAATTATAATTAAAACACTATTGGGAACATTTTTTTTATGGGGGGGGCTTTAAATTTAGTCTTGGCAGCATTTATATTAAATGTATTAAGTATTGCGATATTTCACTGTATCGATATTTTCTTTCACCCCCACTAATCGACTCAAAGCTGGTGGTTTCCTCCTTGCACTTAGTCCCCATCAAATATTAATCACTTCCAAGACTGTATTAACACTTTGGTACACTTAACACAAACAAGCCGCCAGCTTTGATTCTTCCTTTTAATCTTTTTTTTGTCCCTCTTGAGTGTCGGGTTCAAGAGCTTGATGAATAAGATCAGAAAACAGCAACATTTCGTCGCCATTTCTAATTTGGTCTAAATGGAGCAAAGCAACCCGGCAGAATTCAAATGCTTCATAGGTCTGAACACATCTCTACCGCTGATCTGTTTTCGGTTTTTATTCATCTCAACGAGATCCACACAACACCGACCCAAAGATTTTGTTTCACTACAACCCTAAGCAGAGGTGTAAATCCATTTCTTTAGAATGGTGTGTATTTGATATTGATCACATTTCACATTACAGGCTGTCAAACCATCAATGAATAGATTTCTCAGGCACAATGTATTTTTTTTTTTTCTTTCTGCGCCGTGCTGGACTGCAGTCCAGGCAGCAAAATGTGTCCCCAAAGAACGGGCAGAGCGCCGCACCATTTCAAGAGATTAGAGGTTGGTCAGCTCGAGGAACTAAATCGATACATCCTCTCAGGGAAAGGATTGACCAAGCATTGATCTGGACCTAACAGGAGCTGGAGATGCACCAGACCTCTAAAAGCAGGAGATGGGTGATAACAGTGTGGCCTCCTCAAAGCCAGATTTCTGAAAATCACAGTGGCTCTTTTTTTTAATGCTTTGTAAAAACGGTCGATATTTTAGAAGGAAGCCGATGAAAAAGAATCCAGTTTATATTTACTTTTAGGTTTTAAATATTTAAAAATAGGCCTGGGTTGATAAAATCAATTAATCTGAATTGGGCTATGCTTAATAAATCAATAATTGATCCATAAAAAAAGAGATCGATCTAAAACAGGGGTGTCAAACTCAATCGCACAAGGGGCCAAAATCTAAAACACACTTAGGTTGCGGGACGAACAGGATAAACATTTATTGATACTCTGAAACTTCATTTTTAAAGCTTTAAAACAGAAACGTTTAACCTAATTATGAACTAGATATATAGCATTGCCAGCGATCAATGCTAGTGTGAATGCTGTAAGCTGAATTTGGCCGCTGAAAACGGTGATGGCTAAAAACGCTGAAGCTGATTGCCAGCTAAAATATTAGCTAAATGCCATATTAGCCTAAAAAAACTGTTAAAAAGAAACAGCCAAAACAGCTAGCATGTACCTGAAAAAATAGCTGAACTTCACAACAGCCCAAAAAACTTAAAAAAAGCCTAAATTAGCCAAAGCAGCTAGCATGTTAAAATTAGCCCAACTCCAACACAGCCTAAACAAGTTTTAAAAAAGCCTGAATTAGCTTAAACAGCTAGTATGTGACTGAAATTTTAGACAAACTACAAATTAGCCAAAAAAAATCTAGTGTTAATATTAGCCTTACTCCAACACAGCCTAAAAAACATAAAAACAAGCTTGAATTATCCAAAACAACTAGCATGTCGCTGAAATATTAGCTAAACTCTAAAATAGCCTATAAAAATGGAAAAAGCCTAAATTAGCCAAAACAGCTAGCATGTTGCTGAAATATTTGTAAAACTTCAAAATAACCTAAAGACGAAAAATAAAGCCCAGTTTTTATCACTTTGAAACATGGAATCTAAGATTATGTGTAAGAGTATGATGCTAAAGTCCGCTAGCTTTATGCTAACGTAAAATGATCTGTCACAGGGCTAAACATGCATTGTTGACTAAATGAACATCTTTATAAACTCACGGACCTGAATTTTCCAAACTCTTTTTAGGGAATTACTTTTTTAAAGTAACCTTTAAAGCTCAAAAGGCCAAGTAGCTACAGGTGCATCATGCTATAACCCACTAGCTTGATGCCAGGACAGCTAATGCTAACGCTCGGTCGACCTAAACATACGTTGCTGCCTAAATGAAAATCTTAATATACTCGCAGGAATACATTTTTTGAACTTTTTCTGGAATTATTTTAACCTTCTGTGGTCTAAAACACAGTTTGTTGCTCATACTTTCTTCTTCTTGTGGAAAAAAGTGTAATGCTATAGCGTGTTCGCCACCTAGTGGCCAAACTGAGACGCCCTCCAGGAGAAGCAGAACAATAGTTGGAGCTTCTCTGTTTGAGAATTGTAACACTGTATGGTATTAACAATATCATTATAATTTCACTAATACATTTTACAGTATGTAGACTGTATCCGATTAACATAAATACATTCAAACATATAGATTGTTAATATATTTCTAAACAAATTTGTCTAAATGTGTAAACTAAAAGTTAAGTTAAACTGAGTGGATCAATAGAATTATAAAAAAAAATCTTGTGAATCTAATCGAATCTTTTCTAGAAATTATTATTGATACCAAGCCCTGTTCAAATACAGGACAGGGTTTGTAAAACATTAATAATTTTTGATTTGGTACTCGTCCCATCAAGCCGGGAGCCGTTGTTTTCCTTTGATAATACGTTCCCTCTAAAAGCCTGTTGGGTCGGCAAATTGTTCCTTTTGGTTTCATTGTTGTCGCATAATTGCATGAAGTCTCAAATGAAAATGAACACAAAACAAATGGTGCTCTAGAACTAATTGCAACTAAAAGCATCATTTCAAAGCCAAAGAAAATCTGGTGTCTGAGTGAGAGTGATGTTTCATAGCTGTGGCAGTGATCCTATTGTCGCTCTGCAGAGTTGCATGAAGTAGACGGGCGGCCGCAGAAAGACCTGTTTTTGTTTTGTTTTTGTTTTTTTTGTGCGTTTCTCTGAGGGGAGGAGAGATTGATGTGACTGGAAAGTGTCAGCCTCCCTATGTAATCCAACAACTGTAAACTGTCAACAGTTTTCAGTGTCACGCGTTGAGCAACTGGTTTTGGCAGCAGCTTTTGTCTTTGTCGGATAAAACTTCATTTCGGTTTTTGTCTAAAACCATCCGAGTGTCTCGTCTCACCAACTGAGGCTAATTGTCGGGACGTGAGGTAAACAATTCCAAGAAATGTCTGACTTTGCGTTGTCTTGGACGACATAGATGGAGCTTCATTAAACTACTGTTTCTGTTAAACTATTCCACCTACATTCTTAACTCTTATTATTGCATTAAATTAATGTAAATTATTGAATGAAAAATCAGAAATGCCTCTAAAAACATTTTTAACAAAATTACAGAAAATTTCACGTTTGAAGAAAAAAAAAATCTTTTTTTTAACACTAAATTTGGATTTATATGGAATGTTTTATACTATTCAGGATTAAATGCTCACTATAAACTTAAATTTAAATAACGTGAACAGGTCAAAAACACATGGAATAAACTTCCAAAGCAATTAAAAATAATGCATAAAGTTTAAAAAAGTTGGCATGTAATTCAAGAAATTTCTTTTAACAAAACATATATGTCGATAATGTTGTATATTCAGTAAGTTTTGACCCCCTAATGCAGAGGTCTGCAACCTGCGGCTACAGAGCCACATGTGGCTCTTTTATCTCTCCATGGTGGCTCTCTGGCTGAAGAAAAATAAAATAATAGTAAATTTAAAAAAAATTGGAGATTAGCTATTATTTTAGCAACATAGTCTATAAACGTTTTTGGCTAATTTGCTTTCTAGTGGGATTTTGAGGGTAATAAAGAGTTTTAGCTTGTATTTCAGCAACATGCTAACGTTTTTGGCTAATTTGTTATCTACTGGTTTTTTTTAGGCTAATTTAGAGTTTTAGCTTCTATTTTAGCAACATGCTAATGTTTTTGACTAATTCAGTTCACTGAAGAATTTTACGCTAATTTGGAGTTTAGCTATAAATTATGCAACAAGCTAGCTCTTTTTTTTGGCAAATTTAGCCTCTAAGTAGTTTTTTATTCTGATTTGGAGTTTAACTAATATTTTAGCAATTTGCTAACATTTTTAGCTAATTTCATATCTAATTTTGAGTTTTGTTTATTTCAGCAACATGCTAAAATTTTTGGCTGATTTAATTTACAGAGAAATGTTATGCTAATTTGAAGTTCAGCTAGTAATTAAGCAGCAAGCTTGCTTTTTGCTACTAAAGTTAAAAACGTAAAAAAAAATCCCTTTTTGAAAGATATTAGTTTCTTTTATATATTTTTTTGCTTTTGTTCGTGCCAAAAATAGACATTATTCATATTTATTTTAAAAAAACAAACAAAAAAAGGTTATGAATGCAAATCCAAATTTCTTAAAGGCTAACGTACGTCAATGCGGCTCCTTCTAGGTTTGGATCAGTAGAAAACGAGTCCAAATGGCTCTTTTACTCTTAAAGGTTGCCGACCTCTGCCCTAATGCCTGAATGTAGCATCTACTATGAAGCCAAAAACATAAGTGATTTTTTTTTTCTTCAAATTAAGCTGGAATTAAATTCAGGGTTAAAAGATTTTACAGTGTTTTTTTCCCATCTCTCTTGTTTATATTATGAAATAATTGTAACTTTTACATAATCATATTAAAAGTGTTTCACGTAAATGAATAATAATGAATATTCTTGTGTTTGCACGTATCTACCTAAAGAAAACAAATAAACAAAGTTTGCCAATCAAGGCACTGCCGAGGTCCAACCCCCAAACTAAAATAACAGAACTTAGCAGTGTAAGACTGCTGAGGACAAAAAGAACAAACCAAGAACATCACAACAGAAGCTAAACTTCAACCCTAACTGCCTCTTGGGGCCGTTTTATAGAAGCAGGTTTTGATGAAACTCTGAGTTTGTGAACTCCAAATTAAGGAAAACTCTGAGTTTTTGGTTTCAGAAACGGAGATAACTTAAACCTGTGAAAGTGGGTCAAACCAAACCCGTTTCACGAAGCAGGATTGGCTGAACTCAGAATCAGTCACTATGGCAACTGACCCTGTGAACATAACCTGGTCTGGAGCAGGTTTTTCTTCAGGAAACTCAGAGTTTCCTGTGTCTCCGCCCCTTCTTAAAGTGAAGGATGGTTAACTAGAACGTCCTCATTAACATTTTAAGAACATTCATGTCAGAGACTGCACGTTTCCACCACGTAGAAACCAAACTGACATGTCTTTTCATAGAGGAGAATGGATTCATCCGGAGGGAATGTGATTCTTGTTTGTCTTTTCTGTTTATTAATTCCCAATTCAGTAAACGTCTCACAACTTATTATCACTTTTCTCCACTTCAGAATTATTGCATAAACGGTTGAAAAAATATTAATACTGAAGCTAAAGATTTGGTGTTCTAGGGTTAAGCGTGCGACAGAAATGTGATGCGATGGATGCTGACCTCGTTTAACGAACCGGTGAAAATCACACGTGTACGGTTGGAGAAACCCAAAGCCTGGATGTTGGCTAGATTGGTTTGGTCACTCTTAACCTGCTTTACTGCTGGGAGTCCAGATGCTGACCTCATACACTGGTTCAAACTGATGATGGTGCTTCCCTGAATGGAGCCCAGTTGTTTCTTGTATTGCCTGTCTCTATCTGTTTAACAGAACCAATTAAACCGGTTACTCTTGGTGGGTTTCTGATGCAGTGATAATGACTGGCGGAGAATAGAAAGCACGTGTCACATTCTTCTTAAGTGAATCAAGAGTACAAGTCAAGGGACCGACCGTTTCCAGCTCTGACGGTTTTTTCTTTCAGTGAAGCCAATCAGGCCTCTGCGCTTTGATGGGAGCCCTTTCTCATTCCACTGGCTTTGTCAGGACTAGTTCATTTCAGTCTATTCAGGTGGACCACATTGTTCACTGCCTCTCTGCTCATGCATTTCATTTGCCGGGCCTTTGTTTTGAGTCCTGCTGGAGATGAACTGGAGGCACTGAGTCGCAGCTGAAGCTAAAGGGGATTAGAGGCACACTTTCCGTGCTTTCTTGGATGTGGACTAACTCGGAAAATGTCAAGGAGATGATTTGACGCAACACTATTTGAACGCATGCCGATGACCCCCCTCGCTGGGATTGTGGAGCGCCCCTCTGAGTTTTTTAGGTAGATAAACTGCGATATTGATTCTTGATTCTCGGGCAGGTCCTCGGAGGTCTTCATTATAGGCTGCGGGGCCACAGGGTCAAAGTGGATCTGCTCGTGTGAAACATCCTCGTTCTATTCAAGGCTTTGTGGATTTAAGAGAAATGACAATAGATTCTGACAACAATCTTTTCTGTTATTCCAGTATTCATCTGTGCTTTAGAAACTTTTGAAAAATCGTTTTACTAACCTTTAAGCTTACTGAAAGAAGAGTTTGTGGTCAGTGGTGGTGGCATCTATTGGTCATCTCCAAACACTGCTGTGCTCAACACTTCCTGGAGACTTTCTGTTCTTCTTAGGGCTACATTTTATCAACTGAATAGTCAATATAAATGTAAGAGTCTTTTACAGAAAATGGCACAAAGATTCTTTTTTGCTGTAGTTTTTAACGTCAATTTCAGGATTCCTGAATGAAAATTTCACCTTAATTCACTCAAACGAGTTTTGAATAGAAATGAGAAAAATCCAATATAAAATTGTATTGGTCAAAGCTGAATCAATTCAGTATCTCAGCTCAGTTTTCTAGTTAATGACTGATTAGAAGGTCTATGATATTGTCTGTTGGTTTGGTTTGGGCAAATGGAAGCTAATTTTTTCTGCTCATTTTGAATCATCAGTCGTATCTTTAACTAAGTACAATTTGTTTTTAAATATAAAAAAGTTGAAGGAAATAATTAAAAAAAAGTATTTTTGTTCAATGTCTTCTGTAAATTCAGGCTGTTTTGCATTGTAGTCCCATTCTAATCAATTCTGGAGCTATTTTAAAATCATTCCCAGAGGTATTTTATTTATTAGAATGCGTTTTATTGTATGTTTAATTATGTCCATGTATTGACCTTGACCATAAATAAAATGAAATTATGATTTCATTTCATGTCATTTTAGTCAAAATTGGAAAAAAGTGTTGTTTTCCTTGACATAGTTTCTGCAGGGCGGCAGCAGTTCATTACAAATTCATTTCTGAGTTGCAGGCGGGACTATTGCCATGGAGCCCAGTATATTTTCTACAACACACATGATTTTTTTTTCCTGTTTTTTTTTGGCTCCTGATTCAAAGCCATTTGAAAAAATAATTTTTTTGCTCAAGTTTCTTAATCAGAAAAATGCCAAATTAATACATTAAAAATTCCGAAAACCAGGATTTTTTTAAAATAAGATCTAAGAAAAAAAAAAAAAGCCTCCGAGGGTTACATAGAAAACTAAACTGGCTCCAGTTGCATAAATTTGGCTAAAATTCATAATTTCAGTTCAGAAACAACATTTTAAATGGTTGATTTTCCTTACGTTCAATATACTACCAGATTTAGTTTCAGAACAAAATGAAACAAATCGGTATTCATTTAGTTATTTTTGTTCATTCTGGGCTGTCACATGTTAACTGAGGTCTGTAGAATCTCAGGCGTTCAGTTTCCAGATCCTTCCAGATCGGTGGAAACTTGCAGGTATATTCAGATCTTCTTGTGTTTCACTGTGGAATGACGAGCTCTACATGTCAACCCACAGACTTTTTTTTACTTGTAAATCACTATATATTCTTCTGGGAAAACTATTATGCAGATTTGCCAGAGGAGCATTAGCGGAGCATGTCGCTGACAGCGGGCGATAAGATCAGACTCACAGCTTAGATTTCAGCTCATCCCAAAGGTTTTTAGGTCAGTGTTCTGCGCCGTGCCAAACCAAAAGGCTTGTTTAACTGTGACTGTGTGGCTTTTTGTATGTTATGATTGATGAAAATGTTTGTATCTTAGAGTATTTTTCAAATATAATTAATTTTTTTCTCATTTACATTTATTTTTTTTAATTAATTTTGGATTTGTTTTAATAAATCTGCAATAATTTGTCTAAATTCGCCCAAAAAATTCAAAACACAGTGTGTGATGCTCAGGAAGGCTCAGATGTTAGCTAGCATGGAATGAAATTTTAAATTCATCAAGCACATTTCATCTGCATCACCTTTTGTTGTCTCCTAATCCCTTTCTGTCCACTGGGGGTGGGGGATGCAAATACAAAATAAAAATAAAAGCCAAAAACTCTCATTTACTAATCAAACACGGGACGAGAGGTAATTAATTCTTTGGAATCAGTCAATTAATTTGCATAATAAGAGGTACCATAATTATGACTTCTGCTACTCAAGCCCAAAATTGTAATTAGAGATTTATCCTGCATTACAGCGGAAAGGCCGGCTTTTTTGGGAGCTGGCTCGGGAAGCATCCATGGCTCTGGGATGGGAATACTGGCAGGGCTGCATTAGAATAAAAGCTTCTCCTTTTGCCGGGCCCTGAGGGGAAGTGCTGGTTGGACTGATCTTCTAATCTGTAAAGTAGCAAGACTTCATCTGTCAGGGACCCCGGTCTCTCTATCAAGTCAGGCTGGGCCCTTGTTCCACGTCTTTTCTCCTCAGCGTTTTCATTTGCAAAGAAGTCACTTTTCTTTTTTTTTTTTTTTAAACAGTATCTCCCGCTGTTAAAACATATGTGCTGCTGGAAGCTGCGGAGTTCTGCTAATTTGGTGATACTAGAATTCCACAATGTGTAAAACCAGATAAAAGTCTTTTTACAGAGGTGATACGAAAGATTAAATAAGAATAAAAAGGTTTGCAAGTTTGGTGACACACGAAACGTGTTGCAGTGTTTAGGCAACAAAGCAATAAAACACATTTTATTTGGGTAAATTGTTATCTACTTAGGCTTTTTTTATTGGCTAATTTAGAGTTTAGCTTCTATTTTGCAACAAAAAAACATTTTTGAATAATTTGGGTTACTGAGGAATTTTAGGCTATTTTGAGTAGCTAGCATTTAAGCAACAAACTAGCTTTTTTTGGCTAATTTAGCATCTAGTAAGGTTTTTGGGGCTAATTTTGAGTTTAGTTAATATTTTAGCAACATGCTAACATTTTTGACAATTTTTTTCTACTGATTTATTTATGCTAATTTGGAGTTTAGCGTATATTTTAGCAACAGGTTAACATTTTTGACTAATTTGGTTTACTGAGGAATTTTAGGCTATTTTGGTGTTTAGCTAGTACTTAAGCAATAAGCTAGCCTTTTTGTGGCTAATTTGGCATTTAGTAAGGTTTTTGGGGCTAATTTTGAGTTTAGCTAATATTTTAGCAACATGCTAACATTTTTGACAATTTTTTTCTACTGATTTATTTATGCTAATTTGGAGTTTAGCGTATATTTTAGCAACAGGCTAATGTTTTTGACTAATTTGGTTTACTGAGGAATTTTAGGCTATTTTTAAGTCTAGCTAGTATTTAAGCAATAAGCTAGCCTTTTTTTTTGGCTAATTTGGCATTTAGTAAGGTTTTTGGGGCTAATTTTGAGTTTAGCTAATATTTTAGCAACATGCTAACGTTTTTGACTAATTTGGTTTACTGAGGAATTTTAGGCTATTTTTGAGTCTAGCTAGTCTTTAAGCAATCAGCTGGCTTTTTTTGGCTAATTTGGCATTTAGTAAGGGTTTTGCGGCTAATTTTGAGTTTAGCTAATATTTTAGCAACATGCTAACGTTTTTGACAATTTTTTTCTACTGATTTATTTATGCTAATTTGGATTTTAGCGTATATTTTAGCAACAGGCTAACGTTTTTGACTAATTTGGTTTACTTAGGAATTTTAGGCTATGTTTGAGTCTAGCTTGTCTTTAAGCAACAAGCTAGCTTTTTTTGGCTAATTTGGCATCTAGTAAGGTTTTTGGGGCTAATTTTGAGTTTAGCTAATATTTTAGCAACATGCTAACGTTTTTGACAATTTTTTTATACTGATTTATTTATGCTAATTTGGATTTTAGCGTATATTTTAGCAACAGGCTAACATTTTTGACTAATTTGGTTTACTTAGGAATTTTAGGCTATTTTTGAGTCTAGCTAGTATTTAAGCAATAATATATCTTTTTTTTTCTGGCTAATTTGGCATCAAGTAAGGTTTTTGGGGTTAATTTGGAGCCCAGTTCATATTTTAGCAACAGGCTAACGTTTTTGACTAATTTGGTTTACTGAGGAGTTTTAGGCTATTTTTAAGTCTAGCTAGTATTTAAGCAATAAGCTAGCCTTTTTTTTTTTGGCTAATTTGGCATTTAGTATGGTTTTTGGGGCTAATTTTGAGTTTAGTTAATATTTTAGCAACATGCTAACATTTTTGACCATTTTTTTTTTTTTACTGATTTATTTATGCTAATTTGGAGTTTAGCGTATATTTTAGCAACAGGTTAACATTTTTGAATAATTTGGGTTACTCAGGAAGTTTAGGCTATTTTGGTGTTTAGCTAGTACTTAAGCAATAAACTCGCCTTTTTTGTGGCTAATTTGGAATCTACTTTTTTTAGCTAATTAAATATTTTTCAAATGGCTTTTGCATTTTCAGCAGATCCCTTCAGAATTTAATGTAAGTTATCACCATTTTCAGCAAAAAGCTTCAGAATTTTTAACAACTACTTTCAGAAAAAAACATTCACACTAGCATTTATTGCAGGTAATTCAACTTTTCTTCTTATTTTTTAATTCATTGCCATGAGTTATTTGTGCACGTGTAGATAAAAAAAATTAGAGTAAATTAGATAAATTTGCATTTTTCTAAGTCAGAACACGGATGTCATGTTAGAATTGTAATGTCAAGTAATTTCTCCAACTAAATCTTATATTGTGGCTTAACGTTGCGTCACATTTGTATAGATCAAAATTACACAAAAACTGGATTATTGGCCAATGAGAAGATTTTTACAGTTAAAAGTTGCTGATATGATTCCGGTTTCAGCAGATGCCCGTGACAACCATGAACGCATCAGTGCGCCGGAAACCGGCTTTGACACGTCTGCTGTGTTGTGACAACCTGTCAGTTTATCTGCTTTTAATATTTTTACACTCCAACGGAGGCTCGTCTGTAGCGCTGACATTCACTCACATCTCTTTAAAAGAAACAAAAAAAAAACAGGGACTTCCACTAACTCCAAGAGCAGAACAAACAGCTGTTCCAGAGAACAGGAGTAAAGTAGAGGGAAAACCAAAACGGTGATGGTCAGAGGGGCCGGAGGCGCGTCCTGGCCGCCATTCCTCTTTCGGTCTGCCCCGGGGCAGCTGTGGCTACATCAGTAGCTTACCAAGTATGAATGAGGAGTGAATAAATAAGAGACACATTTCAAGTGCTGGAAAAGCTCATAAAAATAGAATCCATTATTATTATTATTATCGTTATGGTCCGAGCACGCTTTGGATGTTCAAATTTTGCAGCACATTTTCTCTCCCAACTCGTTATAAATGTACGGTTCCACATAAATATGGGGTTTGCAATCACAGTTGCCTGTATGTATTTAACATAGCCAGCTAACATATATAGCCAACATAGCTAACAGTCCGCTAGCTATGTTTTTATCATAGCTAGCTAAAACATAGTTATGTTAAAAACATACAGGCGGATGTTAGCCAAAAGCTAATTAAAAAATTGTATTGTGGGAGAATACGACCAGTGAGGAAACTGAAGAAGAGCCTTTAACTTCAGAGATAACAAACATAAAGCTGTTGTTTACAGAGAAAACCAAGAGTCTTTCTCCAAATATGGATTCATAGAGACAGTTGTTTCCACGCACCAAACCGCTCTGCCTAAAACGCGACGACTGACTCCAATGTTTCACATACGATCACAATAACAAAGTTATAGACACTATAGACATTATAATTATATTTAGAAAATAGTAGTTTTAAGATGTTGTGTCATTTTGTTTTTATGTATTTAGCCAGACGCGGATGAAGTTAGCATCCGGTTGTTAGCATCCACTTTAACGTTAAATGGAAAATCTTCATCCCAAAGTCTATGTTTAAACCAGCTACAAACAAACTAATGGAACACATCTTTATACAAGATGACAAAGTTTAATGTTTACAACTTAAAATATGCTGTCTACACTAAGCACTTATTTTTTTTTCTCCAAAAGTGCTTAGTTTCAAAGTGCTAGCTTTCTTTATTTTTTTATTTATTTTATTTTTTTTAAAGAAAGTGATTAATCAAGCGTAATTTTCTAAACATGTTCGACCAATTCTGAATTTTTATTTGGTCATATGGAACCAGAGGAATAAATAAGGTTTGGATTACGGGTGATTTAAGGTTAAACCACCAAACGACTGTGTCTGCAGCTCACCACTCCCCCACAAGATGGATAAATTGCGAAGAACACATTTCACACACGTAGGTGCATGACAGCTAACGAGACTTTAACTTTAAATCCAGTCATGGACGCAACATGCATCTTTGCTTCATGTAATAAATGTGGCCAACATGAATTTCTAATACCTTATGATAACCCTTATATTTAGAGGTTACAATAACTTTCATAACACGACTTTTGGTATTTTCTGTGTAGAATCCCTTTAAAGTAGTCTTTATATTGCGCTATTTTTTATTATTAAAGTTAATATTAAATTTTCTTTACAGATGGCGACTAAACTGCTTATTGTAAAGTTAAAATTGCGCTTAAATCTCCATTTAGACGTTGGGCTCTGATGTTTTAGACCTCCGTAAGCCCTTATTGCCATTTGTGTACAACATGAGTTTTTTTCCATCAGCTGCAAAATGCTGAAAATCCATTGTGGCCATGTCGCAAAATAGGTCAAAATCTTTTAAGCTGGCGCCGGACTATTCATGAAGCTGACATGCCAGTAAATTGAACGAAGGCATCGGTAAAATGTGGTGACAGTAGCTGCAGGCCCCGAGCTGTCAGTGCTCGCCGGAGAAGGAGGCGTGGAGACGAGCTCCGCGCCGACTTCTTCTGATGGAATATTAACTGAACTGTGGAAACAGCTGGAGTTACATAATGGCTTCCCTGCATTTAGTGTGTTCAGAGAGGGAGAAACCGTGGGTGAGAGCGAACGCAGAATGTCAGCTTTTCTGCTGCAGATACTACGCCTGTAATTATGTGAATTAAAACAAATAATGGCTGAAATCTAGCAGCACCACTGGGGTCATTATTGCTGCTATTCTTGGGTTTGTTTCGAGACTATTTGTGGTTACCTGTGCAGCCAATCGCTATCCTTCACTTCAAATTTTGATTTTATTTACATTTGCTAACCAGCCAAACATTAGGCTTTAGAAAATCCCCTACACATGTAGACAGAGTTCACTAGTTCAACTTTAAAGAGCTTTATGAAAAAAACTTAAAATTGACATTAAGGAAACTTTATTATATATATATATATATATATATATATATATATATATATATAATATATATATATATATATATATGTGTGTGTGTATATATGTGTGTATATATGTATATGTATATGTGTGTATATATATATATATATGTGTGTGTATATATGTATATGTATATGTGTCTATATATATATATATATATATGTGTGTGTATATATATGTGTGTGTGTATATATGTATATGTATATGTGTATATATATATATATATATATATATGTGTGTGTATATTTGTATATATATACATGTATGTGTATATATATATGTATATGTATACATGTATATGTGTGTATATATATGCATAAATATATATATATATATACATATATATATATAAATAAATATATGTGTGTGTATAGATGTGTGTGTGTGTGTATATATATATATATATATATACACACACATATATGTGTGTATATATATATGTATATAACTCTCAAAAAAGACAGCTGGCTTCAAGTTTTAACAACAAACACGTTCTCCCTCCTGAGCTAAAGAAGTCTTCCGTTCTACTTTTAGAAAAACTCCAGTAACATCCAGTTGATCCTGTAGTCTGAGAATCTAAAGCTCCTCTGGGAAAAGATGGAGGTCATTTAGGATGTGATGGGGCTGTGTGAAAAACCCAAATTCCAGTCTGGTTTATGTCATCTGCCAACGGTTTCCCATCAGAACTAGAAGGTCTAAGACAACCTGATTACAAAGGAGTCCAAACATGGTAAGAAATGGGCATCATATTCAAGGGTTACAGGTCAGCTCTAGAATGGGATTTTATTTATGTGGGACTGAAGAGTCATAGATGTTTGAGAGGTTTCTCACAGTAGTGATGACAAAACCAGGCGTTTGTGAAAGCGTCATGATTATTCAGTAGCTGTGAATGGCCTGACAGAGCTTTAACCCTTTAACACCAGTGTTTATGTTCTTTCATTTACTGTAACTTTTCAACCGTCATTTCAATAATTCCAGCTCCTCGAGCCACTTTTCCCCCTCAGAATCTGCAATTATGTTGTTTACGGTTACAATATTTTTTTTTATTTTTGAGTTTTAGCGCCGCCGGCCAACGCCTTAGGTGTTAAAGGGTTAAAAGTAGAGTTGTATCGCCTCTGTCCATCTGCTTTGTTTGTTGGAATGAATCAACATCCTACAGGCTTCACTCAAATTGTTTTAAGAAAAATAAATCCTCTAGTGCATTTTAACAAGAGTTGGTTACCCACGACAACTATGATTTCTCCATGTGCTGTCCTTGTCTTGAAAGCAGTAGAAGGTCATATCCTGCATAGTTACATCCTTGTGCATGTAGAGGGAGTTCAATGAGATGCAAAAATCTGAAGTTATAATAGGGTCAAAGGTCTGGATGGATTTGGAAAAGAAATATTTTTCAATCTGTTCTATTAAAAAAAAAAAAAAAAGGGAGAATAATTCACGAGAGGGAAACTAGCAGTGGCTGCCAGGGTCGTTATGAAACTGCAGGACAGCAGCGCACATCTGGATTAATGTCTCTGATGGCAACCTCCAAAACAGGAACGGATTAATTTGTCCGGTCGGAGTCTTATGCAACCGGCTCCAGCCTCGGTCCACTGAAGTGGAAGGAGAAAGAAGCCCAGGGGTGTGTTGGCTTCTGAGAGCTTCACGTGTAGCTAACAGTGGCAGCTCGTCTGTTTAAGCACAGGAGGCAGAGCTTGATGAAAAGCATTTAGAAGAACTCTCCTTCAGTCTATTTCTAGCTTACGCAGTATGGCCGGTCAGTAGGGGTGTAGCAACTCATTTTAGTGATTCGATTCATATCAGAATTTATTTGAGCCAATTCACTGACCTAAAATGGATCCAGGACATCTTTAGCCAAAACTTCAACCAGAGATAAATACCTGGTACTGACCAGTGCAAGTGATTTTTCCAGATTCTTTGGATTTCATGCAAGATAATCAAGTGTAAATCAAATGAGTACAAAGAAGCCAACCTTTTTAGTTTACACATTTAGACAAATTTGTTTAAAATACATTAATAATCTGCTATATATTTTGAAGATTTTCATTATAAACTAATATATTTCAAATACTGTAAAATGTATTAGTGAAATAATAATGAGATTATTAATACATTGTTCTGCCTCTCCTGTAAGGTGTTTCAGTTTGGCCACTAGGTGGCGATCGCGCTACAGCATTACACCTTATTTTCTAGAAGAAGAACGTATAAGCAAAATACGGTACTTTAGACCATAAATCGTTACTTTAAAAAGTATTTCCTTAAAAAGAGTTTGGAGAATTCATGCCTTAGCGTTAGCATTAGCCATCCTGTGGGAAATCCCAGTATGTGTTAGAGCTGTTTCTCAATCCAAATGAGATTTTGAAATTATTTTATAATGTTATAGTTTAAATCGATTAACAATTTGGCTGAAACAGATTTATCATTAATTAAATTTCATATTAGGGATGTTTATCTTTTGGATTGTATACAGTGCAGAACCGGTTCTTCTAAAATGTCTTTGATGCCAAATAGGGCTCGAACAAAAAAAAAAATAAAAATTTTCTTTTTCCAAAAACCTTTGTGTGTGATGAAGCTACATCAGACGGTGAAGGGCGGCGGATTTTCACACTCGAGGAAGTCTGAGCGTACGTCACCAACATCTGGAACATTTTACACGTCGCTCGTATCTTTCAGATAGCTGAATTAAGAGTCCTTTTTTCTCTGTATACAGAAAACCTTTCAATCAGTTTTGACTGAAGCTCCGCCCTCTCTCACAGCACCACCCAGTCCTATGTATGAGCCGGCCCACAATCCCTTATAAGGTAAAATCAAATGATTGTACAGCAAAACTGAAAAGAATAGAAATGATAGTCATGTACAAAACAAAGCACCAAAAACGTTATTCACAAAAATATTATCGCAGTTCTGATTTTTGGTACATATCTGTATTTTTCTTTGGTTTTTATTTTTAGGGCTTTTATCGCTCTTTTGTTTATAGTCTTTTTTAGGGTGGACCTCTGAAGTCGAGTTGAATGTTTATTAATTTTAATAAAGACCTTTTACCTATAAAAATGAGAACTCAAAGGAAAACCTTGGCCGGAGTTCTTGGATATCACACTAACATGGTATTTAAGTTCAATTAATGTTTGCAAAGAGGTCGTCTGTTCAGCCTTGTGTTAACAAATCTACTGAATGCAGCCGAGAGGAAAGCCCAGTCAAGGAAGGAAGGAAGCTGAGCTTTCAATTAACACGCGTGAACTTCAGGTGCAAACTGGCTCGGACTGAATGCAGAGCGGCGACGTGTCGGAGAAAAACTACCTTCTGTGGGAAATGTCAAAGTGCTGCTTGATTGGTGAGGTTGGTGAATTGTGTTGGGTACGTTCCACTCGGTCATGAAGAAAGCGTTCCTGCTTAAGGAAAGGCTCCGAACTGATGCATCACTCTGGAAGAAAAGCATCACTTTTGCTTTCTCTTCAACGGAGCATGATTCAGTACCATGTCACTTTCGCGAGCGCAGCTCATAAATTAGTAAAAGTGAGAGGGAAAGCTCCTTCTTATATAATCTGCGTCCCAGAAAGTATTTTTGTAGAGAACGAGATTCGGCTGGTTTGCATGGATGCAAACACCGGCTGGTGGAAGTTAAAGAGCGGAGGGTTCGGGCCAAAGGATGTCTGCGTCTGACAGCAGCTTTCAATTTTACTGTCATCTTTTATCTTTAGCGCATTTTTGACAGCAATTAGGCCACTTGTTGGGGAATGGTGATGTAACTGAATAAAGCACATGTGAAAGTTCAGATTTACCAACATGATGAGGAATCCTCTACTCCATTTGTTGCACTTTCAAGACTAAAAACTATTTTTTTGGGAAACCAAATTTATTATTCTGGGGATATTCAGGGAATGTCAAACTGTCTGCGCTTCCTAAAGCTTAAACAATTCTGCCTCAGAGTCTTAAAAAATAAACCATTTAACGATTATCTCTCACTTTTCTGTGACTTTCAAGGGACCAGCTCAGAAAACAGATATAGTTTGTAAAAGCTGGGTGAAGTTTGACATCTTAAGCCTAACCTGAGTTCTTCCCCTAACCTACATTTAGCCCCTCAAAACGGAAAGTTATGGATAAAACAGTTTCTTCAAATTCAGCTTTCACTCCCTCTTGATGATGTCATCAATTGTCTCCAGTCACTAACAATTGTCGACAACCATGACCAAATTCCCTCCTCAATACGAACATTTCACAATGTGTATTTGTGGAATTTAAAAAACTACATTTAAAAACTATTTTTTGCAAAAATTGTCATTTCATTGTCATATTTGCCAATATACAATGGTTTTTCGCAAAGGCTTCTTGATATTAGAATTGTATATTTGGACAGCACTATAAAATGGTGAATAGTGAATATAGTGAGCAGTGAAGGAATTCTGACACAACCGAAGTCTTCAAATTTGGACGTCTCTTTCACTTGATGACATCATCAGTAGTTGCCTGTCCGGTACGTTAGCCCAGACATTGGCTTTGTTTGAATTCTCACCTTAATCCCTAACTAAACACAATCTAGTGCATCACTATCTAGTGACCTGAATTTTAAAAGCATTTCAGACACGATTTTCACTACTTTTGTTTTTCTAAACGCCAAATATGACGTCACCAATTTCACAAAGTAAAAATCGAGTAGATACGGTCTATATTTGCTAATGTAGTGAGCATCAATGTATGCTAGTTTTTTGCAAAGACTTCTGGTGAAATTTCTAGGGCAATGGATTTTGGAATTGTTGATTGAGAACTGAAATGGCGAACCCACTACATAGTGAGTAGTGAAGGAATTCGAACATAGACAGTACGTTCTATATCACTAGAGATGGCGCTCGAGCTTGTTGTGTACGGAAAGTTGGACGCCATATTGGAACGGCACAGATCCCGTTTACCTGCTGTGTTACAATTGTACAAAAAGCTGAAAAAACAAGACGTTGACTATTTACAAGTAAATTATTACTGTTGGCTGATAAAGGGGAACTTTTAGAAAACATTTTAATAAGATCTGAGTGAGTTCACCCCCAATAGTGAATGATCTTGTATAGGCTATTCAAAGTCAATGTTAGCTTTAGACTTTAAACTATTTCCACGTTTTCTGGCAGGAGCACCGATCTTTTCTTGTTTTATGGAGAATGACTGTGGTACTTGTATGTGTGAGGCCTCAGATCTGACCAGACGATCTCCACCAGGATGAGTTAGCCCAGAGGTCGGCAACCTTTAAGAGTAAAAGAGCCATTTGGGCTCGTTTTCTACTGATCCAAACCTAGAAGGAGCCGCATTGACTTACATTAGCCTTTAAGAAATTTGGATTTGCATTCATAATTTTCCTTTTTCTTTATTTTTTAAATAAATGTGAATAGTGTCTATTTTTGACACGAACAAAAGCAAAAAAAAATATAAAAAGAAACTATCATCTCTCAAAAATGTGTTTTTTTCCGTTTTTAACTTTAGTAGCAAAAAAGCTAGCTCGTTCCTTCATTACTAGCTGAACTTCAAATTAACATAACATTTCTCTGTAAATTAAATCAGCCAAAAATTTTAACATGTTGCTGAAATAAAAGCTAAACTCAAAATTAGCCTAAAACCCCCAGTAGAAAATATATTAGCTAAAAATCTTAGCATATTGCTAAGATATGAGCTAAACTCCAAATTAGCATAAAAACCTAATTAGAGGCCAAATCTGCAAAAAAAAAAAAAGCTAGCTTGTTGCTTAATTACTAGCTGAACTCCAAAATAGCCTAAAATTCCTCAGAAAACTAAGTTAGTCAAAAACGTTAGCATGTTGCTAAAATAGAAGCTAAAATCTAAATTATCTAAAAATTTCAGTAGATAACAAATTAGCTGAAAACATTAGCGTTTTTACTAAAATATTTGCTAAACTCCAAATTGGCCTAACATTTCCCAGAAAACAAAGCCAAAAAAGTTAGCATGTTGCTAAAATAGAAGCTAAAATTCTAAATGAGCCTAAAAACTACATTAGCAAAAAACATTAGCGTGTTGCTAAAATAATAGCTAATCTCCAATTTTTTTTTTAATTTACTATTATTTTATTTTTCTTCAGCCAGAGAGCCACCATGGAGACATCAGGTTGCAGACCCGTGGGTTAAGCCCTGAAAAACCTCTTTCAGAAAACACTACCGCTTCAAATGCCCCAACAATTTGAAGGGCAAGGGAGAAGCCGTGGGGGAAGAACTCGGATTCAACCTTATTTTTTCAAAAAATCTTATCTTTCTGTCAATTTTTTCAGATACTTTTTTTTTTTTAATCATGCATGACCTCATGCTATACACTTGAATTAAAACTGTGGTATCATAAATAAAATATGAGTTAATTAAACTTTTAAACACATTTGGAAAATGATTTTAATTATACAAACGGCGCTACAAACAAATGTAAATAGTTTTGTATAATACATCACAGTTTACTACAAGTAATTGTGACCTTTCCCGGTGCAGCGGTCCAGAAAAAAATGTAATCATCAGAAGCTACAGTGCTGGTAATGAGCTAAAACATGCAACTGTATGCTATTTAAACAAAGAAATTACATCCTTACTGGTGTGGATCAGGTTGACTGATACTTTACTTAAGGCAAATAACAACCTTTACTGCAAATTCATTATGAAATACTACAGAAATTAATTAACGCAGGCTCAAACAAGTCTTCAAAGCAAACCTCAAAGTCTGCCTTAACTCTGATCATTTAATCTGTGTAATCCCAGCATGTTTATCTGTTTAATCTCTCAATCCCCGCGAAGGTTCACTGCACCTGTAAACACAATGAAGATGTTTTCACAGGAAAGTGGATTACGCATTTGTCTGATTAAAAGTCATAAATCACCTCGTAATATCCCTGTCAATGCAAACTCATGGTTACTAATTAGTGTTTTTATGACCCAGTCTGGTGCTGCCAAAGTGCAGAGGCAGATTACATTTCAGAGTATGATTAGAAAACAATAAGCAACAATTAGGGGAATGTCATTAGGCTCCAGCCAACAATTATGAGACAAATACTTTGTAGATTTAAAGTTTAGGCTGTGATGGAAGTTTTCTGCTGCTGTAGAACACAGAGATCACCATAGATTGGGATGTTAATTGGGTTTGTTTGTGTTTTTAGCATGTTTTTGTGGCATTTTTCTGATAATGGAGAACATATGTAAAGAAAATTAAGCTTAAAATTGCATTTCTGAGCATTTATTGATCAAATTGTTGTCAATCAAGAGGAAATTAGAAAATGTATTTAAAAAAAGAGTTTATTCGTGATGTCTTGGGTAGACAAAGAGGGAAAGAGGGGCAGGGTTCCTCTGCACTTAGGTCCCGCCCACAATTTAGAAGTGAATTTCTAAGGAACTACTGCAGAAAATATGTCCAAAAAACATACATTTTGTTTTGTTATATTTTAATTTTTATTCATTTTTAGATTTTACACCAACAAAAACGATCACACTGTCAAGAAGAACAATTGAAAAAAAAAGAGAGAAAAGAAAAAAAAATATATATATATATTTTAAATAATAAATAAAATTTTTTTTATTTTTATTTTTGTTCATTTTTAGATATTACACCAACAAAAACTATCACACTGACATGAAGAACAATTGAAAAAGAAAAAAAAAGAGAAAAAAAAAACAGACACACATATATATATATATATATATATATATATATATATATATACACATAAATTTTGAGTAAAATATCATATTCATGTCTGAAAGAGCACTGGGAATGCTCCTAAAATAGACCAAACATCTAATCTGTTATAAGAGCATTTATTTTACATTTTAAAAATCATTGTTCCTTCTCCAAAAATAGTTTGGAGTCAGTTCTGCTAAAGACAAATCCAGTTTTCAAAATAATAATTTCATGTTTCACATAAACAATTTTGTTTTCCAAGCAGTATATTAAAATTTAAAAAAGCAAAACGACTTTATTGATACACTTTCATTGTAAATGTTGCATCTGGTTGATGATTAAAATGTGCAATCTAAGAAATGCAGCTGATTCCAGCTGTGGATTGAGAAGACAGAGTCCAGGGAGAAGCGGGAAGTGACGAGGAAGCACGGCGGGGGTTGGTTCCCATGCATTGTTTTCGAGCATGCTCCAGTTCCCACCGTCGTCCCTGTTTTTTGTCTCACGTTTGGCTCCAGGGCACTATTGCCAAAGGCTCGGAAACCGGAGGGGTCAGCGGATTTTCCGAGCCGTTGGTTTACAGTGGACGGGCAATCAGGGAAAATGGCTCTACTGTACTCATTCAACAGGCTCCCAGCTCAGTTTTTGGGCTGTCACGTCCAGGCATTGTTGACGGGCACCATGATGGATGAGTCAGACTTCTAGTCACAACAGTGAAATTTTCTTTTTCTGTATCGTGTCGTACAGCGACCCAAACCACCCCACACGTCTTTACTGACCGACGCTTTTGACCTTTAACTGTTCTGCTTTTGTGAATCTTCAAATATGGCTAATAAAACCTGACAGTCAAACTTTGGGGAAAAATAGCAGATGGTATCATTGTCTTCTAAGATATTTTAAAGTTTTCTCAAAAAAGGAAATGAGAACATGATCTGTTTATAGACTGACTCGATTTGTCTGTATGAATCATCAAGGATGCTACAGCTAACCGTCATGTGATAGATTTAAATAGAGCGTCCAGTTGGTCTGTGTTTTCCCCCTATGCTGACTGCAAATAGTGTCAGCATTATGTCGTCCTGGGTTTGAACTTTAAGGCCTTTTGATTTATCCCTCGCTTATAATCCACAATGGACAAAATCTTGATATTTTTTTTTTTTTTTTTTTACCAAAAAAAAATGATGCTTTAACCCTTTCACACATAAGCCTTAAAAAGTCCGCCTGGATATTTATGCAATTTTTATTTTTATTTTTTTAAAGAAGAAATTGAATTTTCTATCATTATTTTACAATTGACTCCATGTCATAAAAGGGTTATAACAATTAAAAATGTTCAAAAAAGCTCAAAACTGGCATTTGATTTTTAGAGTTTTAGTGAGAAAACATTGAAATTGAACACGATCAACAGATTTTGCAGGTTAAAAGTTTAAGTTTGTCTGACTCCTTTCCTTCTTCAGTCTTAAAACCTTCTCTGAGCCTCCTCGGAGGTTTTATTACCCAGGATGATCTTCTTTCCGATATTTTTTTCTTATTTTTTTTCTGTCTCGTAAAAACTTTGAAACCTCCCCTCCATTCTGTCTCACCGGTAAACAAAGAAGCCGCTCACAGTTCTGGGTGAGAATACCGTAATGACACAATAAAGCAAAATGTCTCTGCTTTCAGAAACTGTTGGAATTTAAAAAAATAAAGCAAACGGTTGAGAAATAACAGTAATCCAAACTCAAAATGAGCTCAGTAATAGATTAAAAGATTCCAAATTAGCTTAAAAAAAGCCATCATGTGGCTAAAATATTAGCCAAGCTCTAAAGTAAGCTGAAAAACTCCAGTTAATGTCAAATTGGTTGAAAAAAAGAGCTAGCACGCTGCTAAAATGTTTAAATTAGCCTGAAAAAACCATCAGTGGATGCCACATTTTTATAAAAAATCTAGGATGTTTTTAAAATAATAGTTAAGCTCCAAAGTAACCTGAAAAACCCAAGTAAATGACAAATTAGTCCAAATATGTTAAAATATATTAGCTAAACTCAAACGTAGCTTCAACAACCATATAAGATATCAATTAGGTAAAAATGAAAAAAAAGCTAGCATCTGAATAGAATGCTGGCTAAACTCAAAATTAGCTAAAAAAAAAAAATGCACATGAAGCCAAAAAAGCTAACTGAATAAAGAAATATTCTAATGCAATTTGAATTTTATTTATGTCCTCCATCATCAGAAAAAAAAACCCTTCAGTTAAAAACACAATTTTCATCAGTGTGTCTCTAAACTGAAAAAAATTGTGTAAAATTAGTTTTATTTTCAAAAACTTTCGAGGCCAATGTGTTTTTTAAAACCTGAAACAGTAGCTGCGTCTCCGCATTTAATTATTTCCCCAATAAGCTCAGCAGTTTAAACAGAACAGGACTCCTGGGAGAGGAGCTTTTTCCAGAGACACTGGCTAAAAATAAGGCGTTTGTCTTGTTCGTTGGTGTGGAGTAACACTGATGTATGTTGGTCATATTTCTATTGAAGGACTTTAAACAGGATTTTTCCCTAATAATAGTTTAGAATGAAACTATTCTGATGAACTATTCTTACAAATGTTATAGTGTGATTGATGTAAACAAGACTGAAAATGTTCCATCGGTTACACTTTCAGACATGTTTGGAACCTCGGAAGAGACAAATAATGGTTGTTTGAGTGCATATGCAGTGTTTGGGTTCCCTTCACAAACAGCTATAAAGCTAAGAACATGAGTGTGTTTGCTCTTAACCAGGATGAAAAAGGAAAATCTCAAAATTCTGTGTTTTCTCTTACGATTCCGGAACGGAAAAGGTTTTTAAGGGCTGGCCCACCGCAGGGTAACGGCAGGGCCAGACTCGTCCTCCTCGATTCACGCTCAGACCAACCCCTGAGCTTCATCCACAGTCCCTCACTCTGCTTTCAATTTAGAAGGAGTTCCTCTTTCTTTAAAGAAACAGAGTATGCATTCAGAAATAAAAAATGTCCAGTTTGAGTCACACTTTCTTCACAAGAAATGTGAAAAAAGTTCCTTGATGAAGGTCACGAATGTCCCATTATCCAAGCTCCACCCATCAGACATTTTGTTGATATATTTATCCAAAACTCCATTTGGAGTTAACTTGAAAATCGTTGTTTTTATGGTACATTTGATTCCATTAAAAGGGAGAAAAGGAACGACTTTTTTTTTTTTTTTTTCATTTAACAATCTGATAATCTCTTTTGTAATTATAGGGAGGTAATGGGATATGAAGAATAAATTATCAAATGTTAACAGAACACGTTCAGTGGAGTCTGCTTGAATTTTTCCAGTTAATAAACACAAAAAAAGACTTTTGTCTATATTTATCGTTAAAGGTTTGTTTTGTTATCTATTTTACTACCAATTAAAACAAATTTATATGTACCAGAAACATGAAAAATGTCATTTTATTGTCTAAAATGTAGAATTTATTTCAATATTACACTTAAAATATTAAATATATTTCAATGGATATTTTAATAAACCTTAAAACAAATATTGTAAGATTGAATTCTATTAAATACATGCATATATGAAACCAAAAAAATGGAATAACACGATTACATAAAAGGCTCTGTGTACGGCAACGGAATGAGTGTGTCACTTTGAGTAAAAGCCAGCTTTCACACGCTTAAATTTTTAATTTTTTCTTGGTGATCATGTGAAGTTCAAGAGTTCAGGAGAGTTGTGGCTAAGAATGCAGCTTCTGGCTCCGAGCAGAAACACTGGCAAAAGTGCAGATGGGAACAATGCACTACTCATAAATAATATCATGAATGTGTTTTTTTTATGGGCATGAAAGTATCAAGTACGTCTTCAAAAGTAACACAACAGCCAGTTCTCGAGTGTTTAACCCTCCAACACTGGAGCTGTCATTGGTGATGGGAAGCAACACTTTTACTGTTCGATCGGTCACCATATGAACACAATTCCAATGGAGCAGTTTTGCGTCAAAATCCAACTCTTTGCGACTGTGAAGATCCTATTCGAATTTTGTTAACATGATGTTAAAGGCTAAACAGCTTCATGGCATTTAGTTTAAATGATGAAAATCAAGTTTTTGTAACATTTTTCTCATGATGGAGGACAATGATGGCTTAAAACTGCATAATTAAGCTGAAAAAGATGCAATGAATGTGGTGGGTGGGCCTACGTTTCCCTGCTCTGCTCCATTCTGATGCATCACTTGTAGTCAAATTGATCCATGAACGTCTTTGTTTTCCTCGTCTGAGCTGCCATCTTATGGAGGTATATTTGTGCCACCATATTGCAAGCAAAAGTCATAGTTTTGAGATCAAAATTTTTTAAGTTCAAAACAAAATGTTAAGTTGTGCAAATAAAAAAATTTTTTTTTTTTGCTTTGCAAACTTTTTTTGGCTTGCAAAATGTTTTTTTGCTCTCAAAAAATATATAAAAAATATATATTTTTGCTTGCAACTTTTTTTTTGTTTGCAATTTTTTTTTGCCTTTGCAACTTTTTTTTTTGTCCTTTGACAAAAAAAAAAAAGTTGCGAACAAACGTTTTTAGATGTGTAGTGGCTCATCTTCCATTCACCCCATCTTTGGCTTTGCGTTTAACTTTTTTTCTCAGTGTTACATGTGTGCCAGCCTCCTGATTGGTCTAGATTCTATCCAATAAAGTGCCGTGCATTCAATGGGTCTCTAGGTAGACAGGACAGTCCTGTCTACCTATCTAAAAACATTTGTTCGCAAAAAAACAAAAAAAAAAGTTGCAAAGGCAAAAACAAAATTGCAAACAAAAAATAAAAAGTTGCAAGCAAAAATATATGTTTTGAGAGCAAAAAAAAATTTTGCAAAGCAAAAAAAAATATTTTTTTTATTTGCAAAACTTAACATTTTTTTTACAACTTAAAAAATTTTGATCTCAAAACTATGACTTTTGATTGCAATATGGTGGCACAAATATAACTCCACACCATCTAGCTCAAAATCGTACGACTGGATAGCACAGATATTGCTCGCCGTTTGTATTGCACAGGTAATGTTATCTAGCCTAGCAGAAGGGAGTGTAAACAAAGGGATGATGGGATATAAGTTCAGGCTTACTTCCACACCCACAAATCTCCCCAAACTGTCCGTAGCGACACAGGTTTTCAATTTTGGCTTAAAAACTGCATAATTAAAGGAGCGCTAGAGGTATAGTTGGAGTTTGTCTTTTTATATTTCCTGTCTTCATTTTATACCAGAAATGTGATGATTCTGCTACTTTTGGAGAAAATTCAAAACAAAAGAAAAAGGGCAGAGGAATGACTTTTAACATCTTATTAATATTTTAAAGTGTGTATTAAAAGACTAAGCTGGACTTCCTGAATAAATCCAAGTTGGAGAATTCACACTGTTTGGACAGCAGCAGTGTTTTTTTCTGATTAATCTCTATGAAAATCAAACTAAAAACGAATGTCACTCTGCATGCAAGTGAACCCTGGTGCTTAAAAAGAAAGTGTGTCGAACAGATGACGGTTGTGTTGAATTATCGATTTTTTATCCTTTTATTTCCCTAAACTTAACTAAATCCTGGTACTTTTTGAACCAAACAGACTCTAAAATTCTCTTGTGTTTCTTAGAGGGGTAAAGGAGAATACCTCCCCTCGTGGCGGTGATGTAACTACACTTGCCCTGGAGTCAGGTTTATCTTGTTCAGTGCAGAAAGGGACAGGGCATGCCAAAGCCAGCAGATCCCTGTGATGAATTTGTTTGAGGTGTTGTACGGCTCCATCTGCAATAAACCCAGACAGACTCCCAGCTTTGTGGATCTGCTGCTCGCAGTCACTCCGGTTGTCACAGCAGTTTGTGGCTGGATAGAAGGACTCCTCTCGGTGGTACGAGGGGATAATTATGATGAGATGATTGACATCTCACCTGTACCCAGCGCAGGCGGAAGGCTTGTTCCATTCTCCGGCACCCCCGTTTAATTGTCAGGTAGATGGAGGAGCGCTGAGAGACGACATTAATAGAGGCTGCACAGGCAGAGGGGGAGTGACGGATGTTGATGCTCTGTGAAGTAGCTTTACCTTATCATCTACCACCTGCGGGCTTTCTGAGGAAACACCAGGGGAGAAGTGTGTGTGTACACGTGTGTAGTATCAGTACGTGTCTGTCTTACTTCACTGTAGGAAGCGCTTTCAGAATGGATTTTTGTATCGACTGAAGGTTTGATATTTGGGACCAAGAGATCAGTTTATCTAACCATATCAAATGGTCCTGTTGCAACAGTTAGCCAATACTACTACAAGCAGTGGTACTAGCAATGGTGTTACACTAAAAACTCTTTTTTTCAATTTGTAACCAAATTATAATCTTTAAAGATTATTTTTATGTATATATATATATATAATTAGTGCTGCCACAAACGATTATTTTATTGGTCGACTGATCGGGTCATGCGCAAACTGGATGTAAAGCAGACCTTTCAGCTATCATTAGCTTTAAACTAACTGAAACCTAGATATATAGGATTACCTGAGATAATGCCAGTGTAAATGCTGTAAGCTGAATTTGGTTGCTTAAGATGCTAGTGACGATAGCTGAAGATGCTGAAATTGGTTGCTAAAAACGCTGAAGCTGATAGCCAGCTAAAATATTAGTTAAATGCCAAGTTAGCCCTAAAAAACTGCGTAAAACCTAGCCAAAACAGCTAGCGTGTAGCTGAAATATTAGCTAAACTCTAAAATAGCCCAAAAACCTTAATAAATGCCAAAATAGTCCATAAATCTAACAAAATGCCATTCTAACTTGACTACATATAATATAAAGTAACGACTAATCGAAAATGTAATTAGTTGTCGGCTATTTTAATAGTCGATTAGTTGTCAATTAGTCGATTAATCGTGGCGGCCCTAATACATATATGTATGTATGTATATATATAAATGTTGTGCAGAATTGTTGGATCCACAGCTCCTCTGTAAAATCGCCAACAATGATTTCCTAAAATCTCTTCATCCGTAGCCGCCTCCATGTAACTCGCTGCTCCGTGACCTAAACAAGACGCCAACGTCTCCTTTGATTGATGATGTTTTTGGCAGAAACTTGAATGTATCCCCAGTAGATCAAAGTATCGTTGTAAGTTGGTTTGCTCTTATTTGCATAACTATGATTTAATGGAAACAGTGTAAATGCAGATTTGTGTTTTGTACATTACTAGAGTTTCGATAAAGTTTTGCACATGTATGTAATAGAAGCGCAGCTATTGAAAAAAATGTGGGAAAAAAAAGAATAAAATAGTTCCTACACGTTTACTACAACGTAATTATTCTGGTATACAGTAGGGATGCAATGATTCACTTTCTACTTGATTTGGTCTAAATTGTGTAACTTACTGTTAAAATAATAATTTTAAATTCAGCTGAACCACATCATGAGCTCTGTGTCTGAAACCGTTCTTTCATATGCTCTTAATTCACAACTATATAAATAAAGAAATTGAATTTTAGTTTTAATTTTTCTGACCACAAGAACTTGTTGAAATTAGTTTTCATTCTACCGCGTTTTTCTCTTGATAAATCTGACAGGCTTATTATGCTTTTTGTTCATTTTCATCTGTTGTTTCTAGGACTTGTTTAGATGCAAATAGGCTGTTTGTCAGTCCTCACCTGTTGGCCTTTTTCCTGCTAAATCTCTCAGACCAATGAGTTTCCTCCAAACGTTTTCTCACTGGGCTGCGTAGAAATGGATTCTTCCGACATTAACCTTGGTGTTCACCATTTACCAAGTTCACAGCGGATAATGTAGTACAAGGATTTTTTGTTATTGATCAGAGCTCTTCTGAGACTGTGGTATCTTTGGTTTGTTGGAGACCAACATCACTGCAGTAGATGTGAAGCTGTCAATTATTTATCATCAAAACAAAAAGTTATTTGCCCTTCTACTGCGGTTATACTATAAATATATACGCTTTTTGACTCAAATCACACGAGCTCTAGTAGATTATTGGAAAGTCGGCAGATCTTCTGCCTCCACAGAGAGATGAGTCCTCAGCATGCTTCAATCAGTTCTTGTCAGGATAGATTTGAAGCCGTCTGGAGGAAAGGCGAGCGGCTGGCGTCCTCGTACCAAGTCATTACCGTAACGCTGCGGGGGGAGAAGAAGTTATGCACAGAGGCGACTTCCTGCTCGCCGGGCCCGCCACACAAAGCCACCAGTGTGAGGGTTACTCCAGGTCGTTCGGTTTCCCTGTTTAGCATGGGAATCGTCACTTAAGCTTACTTTAACCCGCTTAATTGCTCTGACACTTTCCAGCCCCCCCTGAATTTATCATCTTCATCCAACTCCAAGGAGTGCAACTAAAGCAATAACACCACTTGGGCCAAACCAATAGCTTATTGATTGGCACCCCATATAGTAAGAGACATGTCTGTGCTGTAATGGAGTGGGATAGTGGAGTTTGTCAAGAAAGGAAGAGCTGCTTAGTGCTTTTTCTCTTCCTCCCTTATAAATTTCGGAGCCTAAGTTAATGAGAGGCAAAGGTTCCCCCACCGCACAAATCTAATTGCAATCATCCCGGCGAGTGAAATGGCCGAGAGCGGCAATTTATCGTGTAAATCAACACGAGAACAAAACTGGTCAAGGACTGCCACTGAGGGCCACCGACTGCGAGCGTCGTCATTAGTCCGCCACTTGTGATGAGCTGACATCCAGACGGCTACAATGGTGGGGAGGGGGGGGTGCGCGCGGAGAGGTTCTGGCGTAGCCCGTGGCAAGAGCGCGGTCCCCGCGCGGTGATTAACGGCGGCCGCTCCAGCTTCCGTACTGCCATTAAAGGATAAGTGTTATAAATATGTAGCCTGTAGTTGCTAAAATTGAACATTTGGCACAGAATGCTAATTTTAACCAGCGGGGACAAAATAACAGGAGACAAGCGGTGAGTTTATTGGCAAAACTCACATCAGACTCCTGCTTAAACAGCGTTCGACTCATTAAAAGATGAGAATTGTTGAGTAAATGCAGAGTTGATGTGGATCTGTATGGATGCTCAGACAAAACGGTCCCTTTTTACCAATATTTTTTAAATTATTGTTTAATAAAAAGACTGATCTGTAAATATGTTCAATCAATTCCACTTAAGCCTGGGCAGTGAATTGATTAAACATGTCAATTAATCTAAATTTCCAATTATATTTTGGGAAAATATGGATTTTTTTCCCCCATCATCCTTCTCTCTTGGACTTCCGTTGTTCAAATAAGGTGACGCTAGATTCACACTGGACGTGGAAGCGCCGCGAGGTGGCGCGGAGTGGGGCGGTCTCCTGTAATTCACACCAGACATGCATTTTTCGCGAAATTTTCGACAGAAGCATGTGCGTTGTGATTATGTTTTTATTTTCATCTCTTGTTTAGATATAAACATTATCTATATATATTTTGAAAATAAACCAGATTTTCTCATGTATTTTGATGTAACTTCCTGCCAGAATTACCGCGGATCGCTCACACACAAAATAGACACTGAAATGATCCATTCAGCCTTCCGCGGAGGACCGCGGCGTGCCACGCCTGGTTTAAAACCACACCATAGGTTGCCAAGGGCGCTGAATTGAAGCGGAATCCATTTCGCGGCGCCTCTGTGGTCAGTGTGAACCAGGTGTTAAGCAAATGCGCGAATGTCACCTAGCTACAAAGATTTTGTTCCCTAAAGGAAAAAAAAAGAAAACAGGAGAAGTTTCATTTTCAATGGAATCGGTTTGGTTTTGCTAGTCCACACTTGGAGAAGCAAATTCACAAAATCTGCTTGAACACTGTTGCTAGCAAAATTTGGAGGAGGATGAATTAGTTTCAGAGGCTTAAATACTCTGCGCAAGCTAGCAGCAGCTCCAATATAGCTTTTTTTTTTCCAGTTTTTATTTAGTTTTACTTTAAATTCAGGTCAACTTCCAAATCATATTTTAAAATAACAATTTTTGTTTGTTTAAGTAAATTATCTCTTTAAACATCAGAGCTCTGCTGTTTATTTTCTTTGATTAACTGTAACTTTTTTAACTGTTGGAGAAAAGCGGCAGAAACCAACTGAGCCATTAATTTGTTTTCTTATTTTTTCATCTAAAAGTTGTTATTTATTGTCGTTAACCTTGAAAGGAATTAATAAAAATAAACAATATTTTTAAAAAAATCATTGTTTTATCCAGATTTGCTGTTTTGGGGCACCTTGTCTTTCTTTAACCTTAAAAGATCATAATTTCTCCTGTTATATAGCATGCATTTATAAATTTATAAATAATGCAAAGTTTAATTAAAATTTCGGATTGTTGACTACAAATCAATAAAAACGTGCCAGGTTGAGATTGTTAAACTTTTTTTCTTTTTATCAGTGAAAGAATTTTAAATAAATTCTGGGTGTTTTCAAAAGACTTTAACAAAAAGATTTTTAAAGATTAGTTTAAAAACACCAAAAAGTTTCCCTTTTTGAGGGTTGACATGTTTTTGAATAAAATTTGATAAAAGATTATCTGATAAAATACAAAAAAATAAAAAATATTAAAACTGAAATTGACTTAATTAAAAAAATTTAATCAATTTTAAAGTAGTCAAATACAAAAAAACTTATTCCACCAGTTATAGTTTATTATTTTCAGAAAAGGTATTATCCTATTCTAACACAGACTTGCTAAGAAACATATACATAATTTATGGTCTTTTTTTCCCTACAGTTTGCCCTGAAATAAAGTGGTCAAAATGTCTCTACTTGCAGACAAAAGGAAAAACTTTGGTTTTCTGGATTCTTCTAAACGTATACAAAAGCCTTTTGAGTAGTTCTACCTGAACGGTTATTTGGATCGGTTTGAGTTTTTCTTTTCTTTTGGGTAGTAGATGGAAAAGCTTAAAAGAACCAGCTGGTGATCTGTGACAAGCAAGGACAATGAATTGTATCCTTTATCACAAGTCTGCGTCTGAATGGCAAGAGCTGTTCTCCTTAAATTGAGTAGACCAAATATGCATAATGCAGGCTATTGTCTGGCAGCCATATTCATTTAGCGACACAGCTCGGCAACAATGGACGAACAACTCAAATTCAGACATTAGCACATTGGCAAACAATGTGCTTGTTGAGAAAAGGTAATGGAGCCAGCAGGACTGCACAAAGGATGGAGATAAAGGGACGGCGCTGGTTAAAATGCAAAAGCCTCCAAGCCTCCAGCAACAGGGAGGACATCCGGTAGAATGAGAGCAGAGATGTTGGAGATAGCTGTCTTCTCAGGTATGGATTCAGGTGCAGGTGAAGGAAATGGGAATTTAAAAAAAAACACCAAGAAATAAAGAAAATAACAATCTGAGTCTCTGATTGAAATTTGTCATTAGCTAAGGCATATGGAGCCCCCAGCCAGGGCGGGAGCAGGCAGCGCCAGGTGCTTCTCCACGCCCAGGGAGCAGAGCGGGACGCAGGGCTGATTAACCCACTGCGCTCTCTGGGTGCGCAGGAGAACCTCACGCCGCCTGTTATTACCGTAACTGGGAATATGCGGAAGAGCTCCGGGGCAAAGGGCAGGGAAAGCCCAGCCGTGACGGAGCGATGAGGATAGAGAAACTTTAGGGTTCAGTGTTTTGAAAACACTTATTTAGACTTTTTTATATTAACTTTCGGGGCATATCTGTTTAAGAAAGTGGGAATATGACAAGTTTTCACCAGATATTCACAATAACAAGGCGAATAAGAAAACGCTGCAGAGTTAAAATGCATCACTTGCATACAAATCTCAAAGATTTGTGCGTAAATGTAGTTTTGTGTGTTTGTAACAGGCGGTTTTTGCAAACTTTTTAAATATTTGTAGTTAATTAAAAGCTACTGTCGTTTAAAATTTTTTGTGTGTAAATTGTATTTTGGTATTTTTCTACTTGTGAATACACAATTATGCACAGATTGCGTTGATTTACAAATCAAATTGAATTATTTTACATTCTCTTCATTGTCCTAATTTTTAGTTTTAGGTCATGAAGCCCCAAAAATACATCTTTTGAAATTAAAACGCTAGAAGCAAAAATAAATCTACTAACACTTTTTAATAAGGAACTTCAAAGTAAAGTACCCTTTATAAATGTTAATTAAAGCTTAATTAAGCATTATTTACCTATAAAATATTGTGTTTAATGCATTACTTTGAATTAATAAGTACTATTTAATGCATTAGTTAGTAGTTAGCTAATATTTATTATTCAACTTTGCCTAATGTAGCATTATTGAAAGTTTCCCTTTGCAATTGCTTAACCATGTGCTTTAAGAATAAAATATATATGCAAACGTTTAATAATGTCTGAAGTAATAATTTACTCTGGTTGTTTCTTTAGATTAAGGAAGCAAAATGTAAGTAAGGTTTCACATAACGTTTTTAGCATGACCCCTAACTCTTTATAAATGTGGTAAAACGACACAAGCTTGACCTAACTATAATATATTCAAAGTTATTAATGATGATTGGAACCACACTCCAAGCATTTAGTACATTTTACTCAACTCCAATACTATTTGTAGCTCACCTCGCATCTTATTGGTTGAACAAATCGAGATACTTAACATCCGAATAAGAGGTACCTTATTACCTCAAACACTGGTATTCTATGAGAGCAAACCAGATTCTCCAAAAGAAGCTGTGCTCAGCAATAACAGGCCGGCCCCCCTCCACTTTTCCACTCTCCGGCGTTCAGTTCGAGGTCCCTGCCGGATGGAGTAGTGAGTCGTGCATGTCCGCACGAACACATCGCTGCAGATCAAAGCACGGCTGGGTTATGTAAAGCTGAGAGGGCTAATAGACTGACCACGTCCAATACAAAATGTATTACCGTGCATTTGCTTCTGACAAGGATTGATGGGTTACATTGCCCAGTGGAATTGCGAGGTTTCTTTAACATGGACTTATGGTTACTTAGTCCAGTGCGGCCTCGGCGCTGAGCATTTCGTATGCTTAGCTGCAAATATCTGAGCGCTGGATATTCTCAAAGTACAGGAATAAAAAAAAAATATATTTCAAATCTATCTGGTATTTAGGGATGAAAGAAAATCCATCCTTTAAATGAAAGTCATTGTTTTTAACCTTTAATCTGTAGAGTATTGTTGTACTGCTACTTTAAATGAATACTTGTATTCAGAAGATTGGGAAGTTTGCATTGATAATAGAAAAACTTTATCTTGAAACTGATCTTTGTATTGTGTTGAAACCATAAAATTTTGCACTTTTTAAAATTCAGAGTCTTTAGTTTTAAAAATATCTGTGGTTTTACCTGCGGTAATGCTAGTGCTGTAAGCTGCGTGTGGCTGCTGAAGATGCTAGAGCTAATAGCTGAAATGCTGAAAAGGATAGCTAGCTAAAAATGCTGAAGCTGTTAGCTGAAAATGCTGAAAGTCTGCTAAAATGTGAGCTAAATGCTAAATAAGCTAACTACTTCAGAACTGCTAATAATAATAAGAATACATTTTATTTGAAGCGCCTTTGATGACACTCTAGGACACTGTACATAATAAAACAGAGTAAATAGACATAAAAACAGAGCACAATAAAATTACATAAAAATAAATAAGCCAGCAGGAATAGACAGAAAATCAAAGTGAGAAAGCAAATTTAAACAGGAGGGTTCCAGAGTTTGGGAGTCGACCGACTGAAGCTAAAATATGAGCTAAGCTCTAGCTTAGTCTAAAAAAAAAACTGGAAAAATATATAAATAAGCAAAAAACAACTTGAATGTTGCTAAAATATTAGCTAAACTCCAAATTATCCTAAAAAATGTCTTACTTTGGCAAAACAGCTAGCATAAAGTTAAAACATTAGCTAAACTCCAAATTAGCCAAAAAAATTGAAAAAATGTCTGAATCACCCAAAAACATGTAGCATGATGCTAAAATGTTAGCTAAACTCCAAATTATCCTAAATAACTGGAAACTCTATTAATTAGCCAAAAACAGCTAGCATAATACTAAAATATCAAACTCCAAATTAGCATAAAACCAGAAAAAATGTTTTATTTTGCCAATATTTTAGAATTGTTCAAATATGAGCTAATGTTCAAATTAGTCTAAAAAACTGGAAAAAATGTATAAATTAGCAAAAAAGCTAGCATGTTGCTAAAATATTAGCTAAACTCCAAATTATCCTAAAAAACTGGAAAAATGTCTAATTTGACCAAAAACGCTAGCATATTGCTAAAATGAGTTAAACTCCAATATCGTCCAAACATCTGGAAAAAGTGTCTAGTTTTACCTAAACAGCTAGCATAATACTAAGATATTAGCTACTGTAATACTGTAAAGCATTCACACAGCTTTCATACTTCGAAACTCAAAATAGCACCTTCAAATATCACGACTGGTCATGTGTACCAACTTATGTATAACAACCTATTTGCAATATATTTAAAGTCCATTCGGACCATGCCACTAGCATCATACCCCTACACTCCATCCGTTTTATGCATCTGGATTTTCTTTAACCACTACTATTTTACCTTTTTACTTTATTGCTTATAACTTTTTACTTGTCTTATTTTCTACCTACTCTACAAGTAGAAGTACCCACCAAATTGGCGAGTTCACTGGCTTGTCATCTCAAGCATTTCATTGTTTATTGACCTGTGCTGATATTACATATGACAAATAAAGCTTAATTTCACAATAAAAATAAAAGTCTTCTTTTCTATGTGTCTTATTAATTTAAAAGCATGCTGTTTTGTTTTATCAGAGTTAATAGTTCTCACAATCAGACAACTGCTGATAACTAAGAAAGAAAGAAATGGAACTTTTATTCTTTTGATGGTTTGATATCTTTTTAGTCACACATAAGCTTTTATTTTTATTATATTGATAAAAACAGTTTTAGTGCTCAGACAAATCAACAAAATAAAAAGAAACAGAAAGAGAAAGTTAGACAGTTTAATAATATTCATTACTATTGCTCATGTTTCCAATTGCTTTTGTGTGTATGATTATTTGCTGATGATGCATTGGTGTTAATGCGAGTCTATAGTACAATATTCATAGCTTCTTGGCTCTTTGTGTCTGATAACAAAAGAGCCTAGAACCTATGCATTTGTGTTTGTGACTACATTTTTGTTTGAACTGAACATTTTCTGATTAAAGTTTATTGTGGTTCCTTTTTTCAGTGATAGCCGTCTATCATTGACTGATACAGACCATAGCTCAGAAACAATTGATTTACAGTAGACAATAATAAGTGTTTTTAAGTCTGTTGCTCCTGTTGCTCGTCACTCGTACTGTTTCTCAGAATAGTTCAGAGCTCTGAAAACAAACAAACCAGGGGTCCAGTGACCTACAGTCAGGGGTCTCGCCTACTTCCTCTGACTGCACGTCACTTAGCGGATTACTCTGCGTTCTCAAACATGCCGTCAGACTAAAAAGGTCTGTGTCATTTTTCCTGAGCAATCCTGACAAAGAGCGTCTTTTTTGAAGATAAAACCCAAATCACCGGAATCATGAAGTCAAACTCGATTTGTGGCCTCTAACGCCGTCGGATGCTGACTCACTGTGATCCCGTGACTTTCCGGGCGCCGCTGCCGTCGCAGAGGACGGCTCGGATGCGAGACAATGACATCATTGAGGCTTTCTCATCAGTCATCAGCTGAAGTTGTGTTTTGCCAACTGGGTCAGGCGTTTGGGCCGAACAGTTGAGTGTCACAGATGGTGAGAGACTCTCAGCAGTAAATGAATGACACCAGTTGCTTTGACGCAGGAAAATTCAGCTCTCTACTTGCTGCTGCCTTTGGTGCAAAAGAAGGTTTAGAGAAGACTTTGATGTGGAAAAAAGAAAAGCCTGATCTCTTTGAACATATTGGTGGAAACGGGATGACTTTTAACATGAAAGGAGGTTGAATTGTCGAGAGCCAATAAAGGAATTCATTCGTAATTTGACTGTGGTGATATAAATGATTTTCAAATAATAATGTACTATATTATTCCCATTCTGATTACCTTTTGTTATTTTAACAATGTTCCCAGTTTCATTATGATTATGCTGTTTCAGCCTAAATAAAAAACAAAACAAAACTGTGGTTTTCAGCTGAGTTTGTGAGAAATTCATCTCTAAGTTGTGGGCGTGGCTGTTGTAAGCCCTCCCCCTTCCCATCATGCATCAGTTTACACGCTCTCCAACAAGCTTACAGCCCCAGCCTAACATTAGCAGTACACCAAAAATGGCAAGTAGTATTGGAACTATCCAGTTTTAAGTGGGGATGTGCTGATCCGATCAAAAATCTGCCCCAGTCACGATTGATGACTCGATCGGGATCTGTTGTTGCCCCCCGATCACTGTCTTATATTTAATTAATTATGATTAGTTCAAATAAATACTCCACTAAAAGTCTACAAGTCATGAACAGATCATGGCAAGTCATTTTTTTTTTTTTGCAATTGCTAACAAAAACAGTTCAGTTAAGCTAGCTAAAGGTTCACAGATTTGGATTTAGGGGATCAATATCTCCTTAAAAAAACGCTTTAAACTGACAGCGATTGTCTCTGTTGATGCAAAGAGTGACCTACAAAATCATTTAACCAGTAAAAAATATCTTTTTTTTTTTTTTGGTTTATTTTTAATATTAAGCTCTCCGTGCTGCTAACAGGTGGCTTTTCAACAGATGCTAACTATGCTAAGCGCTAGCTCTGTGATTTATCCATGTGAGATGTCCTTTGCCTGTTTTTTTTTTTTTTTTTTCATTTTGAGAAAGAAATAAAAGATAGGAGAAATAATTTCAGTTGTGATTAAACTTTAAAAAATGTGTTGCCCTGAGAGGTTAAAAAATACTACAATATTCTAAAAAAGAAAAAAATACCTGCATAATTTAAATAAAGATATTAATCACATTTGCTTAAAAATGCTTAATAGTACTTAAGATATTAAAGCTTAAGTCACTAAAATTTCTCACATGGCTAATTATCATCTATAGTTACTTTTATTTTTACTTTTTTACCCTTAAGTTTATTTATAGTTGCACTATTTTTACTTGATTGTTAAACCTCATTTAAAGAAGTACTCTATTTAAGTCTTAAATGATAAAATAATGTCAATGAAATAGAATAGAGAAAAACCTGAATCTGTTCATTCATTGTGTTCATTTGAGTAAAAAATAATATTAAAATGTGCAGTTTTAAGCTTAACTTGAAAATTGACCCAGGAACATGTATACTACCATTTTCGTTGGAGTTGGTTTCTAAACGGTGGTTCCTACACGCGCTTCTCGGGTTCCGCACGCCTTTTCTTTTTTAGTTTCCGACTCTGATCGTTTGAGAAGTTCCCTCCCTCTCCTGGAGGAAAACAAAGCTTTGAACTTCTTCCTCTTTCAGTGTCAGATTTTATCCACAGGCTGCTTGTGTTTAACAGAGGAAGAAGCTCAGAGTAAATTGTTCTTGGTCGGCTGTAAAGATCGGATGTCACACTCCACCTGTTTATAGATGCCAGGAGAATGTAGGCTTGTGCGCTGATTAGATTGCATCAGGAAGGGAAGCTGACACACAGTAATTGCTTCAGGGCATCATATGGATTCACCTATTCCCTTGAATGAATTGGATTTTATAAATGCAATTGAGAGAGTAAAAACTTTTGCTTGATCTCATAACGCACCTTATTGGATCAATTTATTTTGCCGCGTGTTTTTGGTTGCAGCTTTTTATAAATACATGTTTATGACAGCAGAAAGCTGCAGTTGAGTGTTGGAGGTAGCTTTTAGCAGAGCTATCAGAGGGATGTTTTTGCTCTCTAATAGCAGCGTTCAAGGCTACTCTTCAAAAGCTAAGCTGTGATGAGTGCAGAGGTGTCTGTTGGCACAAGCTCCCTACGCTGTTCCTCTAAAAGCTTCCACCCAAACACCATCAGTCCTTCAGCGTGAGATGGTTTCAAGGATGGGGTCCTAAATCAATTTGAGCCTCTATTAGGATCATGGTAAACACATTAGACCAAGATCAGAATAATACAAACAAACCAAAAAAGAAAAGAGTTTTTGAATCATAAATGATCATAGTAAAGGGTTGTAGAGTGGTGCATCCATATCTTTTAGGGAGCGTGTATATTTCTTCTTGTATGTTTCATAGGTTTTCGCTACGATATAGCATGCCTGTAGAAAATTGGTCTACGATATTGAAATTTCAATTCAATATTATTTATAAATCCCAATATTACATAAAAATTGTCTTATTGGGCTTCATACCTGTAATTGTACAAAAGCAGAACATCTGTAATAAAATATAAACAATAGCTGGCTTAAAAGACAAGGATACACTGGGTTTCCCTGTCCTTAGACCCTCCTTATCGGTAAGGAAAAACTCCTTCAAAAAAAACAAAAGAAAACCTCAGAGATGTCCCTGGATGGACAGGCTACGTTCCAGGACTGTTAAAGAAGATTTAGCTTATCCAACTCTAAAACTACATGTTTTAATAACGTTTTTTTCATGTGGACCACCTGCGCGACCCATCCAAATTTTGACACTTTTCACCCCTGATTCACCTGTGAGGACAGTTGTGACTTATTTCATGTACACAATGGCCTCATTCAAGGGACAATTTCCAATGAAAAGTCTAAATATGTGTTTACGGTATGAGGCTGCAACCATTAATTGACTAATCGACTATGAAAATAGTCAACTAATTAGTCAGCTTTATATTATATGGAGTCAGAGTGTAGTAAAGTTTAAAGTTATAATGACAGTCTGCTAGCTTTTTGGACTAATTTAGCATTTATTAAAGTTTTTTAGGTTAATTTGGAGTTTAGCTAATATTTCGGCTACATGCTAGCTATTTTGGCTAATTTAGGATTTTTTTCAGTTTTTTAGGCTAATTTAGAGTGTAGCTAATATTTCAACTGCATGCTAGATATTTTAACATATTTAGGATTTATTTTGTTTTTTTTAGGCTATTTTAGAGTTTGGGTAATTATTCACCTGCATGCTAGCTCTTTTGGCTAATTTAGGATTTTTTCAGTTTTTTAGGCTATTTTAGAGTTTGGCTAATATTTCAGCTTCATGCTAGCTGTTATGGCTAATTTAGGCTTTTTTCAGATCGTTAGTCTAACGTGGCATTTGACTAATATTTTGGCTGGCTATCAACTTTATCGTTTTCAGCTATCAGGAGGTAATACTATAAATCTAGTAATTTGTTACTTTACAGTTAATGAGCATGCTAGCTCTTTTGGCTAATTTAGGATTTTGCTTTGTTTTATTAGGCTATTTTAGAGTTTGGCTATTGTTTCCGCTACATGCTAGCTGTTATGGCTAACTTAGTCTTTTTTCAGATCGTTAGTCTAACGTGGCATTTGACTAATATTTGAGCTGGTCTATCAGCCTTATCGTTTTCAGCTATCAGCAGGTAATACTATAAATCTAGTATTTTGTAACTTTACAGCTAATGATGATTAAGATGCGTTGTTTACATCCATGATCCGATTAGTCGACTAACTGGAAAAAATAATCTGGGATTAGTCGACTATTAAAGTAATCGTTTGTGGCAGCACTGATACGTTATGTATGTTTTGGGCTACTACGTTTAACAGTCTTGCGTTTATGGTCTATATGCACATTTAAAGGTAAATCAGTTGAATTTCGACCAATCAATCCTTTTTTTTTAAACCAGCAGTTTGTTAATTGATCATGGCAGTGAAATTAATTAGCTCAGGCACGCCCACCAAGTCTTTTATATGTTGGAATAGTGTTTTGAAAGAAAAAGTTTGTAAGTAAGGTTTGACATTTCAAGACTGGTAGCGACGATCCAGCATGTTCAAAAACGCCCATCCTGAATGCGCATCATGTGCCTGGTGTGTACGTAGCTTAAGGCTTTAACCGTGGCTTCACAGTCTGAGATCAGCCGCCATATTCCTGTAACGGCCAAACCCCGAAAACACAGTATTTTCTATTAATACCCAACTACTTGTAGAGGCTCGTGAGCTGTTGTCAAATTAAAAAGTCTACACTCTTCAGCTGGAGTTTCTCACACCGAGCTCTAAATCATGTTGACAATTGCAAATGAATATTCCAGGAGCAGCAGAGGACGGGTCTGAAGCTCTGCTAGATCTCAGATAACGTGAGGTTTACACCAAACATCAAAATGCCCCTTTATGTTTCCCTCCACCACACCGGAGAAGGGCTTAGAAAAACGCAGAATGCTTGTGGAATAGGCAGAATTCCCAGCAGCTCCTCTCTGTTCCTCTGCTGAATAGAAGTGAAACATGAGCGTCCGCTGGCTGCGTTTTTTGCTGACGCCGCCTCTTCCGAGTTGCTCAGCATCTTGTGTGGGATGAGAGCAACGACAAGTGTGGACTTTTCATAATCAATTGCTCCACCTGTCAGGCCGGCGGTAGCACTGGACTTCTCTGCGGTGACCTTTTAACCTGACGCATCAGTTCTCGTCCTCGTTTCTGCTGAGCCGGCACTGTTCCTCCAAACTGCTGCTGCTGCTTCGCAGTTTTCACGGACCTCCGACAACCCGGCAGTCACATGTACTGTTGTGGTTTGGCTCCAGATTTTCTGTGTAATTACTCCAAGCTGTTTTCATACTTGACTGAATTGATAGGGATATTAGGGCTATGCTTTTGGATTTGAACGTGTTTCTGGAAGAGTTTCACCTTTCATCTTCATTCTTCTGTTGAAAGTGCATAAAATTGTTTTTAATGAAGTGTTTTATCCAGAAAGAGAAGACATTTTTTTATTGTAGTTTTTCTAGTAGCTTTAAAAAACATCAACTGGTTTTCCTCAATTCCCGTTCATTTTATTTGTGTGGTATAAAATAAAATGTTCCTACATTGGAGAACTGGACCGAGCCCTCATAGAGAATGGTTCAGTCGATTCAGTCGCCATTATTCCCAGATATGTCCGTAGACACGTTGGAACCAGGCAACCTCAGACGGCCGTGATTAGTTTCTTCTGGTCTGAGTCTACATTTCTATGACATCTGCTGTCTCCAATCAGGAGTGAGCATGTTAACAGGCCACACCCCTTCCACTGAAAGCTGGCTCAGGAGAATCGATTGATGTGAGAACACCAATTTTGCTGTAGTGCAAGTTAGAGGTCTATGGGTCTTCGGCTTTTTTGGACAGCTAACACATTCTCATTCACGAGTCGTCACTAACTTTTGCGTTCTTTTTATTTTTGTCTTGATTGAAAAATCAAACCATTATGAGCCCAAGAAGCTGGGGCGCCGTGGCCACTGCAATCGCCGCCACTGCTATCGAGGCCGGCGGCTGTCGGTTTTCTGGGTAGCCAACCGCCGTCGGGCCAACATAGCGAGCTCTGTTGCCGAGGTACTGGCAGACTGGGCAGCGCTCTATGCTAGCTCAGCCGGACCCTGCCTGGTGACGCTTGCTTGCTTTGCCTGACCCAGGCAGCGGCGCTTGCTAAACTGTCCACCGGACGGCTGGCTAGCGTAGCGGGCTGATTGCCTCACCTCTGTGAGCGTCTATCCAATCTTTGCCCAACAGTAAACGGGACAGTCTCCGGCAACTCTTCGTCTTTACATTGAGTTATCATTGAAACTTGACTCCTCCGCTACCCGGATCGCGTCTGGTACCGTGTCCAGTACTGGTCCACGCCCGGTACCGGTACACGTTTGGTACCGGGGTAGGGTTCCGGGTTAGAATGAAAAGCGTTTAGACCCCGCCCCCCAATAAAATCAGAGGGCAGAGGTCAATGCACCCTCCATACAGTCCAAGCATGGGCAGAGCCCCCATCCAAAAATAAGTGTTTTTATAAAAAATAATAATAAATTAAATTGTGGACTATTCGATAGGGCTTTTAAGGGGGATTCTAATTGACCGGTGAAGGAGTGGTTAAGGTTAGGGATAGTTTACCTGGTTTGGTTTTAAAAGAGGGGAGGGCTAAGGATCACCTAATTAGCCAGGGTCCCTGGGGTTAAGTTTAGGGTTTCTAAAAGGGGAAGGTTTTAATGAGAATAATTATTTTTGTTCCTGAGAGGACAGTTCTTAATGTCAATTTTCCCCCGCTGGAATTGAACCTCTGACCTTCTGACTGGGAAGTAGGGTATCAGTGCGGTCCACATCTGGTACCCCGTCCAGTACCGGTCCACGTCTGGTACCCCGTCCAGTATCAGTCTGGTACCGCGCTCAGTACCGATCCACGTCCAGTACACGTTTAGTACTAGGTCAGGGTACCAGTGCGGTCCACGTCTGGTACCCTGTCCAGTACCGGTCCACGCCCGATACGGGTCCACGTCTGGTACCAGGTTAAGGTATAACAGTGAAGTACGCGTCTGGTACCCCATCCAGTATCAGTCTGGTACTGCACTCAGTACTGATCCACGTCCGGTACACGTTTAGTACTAGGTTAGGGTACCAGTGCGGTCCAGGTCTGGTACCTGGTACAGGTTTGCGGCTCAAGGGTTTAATTGGAAAATACAATCAAGATTTAAACCCGGAAAGGACAAGTTGGGGACACCCAAAACATCAATTTTTGAGGGGGAGGGGTCCTTACTTCAACATGTGACGACCTTGGAGTGAGAATGTGTTGTGGCGGGTTCTTCCTATTTTAAATGCGAGGGGGTCACTCAGTCCAGTTCTCATTTACAGCCAATAGCTATCACCCTGAAAACGCATTACTTCCAACAAAATGAATTAAATTCAGTCGCCCTTCTTCAGCGATACAGACGACGTCGGTAACCTGGTTTGGTCTGATTGGTCAAGATTGATTCAAATCGGTCTAAGTCAACGTATCTATGGCAACAATTCTTGCTTATCAGGAATGAACTTGTTTGAAGGCCACGCCCCTTTTACTTGAAATCAGGCTACAGACGATCTCTCTAAGGTTTTTAACATTAGACATAGGGGCCAGCTGGCTCCGCCTACTTTTACTGAGACATTCGATTGATCAGAATAACTAATATTGTAAAAAAAAAAAAAATGAACGTATTATTCTGATTAGTACAATGACTGAATAAAAACTGTTTATTTCTCTATAGAAGTCTATGGGATTTTGGCTTCTTAGAGCCAGCAGGTACTTCCTGTTTGGGTCACTCAGTCCAGTTTTCTATATACAGTCAATGGTTTCAAACAGTTGATTTAAAAAAAAATCTTTTCATTTCTAAGCAGTCATGTTTATAAATCAGAAATTTGAAAGATGAATCATTTAAAAATCAGTCAGTGATTTTGTCAGATTTATAAGTTTAAGTTTATAAGTTTACCTTTAAAGTGATGAGATAAATACAGCATTGACACCAAACAATTTTAGTATTTTTGGTTTAATGTGGAACCTTTTGGTGGCTTTCGTCTGTCGTGACCTGAAGAATTTCTTGCTCTTTGTGTTCTGCTTTTTTTTAAACCCGATCTTTGACTGTGTTGAGGTTAGGCAGACCCAGAACAACCTCCTTTTCCTGCACGTCGCCTAAAACTCTCCAAACATCCCTGGAAAACGACCAGTTTCCTTGATGATCCTGGTTCAAGCTGTGCATTTTTAGGCCGCCCGAGTTCTCCTGAAACTGTATGTGGGGGATTCAAAGAAGATGGATGGCTTCATTTATCAGGTTCAGTGTTTTGCGAACATTGTGGCCAAGAGCCCAGCAGCCCACAGAGTGTCCTGGGTCAGTTTAACCTTGAGCGGGGCGGGGGTATCTGCACAGCGAGCAGCTGCAGCGCTGCCAGGAGGTGAGCAAAGTTTTCACTTGTTGGACTGCAGCTCCAAGTCGCTCCCAGCTTCAATCTGTTCATTTAAAACCTGAATACTGACAGATTAAAGGGACATTTTTAATCTTTCTGTGAACGTCTGAGATGTAAAACGTGATTAGTGTGCGTTCTAGAAAATAAAAAAGTAGGATTTGTCAATGCGTCTCTTCTGCTTTATATTTTTTGTGACTTCAACACTTTTTTTTTGGATTCTTAGACAAAAATACAAATACAAATTTGAAGTAAAGCGGCCAAAAGTGTCTGCAGTCCCAGAAAGCGACGCACACCAGACAGAAAGGCCCCTCAGCGTTGCTTTCAAGACTTCATCTCAAAAGCCGTATTATGCGTTTAACTTTAAACCATAATTCCCTGCTGATGTATTTGTATTAGCCAGAGGGATGCTCTTCCTCACTCGCTCTTTTTGTGCAGCTCTGGCACTTCCAGTACTTTGAAATGTGGCTGGGCAGTCAGAGAGAGAGAGAGAGAGAGTGGGTTTTTCATGTGGTGTTTTCATGAAGACTGGATCCTCCCAGACGGCAGATCTCCGAGAATGTTGACTAACTATCGGCACAAAAGATGTCATCTGGTTCATGCATATCTGGGCTATAAGTATTAGTAATTTTACCTTTTAAAACTTTGAGAATTATCAATTTTGTTTGATTTAATTTAAAAAATGAAAATAAAATTTAAAGTGCAACCAAACAGACAAACTAACCAACATTTTAACAGTTTTTTTCTTCCTTTTTTTATTTTCTAACATGTATTTCTTAGTTTTTAATTTTTATAATTACATTTATTTTTTTACTGTTGCTAATTGCTGTTTTTCCAAAATGAACAAGCAAAAAATGTCAAATTCATTCTAAAAGTCTAGAAAAACTTGTTCTCTGGTTCTCCTTCAAAGAAACCAATATTTCTCTTATTATTGCGTATTATTATAGTATTTAGAAAAAAAAAAACTATTTTATATTTACCCCGTTTTTAGTTTATTATTATATATTTTGTTCACTTTTAAATGCAACTGCATAAAATGAACAACAAAAAAGTCAAATTAAATGTAAAAGTCCTAAAAAAATAAAGTTTTATTTAGAATTTTTTTTTTTTTTTTTTTTATGCAATACATTTTTTTGGGTCCTTTTTTAAATTTAAAAAATGTTTGGCTCATTTTAAATATCTACATTTAAACTGTAAACATCAACTTAAAAAAAAAAAAAAAAAAAAAAAAAAGGGGGAAATTAACTATAAAGTCCAGGAAAAAATGGTCTTGTTTAATTTTCATTTTTTCATTTTATTTTTTTTTTTCACTTTATATAGTTTTTTTGCTGCTTTTAATTATTACTATCTAAAATGTAAGCAACAAAAAAGTTAAATTCATTTTAAAAGTTCAGGATAAAATGTTCTTGAGGTCAACAATGTTTATAAAGTACTTTTTTTTTTCCTTTTTTAAAAAATAAAGTTTTATTTAGATTTTTTTTTTTTTATAGCATTTATTTATTTTACTATGTAACATTTGTTGGCCGGCTTTACTTTGCTCTCTAAAATGTAAGCAACAAAAAAAGTCAGAAAAAAAAAGTCTTGGGTTCTCCAGTTAAAAAAGAACAACACAAACATTAAAAAAAAAAGAAAAAAATTTAAAACCTAACACTTTTTAGGCATTTTTCTTAGATTTTCTTTTTCATTTTATTCTATTATTTTATCCACTAGACTTTAAAAAATAAAAAATAGGCAAATAAATAGATAAATAAATGAATAACGTCTTTTTTTTCAGGCATTTTATCATTTCCTTTTTTTCCATTTTTTCTATTTGTTATTTTAGACCCTTTTATTTTGAAGCTACCCAAAAAAAACAAACTATAAAAAAAAATCAATTTAACTAAAAGTAAAAAGAAAAATGATTTATTTGATTACTATCAGGTTATAAAAAAAAAATAACAAAAAATCAAAACCAAATTTGAAATATTGAAATACTATTTAGAAAAAAAAAAAGTATTTTCAAGTAGTATTTATTTTATTGTTTTGTTTCAGATTTTAAATCCTTTTTTGTGTCTCTGCGGATCAGAGTAACTAAATAAATGAAGCTAAAACAATAATACCAAACCTTGTGTTTTATTCCCAGTAAATAACACTATATGCTGCTTTCTCCGTGCTGGTCAACCACATCCACGTTGACAGGAAACAAATCCCTTTAACGAGACATTAATCATCACGTTAGTGGAAGTGAAAGCGGGGAAATAAATCAAGCCTCCTCGGGTCCCTGCCCCCCCCCAGGTTTGGCTGGAACTCCAGACTTCCTGATCACACAGCGCTGCCCCCTCCCCCTCCCCCTCGCCCCCCCACCCACTGTGACATTTTTGAGCTTTAAGAAACGGAGGGAGAGATGCTAATGAAGGACAAATGTCAGCTTTCCGTGTGTTTTTGAGGAAGTCCGTGTGTTGCTGCTTCTCCGTGTCACATGGGAAGTGACCACAGGTTGGCTTTTGACCCCCCCACCCCACCTCCTCCACCACCTCCTCTCCAGAAATGCAGAGCCACAACAATGGCGGCGTCTTTTGCCTTGGAAAGAGGGAGCGGGGTGTTGTGAGGGGATGAGGGGGGGCAGGAGGGGGTGCTGGAGGAGTTTATCTTAGTCATGGTAATTGCTTTGCTGGTGTGGAAGTGGGATCATTGGAGAGAACCTCATTCAGTCTGACTCCCTCACATTTATCTGTCTGGAGGACTGCAGGGGGAGCAGGGATAAGGAGGGATGGATGGATGGATGGAGAGGAGGAGGAGGAGGAGTGCTGCCACTGAGGCATTTTCATACAAAGGCAGGAGAAAGTGAGTATGTCAATCTGATGCCGGCTCAAAATGAAGAATACCAGCAAATAGTGCTTACTTTATATCTGTTGGCATCCTCCCATGAGTCCTAGTGTGACTTTTAGAGATCCACTCTGAAGAAAATCCAGTTTTTAACATTTTCTTGTGGAATTTTTTGAAGAAAATGAAGCTCAGATTTGAATCTTGTGAATCAGGAGCAGACGAAAAAATGCAGATTGAAAAAGGTATAGAAAATACGTCCGCCTCCCTCTTCTGCTCCATTCTGATGCATCCACCTGTTGACTAATAGATCCGTGAATGTCTTTGTTTTCCTCGTCTGAACTGTACGATTGGAACAGTTTTGTAGCACTGGTAATGTTAGGTTGGGAGTGTGAGGGGACCATAACAACATGCTAATGGAGGTTGAAAACATCATTGTCCAGGTACGCTAAGCTAACATTAGCGCAAACTTATTATCTTAAAAGAGATGCTCTCAAAAGAGATCAAATCTTTCTTCAAGACACGTAGAGATGCTAACTTTCCTGCATCGAGCAAAAGTTTGGAATTCTATAGAGTCAGAGTGGAGTGAAGGTCTAAGTTTTATTGAGTCTTTTTAGTTTTTAGCTATTGTGCCTCTGTAGAATTACCGGCATGAAGCTCAACGAGGCAAATTTGTTTTGTGATATTGGGCTAAATAAATAAAATTGAATCAAACTTTTGTTTGTTAATGAAATCAAAACTTTATCTATTGTGATTTTGTTTAAGTCTTGTTTTAACACCAGAAACAAATGAAGGAAAAAAGCTGAATGATTCATCAAAGGTTAAAGAAACTATTGGTTTTATTTTTTAGTTAGCACTTCAAGTTTAAAGCTAATAATGGTTAACATGTGAGTTTTACATCGACCTCCGGGTCCGCGTCACTGACAGATGTCAACTTTCAGAAGAAAATAGTTTCTTGGGTATGTGACCACGCTCGGACGCCATGACCTCATCAGACTTCGTCTTCATTCCATCTGTAACGACTGCTGTAATCCAGGTATCTGAAAGTGATGGAGACGAGGCTGACGGTCCGAGCTTTGGTGGCCCCCTCCGGCCCCCGCTGGTGTTTAACATGCCTGTCCAACAGCACTGTTGCTGAGGCAGCGGGGTCCAGCTGCACAGACATCCCAGAGCCAAGCAGCAGCAGCTCGCTGCTCTCTATTGCACCCATGGGGGAAATTTCTAGGACCTAAAAACCACATTCCAGTTTATCATGTAAATACTTTATTCTGACGCTAACAGAAATGAAATCCTGTAACGTTTGAAACATCCTCCTAAATCAGAGGTCGGCAACCTTTAAGAGTAAAAGAGCTACTGATCAGAACCTAGAAGGAGCCGCATTGACTTACGTTAGCTTTTAAGAAATTTGGATTTGCATTCATAACCTTCTATTTGTTTTTTTAATAAATGTGAATAATGTCTATTTTGGCACAAACATAAGCAAAAAAATATATAAAGAAACTAGCATCTCTCCAAAAGGTATTTTTTAACGTTTTTAACTTTAGTAGAAAAAAAGCTAGCTCAATGCTTAATTACTAGCTGAACTTCAAATTAGCATAACATTTCACTGTAAATTAATTCAGCCAAAAATTTAGCATGTTGCTGAAATAAAAGCTAAACTCAAAATTAGCCTAAAACCCCCAATAGATAACAAATTAGCTAAAAATGTTAGCATATTGCTAAGATATTAGCTAAACTCCAAATTAGCATAAAAAACTAATTAAAAGCCAAATATACAAAAAAAAGCTAGCTTGTTGCTTAATTACTAGCTGAACTCCAAAATAGCCTAAAATTCCTCAGAAAACGAACTTTGTCAAAAACGTTAAAATAGTAACTAAATTCTAATTTATCCAGTAGATAACAAATTAGCTGAAAACATTAGTATTTTACTTAAATATTAGCAAAACTCCAAATTAGCATACAATTTCTCAGAAAACTTAGCCAAAAACGTTAGCATGTTGCTAAAATAATAGCTAATTTCCATTTTTTTTCCTTAAATTTACTATTATTTTATTTTTATTTTTTATTTTCCTCAGGTTGCAGACCCCTGTCCTGAATAAACAGACATTTTGTGACTTTCTACAATAAAGTGTCATCATAATAAAAGGTTTTCTCTTTTCTTGAAGATAAAACCAGATTTCAGGTGTTTCTTTGTGTTTCTTTGAAGACAAAGTTATTTTTTCGGGTTCCTTGATTGCTAAATTCTTCAGAAAATGTTGTTTTTTTTCTCCATTTATTTGGACTCTTTGGTCCTTCAGTTTTGAAGGATAAATTGACTTTTACTTTAGCCTCCAAAGTAAAATGACAAAGTTTTAAACTTTCCTATTGATCAGACTTGCCTGAAAATTTGAGGAACTCACTGGGAGAAATGTCGGCGTGGACCAATGTCACAGCTGATCAGATATGCTGCTGCGCTCCTTCTCCTCTGTGAGGTTCGGTTAGTTAGTGCCAGTCATCTGTTAACCTGGAATCGCTTCATTTGACCTGAATCTACTTTTTTCTGGAATTAATCGTCACTGTTTTTCAGATGTTGTTTTATTTTCATGCTTTTCATGATTTTTTTAAAAATTATTTTTGCAACAGAAAATCAGTAAAAATGTTCAGTTTTATAGATGAATCTCAGCGGAAGAATTCTGCTTTTATTTGGTGAAGTGTTGTCCCTCATAATAAAGTTATTTAATTAGAAGTTACAAATCCAATTATGTTGAGTTATTGGGAGTGGGATTGTGTAAGTTTGCTAACTTTCAGTCAAACTCTTTTAGACAAACTTTACATTTAGTGGACTCAATCCGGGTTCCCGCCAAGTCTTAAAAGCTCTTAAAATCTTTGAATTTATGAATTTTTAAAATAATAAAAAAGTCTTGATATTCGACATCAGAGCCTTAAAAATGATGCTGTCTCCGTTTGATCTTTCTTGTCGATTTTATATCAAATAACAGCAGCATAAACAAGGGTTTTGGTGGTGCAGTGGTAGAGCGGTCGACTCTTGATCGGAAAATTGCGAGTTCGATTCCCATGTGTCGACACTGAACCCCGAACTACGTCTGGTGGAAGGTTGGCGCCCAAGAGCATCAAGCACAGACCACAAATAACAAACATTTGATCATAAAATGGTAATACATTTATACAATAGGCAGTAATTATTAAAATAAGAAATTGATCTTAAGTTTTAAATTTAATTTAAAGAAACTTTAACTTAAATCAGTGTGTCTTGTGTTGTACGTATAAGTACAACTATGTCTATTTATGATAGTTATTTTGTTTACATTTTTAATTAGTATTTTATTTTTTGAATCAATTCATCTGAAGTTTAATGATATCAATGTATATCTAAATATCTATTTTGTTTGTCTTCTTTGGTATTTTTTGATCTGATTGCTTAAAATGATCCAATCATCTTCATGTCTGCAGCGACTCGTCATGAGGGTCGAGTCTAATAGTTTCCTGAATCGATTCAGTAACTCTTTACATTAAGATTCCTTAACAAGCTTTATTAACACATTAATAAACTTTATTAATGTGTTTATAGGATGTTTATAAGACATTTTTTATAATAAGGTTAATTAAAATACTTAGATTTATTTACATCTAAAGTGAGACATTTTTTTACAAAAGTTAAATGAATAAACTGCTTAAAAGCTTATGAAATATTTTAACAATCTTTGTCAACATTATACTGAGTGTTTTGCAGCACCTTATCTTAATAGTTACCATTGATTCAAGTCATGATTTTTTTTTTTTTTTCAATTTTTGGGATTGATTTGATTTGATTTTTGCACAAAGTTTAACCCATTTAGACATTATTTTATAGAAAAATAATCATTTGTTCTTGAAATTACGTAGATACATTTTTAAGATTCATTTTTATTAAAAAAAAATAAATTAAAAAAAGCTCCCGAACCTGATCCAGTTCACAAACTTTAAGATTTATTAGAGAACTCATCAGATTTCATTATTAACATAATGACATGTTTTGTTAAACAGAACCACCAGTTTCTGTTTGAAACTTGAAATGAATGAAAATCGATCTCTAGTTTTATGAATCGATCAATAATCGATTATTTAAACTCACCACTAAAGGAGAGTTTAAAAGGCTTTCAAACAATGATTCTGTATTTATGATCATTTATTCATAAATGGTAAATAACCAACCTAATGACTGTTTTAAACGTGTCTGAAGGTGTTAAAGAGCGTCTTTGTGGGAATCGATGCTTTGAAGAAAACCCGGCCGGACGCCGCTCGCCGCTCGCACAGATTTAGATGCATTAACAACCGTCCCTCCAGCTTCACTCTTGTCCATCAGCCCTGCTATTCATAGAGCCCATGAATGATTTATAGAATAACAAATAGTAAGTAATGGGACCGTAAACCTGCTGCTCACGAGACGCTTCCTTTATTTCACTTTCCAGATTTTAAGCCGGAGCCAAATTAGGTTTTTCGGAATTGCTGATCGATTAATTGCATTTAATAGTAGAACTCAGTTTGACCTCCTTTTTTTTTTCAGTCTGGACCGGTTAGAGTGGCAGAAGAACGAGAGGAAAACTGCCGAGACACAAAGTCGCTTTCTGCTTTTAATAACGGCCGGCAGATTAAACCTTTTTAATTTCTGGTGTCCTCAGATTAATCCATAAAAGCAGATGGCCTGTGAAGAGGCATTGTCTGTGCAATGGGGAAGAACAATATCATTCATATTATGTTTAATTGGTTTCCCAAGGGCATTGCACGACGTGGAAAAGACAAGGTCTGTAGTATTACAGAAACGTCGGCACTAATCTGAAATACATTCTCGGATATTTTTTTTTATGAAAATGTCCTGAAATAGAAATTTCCAGCGTTGGAAGAGTGCCTTTCTGAATATATATCTTTATTCTTGTATTTTTTAAATAAATGTGATCTGATGAAGGTTAAAACTAAATCCTCAACATTGATTATGTTTTATTTTATTGGTCTAATATTGTAAAAAATGAGTTTTTTAATCGATGTACTTTCTTTGATACTTTGCTTTCTATTGCAAAATTGATTATCCACGTTCATAGGTAAGATTTACTCATACTGGGTTTTCCAAATTCTAGAAAATAAGTAAAAATCTAAAAATGATCAACTTATGCAATACCTGCTGCTCTCTTTTATAGAGTTTAACCCAAACCACGTGAAGCAGTTCTGGCTCTGCAGAGACTCTGCAAGTTATTAGGATGTATTTGTAAATTATCCATAATTTTTTTATTTATTCTTTTTTTACTTAAAATAAATACATATATATTTGCATGTAAAATCTGCATTTAATTGTCAAAATATGTAATAATATGAAGATTTATATATATATTTCATGAAATGCATTAATGATAAAGTGTTTTTTTGATGGTTAAAACGAGAATTTGTGCATAAAGTGATATAATAAAAGGCTCAATTGGTAGAAAATGTTTTCCATAAATCATCAGTACACATGTGTGAATGTTATTGTGTAATCTGTTTTTTTTTTTCTTGTACTATTTTTAAAGTAATTAGACTTTATAGCTTGTGCGTTTTAGTTAGCTGCAAGTAAAACCTGACAGAGAATTAAAAAGAAAAAAAAAAAGGTTAAAATTCCATAAAACATTTTCCATAGTAAATGAAGTGTTTGTGGTTTTAGTTCTTCTGATCTAAAATTGAGGAATTAAAGACTTTTAAAGTGATTTTAACCTCCAGAAAACAATTTGAAAGTCTTTTTTAAACAGCAACCTCCCGCCGATCATCTCTGGAACACGTCCCCTCCAGAAATGTGTTGTTATGACTGCATTTCCATATTCATATCTTGTTTATAGAATCATCTTTTCCGACTCTCCTTCTGCACTAAACCCGTTCTGTTGAAATTTCTGAATATATTCCTTCAGGGCTGCTTTTTTTTTTTTTTTTTTAACCCAACTCCCCTGTTGTTTTATTGTTTTTCTTGACTTTAAACTTTTGAGTTTTTTTTCCCAGTTTTGTTGTAACCTGGTTTTATTATTTTTACTGCCTCACATTGTTTTCATAAGGAAAATGTGACTATTCAAAACCTTTGTTAAAAATTGTTATAATTACCTAAAACTGAGCATATCTTTTTAACAAATTGATAAAGAAAATGTGATCTAAAATTAAAAAGAAAAATGTCTAATTAGTCCCATCAGAGTTCCAATCACTAAAAAACCCCAAAGTCTGAGCTAGAACAATATTTGGTCATTTTTCAGCTTTTTATAATGTAGAAAATTGATATTTTTCTTTCTGGAAAAGCCAGAAAACTGTCAAATTACAACCAGACTCTTGAATTAATTTAATTCAAAGATGTATGATCAGGATTTAACTCACATTTGAATTAATTTGATTGGATTTAATATCTTTTAAAAAAAATTTACCCACAAATGTTTTTGAAATTTCTTTTTCATTTTTTTAATCTATTTTATAATTCAAATTTGACATTTTAAAATTGCTTGTTCATCTTGTAATAAAATAAATTTGGGATGTGACAATCAAGTTTTTTAGAATTTATTATGTATTATTTTTGTCCCAATTCAACGTTTGATTAAAAAATATGATAAACAAATTTAAGAAATACATTTTTATTTTATTCACCTTTTTTAATCATTTAACACTTAAACTGATCAATTGATATTTAGTCATGTGAGAAAGTTTGATGACTGAAGCTTTATGTTTATCTTCATTAAAAATATACTAAACTTAAAAACCTAAAATAACTTTCCTTCAAAATTGTTGCAGCATGAATTTAATCATGACTATTTAGCTCATATCAATGTAACAATTAATATTTTCGCTTGTTTTTGAAAGAATATGGCTTTTATGTATACAGATCACTCTTTCATGGAGCTTGCACTTTGTAGACGGTCCCTTGGCGTCATTTTTCTGTTACACTGATGTCACTATGGGTTATCAAGGGTTTAATGTCCCGATGTTATCTTGGGCTCATTTTCTAACTTGTATTATTTTGACAAAATAAATTTTTATGGAGAGTAAAATATTAAGTTTTTTAAGGTTTAATTCGATTTATTCTGGGATGATATTCCTGCCTTTTTCATAGTTATTCATAGTTATGTTAAAGAGTTATGTTTTTAAAGTTTTAAAACTTATTTTGGCATTTATTAAGAGTGTTTAGGCTGTTTTGGAGTTTAGCTGATATTTCTATGCTAGCTGTTTTGGCTAATTTAGTCTTTTTCAGTTTTTTTTTGGCTATTTTGAAGTTAAGCTAATGTTTTAGCTACATGCTAGCTGTTTTGGCTAATTTAGTCTTTTTTTAAATTAAGCTGTTTTGGAGTTTAGCTAATATTTCTATGCTAGCTGTTTTGGCTAATTTAAAGTTGTTTTTTAGTTGTTAGGCTATATTGAAATTAAACTATTACTTCAGCTAAACATGCTAGCTGTTTTGCTAATTCAAACTTTTTAAAATGTTTTTAGGCTGTCTTGGAGAAAGGCTAATATTTAGTCTTTTTGGTTAATTTAGACTCTTTCTGTTTTTTAGGCTATTTTGAATTTTAGCTATGATTTTCAGCTACATGCTGTTCTGGCTAACTTAGGTTTTTTTTTTTTTTTTTTTTTTTTTTTTAGCTAATTTGGCATTCAGCTAATATCTTAGCTAGCTATCTGCTTCAGCTTTTTCAGCTATTAGCTGCAGTGATATCAGCCATCAACTTAAGCCTTTTCAGCTACCGTCTTTAGCATTTTAGCTATCAATTTCATCAGCTTCAGCTATCAGCATTAGCATCTTTAGCAGCCAAATTCAGCTTACAGCATTTATCTCAGGTTCAAAATTATGTTATAAACGTTTGGTTTTAAAAATGTAGTTTCCAATAAGTGCTGATCCTGTTTGGCCCGCCACCTAAGGTGTGTTTTGTACAATTGAGTTTGACACCCTTGATCTAAATTCTTCTAAATGGTATTTTCATTTCTCATTAATATTCAAACACTTAAACAAATGTGAGCCGACATTTTTGGGATCCTAAAATCTAGAGGAGGAGATGGGATGGAGAGGAAGGCAGCAGAAGTGGTGTCGGTGTTTCCGTCAGCTCGCCGAGGTAACGCCACAGAAGCAAACGTTTCCGCTGGCAGGAATAATAATGAAGCCGTCCTACTGTATGGAAGCGATAAGAAGCTATAGCGTTGGAATGGGCGGCTTTTGTCTCCGGCTGCTGCCAGCTGGATGAACCGATTTTGGCAAAAGTCGTGGTGTTCTCGCAGGTGCGTGCGCAGATGCGCCTCGTCTGCTTCTCGTGGTCAAACCAAACTCCAACCGTCACCACAGGAAACTTTCGCTGTATTACTTTGTCGCAGGCTTAGAAATGAAAATTGCCTTTAGTCTGAAGCGTGTAGTTCAGTTTAATTTCTTTTATCCTCGGAGCCAAAAAGGATGACAGCCTTGAGGCTTCAAAAGGGCATGGATGCTTATGAGACTCATGCTTCCTGAAATCCCCAGGTAATGGAATATGGTCTTGTGATTAATTAAAAAGCTGCACCACGCTGAAGGTATGCTGCGCCCGGTGCCAGTTAAAGAGCCCTCGCGCTCCCCGCCGCAGCAGGACTGGAAGACGAGCGGAAAGAGCGAGAGAGCCCACAAACAAACCGTCAAACTGGAACGAATGAGGAGTTCTGGTTTAGATGCCGTCCATCTGAAGACTGAAACGCGTGCGCGGAAGTCTCCCCGTGACGGGGAGCGGTCTGCTTTCGGGTACAATCCCACTTCCTCCCAGTCTTTTCAGTTGTATTTTATTTAAAAAGAATATTTTTATTTTTACTCTTTAATTTCTGATGACCGCTACAGTCTTCATGTCATGATCGGGGACGTATATTAAGACAATAAGGCTAAAAATTGTATTTCTTTATCCAAAAAAAAAAATGAAAAAGAAATTATTTGTGGCATAAAAAAACAGAGAAGCAGTCATCTATTCAAGGTTATTATAAGTGGATTTTAAGACTAATTAAGTCTGATCTAAAAAAGTTCCATCATCTGTAAATGAATACTTTCTGCTGAATGTTTGTCGCTGAAGATGCGAAAGCCATTTACTTCAGTTGCTTCATAATGTCCTGAATGTTTTGATACCAAACTCGCTGAAAATGCAAAAAATGTAAAGAAATTCTTTAAAAAAAATATCAAAAATTGCTTAAAATTTTGAAATGCGTTAAAAGTATGAATACCCAAAAGTTCAATAATGAATGTCCTGAACGTGCTGAACATTTTGAGACAAACATTTAATAAGTTTTATAGTATTTGAAGAATTTCCCGTTCGTTCTCAATGGGACTAAAAACTGCATAAATTGCCCAAAATCTTAAAAAACGTCAAATATATCAGTACCAAAAGTACAAGCATGAATGTCCTCAAGTTGCTGAACATTTTGATACTAATATATTAAAGAAGTTTTAAAGTGTACAAAATATTTGAAGTATTTGCAGTATTTCCTATATATTTTCAACGCATTCTTTATTCCATATTTCTGGATAATATTCACAGTACTAGTATTATTTTCCATTTCTATCAGCTTTTCTTCAACCCAACATACTATAATACTACAATACTTCATGTAATTATTAGAAACTCACAATTATTGATTATTATTTGAGAATCAAACCATATGTTTTACCATTGAACCAAATGATGGATCCCATGCATATTATGCTAAATTTAATCTATTTATTATGTGTTTTCACTATTTTCAGTGTTTTATAATAAACAAATATGAATAATTTTAATACTCGATATCCTTGTTTGAATAACAGATTCCCTTTTTTTTTTAGCTTTAAATCTATTGGCTGTAATTGGTTTTATTTTGTAAATTGCCTGTATGATCAGTTTTACATGTTATTATATGAAATTATTGTATTGACGAATGAATGATGAAATGTTTTTAAGTTTTGTTGCACTGGTGACAAAAAAAGTTCTACCTATAAATGTATAACCGACCAAAAAAAAAAAACAAAAATTGAAGTTGGAACCAGAATGTGAAGAAAGTGAATTATTTAGTAATGATGACAAATAAAATAGTAATAACTGTTTAGATTAAAGCAAGTTTAAAAATAATGTATCTAACTTTTACCACTTTCATAATCCAATACATCCAGATTAAGATGTTTAAATACTTTATGATCAAATTGATCTCAAATTGTATCTGAATTTTGAGCTGACTGCCTTAAAAAGAGTTTACCGCGGTGTCATCCTGGATATGAGTTTATGAAGGAGCGGAAAAGTGGCCTCGATCGTTTAACTCTGACAGATTAATTTCTGTAATGTAAATATGTCAGGGAATTGGGGGTAAAGCATCCGTTACAAAAGCTCCCCCATGAAAACAAACTCGCCAATAACGCCGCCGCTTTAATCTCCGGATGGCGTTTAAAGTGCAGGAATGTCCAAACGTTTCTGCTGCTCTGGGATTTGTGCCGTTCCTCGTGCTCTTAATAATGTTACACAATAACCGCGGAGAGGATTAAAACCGTGTGGAGACCACATTTGTGTCTTCAGATTTCACGTTTGTTTTCCTGCACGGAGACAAAAAGCCCGGATGAGAGCGAAGGCCCGGAGCTGCCCCGTGGCGGAATCCTAACGCCACCTTTATCTCCCTCCAACAACCCTGGCTGAGCCCCGCCGGGTCAGAAAAACCCGCTGTGATCCGTTCGTAAGCATAATCACTTTACATTTAAGGACGATTTTTTTATCTTCAATCTTTTGCTTTTGTCTTAAGGTAAAAAAAGATTTCACAGATGTTTGTGTATTAATCCTGAGATAACAAAAATAACTCATGGTGACGGTCAATAAAACTCAGTTAATGCAAAAGTTTTGAAAATAATTTGGAATATTTGCAAAGTACACCTTTTTTTTCAATTATTATTCAGGCTTTAAAGTTGTTCACTACACAAGTAATACACATTTTCCTACTTTTCTTTCTTTTCTAATCACAAAAATTCAAAATTTTTCAAGAAATTAATATTAGAAAATGAAACCAAAGATCTACTCACCATCAAATAGTTACACAAATATATTTGAACATATTTGGCAAATGGGGATTGATTCACGGGGTCTTCAGCCAATCAGGATGCAGAACACAACGTAACAAAAAAAAGCATGCGATGTTTCACAAGAATCGGTAAAACTGCGAAAAATGAATCGTATTATAGGAAGACGGTTCTACTCGAGTGGGATTTTAGAATTAAACTTTATTCATATCCCCAAGGGATAAATTTATCAAATTTTTATTAATTATTAAGTAATTGTTTTTATCTCTATAGGCAACATTTAAGACGTTATTGAGCTTAAACGTTTAAAAAGTCATTTTTAAAGTTTAAAAGAATAATGTAAAAATACCGTATTGTTTTTTACTGTAAGCCGCTACATTTTTCTTAAGTTTGAAATCATGCAGCTTATATAAAGATGCAGCTGTTCTGTGGATTTTTCTTCCACCACTAGGGGCGCTCTAACCGAAATTGGAATCAAAAATAAAATAAAGGCAAAGAAGAGTGACCTACGTTACTTTTTCTTTAGCAGAACACGAACGACACATGACTAAATAGTTATTATATTATAAATCCTCGCCTTTACATCAAGTTAATCAAAGTACAGAAAATGCGGTATATAAAAATTGATTAGATTTTAAAAAAAGCTTTAAAAAAAGTTTGTTTTAATTCAAATACTTTCTTTATTTTTTTTCAGCATGTACAAAATAACAGCTGATCTCAAAATATTTAAAATATAAAATTAAAAATTATTTTCTTTACACGTCATCCACCAAGAAAATGTATGACAAAAAGAAAAGGATTCATATTCATATTCCCATAGTCATATCTAAAAGAATTCAGCTAATGTCCTTTAAACGCCAGATGAAGCCGTGCGTTTCTCTCCGACTGACTGCTTTCTTCATCAGCGAGCAGGTGGTCCAGGACGGGCTTTGTTTTGGATCTGCGGAGAGTTCTCTCCGTGACAGCTCCGGTGTTTACACCCCTCTGCAAGTCTGACAAGCTGCGGGAAACACAGATGCAATGTAAATGGGATGCCCCGCTAGAATGTAAATTCCCGCCGTTTGACCAGTGAACGAAGTGAATTTATAATGACTGAATCTGCATTTTGATGGCCCAGCGGAGAGGTTTTTTTTTTTTTTTTCATGCTTTGCTTTGTAGGAGTTTTTTTTCTGATGTGCAGGAATCCTTTCTGAGTCAAAAGACATGCGGTTAAAATTAATTGGGGCCTCAACATCTGACTCAGCCCCCTCACGTATTAGCAGGTATACATAAAAAGAACTGACAGGGATTTTCTTATTTATTTTTATAAATATTCGCATGAGGTAAAAGTGTCGTTTCCATATTTTCATTGAGTATTTTTGCAGATTTGGGTTGTTAAAATATTAAAATATAGTTTGGTTGATAGATCAGATATTTCATGAATTTTGTGGTACAAGAACCAAATTTCCCATGAATGTACTTTAGGATCCTCTCTGCTAGAAAAGCACATTTGCCAAATCCAAAATGGCCGCCATTTTTAAAGATGGCGGACAATTTCTGTTTTGGCAATATTGGCTGTCAATGCACAAAATGCAATCTTTTAACTTGAAGGGGATCTACAGAATAAGGCTGCCACAATTAGTCGATTAGTCACGACTATTAAAATAAAGCAAGCAACTCATTTAATAGTCGACGTGTTGTTTGTTGTTTTTATTTAAAAACTTTAGTGCTCGCTTTCTAATGTCTGGTGTGCCATTTTTAAAAATAATTTACTAACACTTAGTAAATGCGCTTAAAACTTAAAAAAACCTTTATTAAATAACTGGTTTATTAATTATTTACTACTCAATTTTACATTTTTACTTGCTAATAAATAAAGTCTTAACGCCATTATATACGCCATTTAACATACCATTAATAAACGCATTATACTAATCATTTTTAATCAATAATAAAATGTTACATCTGTTACTCTCTAATGGTTGATAAAGTATGAGTGAGGCTTTATAAATGATTAAGAGTTAGCTCATGCTTAAGTAATGCCTAACTAATGTTTAACTAATACTTCATAATTTGTAGTTATTATAAACTGTTACAGTTGTCTTTATTTTTAGTTAACATATAGCTTAAAAACTTCAAATTTAAAGCCAACAATGGCTGAGATGTTACATCCAGTTAACGAATGATCCGATTAATCGGAATAATATCGGAAAAAATAATCTGCGATTAGTCGACTATTAAAATAATCGTTTGAGGCAGCCTTAGTCCAGAATACTATTAAATATATATTATATCATGGGGGTCAAAATTCAAAACACAACTGAAGTTGCGAGAAAATGTATTAAACACACTAAAACTAGATTTTTAAAACTTTAAAAACATAATTTTTTAACCTTACTATGAATAAAAGCAGGAACATTATTCCAGAATAAATCAATTTAAACCTTAAATAACTTTCAATATTTTACTCTCTGTAAAAATATACTTTGTCAAAATTAAACAAGTTAGAAATAAGCACAAGATAACATCGAGCCATTAATAACAATAAAATGATCGGGAGGGCCGAATAGAATCACCCAGAGGGCCGGATCCGGCCCCCGGGCCTTGACTTTTTACAAATGTTTATTATATAGTTAAAAAATCCAGTTTTTTCTTGTGGCAAACATGTTTTTCTGAAATGGGGGTCAATCAGCCGCCATCATGCCAAATTTGGTGTTTTTACCGCAACAGATTATTTGATCTACTCTCAGTTCCGATGTTCAGTCCGGAACAGTTGTTTATGGCGTCAACGACCACGATTTTATTTTGAAAATCATACAAAAAAATAAAGAAAAAGTGATTGCTGAAGGCCTTTTGGTTGCACCTCCTCGTGTTGACAGTTTACCTTTGTTTGAATAAATCTGGGAAGTGATTCAAAATGAAGAGAACGGCAAACGGAAGGATAATTTTATTTTTAATTCTTTTCCATGAGCCACAACAGAGTCTCCAAACAATAATTGCACTCAGCAGATAATGGCGGCTTAAACATATACTCAACTGGGGCCTCATAATTGAGTGATTTGAGGGGGTATGCAGTGAGCTGTGATTGTCTGCCAGGAACTGTTTGGTTTCTGATTATGGTAATACTGGGCATATGGAGCATTTAGTTTATTTCTCCTTCCTCCTTTGGCTGGCGTTGGGAGGCGAGAGTGACACTGCTTTGGATTTGCCTCGGTAATGGGAAGGGTCTTTGCTTGACTAAGGCTCCTGTAAAGCATGGCATTTGAATAGCTCTGGTGGGGAAGTTGAAGAAGGATTTGGCACGCATCCTCGTTCAATGAATAAAAATGATGTGAAGTGAGTGTGGGAGCGAGCGTCGGCAGAATGTGATCTCGGTTTGATTTACTCTTCATAATTTGTAGCGTGGTGATGTTTTGCATTGTTGTCTGACGCCTTCCATGCCGCGACGTCTGCATAGCCTCCATTATTCAGATGATGTTGCATCAGGAAAAGGAAGAAACTGGGCGTGAGCTGAAAGGTGTGATATCTGTAGCAGATGCCTGATCATAATGGGGCCTTTTCCAGGTTCATTTTATTTCCTCACAAGCGATTTGAAAGTGCTGTAGTAAAATTTTATACCTTACAGGTCTGCAACCTGTGGCTCCACTTATCTTTATCTTTGACCAAACATAAAACTGCTGATCCAGTCAAATAAACAAAGCCTCCAAATTAAGACTACCAAGATCCAACCCCAAACTAATATAACAAAACCCAGCAGTGTCAGAGGACAAAGAAGGCAAACAGAACAAAAAAAAGCAAATTTTTAAAGTGAGGATTACTTAATTATCATATTTGTTGTCTGGTCGGTCAAACGCTGAGCATCTCTCAGATAGTTTCTGGTGTATTTTAGCGCAGACCGACTGTTCGTCTTTTTTTTTTTTTTTTTTTTTTTATTTCAAACACAAAATGAAAATAAAATAAGAATTTGAAAATTACAAATATAAGAATTTAAAAGTACAAAAATACTAAATAAACGTAAGAATCTAAAAATACAAATATAAGAAAATTGGAAGAAAAAAAAAATACATATATACAAATATACAAGTGAAGCAAACATTGTGCTTGAAACGGAGTGGGTAGAAGAAAATTCTTTTTTGGTCCCACCCCTTTCTACGACATTTTTTTGTTACCTGGTCTATTTACAGTTTTTTTTTTTTTTTTTTTCTTTTTTCAAAACATTTCAAAATCACTTTGGTTAAAATGTATGTACAATGATATTTGTACATGTTTGTACTGATCATGTCAATCCTTGTAGAGATTCAGCAGTGACAGCTTGTATGTTTTTTTAAATATACATAAACTTTTGCTTTGTTTTAAACCTTCATTTAACCCATTCCATAAATCCACACCACAAAATGATAGACACATTTTCTTTTTTGTCGTATGAGTACACTGTTTTTTGAAATTCAGCTGTTTTCTTACATCATAACCTCCATCTCTGTCCTTGAACATCTGTTGTAAGACAAGTGGAAACAAAGTACTTCATGTCGTGTCTGCCGTAGCTACGATCAATACCATTAAGGCTAAAACAGATTGGTTCAGTAAAAATTGACGATATTGGTTCGAAACAATACCGTTTTGGTACCTCCTCCTTAGTATATAAAGATATCTCGGTGTTAAAGGATCTAGGATCAGTTGGCATTGTTTAGACTCATAGATAATCTTAAAAAAAATTTAAAAAAAAACGTGTTTGTTTGGTTCCAAAATGACTTCTATATTATAGCAACAACTAGTAATGGTGAAATGTAAATATTTTGTTCACAAATGTACATTTTTGATTCTGCTGAAGTGGCATCTTTACAACTTCTATGCAGATATTTGTTTTGTTTTGTTTGCCAAGTTTTCTCTGTTTATATTCAAAATCTAAGAACATTTTTCAGGTTCAGGTTATTTATCAGTTTCGTTGACTCTTAATGCTTTTGTTTTTTGGGGATATTAGTGATGCACAGTCACCATAGCAACAGACAAACTGTTATTTGAAAAATCCAAATATCTGCATAGAATTGAAATAAAATGAGAAAGAAATGGAAGTCTCCACCAATCTGAGAAGGAGGTCTAACATGTGCCAAACAGAGAGGAGCTGGTCCAATCCTTCCTTAATCATCACTGGAAAACCAAACAAAAAAAAAATGGGGGAGGGGGTACAAATTTCTGGCAAACACGGTGGATGAGCTTGGAAGAGAAACAGTGACTATATTGGGAGTTGTTTCCCTGAAACTTGGCTGCAGGAGCACGAGCCCACATCTCGTCATGCCTTGCAGACTGTTGTGTGACAGAAAGGTGAGAGGCAGCGCTTCACAGGAAGGAGGAGGGATTAGTGTGCTGGCCGGTCACTGATCTTCTCACTTTGGGACATTACAGCCGATCTTTAGACCCGTCATCTGAACAAAGTCTGAAAAGAGGAACTCCTGTGAAGTCGGCGTCATGGATTTCCTCCTGCGGCGTTTGAAAGACTTCAGAAACACCGCAACACGGACTGTTTGATCGTTTGTTTTAATTTGAACTGATGCATAGTAGAGCTGCCACAAACTATTATTTTAATAGTCGACTAATAACCCATTAGTTTTTCAGGTTTGTCGACTAATCGGGTCATGCACAAACTGGATGTAAAGCACAAATCTAAACCATCATTAGCTTTAGACCAGGGGTGTCAAATTCAATCGCACAAGGGGCCAAAATCCAAAACACACCTTAAGTCGCGGGCCGGACAGGATAAAATTTTAAAACCTTAAGTTCTGAGAGTTGAAGATGCTGAAAATGATAGCTGAAAATACGGAAGCTGATAGCCAGGTAACATTATAGCTAAATACCAAATTAACTAAAAAACTAAAGAAAAAAAATAGCTAATCTTCAAAATAGCCTAAAAAACTGAAAACAGCCTAAATTAGCCAAAATATCTAGTATGCAATATTAGTCTCACTCCAAAACGGCCTAAAAAACTTTTATTTAAAAAACAAAAAAAGCCACAATTCGCCAAAACAGCTAGCATGTAGCTGAAATATTAGCTAAATTCCAAAATAGCTAGAAAATAGTCCAAAAAGCTAGCAGAATGCAATATATTTAAAAACTTTAAAACTGTGACTTTTTAACATAATTCTGAATGATAAAAAGGCAGAATATTATTCCAGAATAAATCAACTTAAAACTTAAATAACTTTCAATATTTTACTCTCCATAAAAATATAGTCTGTCAAATTTATACAAGTTAAAGATAACCGCAACATGGTGGGGCATTGGGTATTAATAACAATGAAATAAAATGATCTGGAGGGCCGGATAGAATTACCCGGAGGGCCGGATCTGGCCCCCGGGCCTTGACTTTGACACATGTGCTTTAGACTAACTAAACACTAGATATATAGCATTACCTGCGATGACGCTAGTGTGAACGCTGTGAGCTGAATTTGGCCGCTGAAGATGCTGAAATTGATAGCTAAAAACGCTTAAGTTGATAGCTGAAATCGCTGAAGCTCTGAACTGAAAACGCTGAAACTGATAGCCAGCTAAAAATATTAGTTTAATGCCAAATTAGTCTACAAAACTAAAAAAATGAATAAATAAAAAATAAAAATAAAAATAGTGTAGGTGCTCCTTAAGCTTTTATATCCGATCAGAAAAAAGCCACGCTCCGACTGATGATCTTTCGGTCATTTATTTTTCACGTAACCACAGAATCGCTAAAGAATCACCGTGAACTAAAGAAAGGAAAAACAAAATAAAATTTTTAGAACGCACATTTTACATAAAGTTCTTCAAATTCACAATACAACAAAACAATATTACCGTGTGCCCTCTGATCACATTTTAAGGAGTTGCTAGAGTCCAATTTCAGTCTTTCCGCCGTGTTCCGTTCCGTCTTCATCCAGCGTGTTCTTTGCGTTCTGCTAATGCTGCCCCACCTGTCTGGTTATGATCCAGCGCATGCACAGCACATGCACAGTCTGTTTTTTAGTTCACCTCAAAGGGTCAGCAATGAGACACAAAATTAAATGCTTTTATTTTTTAATTTTTACTAAAATAAAATCATTTTTTGACAGCTACAAATAGGTTAGCCAAAAAAGCTAGCACGTAGCTGTAAACATAGCTAAACATAAAAAATGGCCTAAAAATCTGAAAAAAACCCTATATTAGCCAAAACAGCTAGCTTGTAAATATTAGCTAAACTCTAAAACAGCCTAAAAAATGGGAAAAAAGCCTAAATTAGCCAGAAAAGCTAGCATGTAAATTAGCTAAACTCTAAAACAGCCTAAAAAACAAAAAAAGGCATAAATTAGCCAAAACGGCTAGCATGTAGCTGAAATATTAGTTAAACTCCAAAAAAACCTAAAAAAATCTTAATAAATTCCAAAATGGTCCAAAAAGCTAGCAGAACGCCAATTCTTAAAACCTTAAAACTGTAACTTTGGAACATAATTAAGTATAATAAAAAGGCAGGAATATTATTTAACTTAAATCTTAAATAACTTTCAATATTTTACTCTCCATAAAAATATATTTTGTCAAAATTATACAGTTAGAAATGAGCGCAAGATAACTTGGGGCCATTAAAAACAATAAAATATATAATTACCCCGAGGGCCGAACCCGGCCCCTGGGCCTTTACTTTGAGGCATTTAAATTATGGTATGCCAAAGAGCGCTTTTTAAAAAGGTGGCTCAACCGTTTCTAACTTTATAGAGTTCCAACAAGTTTCTTTTCTTGGTTGAGTCTTCATTTTGTTTTTCACCACAGCAAGGTAGCAAATCCCCGCAGCTTCCTTTTGATTGTCTTGCAAAGTCCTATGAAGACAATCTTAACCCCCACCACACCCCTCCCCCTGCAACCCCCCCCCCCCCCCCCCCCCCCAAACCTCGCAAAGATGGAATAAAAACCTCAGAGATCAAATCTCAGCGGCGCTGGTTCACAGGGATCACCCCTAAGAGCTGCAGCAAACGCGGGGCGACTTCTATTCCAAGCAACCCCAGTGAATTCACTGCAGACCTTAAAAGCCACGGAGCTTGTCAGGCTGTATTTATAGAAAGTCCTCCAAGGCACCCGTGTCCTCTTCTACGAATAAGGCGCGATTTAATATTTATATAATCTGAAAACAGCAGCGAGGAGAGGTGGAACCTGTGGCTAAGTGTTGACAGTTTGATTATAATTCAATTCTAAAGTTTGGAACTCTTGATTAAATATCAGCGGCTTCATCCGATTTATTAATTTGGCTCATAAACCTGGAATAATGTCTTCATATTGAATTATACGCCTGACGCATAGGAAGATGGCAGCTTAAAGCGCAATTATCACTTTCGGTGTCTTTCATGGAAACGGATGCTGCAGCCATAAAATACTGGAAAAACAATAGGTGTCAAGATTGAAGATGGTAATATCCTGGCTTTTATTACTCGGGGATGCATGGTTTAATTGGAAGCCGTGCTCGCATTGGCGAGAATGAAATATTGATATCATGTTTTTGTGACACGGCTCCGAATTGTTTGGTCAAAGCAACCGGTGGGGCAAATTACAAAACAGTTTTGAAGCCCCCGCGGGGCTTTCTTCTCCTCGTGCTGCACGTTTGGCATAATAGGCACTGTGGTGGACTGCCCTGGCATTTTGCCTCTGTCAGCCCCATTTATCGGAAGTCAAATCACATCCATTAGATTTCTAGGGTGAGGCGTTTTGCTGGTGGGATTTGCTGAAGCAGGGCAGAGAGGGGAAGAAAGCGGGAAAGATGGAAAGAGGAGCAGCAGGCAGACGGAGAATGGCTGGCGCTGATAAGCTGCAGGCAAGGAAGACGCAAACCTACGCAGCATATGAGAATGATGAATCAGGGATAATGGTCACCCTGCAGAGAATATTGTCATCACAGAGCTGCTGCTGCTGCTTTTTTTTCTTCTTCTCTCTTTCTAGAGACAACATTTACCTGTCACAGCATCTGTATTCAGAGCTGCTGCAGCTCCCTCCATTCGCTTTAATGTGCTCGGTCATAAAGGGTGTAAGGGGAGATGAGAGTTTTCTTGGAAGAGCAGCTTTGGGGGAAGAATTCACTTTTACTGATTTGTGCCAATAGAGTTAATGAGCCAGACGATAATTGCTGCTGAAAAAAAAACAGTTGAAATTCTCTTATGCACTCATTGCAGGTTTATGTTATTTTTCATTTGTTATAGTGAGAAAAGCTTTTTAAAGCAGAACATGATGGCGTTAATAAAAAAGGGCAAAGGTGCCTCATGTTCATTATGTTTGTTAGTGCATCCATCTTTGTTCTAAAGCACCATTCCAACCTGAATGCGTCTTGATTAGCGTGCCGCTAAATGATTTTGCCCTAAAGCTCTTCCGTCGTTTTTGCTGCCACATTGCTGCTAAAGTAATGACTTAACTCTTTCACGCTTGGAAAAGTGAAATGTTGCAGAAAGTTTGAAAGGCTTGATTTCTGGAAGGACACGTTGAGAAGGGGTCCCCAAACGGTCAGTGGAGGAAATAATCAGTTATACCCCTTTTTTTAAGTTTTTGTCTGTAAAGTCTTTTCAATCAGCGGAGCAAAATGAATAAGTCTGAACAGTCTCTTATTCTGAAAAATATTTTCTTTTGAAAAATCACCAGATTCTCTTAGCTTCACCTTCAATCACTTAATCAGTAAAGCTTGGTCGACAGAGCGACATGAATACGTCTGAACGATCTTTTATTCTGAAAAATGTTTTATTTTGAAAAATCACCGGATTCTCTCAACTTCACCTTTAATCACACTTGAGCTGTAAAGTTTGGTCATGGGAGCAAAATGACTACGTCTCAACAATCTTTTAATCTGAAAAATATTTTATTTTGAAAAACATTTTATTTTGAAAAATCACCAGATTATCTTAGCTTCACCTTCAATCACTTAAGTAGTAAAGCTTGGTCGGCAGAGCAACATGAACACGTCGGAATGATCTTTTATTCTGAAAAATCTTTTATTTTGAAAAATGTTTTACTTCAACAAAATCTTTTATTTTGAAAAATCACCAGATTATCTGAACTTCACCTTCAATCACTTAAGCAGTAAAGCTTGGTCGACAGAGCAACATGATTACGCAATATTTTATTCTTAAAAATCTTTTATTTTGAAAAATTTTTTACTTTAAAAAAATATTTTATTTTGAAGAATCACCAGATTCTCTCAGCTACACTTTCGATCACTTGAGTAGTAAAGTTTAGTTAGTGGAGCAAAATGAAAACATTTAAACGATCATTTTTTTCTGAAAAATCTTTTATTTTGATAAATGTTTTACCTTGAAAAATCTTTTATTTTGAAAAACCACCAGATTCTCTCAGCTACACTTTTGATCCCTGAAGCAGTAAAGCTTGGTCGAAAGAACAACATGAATACATCTGAACGATCTTTTATTCTGAAAAATCTTTTATTTTGAAAAATGTTTTATTTAAAAAAAATATTTTATTTTGAAAAATGTTTTACTTTAAATAAATCTTTTATTTTGAAAAATCACCAGATTCTCTCAGCTACACCTTCGATCACTTGACTGGTAAAGTTTAGTTAGTGGAGCAAAATGACTACGTCTCAACAATCTTTTATTCTGAAAAATCTTTTGGTTTCAAAGACAGGCTGTATAGATTCATGTTTTCCCCTCATTAAAAAATAAACGTATAAATAAAACAGAATAAAAACCGTCATTGGTGTCTACCATAGAGACCAGTACACAGGAAAAGGAAGTGGTCGTAACAACACAATATCCAAAATTTACCATTACATGTCAATATTGTAAATGGTTCTTCTTCACCTCAAAGTTTCCTGAGGCTCTTCATTGAGGTGTGTACTGGTGGCAACAACAAAACAAAAACACAATATAAAAGTACCACAAATCACAACAGCAGACTTCACATACAAGCTGAAATAAACCCTAAAAACATCTTACTAACAGTACAAACTACTTATAAGCCAGTTTAATTTTTAAGAAGTACTTTTTGCTACAATAGACATCATCTCAATTGCTTTGAAATTAGTGCTGCCACAAACGATTAATTTAAAAGTCGACTAATCACCGATTCTTTTTTCCGATTAGTCGACTAATCGGGTCATGTGTAAACTGGATGTAAAACAAACAACTTAACCACCATCAGCTTTAAACTAACTAAAAACTAGATATATAGCTTTACCAGGAATAATGCTTGTGTGAATGTTGTAAGCTGAATTTGGCTACTGAAGATGCTAGTGCTAATGGCGGAAGATGCTGAAATTGATAGCTAACAATGCTAAAGTTGATAGCTAAAGTTGCCTAAGCTAATAGGTGAAAACGCTAAGGCTGATAATCAGCTAAAATATTACCTAAATGCCAAATTATCGTAAAAAAATTTAAAAAGCCAAGTCAGACAAAGCAGCTAGAATACAGCTGAAATATTTGCCAAACTACAAAATAGCCTAAAAAAACCCCAAAAAAGCCTAAATTAGCCAAACCAGTTAGCCTGTAGCTGAGATATTAGCTAAACTTTAAATTAGCTTCAAGAAACTGAAAATATCTTAAATTAGGCAAAATAGCTAGCATGTATTTGAAATATTAGCTAAATCCCAATATATCCTAAAAAACAAAATTAATTAAATTATTTAAAATATCAGCTGAAATATTAGATAAACACTAAAATAACTTAAAAAGAAAAACAAACAGCCTCAATTAGCATAAAATAGCTAGTATGCATCTATTAGCTGAACTCCAAAATAGCTTTAAAAACGTTAATAAATGGCAAAATAATCTAAAAAGCTAACATAAAGCCATTAAACTTTCACATTTACTACATTCTGACTACATCAAGTAACGATTAACCGACTAAAATGATCGACTAATTTAAGTAATTTAGTCGTCGATTGGTCGACTAATGGTGGCAGCCCTGTTTGAAATTCACTTTTTTATGCACTTTGAGTTTGTTTTACAATTTGTACGATTAAAAAAAAATGTCAGAAACTGACAGTTCGGTCAAATTAAAGTCAGCATCTCCCTTATGAGACACCATCCTCTTCGCTGGTTTCCTTTTCCTCCTACTGGCTCCGACCATTGTTGACGGGTCATCTGGACTGACACCCAGACAGTTGGACGCTCCGGTCCTTTGGGGTGTTGGATCGGCGCGGCAGAGCAGGCCGACCTCAAACTGTGAGATTCCAGAGCTCCGAGCTGGCATCTGATGTGAAGGGAGCTTAAGTCTTATTACAGAGGGTATTACATTCAGCGCAGACATGCCACTTACCAAGACAACACTATCTGAGGAACAGAACTGCAGATTAAAGACCCATCGCATTATACAGGATGTCACAGTGGGCTTTTGGCACCCTTGTAATCTGGAAACAAAAAACCCATTGTTGACTTGCCAACAGGGAGTCGAAAAATATTTCTTTACCTCGGGTAGTTGGGACATTTCTCCTGCTGTGCCTCTACCAAGAGTTGACAGCCACAAAGGTAATGTAGCAGTCAATTTACCTACTGCAAGAACCCGTATGAGTGCAGCGGAGCCGACCTTTCAGTCCAGGTTCATAAACAAAGGTGTTCCGCCTTGCTTTAGAAGTCATTACCAGGGAGCAAACCTAACAGATTTCCTTGGCAGTACAATCTTGTATTGCGTAGCAGCCGGCATAATACTAGCTGTTTTGATTTCTTGCCTTTCTGCCTCTCGACACAGCTGAAGGCCTGTCTTCCAGCGTGGGTAATAAGAGCTGAATGCATTAACCTTGTTTTCATTTACTCCCTGTGGATACTTCGTGGGGCCTGCAAGTGCGAAATTCTTCTTCCTTTTGGCAGCGCACTTTATCATTGCTGGCACTTTCTGTGAAATCTGGAGACTTTTTCATGACCTCTCTCCTCTTTTCTTGGGAGAGTTTTCCTGGAGGTGACTCTAACCTCTGTTTGAGAATTGGTGGTTTCTCTGCCCTCCATCCATGCCTCAGGCTGCCGTGTTCATCGCTGAAAGGCCTCGGTAGAGCCCGTGAAAACGCAGGAGGGCATGGAAAGTGAATGGCCCCGGATTCAGAGTGACGGTTTGTAGATGCTGGCGTGCGGGTGTTTCTGCTGAAAAGATGTTTAGAGGCGAATCCAGGAGATGGGGTTCAAGCTTTTATGAAAAGTCTCCCAAAAAAATGGAATATGGTGCTAAATTGGGGCCAATATTATTTGTAACACAAATTGAAAAAAATATTGACTTTTTGGCCAAAAAAATCCTAAAAGCTGAAACTTTTTGCTGTTCTAAAATAAATGTAATTGTTTTCTGCTTCAAATGTTCCATTTTTTTTTTGTTTCAAAACTCAAAATTTTTTTCAGGTTCAATTTTTGTTTTGTTTTCAAATTTGAAATTTCTGTTTCAAAACCTTTGGCCCCGTTGTGGCGCGTTCCGATGAGGGCGATAACTTCAGTCCCGTTGCATTCACTGACTCTGAGAATTTGGATTATTACTGTCAAAAAATAGGTGCATTGTATGGAGCTAAACTGGGGTCAATATTCTTTGAAACACAAATAAAACAAATTGAAAAAAATTTTGTCATATGGCCACAAAAAATACTCAGAGTCTGAAACTTTTTGTTGTTCTAAAATAAATTTGTTTTTAGCTTTAAATGTTCCATTTTTTGGATGTCAAAATTTCATTTTCAAATTTTTTTTTTTCAATTTCAAATCTTTTTTTTTTTCGAATTTGAAAATTTCTGTTTCAAAACCTTTGGCCCCGTTGTGGCGCTTTCCGATGAGGGCGGTAACTTCAGTCACGTTGCATTCACTGACTCTAAGAATTTGGATTATTACTGTCAAAAAATAGGTGCATTGTATGGAGCTAAATTGGGGCCAATATTCTTTGAAACACAAATAAAACAAATATTAAAAAAATTTGTCATTTGGCCACAAAAAAATACTCAGAGTCTGAAACTTTTTGTTGTTCTAAAATAAATTTGTTTTTAGCTTTAAATGTTCCATTTTTTGGGTGTCAAAATTTCATTTTCAAATTTTTTTTTTCAATTTCAAATCTTTTTTTTTCAAATGTGAAAATTTCTGTTTCAAAACTTTTGGCCCCGTTGTGGCGCGTTCCGATGAGGGCGGTAACTTCAGTCCCGTTGCATTCACTGACTCTAAGAATTTGGATTATTACAGTCAGAAAACGGGTGCATTATATGGAGCTAAAATGGGGCCAATATTCTTTGATACCCAAATAAAGAAATTGAAGAAAATATTAGTGTTTGGCCAAAAAAAAAAAAAAAAAAAGTCTAAAACTTTTTGCTGTATTAAAATAAATTTAATTATTTTCAGCTTTAAATGTTACTTTTTTGGCTTCAAAACTCAAAATTTCAATTTCAAAACTTTTTTGTTTTTGAATTTGAACATTTCTGTTTCAAAACTTTCGGCCCCGTTGTGGCCCGTTCTAAAGAGGGCGGTAACTTCAGTCCCGTCGCATTCACTGACTCTGAGAATTTGGATAATTACGATCAGAAAATAGTTGTAATGTATGGGGCTAAATTAGGGCCAATATTATTTGAAACTCAAAACAAATTGAAACAAATCTGCCACAAAAAAAAATGGCAGAAATTTTTAAAATGTTAAAATAAAATTAAATTTAAAATCGGAAAATTTCAGTTAAAAACGTTCTGCCCTGTTGTGGCGCATGGGGGCGGGGCTAAGACAAAGGACCAATCAAAATCAATGACAGTGCTAACTTCAGTCCCGGTGCATTCACTGACTCTGAGGACTGTGATAATTACAGTCAGAAAATGGCTGTTTTGTGTGTACTATCATGTCTGCTGTTGTCTCAGACAGGTGTAAAAAGCAGAGTTTTATTCGTTATTTTACTGTTACAGACATGTCCTTTTGCTTCTGAAATTTTCAGATTCCAAAACGCAAAAAAAAAAAAAGAGTTGAAACAAAAAAAAAAATGTATTTAAATTTTGAGTTTTGAAAACTAAAAAACATTTAAGGCTGAAAATTATTAATTTTAGAATAGCAAAATCTTTTGGACATTTTAATCAATGTTTTGGCTAAATACCAATATGTTTTCAGTTTGTTTTATTTGGGATTCAAATAATATTGGCCCCAATTTAGCTCCGTTAGCATCGACAAACTCAGCATTCAAGGTATTTCAGTCAGGACGTTATTCCAAAAAGTAAGCCTTATTCAGATAAGTGACTTCATCAAATTTAATGGAGGGCATTACCATTGGAGCCTAAATAATTCCCGTTAAACCTCCACTGTTTCCCTTAAAGCTCTTGAGCTTTCATATCATTCATTTTAATTTTTCATTTGTATTTTGAAATTCTGCTGTTTCGGCGTCATTAGTGGCGTGCGGAGGCTCCGCCTGCCTTTGATGCCTCGCCGCTCACGCTCAAACTTGATCATGCCTGTAATGTGCACAAGCTATTAATCAGCGTTTTTATCCTACGCCGTGAAGTTTATGAGAGGTGGCGTTACAGGAACTGGAGCTGGTCTCTGGGTTTTTGGCCGGGCGCATTGTAACAGATGCTTCAGTCCTTTGGGGAAATTTAAACCGACATTGAACCAAAAAAAAAAAAAAGAAGAGCGCCGCAGAGCTTGGCGTGTGGAGCTGGAAGTGCCTGATACATTTGAGGATGATTGGGATCTTTGGATCCTACGAGAGGTTCCATACTGGCATGAAAAGCAGACGAGTGGAAAGGAACTTTGATGTTGAAATAGTCTCGAAAATCAAGAGTCTTTCTGGTACAAAAAGACTAATTTGATTAGCTCTTTGTCTCAGAATGTGTGATCGCTCAGCAGGGACAATGAGAGCTTTCAGATGGAGCTTTTCTATATTCGAGGAAACTGAAGAGCAATAATTAAGAGTTTCCAGGAAAGATATATGGGTAAAGATGACTGGGATTGTCAGCTGTGGCAATTAAAACGTGCTTTTATTCCCATCTTGTTGTTGTTTGCTAGCTTTTTTTTTTTTGTGCATTTTAGGGAAGTATTGCTTAAACAGTGAACGCAGTATTAAAGTTTAATTTAGTATGGGATTTTATACACTTTAGCCCACAGTGGATTATAAGGCGCACTTATCTACAAGGCGCATTAAAGAGGACAATAGAGTCAGAGATACAGTAACTCTGTAAGTCAGGCAAATTTTATTTACTGACAAAAATCCTACAACTTGTTTGTGACACAGTAAACGTTAGCCGTGTTGATATTTTCCCAATAACTGTCACTGCATGACAAGAAAAAAACAGACTGATAGCACTAAAACAAACGTTGCTATGACTATGCTAACTCCATTGAAACACACAGTCTAACAAGCTACACTTTAGCCGCATTAATGTATTCATTTGAAACACGTAGAAAACCAAACTAATACAGCTAAAACAAATGCCAGTAATGCATAATAAAAGAAAAACAGGTAGATACACCTAAAACAAAGGGTACTGCAGCTACGCTAACGCCTAACCTTGCTATTAGCACATAAAAAAAGAAAAACGGTCAGAAACCACTAAAAAAATGGGTGCTGCAGCTGCGCTAACTTCCAGCTTTTCTAGTAACACATAAAGTAGAACACAAGCAGACACCACTAAAACAAACTGTATTGTAGCTATGCTAACTCCTAACCTTGCTAGTAACACTTAAGAAGAAAGAAAAACGAGCAAATATAACTAAAACGAAGGGTACTGCAGCTACACAGACTCCCAGCTTTATTAGTAACACATAAAAAAAACATAAACAGAGAGATTCCACTAAAGCTAACTGCATTCTAGCGACGCTAACTCCAAACTTAGCTAGTAAAACCTTTAAATAAAAGAAAAACAGGCAAATTCGACTAAAGCAAATAATACAGTGACAATGCAATTTCATAAAGTCTGACACCGCTACTTTGTAACTTTGATCCCCAAACTGATAACGCTAAAACAAATGCTATTGCGACTACGCTAACTATGCTAACACAGTCTGACACCGCTAGCCGATTTAGTGTATTTACAATAGCATCAAATCTTGTTGCTAAAACAAATCTGACCGATTCAGCTAACTGTGATTACGCTCACTCCCATCCTTGTTAGTAACGTGTAAAAAAAACAGTCTTACACCGCTACATGTCAAGCTAGCTGGTTTAGTGTATATACAAAAGCACCAAACTTTGTTTCCAATTTGTCAAAAAACAAGTCTGATGCAGCTAAAAAACAAATGTGTTGCTAGTAGCATGCTAAAAAAAAGAAAGTATTTTCAGTAATCTTGTTCACAAAACGTAAAATAAATTAAAAGACATTTTGATAGAATGCCTTGCACCTTAAAATCACCTCAATATTAGTAAACACAACCACAAATAATCCATATACAAGCGATTCCAGAACAAAAGATGCACTTTTTAATTTTTTTTTTTTTGGAAAAAGAACATTTTTTTAAGTGCAATCAATCTCTAAGAGTAGAATTTGGATATTTTTTTAAAGACGACTGACATCTGTTATTTATCCACTTTGTTCATCTGACTCTGTTCTGTTTTGTTGTTGTGTTAAATATTGCTCTCCCTCCTTCGACTCTCTTCTTTTATGATTTCCGCCTCGGGGCCCGTGCAGAGTGCCCAGCAGAAATCAGTGATGTACGTAAAATGCACACAGCTTTAATGTTTCATGTCGCCCCATTAAACAGGAGCTTGTGACTGAGGCATCTTAATGATACAGTCTTTAGCTTTGATTATGCTTATGCAAGGTGTTTCTGAGGCTACAAATCCTGGCGGTGCGTACGGACCAGTCGCTTTCTCTCCTTCCAGAGGACGGACACGGGCTGGAAATGGCTAAACTCATTTAAAATCAAGATTTGTGTCAATGCTTTAAGTGGCTAATCTAATAATATATTTCTTGAGTGCTTCGCCTTTTAATGTTTGGCATTCCTCTTCATACAGTAAGAGCTTTGTAACTTCATTACATTTACTTGCTTTGCATTTGAAATGTAGAAAAAGGACTTGAGCTCACTCGGTGGATAAACAGGAGGAGGAAAAGCCGAGCCGAGTCAGACGCACTGCAAATAAAAATAAAGATTTCAGGTGGAAGCTGTTTGCAAATCTGCCTCACTGTTGCGGATATATTTGGGAAAAAAAAAAGCTCCTCTGTATTTTTCTCTGGCATCAGGAGAACAGATTTACCTTCTAAAAGAATTACCCACCAGTATAAGAAAAGGAAAATGTCATTATTGCTACCAAAATATTTGAAACACACCAGCAAATCTATTCTCCAAGGCTTTCCTGTAATGTTTTTTTTTTGCAGAAAATACTCTAAAAATCAAACAAAAATGCAAGGACGATTGCATTTGACTATGCAGCACAAATGGGATTCTGTGAAGGTGTTTAAAGCAAACCTGCTGGTTTTATTTACTTATTTATTGTTTTAATAGTCTAAAATACTGTACTCAGCTTCAGGCATCTTTCAAGCTTTAGACGTTTAAATGGTAAATTTGCTCATTATTTGTTTGTTAAAAAACTGTGACACAACAATAACTGTAGAACTTTAAAAGTTTATTGCATGAAAACAAATGCGACTGTCAGCCTGTGCATTTGGGATCACGTAAAGTGTAAATACGGTGGCCCTGAAGTGCAAATCGCATCAACACATCACTTACAGCAAAATATTGTTCACAAGAGATCACAACGACAACTAAAAAGTGGATCAAATGGTGCAACATTTTAGAAATTTAAAATAAAATTCCACATAACAAAAACACCAAAAATAAATAAAAAAAAAATATGTTTCTTCAGTTTTCCAGAGTAATATAAATTATCCATAATTGTCTGTATAAATGATCATATATTATCTTTGGAACACCAGAAATCAAATTATTCATGAAATATTAGTTAATATTAGGAAGTAAAGCGAATCGATCTCTGAGGCTCCGCCTTTCGCTTCGAGAGGGTACCGCCCACTTCATGACGTCAACATAAAGCCGTCTTTGTCAGTGTGTATCTACAAAAAAAAGCATAATTTAAAAAATACATAAATAATGATACTGTGTAGCTCGGGTTCATTTTTGCTGTGAAATTTGGTCAAAAAATGCAAACAGCAACCGATGAAGATTTCAGGATTTAGTAAAAAGATTACATATAATCTGTGTATCTTTGCTTTCATTTGGATCCATTTACCTTTCTGTCAAGGCTCAATAATCCACATTTAAATCAGGTCTCCCAATTTGTTGTTCGCTTTTTCCACCAGGAAATAGTCAGCTTCCTTTCTCCGTCGTCTTTCCGATATCCCCCGTCTGCTTCCGCCATTCTCAGATACCTTTACGAAGCTAGAAAGTGTTTGTGCTTGCCTGGGGGCGGAGCAGATTCTTCCCAAAAGGGGCCGTCTCACTCTGTGACATCAGCACGTGAGGACCCGCTCATTTTTGCAGTTATGGGAGGGGCGTGCAAGTTTTTAGAGGATTACTCAGAAATGCGTGAGCGGATCAAAATATCACTTTGGAGCTCTTTACAGTGAGGAATGAACAGTATAATGCACTCTAAAACTCAAAAAGTGGATTTTTCATGGTATGGCGCCTTTAAAAAAATGAAGCAAAAATAATGAAACCAGAAAAAAAGCAAGATGGGACGTCACTGTTTGGAAGATGATGTTTGAGTTTCAGCTTTACCTGAACTGTGATTGGTCAATCACCGAACCTTTGCAGTTGGTGTGACTAAGAGTCTAAAGAAATATCTTCTGTCAAAAGATAACACCAAAAAACTTCATGTTCTGGTTGCTTATTTTGTTCATTTTTTACATTTCATTTTCCGAAACGTTTCTTTTTTTGGCTTTTCTAAAAACAGTAGTTTTTTTTTTCCATCTTTTATTTTTGCTTTTCTAACTGTTGTGATCTTTAATGTGTTTCTGTGTTGAGTATTTTGCTCTCCAGGGCCACCAAATAATCTTGAAATATTTCAGAAAAAAACAGTAGTATGATAGTATGTTCATACAGGAAACATTTGGAAAGAGACCGATGATGCCATTCTAACTGGTAGTTCTTATCCTCATGAGGAATTAACTTAAGTTTGATGAAACTAAATCTTTCTTCCATGTGGTTCTTTGTCTAAATCAGGGGTGTCAAACTCAATCGCACAAGGGGCCAAAATCCAAAACACACCTTAGGTCGAGGGCCAAACAGGATAAAATTTTAAAACCTTAAGTTCTGAGAGTTGAAGATGCTGAAATTGATAGCTGAAAATACGGAAGCTGATAGCCAGGTAACATTATAGCTAAATACCAAATTAACTCAAAAATCTAAAGAAAAAAAATAGCTAATCTTCAAAATAGCCTAAAAAACTGAAAAAAGCCTAAATTAGCCAAAATATCTAGTATGTAATATTAGTCTAACTCCAAAACAGCCTAAAAAACTTTTATTTAAAAACCAAAAAAAGCCACAATTCGCCAAAACAGCTAGCATGTAGCTAAAATATTAGCTAAATTCCAAAATAGCCTAAAAAATCTTAGAAAATAGTCCAAAAAGCTAGCAGAATGCCATATTTTAAAACTTTAAAACCGTGACTTTTTAACATAATTCAGGAATATTTGCACCAAAAGGCAGGAATATTATTCCAGAATAAATCAACTTAAAACTTAAATAACTTTCAATATTTTACTCTCCATAAAAATGTTTTCTGTCAAATTTATACAAGTTAAAGATAACCTCATTAATAACAATGAAATAAAATGATCTGGAGGGCCGGATAGAATTACCCGGAGGGCCGGATCTGGCCCCCGGGCCAAGATTTTGACACGTGGTCTAAATAATGTACTTATTTATGTCTTTGTTAAAAACTTTCCTCTTTACAGTAAATAAACACAATTAATAGTTTATATTTTTGTGTTGTATATAAAGCAAAAGTGTGTTGTCATCTGCAAAGATCTTTATTTTTAGTCTGGAAAACTGACTTTATTTGAAGTCGGCACAGTTTTTTTTTTCTGTTACTGGGAACGTCTTGTTAGTCCTCGCAGGCCGAGCAGCTGGGAGATCGCAGATTCAGTGTTCAGAAGCAATTTCGACCCTCTTATCTTGTCCCGTGTCCATAGAAACTCACCTTCGATGACCCTTGGAGAGGGTCGCAGCGGGGGTTAGCAGACGGGCTTCCCTTCAGGGAGCAGCAAGAGGTCAGAGAAGCATTGCTTTAGAAAAAAAACTGGCAAAGACATGCCCCCATCTGTTGGAAAATAAGTGTGGTGCAAGGACTGGTGATCCGAGTTACTGGAAGGACTCGGGTAGGTGAACTCACACAGAGAGTCTTTGCCAATAACTCTCCGGGGAGGACAGTTTGGGGTTTTCACATAATCCTTCCTTTGCCCTTATTTATTTAAGCCATGATCTCAGCACAGCAGACTGTATTTATTGCTTATTTGCATATATATGAGGGATTCTATTTTCACTCTCTTATTGAGGCAGAAAATGACAGGAGGCGTCATTGCAACTCCAAATTGAAGTGACTGTCTTTAGAAGAAAAATGATGACTATCTTTATTTAGAAAATAATAAATCGTCAATAATAAACATGCGGAGTAAACTCAAAATGTAATTTACGGGATTGGCCGTGGTCGCTGTAAACCCAGAGGTCGAAGATGTGACACGCTCCCCTTCAGCTGCTCCATTTAGATGTCATCAGATTTCATTTTTTTTAGGCTGGTGGATTAAATCTGCTCTCCTTGTTGGACGTCTCTTGCGCTGTTGTGAGAATTACCTGAAGGGAAGATGAACAACAAGATTGAAAGGTAGATTGGTGTGGCGTCTGTGATAATGCGCTGAATGCTGTAATGCCGCGGTGAAGAGGGACACGAGCCCAGCAGCCACGCTTTCTAATTTACACGTCAATTTTCCAGACCTCATGTATGTTCCAGAGCTTTGGGGGATGACCAGAAAGAATGAAGGGATCTGCTTCACAGGACAGGTGATGCAAGCTGTTGTGGAAAACAGCGACCTGAGATTTCCTTAGATCACGTGTCGAAGTCGAGGCCCGGGGGCCGGATCCGGCCCTCCAGAACATTTTATTGTTATTAATGACCCGATGTTATTTTGCGCTCATTTTTAACTTGTATAATTTTGACAACATTTATTCTTATGAGGAGTAAAATATTCAAAGTTATTTTAATAGTTTTTATAGGTAATAATTTTATTATTCATAATTATGTTAAAAAGTTGCAGTTTTAAAGTTTTAAAAATGGGCTTTCTAGACCATTTTGGAATTTACTAAGAATTTTTTTAGGTTATTTTTAAGTTCAGCTGTTTTTTTTTCAGCTACATGCTAGCTATTTTTGCTATTTTTCGGCTAATTTAGCTAATATTTTAGCTGGCTATCAGCTTCAGCGTTTTTAGCCATCAATTTCCGCATCTTCATCGTTTACCCGGACTATTAAAGAGAAATTAGCTTATCAACTCTACAACTACATATATGGCTGGAGTTCATTCAGATAGGACTGAGGGACGGGTGGGGACGAAATCCACAGCCAAGACGAGACCAGAGGCGAGGTCCACGGCCAAGAGCAAGAGCACGGGCGATCCACCTGGGAGAGGGACAACATGCGAATCGCACTGCACCAAACAAAAGCTCAGAAAACTAAATATAAGAAATAAAAAAGAATGAAGGAGAGATGAAGTAAATGAGAATAGAGAACCAAACCCCAGGGCTGATGTGGATCATAACGATGATAGAAATCTAAAAAAATTCAATGTAAACGTATCAGTATTAATGAAATATTCTCTGATTACTTGCTAGCCTGGCAGTACGCCTGTCCAAAGGGAAATGTTTTAAGGGTTAAGAAAATGGACTGAAGTTCAGGACAAAAACCCTTGCATCAAGCGGCCATATTGTTTGTTTTTTTTTTCTACCTTTTGATGGAGTCACAGTAAACCAAGTTTACCAAAATCTGAGTCCCTGATTTCCGCGCCCGATGCCCAAATCGCCCTCCAGGACCTCAGATCACATCTGAACATCGACTTATCATTGAAACTCAACATTTCTGCCACGCAAATCATTCATTAACCCAATGAATCATGGGAGATGTAGTCATTAAACACTGGCACTAAACCGAACACTCTCCCAACATCATTATTTTAGGCACTTTTTACCTGCGGGAGGCCGTCTACACCGCCAAACGCATTCCACAACTGTTGATTTTGTTGTGACTGCGATTAGTTTGACTGACAACGTATTTAATTGATTGACAGACTCATTGTAATTGCAGTTACTGGACGAAGTTGCATCATGAGGAAAAGTTGTGTGAATTTGCATGAACTGATGTACTTGAGAAATCCTAGAGCGTTCCTTAGAACAGGTTTGACTCCACCGTCCACCAATCAAAACCTCTCTGAAGTGACTCAATGAAAGTACCGTCTTTACTCAAGACTAAACTTCTCCAAACATGATGCTCAGTTTTATACCTGTAAAGTATTGACATAGACAGTATGGATTCATATATGCTGTATGTTTCATGACCAGCGAGTCCCTATGTGTTCCACGGGTGCAGCATTGAATGCTGGGTACGTCTGTGACAGCAGGTATCGGCCTGATCAGCAGAATTAGTGAGGTGTGGATTGCAGGATTCATACAGCTTCTGTTGTGGTGTTGCTTTTCATCAGAGTTAAAGGTTAATGGCTTTGAGTTTACACTGTTTTTTTTCCGCTCTGCCTGTGTTTTTATTAGTAAACAGCAGCACCGGGTGCTTTGCAGTCATGTTGATATTTTCCGATTATTAAACGGCTCCTTTTCGCAGCAGGGGATCCGTGTCCTCTTTAACTCATTGATGAGACTGATCGGATCGTGTCTCCACAAATGACTTCTTTATGTTTTGTGCGGCACTTCTATTTACTGGCCTTCATTTATTTTAAAGCCAGTTGACCCTGAATCTGGTTTAGCCTTTCATTTGGGTTTTTTGCTACTTATTTCAGGAGATAAAACTGGCAAACATGATAGATTTTTAAGGATTTTAGTGTTTGTTTACTTTGTTGTCTAAGTACTCTCGTTGTACTGGAGGGTTTTTCCAAAAAGCTGACTTTTAATGTTCAAAGTGGGTCTTTTCTATTTTGTTTTTCACAGTGAAATCCAAGGAGAAGGCAGTTTGTTTGTTTTTTTTTTTACTGTTTCAGGCAGAAATCAAAAGATCATGGAGCCACACTACCAACAAATGTGACTTAAAGTGTCTGAAGTTACACAGAACCAAATTTGGTTTGTTAGTTTGGTTTAGAATGAGTACTGCGGAAGAAAAGCTCATCCAAAAAGCAAAACCAGAGAAAACACAAGTCTTCCAAAGGTTTTTAAGACCAACTACTCAATGCTTTACCCTTCGTCTGAGCCCTTTTTTTTTATTAAAACTTTTTTATGACATTGTTTGATATCCATCTTTTTGGTAAAATCCAGTTTCAGATCTTTTTCATTATAAATAATTCTAAAAAAAAAAATTTAAGCCGCCAAAAAAAAACAAAAAAACCCCAAATTGGAGTAGTAAATGCTGTCATTTTTTTTGTCACTTTGTTGTTAACGACTCAGGACGAGGATTTAAACCCGTGACCAACACCCTGATGGGACTGACTGCCTGAAGCGAATCCAAACAGACATCACAGAAATCTTCTGTCTTAGAATTTTCACAACTTTTCTTACTTTTTGAACCAACTTCTTTTGTTTTGTTCACATCCGGCTGGAAAACACGCGTTCAAGCGACCACTTCCAATGAAAAATGCATTTACTATAAACACGCGTATATGCGTGTTTCAGGCTTCAATACTCGTGCATCCATGTATCACTATGTAAGCCGGTTTTCCAGCTCTAACATGCGTGCCCATTGAAAATGCATTGAGAGTTAAACCAGTCGAACTTTGACCAATTAGAGACTTGATAGTGATCGTTCAACCATTGGTTCGGGCCGTATCCACGTTGCTTTTTGACATTTTGGGCTTCCATGGCTCCTTGGCTGTTCGTCTTTTGACTAGTTGGCTGTTCGTTTTTTGGCGTGCGAGATGTTCCCAGATCGTCAACCCCTTGGGACGCGGTACCGGACACGGTACCAGATGTTTAACCAGACTGATACCCTAACTCTGTACTCTAACCCGTAATGGGTTAAGGTACCGGTCCACGTCCCAATCAGTCCCTCCAGAATTTTGCGGAAGATTTTTTTTTTATTGTTGGGTGCACAACAAATCGCAGGGTTTGCTTTAATTTGCGTTAATAGTTGCAATCGCAACATCGCAAAAATCTGGAGGGTCTGTCCAGTACAGGCCCAGTATCAGTACACGTCTGTGTCCTGGAGGTTTTGGACCCCTGATTTTATTGTTATTAATGGCCCGATGTTATCTTGCGCTCATTTTTAACTTGTACAATTTTGACAACATTTATTCTTATGAAGAGTAAAATATTGAAAGTTATTTTAATAGTTATTTTTATTATTCATAATTACGTTAAAAAGTTGCTGTTTTAAAGTTTTAAAAATTGGCTTTCTGGACCATTTTGGCATTTACTAAGAATTTTTTTAGGTTATTTTCAAGTTCAGTTGTTTTTTTTCAGCTACATGCTAGCTATTTTTACTATTTTTTGGCTAATTTAGCCAATATTTTAGCTGGCTATCAGCTTCAGCGTTTTTAGCTATCATTTTCCGCATCTTCATCGTTTACCATGGCTATTTGTTGGGTGCACAACAAATCGCAGGGTTTGCTTTAATTTGCGTTAATAGTTGCAATCGCAACATCGCAAAAATCTGGAGGGTCTGTCCAGTACAGGCCCAGTATCAGTACACGTCTGTGTCCTGGAGGTTTTGGACCCCTGATTTGATGGGAACAGTCGCCATGTTGGGGACATCCAAAACGTCAAAAAGTGACGCAGAGGGGGCCCAAACCATACCCGACGAGTTTGGTGTTAGAAGCCACGTTTCTCTGTCCTGATTCTTCATCTACAGATGAGATCTTTTCACATGTTTAACCCGCGTTTTCTCTCTGTTTCTCTTTCTAGGTAAGTCCAGACGTGGCTCTCTGCTTCCTCCAGATCCTGAAATAAGCACCCCTAACCCCACCTGTTGGAGAGGGCCCCCCCCCCCACCTTGAAGGTAGTGGGTGTCGTGATGATTCACCAGTAGCCATGCTGGTTAAAAATATTCCTCCCACTCCTCCTCCCTCCGATTATCAAAGGACGTTTAGGCTCCCCCCTGAACCAGACCGGCTCAGCCTGGAAGGTTGTATCATTTCAGCGTCTTCCAACTCTTTCCAAGCACAGAAACAGTGCGTGATGTAACAAAGAGGTCTAATTGATGAGACAATCCGGTGTGTGTGAGGGAATGTGATTCAAGGCTGACATGTTGGGCTTTTGTGCTGCCTTCCAGCCCCGCCGCTTCTCCAGGCTGATTAGTAGCTTGTTGGTTTGTCCTTGCTTTGCATTGATGCACGGAACCAATTAATCATTGTTCTTTATCTAAACCTTTACTCATTTGGATCGTTGACAAGTTTTGTTGTTGACCTTGTCCTTTTGCGGGCTGTCTTTTAGAAAAGATACCTTTTTTAATTCCTTTGCTCATTAAGCAGAAGTGGTGACTGCTTTCAGCTGCACAATGTGCCGCCGTTCCCCACAAGGTCTCAAAGTTTGCACAACTTTCCCAGCGCCCCGACCTTGACAGCGGACGATAAATAATTATCATCACAATGTCTCCACATGATTGTCCCTCCCTCCTCGTCCTAACTGCTGATGTACGCCTGAAGTGCGTTTTATCTTCCCCTTCCAGGCGGACCAGATTAATCCAGTCAAATGTGTTTTAGCGGAGTCATTGCGCTCAATGGGGAGAAGGGGGAAACCGGTGTTCCTGCGTCCCCCCCCCGGAATGACAATGAGGTTTTTTTTTTCCTGTTTATGTTGCGAAGATCAATCGCCTCAAATTGCATTGTTTGGGTTCTAACTTTTGAGGACCTCTGCTGGCTTCCAGGATGACGAATTTTTCAGCAACGCTCCTCGGACCCGACGTCCAACTGATGCAACGGGGCTGCAACCGTCTCTTCTTAAACAGACGTTTCCCAGATCGGCGGAGCTGCTTTACCGAGTCGCCGGCCGTCCTTCTCGGCTCTCGACGGCGGGGAGATCGCGCGAATTAACCGAGGCCCGCGAAGGTTAAACGCCGCCACCGGGACTGGCAGCTTTTCTCTCTCGTCAAGAACAGCTGCCCGCCAATTCAAGCGTGTGCTAAACAGATACTCGTAACGACTGCGCCGCATTCATTTTCATCTCGCCACTTTTTCCGTTTGTTCCCGCCCGTGCGAGCGACCTCTCAGGCCCGTCCTCTCATTTGTCCTCTATGGGTTGCTGTTTCCACTCCGATACGGTGACAGCACGGCCCCCAAAGGCACAAAGACCTCACAGATGATGGAGTGGAAGAGACATCTGCCACGGAAGTACAGATGGTAGCCTTGGGTTACGCCGGACCCTGTTGAAGCTAAAAAATATGATCTTAACTTAAGTAAGCAGTACTGACAGAAGAGTCACCTACACCGGTCCCCTGGTTGCTGGGGCGGGGGGCTGGATTGATTGCCGCTCGCCGTTTCCTGCAACACAGTGGTGTGGGCTGTAATTCAAACATGCACCAGCAATCTCATTCTGCCCCGGGGACACATTCCGAAAGTGCCTTTTCTCATTGCCTCCATTTTTGGGGCTATTTACAGTAGAGGGGGGGGGTGGATCAGGAAATTCAAATGTTTACTTAAATTGACCTGATCATCTTCTGATTTATTTTCAGGTCATTGTTCTTTTAGTTTTAATCGTAGTTTTTTGCAGAGCAGCAGGAGTTCATTAGATATTCCTCTCTGAGTTGTGGGCGGGACCATTGACGACTGACACTGAGTAACCCCGCCCCCTTTTACTGAGAGCTTGGAGTAATAAGCTTGTGCCGGTGAAAACGCTCTTTTTTTGACGGAATCTTAAGAAAGTAAAAATGATTTGTTTCAAGAAAAATTTTATTTTCTGTCTTGCAGGAAAAATATATTTTTTAAAATCAAAATAAAGACGTCTTAGTGACTACAATTTCTGTCTCAAAATAAGAATATTTGAATTTTTCTTTGCTTATGTAAGAAAAATCTGCCAAATGGGGTTTCTTTTTTTTGTTTTCTCGTGATTACCAGTGATTTCAATAAATAAATACTGGAAGTAATGGAAGCTTAACGCATGTCCACCATCATCAGAAAAATCCACAAAAACATAATTTTTATCTAATCTAATAGTTTTTTAATGAATCTAAGATGATAAAATTGTAAAAAAAAAATCAATTACACAATTTTTTTTAAATATATTTTTTTAAATTTCAAGTATTTTTTTTGGCCAACTTGACAGAATTTTGTCATTTTGACATTATAAATTCAATTTGTTGCTATGTTAATTCTAAAATACTTTGATTTTATTTTTGCTGTAGTAAATAAAATACATAAAACACAACTATTTATTTTTATGAAAGTATATAAAATATTTAATATATTAATAGGTTTTATTATTTATTAAAGTATATTAGTACATTTAATATATTTAGGAGGACAACAGTACCAAATAAATCATACATTTTTTCCAATGATTTTTTCTGGAAAATGTTGTTTCTTTAATGATTTACTGTATAACAGAAAGAAAATTGGTCAAATCTTAAAATTGATTTAATCTCTTTCATTTTACTGTTAGTAAATACAGGATTGGAACTCAATAATTCATCCAAAAAAACTACATTAACTGAAAAAAATATTTTAAAATCCCCCTTTTAATGAATCGTGTGTCATTTTCCTAAAACAAATATAACAGATAACAGATATTTCTCTCACAATTTAGTTTTTGATTGATTTCCATTAAAGCACAGGAGGATATGCAGAAAATTTAAACGCAAAAACTGGATTCTAATCTTCATTTAAAAGGAGCAACGATCATCAGAGACAGAGAATCTCGCTCTTTTCTCAGCTCTGTCTCAGTAGTAATCACACACATTTTTCAGTCGAATTTCCTGAAGAACATTTGTTTGGACCCCCCCTCCCGTCCCCAAACCACCATTCTCCTTGTGTGCGGCGGGCGGAGAAGGAGAAGGTGCCAGGCCTTCAATCGCTCCCCGTCCTTCCCTCCTTTGTGTCCCCGTCTGGCCCGTGTCCTCCCACCGCTGCTGCTCCGCGTTTGGACGGGCCAGCGGGGCCAGCATGGAGGAGGGAAGGAGGGCCGTCTGTGCCCAGCCTGGCCACCTGGCTGCCCAGAGGGGAAGGGGCACGGAGGGCGACGGAGCAGAGGAAGGGGGTCAGTGGGAAAGAAAGAGACGTTTCCCCTCCACTCTCTGCAGTTTGTCTTAAAGCCTTCTGCTCTTTCTTTCTTTCTTTCTTTCTTTCTTTCTTTCTTTCTTTCTTTCTTTCTTTCTTTCTTTCTTTCTTTCTTTCTTTCTTTCTTTCTTTCTTTCTTTCTTTCTTTCTTTCTTTCTTTCTTTCTTTCTTTCTTTCTGCGTCTTTTGGCTTTTACACTTTCTTCCCTCATCTACATTCTCGCTGCAACAGATTTTCGGTTGTTTTCTGCGGTCCAGCTTTTAGGAAATCTATTATGAGCCAATCAGAAGGAACAAGGAAGGTTCTATAGAAAGTCAGCTGTAGATGGATGGATTTTTTTTTTTCTTTTTAAAGAGGCCACGCCACTATTTTTATTTCACTAATCAAGCTAGCAAAGTTGAAGGTTTCAAAATACAATGGAGTTTAGAGACATCTTTTTTTTTTTGGGCTAACGTGGCGTTCTCTGGACGGCATGGCGGTCTGCAAACTGCCGGGCATTACCCATGGTTCACCTGGGTGAACATCTGACCGTCAGACCTCGACACACCGAGAGAGGACAAGAGAAAGGGACAGAAACGGAGGATGGAGCCAATGAGGATCCAGGGTTCTGTTCACTTTCTAGACTCTCATTTGTCCTTAATTAAGGTGGAAGTTAATAAAAATAAAGTATTAACTTTCTGCCTCATAGCAGAATGAGTTGAAGACAACAGAACAACAGTAAAATATAATTATTAAAAGGCTCATGAATACACCTTTAGTGGCTTCTATGTGATGAAAAACAATACAAAAATGAATATATTTTAGTAAGTAAAAACATTGAGATGTAACCCCTTCAAGACAGATTGGATTTACTGTTTTTTTCCATTCAAGTTGAGGCTAAATTAGCAATAAAGGGTTTTAGGCTAAAGACTAAAGTTTTGACAATAAATCAAACAGTCCTAAAACATATTAGTGGCAACAAAGTAGCTTCAATCCCAAACTGACACTTCTCTAGTGGATAAAGTTCGACTTTTCAGAGTGTAATCCAATGTCTGTCGTTTTAAACTACTTAAGCTAGGTTAGCTTACATTCCAGTACGTTTGTAGTCAAAACTTCTTCTCTTTCTGTTGGGTCCAGAAATCCTACAAACTGTTAAAAGGATCATGAAAACACACCTTTAGTGGCTTATATTTCATATCAAATATAAATATAATGTTTTAAATTTAAAATATGTAAATGAAAATATTGTCTAAAATTAACCCTATAAAGCCAAATGTTATTTGCTGTTATGTACAAAAATATATATTATTTAGTGTTTTTTTTTTTTCTGCTTAAGATGATGCTAAATTAAATGGAGTGCAGCGTGAAGGAGCTTAGGCTAAAGGCTGCTGGTTTAATATAATTGACAAAAAGTCAAACAGTCCTTGAATGTATCAGAACGTAACAAAATCCAAAACCCAAACAGACACTTTGTTAATGGATGAATTCATTTCATTCATTCATTCATTCATTCATGAAATTTGATGTTTTGGAGTCTGCTATCTAAAGCTAATTAGCTTAGCTTAGCTTATCTTAGCTTTTGGTTTCTCCTCTGTCAGGTGGAAATACGTTTGTAGTCATTGCTCGTGTCAGAATTCGCCCCCTAATCATTTTCTACTGGTGTCCAAATCTACTAATTCAAAAAATCAAGCGCACTTGAAATTTCCCAGAAGTCTTTGCGAAAAACTAGCGTGCATCGATGCTCACTAGATTAACGAATATAGACCACAATGCATTGCGGTTGAACAATTTCAAACAAAAAAAAAGTGTTTAAATGTAATATTTTTATAAAGCATCCACATCAGAACACAGTGGAGTCTGAAATAAACGTCGTGAAATGTTCGTATTAGATTCTCACTTTGTGAAATCCATGATGTCATATCAGGTGTTTGGAAAAACAAAAGAAAAGTCGTGTTCAAATTACCTTTAGAATCCAGGGCACTCGATAGTCCCGCACTTTACAGCGGGAGAATTTGAACACAACCATTAAAAATCCAAGTTCTTATCTTTCTCTGTGGTCCAGAAATCCTACTAATGTGCTTCAAAAACTGTCGTGTGCAAATGAAAATTCTGATATTTTAATCAACAATCAGATAACAGGAGAAAATTGTTCGGAAACAAACAGAAAAGAAGCGGGAACTAACCTCAAAATATAAATATAGTATAAAGTGGTCACCTTTGGCTACTTTTTATTAGGGCTGCCACGGTTTGTCGACTAATTATTAAAATTGTCATTATTTTATATCATTAGGAGTCAGAGTGCAGTAAAATTGTGAGTTCTGCAGCAAAAAATAAAGTAATTTTTTATATTAGAGTCAGTGAGACCAAAGCTTATGTTAAAATTGTTCCTTGTTTCAGAGGCCGACCTCGTCTGATTTAATTCTGTTTTAATTCCAGAAACGAATTAAAGACGGATGATGTATGATGAATTAAGTTCAATTAACTGCCATCTAAATTGTCTTTATTTTTACTTAGTTTAAAGCTAATGATGGTTAAGGTGTGTTTTACATCCAATTTGCACTTTAAAATGAAGTTTGTGCTTTTATTCTGAGCTGAACAAAAGCATCTGTACATATTTCCATCACTGGGTTCAAAGAATCTCCCAGTTAAAAGCAGCAACTGTCCCGCACAGGAGAAAGAAACTTCTCTGTACGGACTTGCTGGTACCCAACGATTCTATGGCAAGCCAAAAGTGTCAAAAATCACCAGGAAAAGCTGGCGCGGAAGTGCCACGTTTTACAGATAATTATTATTTAAAACATGTAAATGTTCCCCCAGTTAGTTTCAATAAAGCAATTAATACCAAAAAATAATTGTAACTGTTTTATTTGTGATTTAAATTTTAAGGAATAATCCAGATAGATTTTTAATCATTCTTTTCTCTTAGTTTTTGTAGATTTGGTCTAAAAACATGTACATTTTATTAGAAATGACATGTTTTGTTTGTGTTCAAAGTTTAAAAATGGTCCGTTGTTGCATATGTAAGTATTGTGTGTGTGAAATACTTTAAATGCTTTTTAAATATATGATTTGAAGGGTTTCCAAAAATGAATTAGGTTTTATATTGTTGTTTTTTGACGTTTTTATTTATTTTTTTTACTTTTTGCTAATCCGAAAAATGATCCGAACCGTAACCCTAAAACCGTGACACGATCCGAACCGCCCCTTCTGTATATGGTTATTAAACAGTCTTCATAATGTAAGGCCTGCGTTTTGACTGTTGCATCACAAAACCATCGCTTCAACCCCCCCCCCAAAAAAAAGACATCAATGTAAAGCGGAGTGGATAGAAGTCGACTTTTGAAAAAGGCGAGAGAAAATTAAGAAGCGAGCCTCTTTCTTTTTTCTTTCTTTCTTTCTTCTGACAAAGTTTTCCCGCAGAAGCTCCCATGTGAACCATTAGCGCACACAGGACTTGTCCGGCGCCGCGACTCAGTCAGTGGTGCGCACATGAAAGAAGAATGCAGCGGCTGACAGTGCCGAGGACAGCGAGAGGCAGAGTTTCATCTTTGGACTTTTGATCTACTTCAATGCAGTATGTTTGCTGTAAGTTAGACCGCGCTCCCTCTCGTCACAGTGGGAAGCAGCGGTTGGCGTTAGATCGGTCCTTTGCATGCTTAATTCTTACACAAGTTCCTCTAAACTTTACAAACTATTGCTCAACATTTGGGCTTTCGTCCGGCTCCGCACAAAAATCAAGTTCTTTAGGGTTTGATGCCTGAAAACTGGAAGGAAAATGTGACGGCGAGTCTTATATAACGGCTTTAATATATTAACAATTAATCCTTCTATCTTAAGTAAGGCGGACAGCTAGTTACCGCGGAAATCTTTATCATAACAAGCTGTCGTCAAAGCTGCGCTGACGGCGGTCTGTGTGCAGCAGGTTGTCTAATTAGAGCACAGAGACCAGTAAACAATGTACAACTGGAACAAGAGCAGCCGCCGTGATGCCTTATTTAATCAAGACAGGTTTTGTGCAAATGTTTGTATTTTGCTTGGAAACACACATAAACCACAGGGAAGGTTTTTATGAACATATTAGATTTCTCACAGTAGAAAAGTTCATTAATTATAAGTTAGCATTTTATCTCATATTATACGGTTAGAATATCTTATTCTATTAGATCTTTGTGGTTGCCAAACATTCTTTTATTGATTTGAACGGTTCAATTCAATCAAATTCATCGACTGAATATCAATCCAGGACATCAAACTTTAACCAGTGGGACTCTGACGTTCATTCCTGGTACTGAACAATGCTGGGGATTTCCTTAAATATTTTGCAAGATAATAAATTAAAAAAGTAAACAAGAATGAATATCAAATCCATTCACTTTTTACTTTAATAAAGTTCAGCCCACTGTTGTTTTTCCACATCAAAATAATCCACATTCTACCACCTTAAATGATCATATTTCTTACTGTAATGATGGATTGACCATTTTTTTTGCTGCCATTACATCTGTTCTCCGCTGAAATGGTCATTTTTACGTCATAGTAAAATACATCTAGCATGCCTCAACCCAGATTTTATTCTGTAAGAATGATTTTATTATTGATTTATCTATTTTTTTTTTATTATTTCAATGCCTGAAATGGATCAGTGTGGTTGGATTACAGGAATAGAAATTCATAATTAATCATTACACCCCACATATATATATATATAGGTGTTTGTGTGTAAAAATAAATATTTAATTCTCAGCAGGTAGAGCTGCTCATATGGGGTCAAATCAAGGTCATCCTAATGTAAAATGTAAAGCAAGATTGTAAATTTTTTAATAAAAAGAAATTCAAAAGTACATATTGTTAAAGCAAATAAAAATAATACGATTTTAAAATAGAAAAAAATATGAAATATATATAAAAGAAAGAAACACATTTAAAAAACTGAAATAAAAAAAGCCTAACAAAATAAAAATAAAAAACTACAAATCCAAAAGTGTTACCAAATGAAAAACATTTATTTGTAACAAGTACTATTTTTTATTTTCAATTTAAATTTTTTTTTTCTCTCTATTTCCTTCCAGTTCTCAATTTATAGTTGCAATTTAGACTTTTCTTCTTTGGGGGCGGGGCTTCGAGCCCATAGTTTACCGGGATATGATTGACATCAAATGACAGAAGTTCTGTTGATGTCACTTCAGCTCCAAAAAGCGTCTGCTGAGACGGGCGGCATCAAGAAACAGCACAGACGCTGTTCTGGAACCAAAATGACGTCACCATGACCTCTGTCACCTGATGTCGATCACGTCCTGGGAGCCAATGGGTTCAAAGCCCCGCCCCCAGGTAAAATTTGGTTAAACTTCGTGAAAACAAAAAAAAAATCTGAATTAAAATAAACATCACTTTTCATTTTGTAACAGTTTTAGATTCATATTGAAGTTTTTTTTTTTATTCTAGTTTATCTTTTTAAAATTTCTTTTCCAAATATTTAAAGAGGCCCTACCATGAAAATTCTACTTTTTGTGGTTTTAAATACATTTTACTGTTCATTCCTCACTATAAAGAACCCCAGACGGTATTTTGATCCGTTCATTAAGAGTAATCCTCTAAAAACCTGCTCTGTCTGCAGCAGCCCCTCCCATACCCACGAAAACGAGCGGTTGGAAACGTGCTGACATAAGATGAAGTCTGTGCTGCAAGCTCAATGTAATATATGATCATATATATGGATATAGTTTAGTCTGAAAAGCTGAAGAAAATCATGGTTTGGCCTCTTTAATGTTTCCTTCAAATTTACATTGTCTCCTTTCAAGCTTAAACCCTTTTACTTCTTTTTTTCTCCAAATTTTTACATTTTACTTTTAAATTTTTTTCAATGTTTCCTTTTAGCTAACAACGTGTACTTTCAAGCTTTAAAATGTTTTTTTTTTCTTATTTGCAATCTGATTTTTCATTAAACTAATCCTGCTTAGATGTTACCGAAAACTAACTTTTCTTTTTTTCATGGTTGGATTTTTTTTTTTTTCTCATAAAACAGATTTATTGAAATCTAAATATTTTTTTCAGACCAATACCCAGTAAACAGATTGAACTTCTGCATCAGTTTGTAGTAGATTCTCCTTTTCTCTGGCTGTCACATGTTGTCTTGGTCTCAAATTGAATTTAGTTTGAAAGGTTGGATCCTCAAGTTCTGCAAACTGCTAAATTTACTCCTTCTTCAATGTCGTAACAATCCAAGCACGAGTTTCTCCTGCACTATTTAATGCAATTACAACAAATACTAGGACCGCTTCAGCCCCTGCATGTTAAAAGCTGTGTGGGAAACCCTGTGGTATCTGTTCTTGTTCCATCATTTCTGGATCAAACCAACTCATTTCCTATAAATATGGTAAGATCTCATATTCCCATCCTCTCGAGGCCACTTAACATGCAAGTCATTACTTGAAACTTCCTCAAATTGCCCCTTAATTATTTTCAAGCTCTTCTGGCGGAGCTGACAAACAGTCCAGGGGTCAAACTGTGAGGCCAGGTGAAACTAAACTCACCATATTGCAGTCTCCTCCGCCTCCTCCTTCCACTGCTTCTTCCCTCAGGCTGATAATAGAGATTTGGGGCTCCCCTGCTGCTCCAGCCACCTGTGATATTATCTCTGATCGCTATCGGGGAAGGTGGGACTCCGAGCTCCAAAAACGGGAGAAGAGAATTAGAATTCACTTCACTGCAGAGTGGACTGGCTATGTAAATAGAAAAGTGTCACGATTACGTTTATTTTTTATTTAATTGCATAAACGTTCTCGACACATAAATATATTTTAAATAAATTACATTTATGGAGTGTTTTTTATCTGTGAAAACAAATCATTTCTTAAAAAAGATCTTTTAAACCCTTCAAAGACTCACTTCAATCAATGGTTTGGTGTTTTTAGCTTAATCTTGTAGCATTTTTCTCATGATGAAGGAGATATATGAATTATTTTGAGTATTTCTTGATTCAAATCATGATGGATCAGATACAACACCCGTTTTCCAACCGTACGGCTGGATAACTCTGACTGAGCTCGCCATTTTTCATTGCTACGCTAATGTTAGCTTGGGATTGCGAAATGCTATAAGCTATTAAGAAAGAGTGTAAACAAAGGAATGCTGGGAAATTAGTCAACACTCCTGCTGCTCTGCAGAAAATATGTTTTAAAACGACACAGGCTTTTTGATTTTGGCTAAAAACTACAACATTTGACTTGGGGAGTGGGACTTTAAAGACCAGCTCTCATGAAAATTGTGTTTTTAACATGTTTTTGTGGCATTTTTCTCATGGAGGATAACATATAAAGAAAATTAAGCTGACAATATCATTTTTTTCTCCAATGGATGTTCTTTTGGTGAATGGCGTGTGTTTGTGTGGCGCATTTTACCTTCTTTCGAAGGTCCCACCAGAGGCAAATTGGGTTCAGTGTCTTGCCCAAAGACACTTCGACACACGAGCAGGAATCGAACCCATAATCTTCCAATCAGGAGCTGACTCCCCTACCGCTGTGGATTTGGGTCTCCTGCTTCCTCTTTCGAACCAATCAGTTTCAAACCTGGGTGTTTGAAAATGAAAATGGATTTTAAACTCGAATGCCAAATTACAGTGGTAAAAACCGAAGCAGTTAGTGAAAATGAAACTATATATATAAATAAGTTATATATAAATATAAACTCTATTGAATTTGGGGGTACCCAGTTGTCTTTATCACGTCTCCGACTGGACCTAAACTTTGCTCCTGGTGTTCTGGTTGGAGTTTGAAAGTGGGACCACATCACCCCCATCCTGGCTCCCGTTCACTGGCTGCATGTGAATTTTAAAGTTCATTATAAGTGTCTTTTATTTGCTTTTATATCTTAAAACAATCCTGAACCGTTGTACTAAAACTCATTTTTTTTATCGCCAGGTTTTCAACTAGTTTTACTATATTATTTTATCACTTATTTTGCTATTTTTCTTTTTAATTGTTTTGACCCCATTGAAATAATATTAATAAACAATGGCATTTGATGTGGAGAGAAGGAATTTTGTCAAAAGGATAACGGTAGCGGCTTCCTGCGCACTGTAAAAATTGAAACGTTGAATCAATGAATGAATTAATTAATTTGTTAATTTAAAAAATATGAGTTTGTATCAAATTAAAATTTTATTCTAAGTAAACCATCATCTCAAAAGTTTTATTTCATAAAAACTAACCATTTTAAATGTAACAAATTACAGAATTTTCCTTTACAGGAAATGTGTCATAAGGGGGTGGGGCGTGGGCGGGGCTTGGTCACACGACCACTCTCCTCCCATGCTATCTCTGCCTGCATGGCGACGTATCTTTGGTCACGTGGTAAAAGTTTCAACACCTTTCTGATGCGTTCACGCTGATATCAAAAGCCCCGCCCATGCTCCGCCCCTTTATAAAGCTTTTCTGGTTCACGCTGTTGTACCACTTACGTTTATTGCGTAAACGGCTTAAGAAGTCAGAGTAATTGGTTCTTTTTGTTCCTGTTTTATTTCATTTGTTTGCTTCAGAACTACCATGAGAAGGGTCCAAAGACGCTAACCTCGCGTTGACCCCTCCACGTAATCTATTTAAAAATTGAAGTAAAGTGCTGCATCTTCCACTCAAACTCAATTGCCCGTAAATCTGTGGTCCCAAACTTCAGTTCATGTGGGAGTAATCCAGATCTCAAAGAGCTTTCACTGCAGTTTTTGAGTTTATTTTTAGGGATTTGGAACTGTACAATAGAATGTTGGAATCTTGTTTAAATATTACATTATTATTAATAGAAAAGCTCAATCAGTCTAGAGGAAGACGTGAACATTTATAGGAAAATTTATAACATTTATTTATAGTGAACTTTGAGCACTCTGACATGTTTATTTTCAGTTTCAATTAGGAGATAAATATTAAACCAAGTGGATCACAGAACCAATTTCTGATGTGTTTCCATCACACTGATGTCACTATGGATTCTGATGGGTTAAAAAATAAAAATAATTATTTATTTGTAATATAAAAAAGTCCATAATCTTGTGCGGTTTATGGTGCTCAGAGGTAGAAGCACTTAAAGTAAAATGGTGTTTTTGAACAAGATGAAGGACATATGTGTATAAAAGATCAATCTATCTTTCTGAATATAGATTATCTATAGCTACAGGCTCTAGATAAGTGACAGATGCATCCACTTACAGACGATTAAATCCATTTCCGTCTTTGTTTTACTCGTCCAAGCTGGTATCTGACTCAAAACTGTATAACTCGATGACTCTTCTGTTGCGTTGGTGATTTTCAGTTGGGGGTTTCAGGATCGGCTTACACCATCCCAACAGTCACAACTCAAATACTAACTTTAAATAAACTCCTGCCGCTCTGCAGAAACTATGTCTTCGACCGGTGGTCATCAACCTTTTTCTGGGAACTGTTCGGTATAAATTAGAAAATATTTTCACGGACCGGTCTGAACGGGGCTGAACTTTGCATTTTTTACACTTCTGGTTTCTTTATTTTCAAAATAAAATGCTGCTACAAGAACTTTAGTTTAAAAAAGTAAAAAAATATCAGTAGATTATTTTTTTTAACAGATATTGAAGATTCAATCAAGCAAAGTTGTTAATTTTGTAGAAGTCATTTGAAAAAAAAAAAACCTTAATGGTTTATTTCCCCCCATAGAATGCAGTTTTAACACTCAATCCATGTTTTAAAGCAAAAATAATCATATTTAGTCTTTACATAAATTGGTCATCTTTTAAGAATAGATCAAACGATTGACAGATTGGGACTTTAAAGGCAAGATCATTAAAAACAAAAGAATCCTGGTGGAGGATGATTTGCAAAACTGTCCGGATTCGCAATAGAAAACAAACCAAGACGACCCAGGACCCCCACCCCCCCTACAAAAGACATAAACTTCAAAATGCTCTCAACAAGCCAAAGTAGTGCAATTGATGTGGAAGGAACTTCCTCGAAAACAAACAGATTGATCTGTTCACCCCCAGCTGGTCAGCTTGTAAAAGGACTGCAACCTCTCTTTGGGGGCTCGTCCGGGATTTGAACCCGGGACCTTCTGCGTCCCTAGAGAGAATCATACTCCTAGACCAAGAAAAATGAAACGTTCAGACGAATATGTTACAACCGGGTCTAACAAAGAAGTGGAACCAGTTTTAGCATTTAGCCGGAATCCCACAAGAAGAGCCCCGCCCCCTTGAAGTCCAAAGGCGAGTTTTTATCCAGAGCTCCGAAGTTTCAAAACCTGTGCAGGAGGCGGAGAAAACAAAAGAGAGGCAACAGAAAGAAGGTCAAAATCCATGAGTTTAAAGGGAAACGTGCGACTCTGACTGGCAAGAAGCTCATTTGACTGTTGGTTCTGAGTATTATCATAACTGTGAAAGCCCAAAGAACGACGTTTTTCCTTCTTGTTGAATTTACAAAAGCTTCTCTTTTTTTTTTTTCTTTTTTTTTTTAAATTCAGCCCGAACCTTTTTTCTGTCCCATTTTTGGATAACCTTAGCAATTACTCTCATTCTTTCTTTCTTTTTGTCGCAGCTTGTTAAAAATTTGTGCAAAAACAAAAACCCTTTTGGTCCTTATTGTCTCTTTTCCAAGGAGCAGAACTCCAAACTGCATAAGAATAATTTTACTTTTATAACACAACTTCCATTTTTTTAAGGATCATTTGTTGCTGAGAAGGGGAAGATTTTGTTACCCAAATTCCCTTTTTTTTTTAAACATTCCTATTCCTGGTTTAGGTAATACGAGGAGCTTAATGGATTTTAAAACAGCAAATGCTTTTATTTGCTGCTGTCTAAAATAAATAAATAAATAAAGGAATGTTCTTCCCTAATTCCACTGTAAGTCTCCCTAGCAGGATATGAAATCCAGGCTAATCAAAGAAGCATTATGTGGAGTTTTAAGGAAACCTCCTCGGATGCTCCTGCTAAACGTAGGAGTCTTTAAGTATAACATTTAAATCTGGGCTGTTTTTGTGCCTATATGTCTAATGAGCTGCTTCATATCAATCGGAAATGGTTTTTGGTTGGAGGAAATATCCGGTTGTGAGGAATGTTTTGATTAAAAACACAGAACAAGGATTTCTAATGATCCCTCATCCGACATTTCATCCAACTTAGCATTGAATATCACTGTGACTTTTTAACTAATAAGGATTCAGGGTTACATCACCAATCACTTCGTATTCAGTGACAGGCGCTCTGTCCCGACGCCGCCAACGTCCCGCTCTTCCGGTTGGTGCCAATGTTTGTGGCACGTTCGACACTTCATCCGGCGTGAAGAGACTCTCTGGATTCAAACCTTTCTGAGAGTTTCAGCATGATCTGCTGCTTCAAGAATCTAACAGCTCGGGCGTCAGCGCGACTTCTGCTACTTTTTGGGCGAGTTGACTCACAAGCATCTTAAGTTTATTTCTCTCTTTGGATGATTTAGTTCAGACGGATATCTGTGAACTCAATCACACAGGGGGCCAAAATCCAAAACACACTTTAGGTCACGGCCTGCATAAGACAAACATTTATTGAACGCTCTAAAATGAAAATTTTAAAACTTTAAAAAGTAACTTTTTAACATAATTTTGAACTAGAGACCTGTGATAATTCTAGTGTGAATTCCTGAAGATGCTAGTGCTGAAAGCTGAAAACACTGAAGCTGATAGCAACTAACATATTAGCTAAATTAACCTAAAAAGCTTAAAAAAACCAACAAAAACTTAGGTTAGCCAAAACAGCTAGCAGGTAGCTGAATTAATGGCTAAACTTGAAAAAATTGAAAAAAAAGCCTAAATTAGCCAAAACTGTTAGCATGAAGCCTAAATATTAGCTAAGCTCCAAAACAGCCTAAAAAATCCCAGTAAATCCCCAAAAAATCCAAAAAGCTTTCAAAACCTTCAATCTATAACTTTTTAACATAATTTTGAATAATAAAAAGGCAGGAATTTTATTCCAGAATTTCAATATTTTACTCTCCATAAAAATATATTTTGTCAAAATGATTCGAGCTCAAGATAACATCGGGACATGAGTAACAATAAAATAAAAAGATCCGGAGGGCCGGATAGAATTTCACGGAGGGCCGGATCCGGCCCCCGGGCCTTGACTTTGACACATGATAAACATGATGCCGACCATAAAATATAATAAGGTTGTATATCCGTGAACAGAGAACAGTCTGTTTCATACATGAGATGCACCGGATCAAAAGCCTTGAGCGGTCCGGTATGGTAAGGATTGTTAATGGTACGGTCCAGTTAATTCTGGTGAACGTTTCCACACAGTTATTTTCACGATGTATGGATGGTGTAGACCGCTAGCTTGTCATTGTGTTATTGTAGTGCGACGACTAGAGAAGCAACAACACCGACGGATGTTGCTCGTCTTTTTCTTACTCTAGTTTCAGGACATCGTGTATAACAGGAATTTATTGTTATTTGAAAGATGATTGGCATCAGTACCGCCATTAAATGCTCACAGACGTTGGAAACGTTAGCTTAAATGAGCGCTATATTGGTGATTTCCAATGTTGTCATCACTCTCTGCCAATCAACGGCCCCGACCGTTCGGTTCCACTTTCAATGGACCTACAAGAGGTACGGTTCGGTACTGGTTAATGGGTCCATTTTACAAGGAAATGCTCAAAATACCAGACTGGACCAGGCCGTACCGGACCACCCGGTGGGAGCAAAGCTATGGAGCGCATAAATCAAAACAAAATATTAATATAATGTGAATGGCCGCACTACCCAGAAGGCTCAGAGGGGCCAATAAGACAGCAGGGGATTGGTCTGTTGGGTCAATGGGACTTTGTGTGTATTTTCTAGAAGTCTGGATGGTTATTCATCTGCTATGCTTGGAAATCCAGTAGTGCAGTTCTGTATGTCGTTTTAGCCTTCCAAAGACACCTTGTTTGGCTAGCACAACCAGAATCATAGACTGTTGATGAGTCACTTCCTGATACCTCCATATTACAACCAATGGCAACCCGTCGATGGCGAATAGTCCGAGTTAGTCTGAGTCACGTTTTTAGAGGTATGATCAGCCTTAAACTGTAGTTCTGAGTTTGATTTCATTGCAACATATCTTATTTATTGTTTTTAGCTGTAGCTTTTTTACTCATATTTGCAATTGTACGAATGATTTTGACAATGCAACAATGCAGGCTCCATTCACGGGTGTTATTGTTATGTGAACACACAGATTCATGGGTTTTATTAATGCTTTAAATCTAAATCTTAAACTTTGGCATTCCCACTTAAACCACGTCCAGAATCGGAAATATGTTAAGATTTTAGTTTTAGTAGCGGTAAAAACTTTTTTGATGATAGATAACTCCACCTCCCTTTCCAGGTCTGAAGTATTAATATTGTTTTAAACGTACCTTGTATTGTACAGAAATTCTCAATATTTTTAGTTTAAATAAGTGGGACTCAGTAGTTTGGGGAGTTTGATTGATTTGGGAAGAAAATGGAACAGAGAAACACTCTTATTTTGATTTTTTAAGCCCTTCAGTGACTGAGTTAAGATATGAAAGAGTTCAGTCTTCTAAAGGCAACATGTCAGCATATCGAATGACCTTTTTTAATACTTACCTGAGCCTTTTATTGGGACTTCAATGTAAAATCTTTGCAGCAACCTTTTCTCAGCAGTAAGTTTCTGCCCTTAAGAAATCTTTAATGGATTACTTTTTCTATTCTTTCATGTTTTTTTTTATTTAATTATTTTTTCTAAAGAAACTCTCCTTGTGCTCCAAAACAAACACAACAGAAAGACAAAGATAAAAAGACAAACTTGGCCAACTCTAAAGTAGGAGTGCAGAAGTTCACTTTTACTTGTAGACTTTGACCAAATAACTCTACGGAGCCCAGTGATAAAGGGATTGAAGTGGCAATTGTGATAAAAACTATGAAAAAACAAAGTTTAGGAAAACACAATGTCCCCTTAATGAACACATTTATTTCCAGCTATGCCAAAAAAAAACAACATATTTTTATATTTTTTTTAAATTCAGTTTTAACACTCAATCCATGTTTTAAAGCAAAAATAATCATATTTAGTCTTTACATAAATTGGTCATCTTTTAAGAATAGATCAAACGATTGACAGATTGGGATTTTAAGGGCAAGATCATTAAAAACAAAAGAATCCTGGTGGAGGATGATTTGCAAAACTGTCCAGGTTGGCAATAGAAAACAAACCAAGACGACCCAGGACCTCCACCCCCCCTACAAAAGACATAATCTTCAAAATGCTCCCAACAAGCCAAAGTTGTTCAATTGATGTGGAAGGAACTTCCTCGAAAACAAACAGATTGGTCTGTTCACCCCCAGCTGGTCAGCTTGTAAAAGGACTGCAACCTCTCTTTGGGGGCTCGTCCGGGATTTGAACCCGGGACCTTCTGCGTCCCTTGAGAGAATCATACTCCTATATCAAGAAAAATGAAACGTTCAGACGAATATGTTACAACTGGGTCTAACAAAGAAGCGGAACCAGTTTTAGCATTCTGGAACTCTGTGTGGCCGGAATCCCACAAGAAGAGCCCCGCCCCCTTGAAGTCCAAAGCTCGGAGATGTCAAAACCTGTACAAATTTACTCTTCCAGCTATGCCAAAAAAAAAACATTTTTTTACTTTAAATTAGATGCTAAATTTAGAGCTAAACATATTGCTTCAAATATTTGCAACATTAGGCATTAAGGGTAGGATATGCGATACCCGATAAACTGTGACCAATATCCGATATTTGCCGATACCAATATTGTCTGCAAGTGTCCACAATATTAAATTTCCTGCATGAGTTTTCTTTTACAGTTCAATCACAATGTACTAGATCTTTTTAAAAAAAAGGATCTCATGTTAACAAGGATCACTTTCAAAATTTGAAAAAACATCTAAAAACATTCAGACATTGCTGTAAACCATAAGCTTTCCAATGGCAGTCGTCGATTTAGAACATCACGTATCTCTATCAAAAGTTAAATATACCTGACAGCAGTCAGAACAGATCCTGAATATGACTGCAGACATAAGCTTCCCAGAGCTTTTAGAAACAGGTACACATTTAAAAAATGAATTCATACTGGAGACAATAAGCTCAAATCATGCAGATATTCTCCTATAGTGGCACCGATATATCCCTAATTAAGAGATTAAATACATTTCCTTATTCCCACTGCCTTTCAAAAACAGAAACTATTTGAAGTTCCGTTTGACAGGATTGGATGGTGTGTGATCTGAATGTTTATGATTAGAAACAATCCTAATGTCAAGAAAACGCCACAATTTTCTTCTATTTTCAAATCAATTTAAGAATCAATATTTTCATATATTTGCCATGTGTTTTTTTTGTTGCTGAAATTACTTGAAATGAATCAAATCAATCATTTGAAAGGATATGGCATCTATAAAAGCACACGACAGATCTTTTGTTGCTTTTATGTCATTTTTGGTGATGGGACAGTGGATTTCAGATACCTCATGCATCGTCCTGTTCAACACCTGTCTTAGTGGTCACAGAATGCAGAGACGTTCGGGTTGTGGTCCAGTTATGGGAAGAGTTTAGAAGTCAAACAGTCCAAGTTAACCCTTTCCAGACGGTCCAGATGCTGGAATGATAATTGTCATGAATGTTGCTTCCTCATCATCCTCTGACTGCTATCCGTTTGTATGTTGGACTTCCCAGATGGTTGTGTCTAACAAACCATCTGCTGCTCTGGGTTCGCACTATGAAGCCGTACCCCAACGTCCATCAGTGTGAGGGGGGTGTGGGGGGCTGCCACTAAGGTCTTAATTCCTAAACTGCTGCTCGCGCTTGTTTACACAGATTAGAACCAACACACCGACCAGCCTCCATCTGTGAGCCCACACTGCAGCGATGCTCTAACCCCTTGACTATACATTTCCAAGCATGTGTATTCAGTGGTAAACATCCCAAAAGCAGCAGTTCTTGTCCTGTTTTTTTTTTTTTTTTTTTTCAAGATCCAGTTCTCTTTTTCTCCAATCCCAGCTGCTGTCAGTAATTTAGAAAGTCTGCCATGTGTACGACTCCTCTTTCTTAATGAAACGACTGAAATGTGGCGCTTCTATCGCCGCAGTGGAACTCCTGTAACTGAAGCCTTTACATAACGTACAACGATTCCCGTTTGATGGATTCTCCGAGGAGCTGAATGCACAAAAGCTTCTGTACCTTGTTAGCTTACGATGAGCATTGCACCCCTGCTGAGCCCAAATCTGCTTCCATTCTCGCTTTTTTGTTGCAATTAAGACATTTAGCATAGGATAAGGGTTTCTGAAAGCAACACAGATACTTGGTAATAATTGGCTTTTATATCTATGTAACTAACTTCAACTGTATTTTGTCCAGATTTCATTTGTTGTGGAACTTGATAAGCTCTAAGTAGGGGGCTTCTAAAGCCATAGTCATAGGCACCTGTATGGGGGGTAGCCTGGGCCCATGGAGGGTCATAGACAGGTCAGGCTCCAACAGGTGTGTCCTAAAGTTCTCTTGAGACTTTTACTGCAAGAGACATCTCAAAGATAGAAAGTACAATTGTCGTATGCGACTCATCTACTTCACCCTTACTGTGTCGCTCACAGCATTCCCATTGAAATAAAAAAGTGTATGAAAATGTTCTCTCCACCTGTATGTCCCACAGCCTTGAACAGGGGTGCCCAAACTTTTTTGCCCAAAATCTAAATGGATTCCGATCCGCGGGCTAAATACAATATTTTTTTGCACGTCATGAAATAAAAGTAGAAAATAAAGAAAATGGTTTAGTGTATTTATTTTGATTCTGTATTCATTAAACACATTATTAAGAGTAAAAAGTGATATTTGTCTATGCAAGACCTCACTGGCTATTTTTAACTGAAAAACAAGAGTAAGCTGAAATAAACTTTCTTCCAATGAAAACAGAAAACTGGGATCTTAATGAGAGACGTTGAGCTGGTTTTTAACTTTCTCCGTTTGCCGTTGTCACTAGCTGAAAAAGGCCGCTAATTCATCAGAAGTGACCGTAAAGACTCTTGAGAATTTCTAATACATAAAGAAACCCAAAGCTGACTCTCATGTAGGTTGTTTCACCCAAAGCTGCAGACAAAGAAAGTGTTAACAGCGCCACCCGGAGACCGAAAGTATATTACAGCCGTAGAGTCTTGGAACATCGTAGAGAATCAATGAGAAACGGGTAACGGGTTTTAACTCAACACTCTGGTTCAGACTCAGCGGGCCAAAAGATAACCTTTGAGCACTCATGATCTAGACCATTTTTTGCCCACACATAGTCGGTACACCAAGAAGGGCAGTTGTAATGTTGTAGTACTCCTAATGATAAGTTCACACCAGGCTGAAAACTGATATTTTAAAACTCTTTTAGACAGTCCCTACGCGATACTAGCGTATGTGCCGATAGTTGGAAGACGTACTCGCAAATCTTGCTCCAGGCTTTTTCTATCTCAGCTCTATTCTGATATGTGAAAGATTTGGTGTCATAGAATTCCAGCTGGACGCAAACCGCAATTATCGATTTCTCCATTATAAGATCCATTTTCAACCAGTTGATACTTCCGTGAATTAGAAAGGACGCCACCCATATGTCACCAAATCCAAGTCTCTGATTGGCCAAAGTTCAACGTGTGTTCAATGGATGCGGATTTTATGTGTGGAGCCCAAAATCTGACCTAAAAACTTGGATAGTGATGCCTAAACGCAAAAGATATGAACCCAGAAGCCTGAAATGATTCTATATGCATCTACATAGTCCTTTCATTGAAACTGGTTGTGTAAACGCGTATTGTGTAGGTTGGTGTGAACATTCCATTAAAGGTTTAAATTTAGTAGATCAGCTGTTCATTGGCTGCAATAAGTTTATGGATGGATGGGCAACATATGAGGGGAAAAAAAGGATCTTGACCAAAGTTTGTGTTAAGGTTCCTAACAAACTTTGTGTACTTGTAAGTGAAGCGAGCTCTGATGAAGAATTGATCCTTGTTTCCTGTGAAGATCCTGTATCGCATTTTGTTGTTCCCCGCTTTTAATCTTAATGCTTAGTTTGTAGATTAAACACTTTGCAGTGTGTATTGACACAAGGGGCCACTGAGGTAGCAGAGATACCTGGGGAGGCTAGCAGTCGATCCTTATTAAATATCATTTCAGCCTTGCCGGCTGGTTGTTTATCTTTCATTATCATGGATTTTATTAAAAATGCTTATGGAAATCTCAGTGAGGTCTGGCCTCTCTCTGGCCTCTCCTGTGGGACCTCAGATGAGGAGGAGCATTTCATTTGCTCTGCACTCGTCGCGCTGGCCAGTACTTGTTATTAGCAATCCTAATGACTACTAAATTTGATATGAGACCTCTTGCCAAAGCCGCCTGCTCGGTGGCGCTGCACCTCTCTCCTTAGAGACTTACGACTGCCTCCTGCTCCTTTGATTAAACTTTCATGTGGCTGTGGACTGCAACATCCACTGGGGAGTGAGTCACCATCTTCATCTCTCTGCCATTGTTTACCCAAGTGAAAGAGGAGAGGATATCTGATGTGCACCAAATGAAACTGCTGAAGGCAAAAGTGGATTTCCTGGCTGGGCAACAAATACAAGTACATGGTTTGGCCTGGATAAGCAGCGCGGGGTTTGCTCCATCTTTATAAAGTGGACTTTTGGTAAAGCTGTGAATGCTATACTGTGTCAGGCTCTATATCCTCTGCTCAATTATTTTTGTGTTTGACTCTCCAAACAGAAGTCTTCAGCTTTTGCAAATATATTATCCTGGCTTGTTGAAAAAATAGACGATTTATCTGCATTGGTGTTATTCATGCCTAAAGTCACTTTTCTTGCTGGAGTTTTAAGGTCTCTAGTGGTAAACTGTAAATATTAGCACATTGCTACCTTCCTTAAAGGCCCAAGCTACTTTACAGTCACAGTCCTGGTTACTAATGCACACACATTCACACACTAATGGCGGATTCACTGCTTTATCATGGTTCGTGGGCCAAATTTGCGTTGGATTTGCTCCTTGACAGCACCGGCTGGATAAGTTATATCCAGACAATGCATAATAGATGCTGGTAGATCAGGTTAATTGATTTTGAAGAACTCTACAAAAACATTACTAATCACATCTTCATGTCTTGGTTCATGAGATCATTCAGAGTTTTTCCCAGAACATTGGACTTCAATATCTCCCGCAGAAACGGGCGGACAGCTGGTTCCACGTGCAGCAGGTTTATTAGTTCAGACAGAAACTAAGCACAGCTAGAAGTCCACAAAGCTAAATCAGGGTCAGACGGGCAGAGGTCAATCACAAGCATGGAGTCATCCAAGAAGAGAGTAGAGGCGAGGGTCAGGGCAGGGCAGCAAGCAATCAGAGCTAAAGCAGGGTCAGAAACAGAAGATCAGATCCAGATAAAAACACTCAGTAATAGGTGGTAAAAACAATACTTCATAATACTCAAGTGTCCTGTGGGCGTTTGGCAAATGAGAGACAGCTGAGCAGCATCCAGGAACTGTGCGCTGGGGTTGCTGGGAGATGTATTGCAGTCAGTACTCTGAAGATGGCTCCCTCGAGTGACCAGAGGGGGAGACAGAACGCTGGCTCCTGACAGAGCATCTGGCTACTTTCAGCAGTACTTCTGTCTCTGTGACCCAGTTCAGTTACTTAATATAGGAATAAAGTTAGAGGATCTTTTGATTGGTGTCTCTTTACGTTCAAGAGAAGAACAGTCAGATTTTCCACCATGTTGGTTTCGGACTCCACTTGTTGATCGCATCATCAACATGTCATAGGCCAAAGTTGAGTCCTTGGTTGATTGACACTATAGGTCTTCTTTGCTAAAGTTCAGATATTTGAACTCTGGGTACACTACAATGCTCAAACTGCACTGCTGCCAGACTCAAAATACTCTACAGGATCTCTAATAGCGTCTGTACATTGACTTAATATTGAAACTGAACCTCCTGATGCACAAATCCAGTTATAACGACCAGGAGCAACGTCTCGCACAGGAACACGCTAACACATGGGAACCAAACCAGCAATCTTTGAATGTGAGGTCAGCCACTCTGTACCACGGTCGCCCTCGTTGCTTCTATTGATTCGACAAAAACAGGAGAAAAAGTGAAACATGCGGCGGCACCTTCCAGCTCCGAACCCCAGTTTGTTTAGTTGCGTTTCTTTGACTATTAACACCTGTCTGCCACTATTGATGCTCTGTCAGGCCATTAGCAATATAGGGAGCATGCTTGGTGCTAAATAGCTGCGGTGAAATCAGTCAGTGACGGTGACTAAGTTTCCACTTAAGGCCTTTTTCCAACCACCAAAGTTGAAGGGTGTTATAATGGGAGCTCATTTATCTGAACCCAAGGCTTTCTAACAGCCTGCGAGCTCACTGAGTGAAACTGATTAGCAGAAGCTCTGGTTTAGGCTGCAGAGGTGCTTCGACTAGAAAGTGAGTTTCAGAAGAAAATTCGGTTCATTTTATAAGCTCAATTTTGAATATTAAAATTATTAAAACATCATAGTTAGTCAGAATACATTAAAGGTCCTCTTAATTGGTTAAGTTTTGCTGATTTGTGAAAAAAAAGTCCCTAAAAAGGATCCACAAACACATTGAGAGAACATAAAAAAAAGAAGATAGAGGATCATAAGGTACGCATCTGTGTATGTATGTGTTTTTAGCACTTAAAAATATGTCCTTTTTGAACCAAACACATAAATGTATATATATGTGTGTACGCATCTATATCTAATGGAATTTGCCCAATCTCAACGCTTGTTTTTTTTCTTATTACAGTTATGTTCATTGCTTTAGACTTCTAAGATCCACAAACAATTTTGTGGTTTTTTATATACATTTTTTGTTTAATGAGAACTTAAACTATATAAAGTAGATCAAACTGGTAAACTGGGACTTTTTGTATAAAGTGACAGATGAAAAAGTAAAGAAAATTTTAAGAATATCTGATTCTTCATCATTTAATTTTATCATTTACATACGTTATGTCAGAATTTTGTTACTGTTTTGTTACTTGATAAATAATCTGCTATTGACTGATAAACCCCAAATATGGCAAAAGAAAAAACAAAAACAATTGAGGTAGAATTAAATTGAAACTCTCTTTCAAGCAACAAATCAAAATATATTTGACATTATTTGATAATTATTATATTCAATGAATGTGTCTTCTGAATGTATGGTTAAGAAATGGTCATAATCTTCCATAATTTTTCTTCTTTTTTATATCAATCTATGACTTAATATCTGAAATGGGTTGGATTTTTCTGCCTCATGTATTTTTGTGTTATTCTATTAGTTTTAAAGCTTGAAATAAACCAATAAATCCAAGCTGCTCTTTAACTTCCCTCAAAGGCAGCAGGTATTTCACCACAGAGAATAATCGCTCTTATATTTTCATTCCTTTTGAGTTTATTTTGTGCGATGACGGCCAGAAACGGCTTGATTGATAGTTTGTGCGTCTCTGCTGATGCTATCGCTGCATCCAGAACCATCTTACAGTCCCACACTTTGATGAAATGATATCATGGTCTCTAAACTTTAGACTTGTTTTCTATCAAATAACTTCCCTTTTTGACCGTTTACCTCTGTGATGAGTGGGGGGTAAGAACTCTTGAAATGCTAAAGCCCTCTTCACCCCTCAGTGGTTCTTTGCAGCTTTTTGTTGGCCACAGATCGCCCAATAAGGCGCCCCAGGCCATCTGGAGGCCTTGCGGTTGAACAGAGCCTTAAGTTGGGTTTTTCCTGGTTTTTTTTTTTTCTCTTTTATAACTTTACCATGACTCCTGGTTACTTTAGAAAGAATACTCTCAATTTGAACTCCATGAAAGAAAGTTCTTGGCTCAAACTTTGGTTATTTGGTAGAAATGTCCAAAAAGACATCTTTTTCAGAGGGATTTCTGCTCCCTAGTCCTGTTAAAGTTCACGTTTTCATGCTGGAGCAGATTTCCTGAATCCTGCATTTTTATAGTTAAAGCTAAAGTCAGATGTTTGTATTTATAGAAAGTCAAATATCTACATACGCTGTTGGATTTTGGAGGTCTTAGTCTCTATTTCTACACTCCCCAGTGAAGCCAAACGTCACTCGATTCATCAAAGCCGGCTCCTTTTTCATGTTTTTTGTTGCTGTTTTGGGCGGAGTGAAGTCATTGAGGACATAATGAAGCCTCTGTGCTGCAGCTACTGACCTTTCCTGTCACGGTCGTCATTCAGGTCGGTTTTATTTTCAGCCTGCCCTTTTTCGCAGGTGTGCCTCTGAGAAATGTTGTGTGTCACTAAAGCCATCTTGTTTTTTTCTGTCAGACATATTTAAATGAAATCTTACGAACAACAACAGTTAAATGTTGTTGTTTCCATAATCGAATCTGTCCTTTAACTAAAAACTATTTTTGTAGTCTAGTTTGAAGAATAGAAGAAAAGTGAGAAATCAACTGCACTTTAAAATTATTATCATTGTTAGCTTAAATTTTTTCTTTCTTTAACAAAAGTCAATCAATAATCTATAAATGTGTTCTAATTAATGAAATATATATAAAAATACAGGTTTTAAAAATATATACTGTTGCAAGAAAAAATATGTGAACCCTTTGGAGTTTCTGCATAAACTGGACATACAATTGTTTTCACTGAAAATATACTTTAGCGTGATTTAAGCTAGCAGTTTTTTTCTCCATCGTTGTGATTTGGAGTGAGATTAAAAAAATAAAGACATGTGTCCATTTTATTGAGTTTGAGGTACTCCTAAAGGGTTCGCATACTTTCTGTTGCAGCTGTAGATATCTACAAGGATGTTGGTAAAAAATAGAAATAATTTTAAGCAATTTTAACTTTATAAATATATATTTGTGAACTGAATCGAGTGAGTGTGACGTTATCCAGAGAAAATGGCTTTCTTCTGGTTCCAACCAAATGACATCAATTCAGTCACCATCTTTTCGTAACATGGACTCCGCCATGTTGGAGCCAGGCATCATTGGTAAGCGGTGATTGGTCTGAGTTTCTATGGTAACACCCTTCGCTAATCAGTAGCGAGCTTGTTGAAAGTCTAGCACAAGACCCTGGCTCCAGACCTTTTGACATAAATATCAATGGACACCCCAACCTCTCCCATTCTGTGTTCCAAACAGGAAGTACCTGCGGGTAACGAGAAGTCCCATAGACTCCCATTGAAAAATGGGCAGTTATTTCTCAGTCCTATTATTTGTCAGAATAAACATTCTTGCTCTGATGCTTCCTTCTTAACACGTTCTTTCTTACCCTTTCTTTTTTTTTTAAAGATATTTTGTCTTTATCGCCAGTTATTCAGTGTATAAACTGACCAATCAGATGCCTCAGTAAAGGCTACTGGCCCCGCCTCGAACGTTTGAATGACCTAAGAAATTAGGTCAATCAAACCAAAGGGGGTAGATCTCACGAGGGCCGAAGGGAATTAATTTCCTATGGGGGACCTCAACGCTTATGTCCATTTCTTATCAAACGGTCTATGATTCAGAAGACATCAACGTCTAGAACCGGATCCCCCCCAGAGGCCCCCCAATCACTTGACAAAATGGTAATTCAACCAGCTACCCTAAAAATGTTGTTTCTTTACCATTTTTGTCAATTCTGAACCCGTTTTTTAATGTCAATATGTCTATTGTAAAGCATTACATACTCCAAACTCTTCACATTTCCACAGAGCATCGTGCTTCTTCATGTCGATCGCTAAGCAGCAGTTTTAAGTCAAGCCTTCGTCAACATTAAAGGATGGCGTGCTGCTGAATCCTGCGGGGGCTGATGACCTCGCTCTCTGATAAGCACGACTTGTTCAGATAATTAGGCCAGTTTATCATTTTTGTCGGGACCACAGATGCCATTCCTACACAGCGGGACACAGTAGAACGGTGAAATCGATAACCTTCTTGATTTTCTGGCGTGTCGCAAGTCTGTAAATGTATTCTTTTTTTTCGTTAAGGTGAGGTTTCCTGTCTTTCATCAGCTCTGTGTAGGTTTAGTTCTGCATTATTACAATGACCAGGCAATAGAAAAGGTGGTCAGTGGAGCCTGAAGTCATCTGTCTCCGGTCAGAAGCTGAGCAAGCGGTGACTCTCTAATTATTATTAATTCAAGTCAAACATAAATCCAGATAAATTGAAACTCTCAGGTCGTGGAATTGTGAACGAACCCTTTCAGAAAGTATAATGCAAAAGGACACGGTGTTGGAGATTTGAGTTCTGCTTTTCCCTGCAGAAGTTATTTCAAGCTCCTCGCTGATATTGATTTGAGCGATTCAGAAAAGTGGCACCTTCTAAATTAACATTGGAAGAGTGAAATATCAATTTATAAATCTCTTTTCTTTGTAATGAGAGAAACCAAACTTTTCTCCACTCCACCAGGACGGAACGTGAATCCCAAGGATAAATATCTGAATCCTGGCAAATTAGCTGGAGATTATTTGCATGGAGAGATACCAGTAAACTAATTATGTTTGTTTGGATGAACCAACGTGACAGATTGACTTGGGGGAGAGGAGCGACTTTATACTGGAGTGTTAAAAAAAAAAAAAAAACTAACACCCACTGCTACTACAGCACATGATAACAAATTATTCAGATTTAAAAATGTTTTATTTTCATTGACAGTTTGGGGTCATTTTAGTGTTTATGCTTTAATATATCACACTTAGTCAAATCAGTATGTACATTTGAACATTTCGCTAATAACATTTTTACACTTTGGAAGAAAAATATTTAATAGTAAGTTTTCCTTAGTGCCAAGTCAAATATCGCCTTATTTCTTGCAATGTTGTATTATTTGTTTCTAATTTACTCCTGTGTTATTTATGCTGAAAGATAATTTGACACAACAAAGAACTTTATCACTTTTTCACTCAATAGATGAACAAGACCCAGTGCACTAAACAAAATATTTAAGGTTAAAAATTATATTTAATAAAAATAACATTGGTCGGACATGGGCATGAGACTATCTGTCTGTCTGTATGTATGTGTACATATAAGTGTGTATATGTATGTATCTATATATATACATATATATATATATATATATATATATATATATATATATATTATATATATATATATATATAGATACACAGTATCTCACAAAAATTGACTACACCCCTTACATTTTTGCAGATATTTATTTATACCTTTTTCATGGGACAACACTGCCAAAATGAATTTTTGGCAAAAATAAAAAATAGTCAGCGTTCATCTTGTATAACAGTGTAAAGTTGTCATAATAAATCATAATAGAGGCATTAAATAGCCAAAAACCTGGTAGTACAAGTGAGGGGTGTCTGTGAGATACTGTATATATATATATATATATATGCAGTATATGTATACAGTATACATAGAGTGACTAAAAAAAGCGAATCCGGGGATATGTAAAACTGCGAGTAATGAAACATGAGAAAAGGGTGGGACACTGTTTTTATATTATATATACACTGTGTGTGTGTGTGTATATATATATATATATATATATATATATATATATATATATATATATGGCGGCCGTGGTGCAGTGGTATATATATATGTTGATATATATGGCGTATACACTAGTATACGCCATATATATACACAGTATATATTTACTGTGTGTGTATATTTATATATATATATATATATATATATATACACACACAGAATATACATATTTATACTATATATATATATATATATATATATATATATACACAGTATATATATATACTGTATAAAAACAGTGTCCCACCCTTTTTTCAGGTTTCATTACTCGCAGTTTCTACATTTCCCCGAATTCGCTTTTTTAGTCACTCTATGTTGATCAGTACTCCAACATTCTTTAGTAAATGTTTTAGGAGTGTTTTTAATAAGTATGGATCGATAACGAACATTGTTCGGCTTTGAGATGGGGGGAGGGTCTGTATTCGCGGATTTGACATACACGCGGACGCCTCTGGTGTCTAACCCCCGCGAATAGAGGGATACAGTATTACCAAAAGCCAAAGGTGTCCATATTATTCTAACAAATCCTAACAAGATATTTTTTCTAAGCAGACTGTTTGCTTTGTGTCCTAGAGTTTAGTGAGTTAGCAAGCCACTTTAAACTCTGCAGGTAAATATGTTTTATTTTGCAGCGAGTGAAGGTCGAGCCCCTGACCCTCCGCCTGGCATTCGTCTGAATAATGCGCCGCTTTGTTCCAGTTCTGCACATCCAAAACCACGCTCATTTCTGCGGGTTCGTCCATCAGTCAGTCTATTAAAGCCTCTCAAAGCTCCATAATGACTCATTGTTCAGAGATCGGGGGTCACTGATGGCCATTGCTGATAGCGTGTGAACCTTGTCTCCTCGGGTGAACTGAAAATCTCTTACGTCGGGCTCATCCTCGCCGCCACCTACGCCCCGACAGTGGCAACAAAAGAGCAACGAACGTGCTGATTTTACGCCGCAAGAACCATTGATCTCATTCGACCCAGATACCGGCAGAAGAGACATTATTACCTTTGTTCGGGTACACTGTGGCACATTTCAAAGAGGCGCTGTAAAGAGGGAACTAAGTCCCGGCGAGAGTGTGAACGAGCCTTTGACTCTCAGCCTTCTGATGACTTCACAGTGGTGGATTTTTGAACGAAAAGGTGAACCGTGTGCGCATTAAACCCCAGCAAATCAGTTTTTTGGGAAGGCTGATAAATGACGTTAACATTAGAAACACTTATTCGAACATTTCCAACAGTTTCCTTCCTCCTCCCCGGCTGTTAAAAACGCTATTAAAGAAGACGGCTCCGATTCATTTGGGCTCCGGTTCACGTTGGCAGAATGTCATTTCTATGCTAACCAAACACAGCAACAGCTGATTTCACTAATTAGATCCGTCTCTGTGAGTGAAAGCATCTTAATCAATAAAGTCAGGTGCTGTAATTTTTTTCCACTGTAGTAAAACTGACGGCCCTGATTATGCATGGAAGGGGATGGAACAAAAAAAAAGAAATCTGAAGAAAACTCTTTAAGACATTCAAAAAAGAGGAGAGGGTCAGAGGTGAGCGTGAACACCGAAAAGCTTTCATCCAAACGCCGCGTGAGGGGGACGTTACCTCCAAGATGAGGAGCCTGCTTCATTATTGATGGGATTACAGCCCAGTAAGTTGTTCTTGGGCCGATTTCTCCATGACTTTTCCCAAAATGTGAGATAAAGTAAACATCCACAAATGATTTCTTTTAGCTTCTTGTGTTGCTTTCAAGTCACCGATTGAAGTCGGGTTTGAACATAATGCGGACAAAACTGACCCACTTTCTACTCTCGCTTTATCGTAAAGGAAAAAAAAAAAAAAAAAAAAAACGGTTCGGAACATTTCTGCAGCAGAATTTGTTTGTGAAATACCACAATGGATCTTTGATCTGTTGTAGATATACTACGTTCACACACGCATTCAAGCAGCCACTTCCAATGGAAAGTATCCACCTTATTCCTGGGGCCGCTGATGTAAAACGGGTTATGGGTGCAACCGGAAGTCACATAGCGCTATTTGTTTCCATTGAAAGTTGGCGGTTTTGTTAGCTTTAGTTGTGCATACAAACTTGAGAAGCGTGTTTTACTTAAGCCCTCAAAAGTTTCAAAAATGGCTTTGTTGTTGTTCTAACGCCCAAACTAAATTAAATTTGTGTCTTAAGAAGCGTTGTGTGGAACATGGGCCGCTGACAAAGAGGGAGTGCAGCTGCCCTCCTCGGTACAGATTTTACCGTCTCTATCGGGCGAAGATGAAGTCAGAAGGATGTGGCTGAAAAATGTTAATTTTAAGAAGCCACATAAGACTTTATAAGTATGTTGGTTTCATTTTGTGGATAAAGTACCCACTGAGGAAAATCCATATCCAACATTCTGGTTGGGTTACTCCAGACCACCAGAGAAGAAGAGACGCCGGGTACTACAGAGACCTGACAGCGCGGTTAAGTTGCTGCAGCGTCACAAGAACAGGGAAGATATTTCCTGTGTAATTGCTGCATCTCCTGGTATTAACTATTCAAAAATTACCGATGTTTAAACCACAGCTGACTTTAAACATGAAACGGGCTAAAGCTACACCGCGCGATGCAACCCTCATTGGCTCTGGCCGCATGTAAACACAAGCACGTGAAGCGATAAGGTTACAATAGATCAGCACTGTGTGGTAACTCCAGCAGAAATAATCATGTATGAAGGTATTGATATGTCTCGGAGCTTTAAGATTGTTCAGAGCTTCGCCATCTGCCGCAACCGAACTGAGAAAGTAGCTAAAAATGCTACTATATGTTATGTTTGGACATTTTTTAAGGTCATCATTCAATTTTAGCAGGCACCGGAATTGTTACGTCGTCTCTTTAAAGACATGACAGCTGCTGTTTCCACATTTATATGTAGTTATAGATCCAAAACAAGAGGAATTGCGCTGTCGGCTCTACAGTTGTAATGTAAATAAATGCTACTTCCGGCGTCTACAGGAAGAATCACCCATAATTCACGCAAAGGCTCATGGGGCATAGGAATAAGGTGGATATGGAATCGTATATGCGTATTTGGGGCTAGGCAACGCCGCTAAGCAAGTTTTTAAGTCCATATTTGGGGTCAACGTACCAAAACACAACCAAAAGTTACCAATCATGGACTTGACTCATCTCCTGTGGGAGTGGTGAGCCACAGACACAGCTGTAATCAGGAACCATTTGGTGGTAAAGCCCCCCCACAATCCAACCCCTTATGCTGAATGTCGAGCAAGGAGACATTAGGTGCGTTTCCATTAACTCTGAAACTTCACAAATTTGAAATGTGATAATAATTCCCAAATGCTTCCTTTAAGTGAATCAAATACAGAAAAAAAGATACTCACCCATTTTTAATTACTTGAGTTGGTTTGTACTTTATTGCAAAATTATGATTTAATGGAAACGGTGTCATTTTGAAACTTTGTTTTATTTTATTCTTTTATCTAAATTCCTAGAATTTTGACAAAAGTTTTTTGCTAGTGTGAAATGGAAACGTAGCTATTGATTCTCATTTTTTAGAGTCTCTGGCCTAGATTTGAACTCACGACCTTCCAGTCTCAGGACGAACACTCCACCACAAGGCCACTAAGATGGTCGATCACTTGTCTTGTGAGGCGTAGCATAAGACCGTTCACACTCGATGTTTGTAGGAGAAGCATTTTTCATATTGGCTATACAGTGATATGCAAAACATTACTAACGTTAGTATTGCATAGCAACACTTCCTTTAGAGCTGAAGCTCCAATGTTTAAGATTTAAATGGGATTTACCATTATTTTTTGGCTGCAGTAGTTTCTGAGTTAAGGAAATGAGACAGAAAGCAGAGGAAAAAAAAAAGCTCTAAATGGGAATCATAACATTTCCCAGCAGGAATCCTCAGAAATCAAAGAAGGTCCATTATTTTTTAATGTTCATTCTGTCTAAACGTTGAAGAAGAGCAGGCTCTTGCAAAATGTTGAATGTCTGCTCTTTATTTAGTCCCATTAATAAAGCAAACAGTACATGCATTTGCATAAATAAAAAAAGGGCTTGAGAGACCCACTCTAATCATATTTTTATCCACTTTTAAAGCATTCCCAGTGGGTTTTTAATTATAATTTTGCTGTTTTTAGCCCAAAATAATCATAATTTTATAATATTGTGTTTTTTTTTCTTTAGGATATAGTTTCTGCAGAGTAGCAGGAGATTATTAGAAATGCAATAGGGATTGTTGGTGTGGAGAAACCCCATCCCCTCTTCCCGTTACCCATAAGTGAGAGGTCTCTGTTTATAGACTTTTCAGCTAGAAAAAAATGGGCGGAGCAGGAAGTTTGTGACCCACACGAATCATTTTCTATGTAAAAAATGTGCTGCTTTTCAAACTTTTTATTATTATTTTATTATATGCATTTCTTCTTGGCCAATTCTAAATTTTTTTAGCTTAAAAACTATTTTACACTTCGTCTTATTTTAGTCTGAAAGGAAAACAGGGAAAAATGGTCGAGTTTCTTCAGCGTAAACAGTCGGGTTGTGGAGCTTTGCTCCCAAACGGAGAAAGTTACAAATCATTACCTGTGTTCACAAGTATAGCTTTTTCTGAGACGTAACCTTGGTTTTGTAGGATTGTAAAAGAAAATCAGGAGTGAACTGGACTTGCACAGTATTTGATATTTATTTGTAAGGTATAATTTATTTTCATCTTTGGGTGGATGTGTTTCTGGCGCCGTACATGTCAGAGTGGGTGAGATCTGAGCCCAGAGAGACGCACATCAGAAAAAAAAAAAAAGAATTTTGAATTACACTGCACGCATTGTGTTGCTTTCTGATGCATCATTGCCACTTTTCTTTTTCTCCACAGTTTTTCTTCTTCTTGTTGAAAGAAAAAAAAAATTCCAGCCCACCTACACAACCCAGAAAGGATCAACCATTGAAACGAAAGGGCGGCTGAAGATTGTGCTGCACCCTTGTTTGGGCTTTTTTTTTCCCCGTCCACAAAAGTAGCTCTTTATTTTCTTTATACGTGGCCTTCAGCTGAATCTTTTTGGCTCAAACTTGACAATCAAGTTCTGATGGTTCTGCAGGAAGCTGGTCCGTTTCCGAAAAGGAGGGACGGCTTCTGCAAACACTCCTTTCTTCTTGTTAAAGTGTGATACATTTGATCTCTCGAAGCTTATATCTGACATTGGAAAAAGGATTTAAAGAGAAGACTTTGTTGGACGCGCTAAGCTTTTGGTATCTCACAAAAAGAAAAAAATATTGGCGGTTCCGTCTTGTTTTAACGTGTGGCCTGGAGCCAGGGCTCGCCATGACAGCGGCGGCTAATGAAGAGTTTACCTCACTGCTCATGCATCTGCTCTGAGGGAACTAGATATATGGCATTACCTGCGATAATGCTAGTGTGACTACCGTAAGCTGCTGAAAATGCTGAAACAAATAGCTAGCTAAAAAGTTGAAGCTGTTAGCTAAAAATGCTGAAACTGTTACTTGAAAATGCTGAAACTGATAGCTTAAAACATAAAACTGATAAAAAGATGAAGCTGTTTGCTAAAAATGCTGAAACTGGTGGCTAGCTAAAAATTCAGAAGCTGTTAGCTAAAAATTTTGAAGTTTTTAGCTAAAGATGCTGAAGGTTTTAGCTGAAAATGCTGAAACTGAAAGCTAGCTAAAAGTTTTGAAATTGTTAGCAAAAAATGCCAAAGGTGTTAGCTTAAAATTTTGAAGTTGTTAGCTAAAGATGCTGAAGGTGTTAGCTGAAAATGCTGAAACTGATAACTAGCTAAAAATGTTGAAGTTGTTTGCTAAAAAAAGGCTGAAGGTGTCAGCAGAAAATGCTGAAACTGATAGCTAGCTAAAAATGTTGAAGTTGTTAGCTAAAAATGCTGAAACTGATACCTCAAAACGTAAAACTGATAAAAGGATAAAGCTGTTTGTTAAAAATGCTGAAACTGGTGGCTAGATAAAAATTCAGAAGCTTTTAGCTAAGAATTTTGAAGTTGTTAGCTAAAAATGCTGAAGGTGTTAGCTTAAAATTTTGAAGTTGTTAGCTAAAGATGCTGAAGGTGTTAGCTGAAAATGCTAAAACTGAAAGCTAGCTAAGTTTTGAAATTGTTAGCAAAAAATGCCAAAGGTGTTAGCTTAAAATTTTGAAGTTGTTAGCTAAAGATGCTGAAGGTGTTAGCTGAAAATGCTAAAACTGATAGCAAGCTAAAATGCTGAAACTTTTAGCTGAAAATGCAGAAGCCTATAGCTTGTTTAAATACTAGTTAAATACCTAATTATAGAGAAAAAAAAGGGAAAATGTCTAGTTTTGCTAAAACAACTAGTATTTTGTTAAAATATTAGCTCAACTCCAACCTATCCTAAAAAACTTGAAAAATTCTCTTATTTTGCCTAAACAGCTAACATATTGTTAAAACATTAGCTAAACACAGAATTAGCCCAAAAAACTGGAAAAAATTCTTATTTTGCCAAGATTTTAGCATGTTGGTAAAACTTTTGCTAAGCTCCAAATTATCCTACAAAGACTGTAAAAAAAATTCTAAATTAGTCAAAACAGCCACTGTATTGCTAAATTAAAAGCTACACTCTAAATTGCCCTGAAAAACCTTGTAGTCGTTGAACATTTTAAACTTTGAGCTGAAAGTTTGCAGAAGTTCACAAGTTTTAAAATGTACAAAGTTTATGAAAGATTTGAGAAATTTCTCATTTATTTCCCACAGGGCATATTTTGCTCAATATTTCAAAAGAATATAAAGTTCATGAATACGAAAGCGTGATTGAGTTTGTGCGTGCCAAACTTGCAAAGAAAGACGCAGCAGAATTGTACGCTCCACATACGTGACTCGATCATCCGGGAAGGAAACAAACATATGAGTCGTATCCGCCCGCTCCTGGATGTAATTTGTGTGGAAGCAGTTTTTGTCCATTACTACCTCCAGAAATATCTTTCATCCGCAGTTATTGTGTTCTTCTAATAAACCTGCTCAGAGCGGGAAAATGTCGGCCAAGGCTCTCCGACACACGAAGAGGTGGGCTGAAGAGCCTCACGCCGACCCGTGAAATAATGTTGTCTGGCTCAATCTAATAAAGTCAATACTTTTTGTGTCAAAAAGTCAAAGCAAAAAAAAGTATCTTACATCTACTGCTGCAGACCCGCTTAAAAAATACATTTAAAAAAAAATAAATTTCAAAACAGTCAAAGGAATACAAAGATGTATATGGTGCTGCGCTCCATTCCCAAAGTCTTATTCACAACTGAACCGACGGGCTATTTCCTGGTGAAAAATGGTCAAACTTTTTTTTTTTTGCCATCATCGATAAGTTAATAACCTTAAAATATGACCCCATGTTTCTGCTAAAAAGAAGCAAGTAGTTAGTAGGCCTATACTTCTTTAACTTATCTGTTACTGAGACACAGAGAGAAGTGTGTATGTTGGGACTGTATGTTTATTTTCATCTCTACAGTCAATCAAAATCATGATCGCATTTGTCGACCGCGGTGTTTTATTGTGAAAAATTGGCTATATTTTTTACAATAAACTGTTTTTTCTCATGTATTTTAATGCAACTTCCTGCCAGATTCTTCACGGCTCAAATGATCTAAAAACTCCCTGAATTAAAGAAAAAAAATGTTTTTTTTAAATGAAAACCTGTATTTTTAAAGTTGCCCTTTAGAAAATCAAACCAAAATACTTTTTTTTGGTAAATATATCCATTTGGTTTGTAAATTACTTCTGTGTGTTTTTATAAATCAATTCTCTTGAATTTTGTTTCACAGGTTTTCAAAACTGATCTCATTTAATCAGAAAAATGCATAGATGTGTAACACTCACTCTTTCCAGGTTTTTGCTAAATTTGAGATAAATGTACTCACTTGTTGTTGGACGCTTCCGTCTGACTGATTGTTAATTAAAGCTGACAACTGTGGCGGGTCGTCCTCTTGTTGATTGGTTCTGAGCTGATGAACCAAAATGAATCTCCTCTGGACATCTGTTACATACAGACAGACTCGCGCTCCTGATGGACTTTCACTTTTAGTGCTTTCAGGTAATGAAACCATTAAATTGATAAGGAGTTAAAGAATGCTAAAAGTTAAACCCTGTTTTCTCCTGACCTCATTTCAGTGATTACTTTTTCTGTTCTGATCAGAGAAACTTTGCCAGTTTTTCCTTGCTTGGAATGAGTCTGCAAAGGCACTGAATCGCTGCTGGACTTGAACACATTCTGCATCCTCCAGACCCCTGACCTCATGCAAAATGCACGTGAACCTTTAATAAGAGGCAGAACTCGGGGTATAGCTGGCTGAACATGTTAAATCAGTTGCTATGGTAATTGGCAAGAGAGTGAGCTCCTGCGTCCGAGTGCAAACTCTCAGAGATGTGAAGCCATGCAAAGCATTTGATGAGCGGCCCTCTTCCTCCTCGAGGAAGAGCTCACATGTGGAGGTCTTCGGCGGAGGCACATCAGGTCCTGCTCCAATTTTCTTGAGTATCTGACCATAGAAACTTGTAAGTTTTAGGCCTTCTACCTCCATTATTTTTATAACTCTGTCGTATAAAAAAAATAACCTGTGTGCTTGCACAATTCCTAGTCTTAATTTATATCAATGAGGTCATCTGGACATCTCATGTATGCAGACGATGTCCAGCTATACCCAACTATCACTTCATCTTCCGACTGTACGGCTCTTAAAATGACCTTAAACACAATTATTAATCTCTCTTTTTGAAATCCAAAAATTGTAAAAATTTATTAAATTTTCAAATTAATCTAATTAATCCAGTCCCTGATTGGTTCAACTCTTGATATTCCTTCAGTGTCTACACGTTTTGTTCTTTGAACTTCTGACAATCCCACTTCTGACACCAAGTATGTCGTCGGTGACTAAACTTATGGGTGGAACCTGAAAACTGACCTAAAATCTTAGCAACGGGTGGACACGAGTTTTCATTGGAAGTAATCACTTGAACTTGCATTTCTGAGCTCAGTGTAAATGTAGCTTTCAGCACAGCGAACTGTTTTATTCCATGTTCCATTTGCCTGTGTTTTAACAGTTAAATTTGACATATTTTTTTATATATCAGAACCGTTTTTCGCTGCCTGTCCTCACCTCGACTTTCTCAATCTTAATTCCTGCACTTTTAAATCTTGCCTTTGACAAATATAAAAGGCAAGTAATGCACTTCTAAATTTACTAAAAGATGTTGTGAATCTTGTGATTCAGAGGCTGAATTTCCTATTATTCGGCTAAATAAAATGCTTTTTTAAGCCTTTTAAATTGTTTTCTAACTCCACCCACTTTTTGTTTATTTAAAAAATATATAAAAATGTGAAAAAATATGTTTTTAGCATTTTTTTTTTTAAAATGTTTTCATGGTAATAGTTGTTGCAGAGTGACAAGAATTTATTAGAAATTCACCTTGTGAGTCGTGGGCAGAACTCTTGGTGCAGAGTAAGACTTCTCTGACTTCCCGTCATCCCTTTGTTTACATTCTCCAAGCGAGCTTAAGTTCCTTACAAACCCAAGCTAACATTAGCAGTGCTGCAAAAATGGCTAAAGCAATCCAGCCGTATAGTTTTGAGGCAGATTCCAGCTCAGATGAGGAAAACAAAGACGTTCATGGATCTATTTGTCTGCAAGTGGATACATCAGAATGGGGCGGAGCTTGCAGATTTTACGTAATAACTACACACTTTTTCAGTTAATGTTATTTTGACTTTAATTGCTGAAGAAATTTGCTGAAAATGCAAAAGATATTTGCAAAATGTGAAGACTGGACATTTCGTAAAAGAACTATGAAAGACAAAAATTTCTGAAAAATTTGTAGTAAAATTGTTTGAAAATCCCTAATACATGGCAATTTGGGTAAGTATTTTGCGTGTTACTTAAATATGCGTTAAACTCCAAATTTAGCTTGTGGCTTAAATACTAGCTAAATTCTAAAGTAGCCTAAAATTCCAAAGCAAACTAAATTAGTAGAAAGGTTAGCCTGATGCAAAAATGGGAGCTAATCTCTAAATTAGCCTATAAAAACCTCAAGAGATAGCACATTAGCCAAAAACATTAGCATGTTGCTAAAATATTAACTAAACTATAAAATAACATAAAAACTGCATTATATGCCAAATTAGCCAACAATGCTAGCACATTGCTTAATTACTAGCTAAATTCCAAATTATCCTAAAGTTCCTAAGCAAACTAAATTAGTAAAAAAGTTAGCCTGATGCTAAAATAGAAGCTAAGCTCTAAATTAGCCTATAAAAACCTCAAGAGATAACACATTAGCCAAAAACATTAGCATGTTGCTAAAATATTAACTAAACTCTAATTTAACATAAAAACTGCAGTATATGCCAAATTAGCCAGCAAAGCTAGCACATTGCTTAATTCCTAGCCAAACTCCAAATTAGCCTAAATTTCCTCAGTAAACTAAATTATTCAAAAATGCTAGCTTTTTGCTGAAATTGAAGCTAAACTCTAAATTAGCTTTAAACCCCCAAGTGGATAACAAATTGGTAAAAAATGTTCACATCTTGCTAAGATATTAGCTAAACTCCAATTTAGCATAAAAAACGCAGTATATGCCAAATTAGCCAACAAAGCTAGTACATTTCTTAAATACTAGCTAAACTCAAAATTAGCCTAAATTTCCTCAGGAAACTAAATTAGTCAACAACGTTAGCATAATGCTAAAATAATAGCTAAACTCAATTTTTTTTAAATGACATAAAAGATGAAAATATAGCCAATTAAACGCTTGTTGCTAACATACTTTCTCATTCATTTCCCAATCCCCTATATTTTACTCACTATTTCAACAACTTTGTAGTTTATGAATAATAAAAATAAAATGCTCACTAAGCATTCGGATAATAAAGATATACTCTGACACAGTTTTAATCTTAATTTTCCTATCAAATCATGAGAAAATGTTTAAATGTTTCAGCCGAAAGATGAACTTATGTAGTGGGATTTGCGTAATACACATTGAAGCACCACTACTCTTTAAGAAACTTTACTGTATTTAACTGGATCATAAATGTTTATTTCATATCACTTTTAAATAGGCTAATTACAGCAGAGGATGTGACTCATACTGGGAGAGATGTGGGGGGGAGTCGCACACTAGCGTAAATGTTTGCTTTGGGTTCAAAATGATTAATTCATCCATCCCTTATGTTTTGCTGCTCAGCATGAGTAAGTGACATTGATATGAAAATAGTTTTTCCCTTTCATCAACTCTTATTATGAGAGTCCAACGCATCAATAATCCGACGTACTCTCTCCACGCGCCTCGGCTCGAGTAGCATCTTTTTCCGCCATCGCTCGCACCGCCGGAGAACTCTTCAGCCTCCACAACGCCGATGCATTTAATGTGTTTATGCTTGCACAGGCCAGAGTAAATGTTAAAAATCAATGGCGAATTCCACACAGAGAAATGACTCTGATTGCATCTGTTGCAGACGGAGTTCAGAGCGCTGACAGACAAACTTTTCCATTGATTTAAAGTTCAAGTGCAGCAGGACGGCAGTCTTTGGGGTTGCATCAGCACCGGCTTCTAGAAAAACTGATCCAGTGCCAAAGTTATGACCTTTTAAGTGAATATAGAGGTGTAAACATTCCAACTACCTTTTTTTTTAAAACCACAAATATCAGAATTACATCCAACATAATGTTCTTTTTTTTCTCAATTAAAGGTTAAGCTTTGCATTGATGAAAATTACCACTAGACTTTCTACTCGTCTGGGCCCTAAAGACGCTTCTTGGGAGCTCCCTCAAGCGTGTGCATTGAAGAGGGCTTCCTCATTTTAAGAGGTTTCTTAAAGGTCAGGCTGCAGGACGAGGATACATACAGCTTTGTAAATTGCAATAAAAGTCTCTGTTTTCACCAGAAAGACGATGGTGAAGTAAGTGTTTTCTCCGCTTAAAATAAAAGCCAGTAAACACAGAGTGATGTCTCAAATCGAGGCGAAGCTCGTCTTCTGGCTTTCTATCAAGACGTATTTTATAGAACTGCGCACACCTTTACAGCGTTTTTTATACGAAGGTCTGCTAATGTAATCCTTTTTAGGAGCTCTGCCCTGTGCCAGCAGTGATCCTGGCCCGATATCCTTTGACGGGGATCAGATGTTTTGCTTTTTTATCCGTTTATTTGCTTTATCGCCTCTTTCACTTGCTGAGGGAAGAGTAATTAGGAAATTATTTCACTTTGATTTTGTAGGAACAGCAGAAATGAGTCCTTTGGGGTCCAGATGACCCGACCCTTATATTGATGTTTGATCCCTTCCATGACAAAGGTGGACAGGATTTTATGTCCGCACTTATGAAGATAAAAATTCATTGAAAAAACATTTTTAAGCTGTTTTAAGTTGATCTAATATTTCAGTTACGTCCTAACTGTTTTGGCTAATTTAGACTTTTCTTTTCAAGTCTTTTAAGCTGTTTTGGAGCTTAGCTAATATTTCAGCTACCTGCTATCTGTTTTGACTAATTTCAGGTTTTCTTTTTAAGCTGAATTTGGAGTTGAATTATTTTTTTTCAGCTACATGCTAGCTGTTTTTGCTAATTTTGGCTTTTTTTCAGTTCTATAAAATATTTTGAAGTTTAACTATTTTTTTCAGCTACATGCTAGCTGTTTTTGCTAATTTTGTCTTTTTTCAGTTTTATAGAATTTTTGAAGTTTCATTATTTTTTCAGCTACATGCTAGCTGTTTTTGCTAATTTTGGCTTTTTTCAGTTTTATAGAATATTTTGAAGTTTAGCTATTTTTTCAGCTACATGCTAGCTGTTTTCACTAATTTTGGCTTTTTTCAGTTTTATTGAATATTTTGAAGTTTAGCTATTTTTTTCAGCTACGTGCTAGCTGTTTTGGCTAATTTTGGCTTTTTTCAGTTTTTTTAGAACATTTTGAAGTTTAGCTATTTTTTCAGCTACATGGTAACTGTTTTTGCTAATTTTGGCTTTTTTCAGTTTTTTAGAATATTTTGAAGTTTAGCTATTTTTTCAGCTACATGGTAACTGTTTTACCCGACCTCTGTTTTTTTTTTTTTTTTTAAGCTAATTTGGCATTTAGCTAATGTTTAAGCTGGCTATCAGCTTCAGTATTTTCATCTATTACCTTCTGGATTTTCAACTATCAGCCTCAGCATTTTTAGCTATCAATTTCAGCATCTTAAGTTATCAGGACTAGCATGTTTAGTGGCCAAATTAACCTTACAACGTTCACACTAGCATTATCGTGGGTAATGTTATATATCTAGTTCATAATTGTGTTAAAAAGTTACCGTTTTATAGGTTTGAAATGTTTGTTTTAGAGTATTTAATAAATGTTTATCATGTTGGGCCCGCGACCTAACCTGTGTTTTGCAATTGAGCTTGACATCCCTGCCATAGGGGAAGAATTTGATCTTATTCACACTTGTGCTGCCTTTAAGATGCACCTTGAACCACTTGTCCGCAGATCTGGGCAACCCAAAATCCCTCAGCACCTACATTAAGTCTTGACACAATAAGACATTTCAGAAAAAAGTTACAATTGAAGCAATTAAAGAAACCCATTAAAAACACAATCCATATTATTATCTTCTCTCCTTGTCTCTTTAGAGTGAAGCTGGTTTCAAAATGTTTAGGTATCCAATGGAGTTTTCTTTTTTGACGCACTGCAGTTCAAGGTTGATTGCTTTAGCTCTTTGCAAACATAATCATTTTCAAGGGTTCAAAGCGGGCATATATAGTGAGAAAGAGATTTAAAGTGAAGTATAGATGCTCCAGCACTCCAAAGTTTCATGAAGCTTTGTAAATGGATATAATGCCAGGCTCTTCTGTGTCCCTTGCCAGAGTTCTCAAGGCAGCTTTATTAAAGGGATTACAGTGACACATTCTAATGGCACATCCATTTATAAACCAAAGTGCAGAATGATTTACGGCGCTGGCAGCTTTTAGAACGGAAGCAAAAGAAACGAGCACAGGTTCTATCACCCTAATTAATCACTCCTTTTTGTGTTTCTTTAGATGTTGGTAGATGTAATTTAGGGTCAGGATTATGGTATATACTTTAACCTTTAATCGAGCTCCGCCTCCTCTCCTGTGTGCCGCCCGTCTGGGTCAGGTTCAGTTCATCAGTCACTATTTGAGGTGCTTAAGGCAGTCTGGAGGGGAGAGGGTTGAGTATAGAAGCGAGGGCCAATCGGTGAGATGCACTTTGAAGGTTTTTAGTGTTGAGGCATTGATAAGATGTTGTTTTTGGGAGGAGTTTGAGTGGACGATAAACATTAAAGTTTAGATGCTGTTCAGTGTTTGTGGTACAAAGAGACAGTAAACTGAGGACGGATCTTTGAGTTGCCTCCATGTGAGCAGTAAAAGCTGTAGATTGTTCTACAAGCTTAAGGTTCTTCTTCTCCCCTAGAATACAAAGGTCACTCCAAAGGTCTGTACTAGACATGGTTGTAATTGAAGCAGCTGTGAAAACTCAAACGCATTTTCACTCCCAAGTCATCACATATTGAATCACGGGTCCCCAACCTCCATCCCGTGAAACAGACCCCGTCCAGTACTGCAACATGTAGTGCACTGGTACCCTAATCCGACACCGAACCAGATGCTGTAATCAACCGAACCGGTACTGGGTTAAGGCTACTGGGTAAGGGTACTGGACGCATCCCGAGAGGTGCAGATCCTTAATTTTTATGACGACCCAGCATGTAATAAAGCGACGAAAGAAAGTGCCGTGGAAGGGTTCTCATCCAGACGTCAATATGTGTCGACTCGGGTATGAGTAATTGTTGGAAAACTAGACTTTCGATGTATTGATGCATACCTCCTCCTGCGCTTCTGAGATGCCTTTTTGGATTTCTTGGACTGAGTAAACGTACTCCCGGGCCATCCCTACATTTATCCCTCCAAGAGGAGATCTGGAAACACAGTGTCTTCAAATCCTGACGTTACCATTGTTCCGTGACGCCATCAATAGTCACCAATCATCTACGTTAGCGCATAGCTGCCAGCGCTAGGAAAATACAGAACAAGGTCAGTTTATCCCTTCCGCTCTCCTAGGCTTGTTTACAATAAAAGACCTCACAAGACAGTGCGCTGAACTTTTGTTTTTCAATGTTTGTGGATCTTTACTGGTGTCCTATGACAGACATGAAGTCTTGTCCACCTTTGTCATGGAAGGGCTAACGTCTCAATGTAAGGGTGGGTTCATCTTTCATCTGGACCCCATAAGAGAGCACGAGGGTTAAATCTTGAAAAAAGTTATGCAAAAACATTTGTGTTATCCTAAGCATGTTTACATTAAAATTGGGGTCATGTAGACCCCACAAAACAACGTGTAGAACTCTTTTTTTTTTATTCTTCTCAATGATTTTTTTATCTTGTCCATGGCAAATCCTGTGAATTATCACCCGAACATCAATAGTACGGCAGCATCTGCTTGGGCATCTTTAGGTCTCAATGGTCTCCTGCACTAACCATCTCTAAAGTTCTGTTGTCCTGTGAAGTCCTGTCCACCTTTTGTCATGGGAGGGGTCGCACATCAATGTCAAGGTGGGGTCATCTGGACTCCATAAGAGAGAATGTACATCTTAGGGGGCTTCCATTGGTTATATGTCCATTGAAAAGTGTAGCCAAAAAAGTGATGATGACGTTAAAAAGCCAATTCCCAGCATTTGTAAACATTTGGGTTTTTGTAGTTTCTTGTGTACTCTTGAGAATTTAACGAAAATGTCTGCATACAATAGTCTGTAGTGGAACTGCAAAGGTTCTTTGCCGTTCTTGGCATCAGTGTGATACATTATTGTTGCTTTTCTAGTCGTACCACTCTAATACATATCTACACATGTGCCGTGATAACAAACCGAGGTCGAACTGAGTGAAAACTCTGGCCAGAATTAATTGGACCATACTTACCGTACCATACCGGACCACTCAAGGGCCATTTCTGAGTCACAGTCAAGAGTCAAACCTTTACAGGCAAAGATCTCTATTTAATAGTCTTCTAAACTTCTTTAAACACAGCGCTTTTTTTAGTATAGTTAATAGAAATACCGAACTTTCAAAAGAGACTATCTTTAACATGTTGTAATATGAAATAGAAGTAATGTGATACCTTGGAGGTCTAGATAGACAACAGCTTGAACGCTACTTAAAAGATTACATTTTAAAGCAGCATATTTTGTCTGTATATCTCAGAGATATTTCTGTTACACTTCAGCTGCTGTTAATAAAATAAAAGTCATGATCATAGTTTATTTTAACTGCATTTCTAAGACTTCTTTCCTACTCCTCTCCCTAGCTTTTTGGCTTTGTTTGTGACTCTCTAAGGTACAAATGAAATTACTTTTATTCATCCTTTTTTATTATCATTATTTTACCAGTCCTTTGTAAAGGAAACAAAAGCTCTCCTCGGGTTCTGGTTATTTCCCACCGTTATCGTGAATTCACTCAAACAGCTGGATATGAGCCATGGATTTTCCCTCATCCACTGACTTGTTTTAATTTGATCCCAGAGTTTCCGGATTAGCAGCATGGGCCGTCTCAAAAAACCTGCAGCCAATCTGCTACTTTGTCAATATCCTGCCAATGTTTTCAAGCAGTTACAGCATTTCAGCCGACTTCCTCTCAGCACTGAGGAAATATTAGCGAGCGCCGCTGTAATCCAAGCCCTTCAAACCAAAAGACACATTTATTTTATTATTTTGAAGGTAATTTATTCAGTCCAATTAACAGGGTCCATTAATTATTGATCCAGTTCAGTTGATGTTAATCAAACCCAAAAGAATAATCTAATTTATTAGTGAAGCGGGGAAAATAAACTGATGGTTGGCACTAAAGGTGAAGTAGAATCTCTCTAACCAGGACGAGGGGCAGCGCTCCGCTTTAACACGAGTCCTCTAACGGAACCAGACTCGGGGATGGCGGCCATCTGTCTGAGCCGGGTGTGGTGTGAGAGGGCAGAGGCACAAAGCGGAGCGCCTCGTTGTCCTGTGTTTAAGCACACAGCACCTGAGTGTGAGGTCAGGGTTGAAGCAGCTCCGATCTGGTCACGGAGATAAGTCGCGAGCGTTCGGGGGTGAACAGTTGTGGCAGAGCTCGCCGGCGTCGGTGACCGTGCGCTTGATGAGCTTAGCCACACACTGGTGAGTCTCTGAAGCGGGGAGAAGCCCATGCAGGTGGAGGGGCTTTTTCCAGCAGGTAAACATGTTATTCTGGAATTTTCTTTGAATTAGAGTTCAGATATGACTGGAGCCACTAAAAAACGGATCCCTTGCCTTCTAAGATACACTCGTTATCTCATACTTAAATATCGCTCTTTTCTTCTTTAAAGTTCTAAGTGTTTTACATTTAAAGTACCATTTACCCATGCACACACACATTCATACCAAATGTGGTTCACGCATCAAATACACGTCCTCCACCTCTATTAGGCTGGATGCTAGTCCCAAAATGTGTCCATAAACCGGATTCCCCCTGCTGCATGTGGGAGGAGATGCTGTCAACATTTTCAAGAGGATCTGCTGGCAGACAAGATGGCGGCTGAAAATCCTCAGCTGGAAGCGGAAACTCCACAAGATTTCAGAGATGAAGTCATTTTTCTAAAACATTTTTTTAGTGTTCAGGGTTAGCTTAAAATGTGTCAAAAGAGGGTAAACGCTTTATTAAGGGAGATTGACCAAAGTGTTCAGGATTGTAAATCTGTTAAGAGCTTTAGTTCCAGATCAGTGTTTAGATTAATAATTCCGAACTGGATTATGATAATACACGTTGAGGAAATGATATGGTTGGATTATATAAGTTCACTTCCGCCCACTCCCTTTCAGGCCATCTCTTATCCTGTGTTTGACATGTCTTCATGGATGTAAACTTCTGATGATTTGCTTTAATTATTTTTATTGCTTGAAATCGACCATTTCTAATCTAAAAACATTTAACCGCAGCTAGCTTTAAGTCCTTACGCGATCAATGTGAATTCTGTGGGGGAGAAAAGCGGCTTTGCACCGATATATAATACTTTATATTAGTCATCTGTTGCATTTCAACTAATTCACATTCATTCATCCATAATACAGATTCAAAGCTTAAAAGGTCATATTTTGATCTTTTTCAACCAAAATGTGTGGCACACACGTGGGGGTTGCTGACGTTCCGGTCTTGTACTTCCTTCCTGCTAATGATTTTCAGCCGCCATCTTGTCTGCTACCAGGTCCCACTCACATTTTTAGCCTCATCGTGTCATGGAAATATTGACTGTATTTATCTGTCCATCTCAAATGCAGTCAATGACGTTAAGACATCCAATTTATTCATATTGAAGAGCTCGACAAAATCACTTGTAAACACACTTCTATATCTAGATTCATGAGATTTTTTGGAGACTCTCCCAGTATGGGGAGGTTTTGAAGAGTTTCATCTGAACGATGGCTGCTTTCAGCGGTACTTCTGTCTGTCTGTGACCCAATTTAGACTAGCTCTCCCTCAATTAGAGAACCTTTATATCGGGGTATTCAACTCCAGGCCTCGAGGGCCGCATTCCTGCAGGTTTTCCAACATACCCGGATCTGGCATGCTCCAATTGGTTGGACACACCCGAACCAGGTAATCAGTCATGAGTAGAGTTTGGATATCTGGAAATTCTGGAGATTTGTTTGGTTTACGGGAATTTCTACCAGATTACGTCACATTGCAGGACCTCTGATTACGTCTGTACCATTGACATAGATAATTTCCCTATAGAAATGCCTCACCTTCATAAATCATGCCAATACAATCACCGTGGTTTCCTGATCATCTGGCGCTATTTTCAAACTCGTTGACAGTGATTGGTCCAAGTTGGTTTGAGTCACATTTTTGTGGAACTTTAGCCGCCAATCATGAAGAAGCTGTTAATCAAACGTTCAAGGTGGGGGCACATACTTTTACTGAGACATCTGATTGGTCAGTTTCTAACTTGCGAGAAAGAAAAAATATTTTTGACAAAAAAAATTGGACTAGAAAGAAGAAATTACGACAAATCTATCAGAGCAAGATTGGTTATCTTGACAACTATCTATTTCTCATTGAAAGTCTATGCGGATACTTCCTATTATACTGTCAATGGTCTGTACATTGACTTAAAACGTGCCGACTCTACCACTCGAATTCCGTTCGGTGTAAACAAAGCTGTTGCCAACCTATAACCATCAAGCGTATTTGCAATCCTCCGATCAGAGTTCGACCGCTCTACTTCTTATCCACAGCCGGTCGGATTTTTAATCATACATTCTTTAACTAAAATGTTCATATTTCAACCTGTACCAGGACAAACCAACAGAATCCGATTGATTTTCTCTAAGCAGCATTCTTTAAATTTCATCTCCAAAAACATCAAAATGCTTCCAGTTTAGGTTTAAAAATAGTGGCACGCCACCCACTTATATGAGCGTCACCATCTACAACGTGATGAAGAAATGGCATTTGGGTTAATGAGACCAGGTTCCCCCCCCAAAAAAAGTTTTCCAATTATCTGAGTAGTTTACAGTGGCTCGGGGATACAAAAACTGTCCCGAATTCCCCTGAGTCCGAATTCTCTTTAAAGCTTTTTCATGGACGTTTCATTCTGGAAAATGAGGTGCCATTACCATGCTCTCTGGTTTGATTGATTAGCACACCAATGATTATGAATAACATAACAAGCAGGAGATGAAAGGACTGGATTTTACTCCCTGCCTTCATTTCCCACAAATGAGGCTTCCTGGAGGAAAAAATACATCTGTGTAGCGCACAGCGTAGATAATGGCAGAGGAGCGGCTCTGTATTTGTGGTTCTGCCGGAGCTGATGAAAGAATTTGACAAAAACAAGACAAAAGAAGTGGGAATGTGACCGTTCCTGAAGGCACTCGCAATCTTCGCACCATTTCTGCCTTGCATAACTTGGATCCCCACTGTTGCCCTGCTGAGAGTAAATGAAGCTTCTTCAGGACCCTTGCTGGGCTTCCTTTAACTGACTTGAACACTCTGAAGGCTGGAACTGGCTAAAAGCCCTACTTGCTAACTCTAGATCAGAAAAAGCACTTCTTCTGCTGGCCAAGTTCATTTGGGTAATGGCACATTCCACATCCACTTAGTGTTTTTTTCACAGGACTGTTTTGTTACGTCGCTAAAGTTATTTCCTAACTCTTACACGGCGTTAATAAAAGCAGATATTCAACGTTAGATTCGAGCTGAACCTTGACGTTTGAAGCATCCATTTGTGTGGCTAATGGGTTGTTTTACATTTGCTGATGTTTTAGTGATTGACCTTCACGACTCTCCGCTGCCGTTTAGTATTCAGTGACCGAACACGGTTGCCACATTTCTGACCCGAGTAGTGTCCCCCTTTTTTTTTTGTTGGTTTGCCAACTACCAAAATGTGGAAAAAGCATGGCTTATGTTTGAATAGTGTTTGCCTTTAAAGGTTGCACAGTACCAGTTGAAGTTTTGCTGACCTTGTGGTCCGTTTTTCTAGTAATGGTCAAGAAGTGTTAACCAGATGCATACAGTCGGGCTGTTCGCACACTTCATTAAGATGCTTTTGTTTGTTCCTGCGGCTCCAGATCCACATGTGGCTCTTCTATCTCTTGGTCAAACATAAAATAAGTCATGGAGACTGATGATCCAGACATTACGACCGTCTGAGTCAGCAGCTGTCTAACAAAAAACAAATAAACAAAGCCTGAAAACTAAGACTACCAAGATCTAACCCCAAACTAAAATAACAAAACCCAGTATTGTAAGACTGCTGAGGACAAAGAGGGGAAAAAGAACAAAAAATGAATAAGTTAAAGTAAGGATTACGGTACTTAATTAGCACCGGGCGACTCAGTGACTCAGGTGGTAGAGCAGGTCGGCCAACGATCAAAGGATAGGCGGTTCGATTCTCACTCCCGCCAGCCAATAGTCGATGTGTCCTTGGGCAAGACACTTCACCCTACTTGCCTCCAGTGTGGCTCCACTGGCGTGTGATTGTGGATGAATGTCCCGGTGATGGTCAGAGGGGCCGTAGGCACGAACTGGTAGCCACGCCTCTGTCAGCCTGCCCCAGGGCAGCTGTGGCTACAGTAGTAGCTTACCATCACCAAGTATGAGTGAGGTGTGAATGAATAATGGATATCTACTGTAAGCGCTTTGAGCGTCTGGAAAAGCGCAGATAAATCAAATCCATTATTATTATTATTAATTTAATTTAGATGAGTTACATTTATAAAGTGAATGTTTAGGTGCACACTAGCTGCGTTTCCATTACACTTTTGCGCAAAACTTTATCGAAATTTCTAGAATTTCGATAAAACACTGTTTCGAAAAAACAGCGTTTCCATTAAACCATGATTATGCGAAAAACTCGAAGTATTTCCCGTGCGATAATAGTCATTAAAAAAGAACATGTTCGATTTATGACGGATATAAAACACTATTTTGATGTGCAGTAGATTCATTCACATTAGCCACGGCGCTAGCTCTCATCCTTGCCATTCAGAGAAGACGTCTACGTCTGATCCGAGCCTTGGAGCGGCAGGCTCCTTATACGTGGGAGCGACGTAGAGTCAAACATTTTTGGGAAATCGTGGTTGAAGAATTCACCGAAGAGCTGTGGATTCAGCATTTTCGCATGACACGCTCAACTTTTGATGAGCTGTGCAATGCTGTGGGACCTCTCGTGGCGCCCGCTGTGCGGTGCCCAAGGCAGCCAGTTGCTGTGAAAAAGCTTTTCCTGCTTCCTGTTCGAAACGTCATATCCGGTTAATGGTCACGTGACTCGTTTGTTTCGAAAAAAGTGTTTCCATTACAGTTTTTCGAAAAACTACTGTTTCGATACGGCCCAAATACCACCTCCTCTAAGCGCAAAAACTTTATTTCGAAAAAGGCGAGTTTTTTCGAAATTGTGGTGTTTCCATTAGGAGAATTTAATATTGAAATTCCGTTTTTCGAAATTTCAGAGTTAATGGAAACGCGACTATAGATGATAAACTCTGTAGGTTTTAACATTCCTGTTGACCTGATTACGTCTTGTTTGTTCAACTCTACCTCCAGAATGAACAGATTTTATATGCAAAGCAAAAATTTGGTAAAAAGTCTGATCTTTTATGAGTTAAAACCAAATATTATCTTATGCTGCGCTGAGATGATCCTGTTTGGCACAGAGCAGCTTTTATTTTGAAAATACGGTATTTAAGCTTTCTGTCAAACGTACAAAAAAGTTTAAAAAAATCATACTTTGAGAGAGTCTTGGCTTGTATTTTTGCTTTTGTTTGTTTAAAAAAAAATCAACATAATTGATATTTTTTATTATAAAACAGACGGTCACAAATGCAAATCCAAAGGCTAAATTAAAAATCTGTGGCTCCTTGTAGGTTTTGATCAGTAGAAAACGAGCCTAAATGGCTCTTTTACTGTGAAAGATTGCCGACCTCTGATCTACGGATAATTCAGGGACACCAATTAATCTAAATAGCGTGTTTTTGGACTGTGGGAGGAAACTGGAGAGAACTCGTACACGCATAAGGAGAAGATGCAAACTCCATAGAGAAAAGACCCAGCTGGGAATCAAAGAAAGCCTCCAGGGCTTCTAACCCCGAAGCCTAATTTATCCTCGACACCCATATTTTACTTTACATTTCATCGCTGGTTAACCAAGAACACTTGTATTTCCAGAAAGGCAGTTTTCTTTTCCGCTGGTTGATTGTGATTACCACCTTATGGATTGGCAGCATCCTCCACGTGTCCTACCACCTGTCAACACAAGTCTATCGAGCAGAAGCTCCTCTGTCCGACTTTGTTTTCTTATTTTCATTTTCAGCGCTACTCTGACATTGAGTAAACATCATCCGGCCTGTTCTTCCTGATGCACCGACACGCCGCTCCTCGCTCCCGCCTCTCACTGCCAAATGGTTGTGGGGCAAAATAAACCATCAAATTAGCAGCTGACTGCCCAACTTCGTAACTATGCCTTGAGATTGCTCTTTAAATTGTAGTCATTGCTAAACAAATCAGCCTTTTAATTAAGACACCTAAAAGGCCTGCAGCAGCCATGTTAAATGGGGTATTTACCGCTATTCAAACTTACTTTGGTGCTGCTTGGTGAACAGTGGAATACTGATGTGTCCCGCTTAAGAGCCGAAAAGCAAGTCGATGTTTTCTTTAAAAAGCTCTGCATGTTTATTAAATAATCCTCATATCATTAGTGTCAGTGCAAAATGCATCGACTGCACTCCAATTCTGCTCATAATTTACACAAGATATGCTTCAAGATCACACTATTTCTATAAATGATAGAAATTTAAATGCAATTAAATAGTTTGATTGCATCTAAAAGAGATCTTATAACACATATTAATCTACTTTATGTTAGAGAATCCAATTAAACCACTCCAATAGTTTGGAGTATGTAAAAGGCTTACGAACAAATCTGTTACCGTCTCCTCTGTTCTGTTAGAAACTAATCGGCAAAAAAAATAAAAAATAAATCTTGCTCTCTTATGAATGTCAGAATTCAAGGAAAGATGTTTATTTCTGAGCTGCTTTTTTTTTTTTTTATCATTTTTTGATCAAAAAAAGAAGAAACAAAAACAGCTTTACCATAAAACACAAAAAAATAGACCCTCTGAACTTGAAACCAAACTCTTAAAAATGAAGAATAATTTGTCTTTGGCATCAGAGTTTACACCTATTGACTGTACATGAGAACTGGACAGAGGGAGTATGATGTCACCCATAGAAAATGGTTGAATTCCAATTAAGAAAAGTCAGTTTAGTCAATTTCTTTTCTGTAGAAAAGGAAAACAGACTATATACTGATGAAGAAACTCTCCTGGTGGAGAAAGTTAACAGACTAATACCTGGTGAGAAAAGGTAGAAGACTATTTCCTGGTGAAGAAAGGGAACATGCTTTTTCCTGAGGTAAAAAGTAGCAGACTATTTCTTGGTAGAGAAAGAAAACACACCATTTCCTAGTGGAGAAGGTACACACACTGATCAGAACACTGTTCTCATCATTTCAATATATCCTGGTGTTTTCTCCATTTTTTGACTGAATTTCACCCCAAAATGAACCCATTATCCATCACCATATTGCCTGTGTCAAATTTAGTTTATAAAAACCAAGGCTACACTGAATGTACACCAATAAAAAAATTGAATGTTTTTTTTTTTGGTGGTGGAATCGAGCTCTAAGATGACGTCATGAAGTGGGCGGCACCCTCAAGAAGCGAAAGGCGGAGCCTCAGAGATTGAGTTGTTTTACTTCAGGGTATGAAAATAATAATTCAGCATACATAATTTGTTTTTTAGTGTTCCAAAGATGATATATGATCATATATATGGATATAGTTTACTCTGAAAAACGTAAGAAAAGGATGGCACGGCCGCTTTAAGACAAAAACCTGTGGGTTGGATAAAATTTGTGCCAGGCTTTGGACGTGCTAGTCATATCCAGTCACCTACTTTTTCTATTCCTTTACAGTTCTTAAAAAAATAAAATATATAAATTTGTATTTCCTGTTAATTGCCGGGGAATTTCTATTATAAAGAAAATTAAGTAGTTATCATAATTTAGCTGTCATTTCAATTATATGAATTATTAAATTATACAGTTTACAAACGCACTGTTACATTAAACTTACTTTGATTTTACTTCATTTTAACTTTGTTTATATTTTTATTTTAACAATCATTAACACTAATGTTTTATGTAAAGCTTTTTTAATTGTCTTTGTAAGCGAAATGTACAATACAATTTAACTTAAAACTGCATAAAAACATCAAAAAGCAGATAATTTGAAATAAAAATCCCTAAAGCTGTAATAAAATCTCGCCGCTTCATTGCCTTTTGTTTAAATAGCAACGGTGACGTTTTGCTGTTTCTGAAATCCGATGGAAGGTCGGTTGACATGGAGATTACATTTGATGAATTCTCCTGTCAGTCAGTAAAGAAGATTAAGCTCTTTGGGTTGTAAATGGCCTCAGGTGCCTGCAAGCACAGAGAAAAGTTGAAATGTCACAATCATGCCACTGTTATCTGGGATCATTTTTTATTTCAGCGTCATTTTTCACAGAATAACGGGAAGCTAAAAGCGAATAAAATCATCCATTCTGTATCTTTGCGCTCCAGAGATCACGTGGAACGGACGTGATGGATGAAGAAAACCCCAAATGAACCAAAATATTGGATTTTACGATATTTGATTCACCAAAATAAAAAAAAAAAACTTTTGTCCAGTAAAACAAAAACAAATGCCTGCAAGTATCAACACAACAGATCGTCAGAGGCGAGTTAACACCTTTTTATGGAAGTAAGTTAACGGGTGATATATCGGTGTCAGATGATGCTGCATAATTTGAGTTTATCGGACCGATATTAAACAAAAAATCCACTGAGATTGTTGTGGATGTTTTCAGAAACACCTTATTTTCAACATCGTGGAGATCCTTAAAGCTCATGTTTACAGTCATAGTCAGTAATTGTTCTGGCTGTTTTCATGTATATGTTATATTAACGGGGATTTATGTTCTTAATAGATTGTATTCTTATAAATAAGAAGCAAATCTAAACTTATAGTCACTTAAATATCGTCAAGTATCGTCTATCGGCCACAGTTGCAGGTGAAATTTCGGTTATCGATATCGGCTGGAAAAACAATTACATTAACTTGTTCTGTCAGATGTTTTTGTAATCTGATTACATCACTGATATTAATGATCCTTGATAACCTGAATCTATGATTGTGGAGTATGAATATTTGATATTAAGTCCTGAACCGGATATTGATGATTCATGTCGAGAAAATGGTCGAGCCGGGGTGGGATTATACAAGTTCGCTTCCCTCCACTCCCTTTAATGCGATCTACTTGGGATTTATCATGTGATATGTTATTGGACCATAACACAAACTGGACACCAGTGAGAAAAAACAAATAAAATTTGTCCTGAGAAGCAAAAGGGGAAAACAATTAGTGTTTTGGTTAAAACAAAAAGACAAAAGGAACTAGAATATTTGGCAAACATAAAATAAATCAGAGAGACTTCTGACTCGGTCGTGTTGACCATCGGAGTCAGCAGCTCTAAACCTAACCTACTAAAAGAAAACAAATAAACAAAGCCCTCAAACTAAGACTACTAAAGTTTAACCCCAAACTAAAACAACAAAACCCAGCAATCTAAGACTGTTAAGGGTTACCTAACCAAAATTACTTCAAGAAAACAAAGTCTGGAAACTAAGACTACAGAGGTCCATCCTCAAATTAAAATAACAAAAGTCTAAGACTGCTGAGGACAAAGAGAGTAACAAATACAGGATTGAGGATTATTGGAATATTAATGATTTAAAAGATCGACCATCCTTAAATCAACTATTAGTCTCATTGGCCGGAATCTAGAGGCACAAAAACATTCAGAACCCCCCCGGAGTCGATGCTTCTTTAAGCTGTTAACCGTCACTTTCCAAACTCCAAACTTCATCTGTACTTCTATCATTCCCTTTCAAATGTCAGCAGCTCAGCTCTCCCCTGTTTTATCTGTTCATCAGTGGCTTCTCTGCTTTCATCTCAAACAGTCGCTCGGCCTCCTCTTATCTTCGCTCGCCGTCCCTCGAGTGTCTCTATTTACCAACTTTCTTCCTGCTTTTTGTTTGCAGTTTCCGAGTCACCTTAATGGCATTTAACTTGAGGATATTTTTTTGACAGATTTTCAATCAAGGTTGTGAGCTTTTCATAGTTTTTTTTTGTTGTTTTCGCACATTGAGAAGTGGGACTGGAATGTCACGTCTGCTTGTGTTTGTAAGCTTGTGTACGGCACCTCTGTGATGGTCACGCTTCGGGGGGAATAGAAGCCTCCCCTTTGAGACGTGGCTGTTTCTTGGTGACGGGTCAAAGGCGCTCCCTCCGCCGGGAGATGCAGCTCCACAGCGAAGGCTCCCTCACTCTCCATTTGTCTCAATTAGTGGCTTGAAGAAGCTCCGGTAAACAACAGTTTCCTTTTAACTCAAAAGCTCGCTCTTTGGGGGTTTCTTTCTCAAAAAAAGAGAACAAAATTAAGACACCTGCTGAGATTAAAAGAGGTGTCATAAGAAAAAGGCCGACTTTTTTCCTCTTGTTTTTATTGCTATTTGATTTCATCAGTGCGCTGATGAAATCTGGATTCAAATCGTCCTCCGGTTTCTCTTCACCTGACCAGACGAGGCTAAAGGTGCAAGACGAAACAAAAGCTTTTGTCATCTTCCCTTTGATTTATTTCAGCGCTTCAAAAGTGAGCTGAGTGACAGGCGGACAGATTCACCGAGAGAAGCGGACGTGACATGTTTCCCACAGCATCTCAAACCCATTAGATAATGAATCTGAAGGCCTGTCACTGAATCCTGCCTGCATGGGAACGTCTCATTCTGCATATAACCCCAGTTTCAGCTTGATAAATGCTCCGTTGCTTCTCTCAACTCGAGTAGAACGGGCACATTTTTCAGGAATATTAGTTTTACTAAACTTGATTTAAAGTCGCACTCTGATCATCTTTTGATCCATTTTCAAAGCGCTCCCAGTCGTCTTTTCTTTATAATTTTAACGTTACTTAGCCAACTTAAAAAAAACCTGTGCTGTGTTCTAGGTCAGGGGTCGGCAACATTTGCGAATAAAAGAGCCTTTTGGGCTCGTTTTCTACTGATCCAAACCAAGAAGGAGCCGCATTGACTTACGTTAACCTTAAAGAAATTTGGATTTGCATTTATAACCTTCTTTTTTTTTTTTTAAATAAATATGAATAATGTCCATCTTTGGCACGAACAAAAGCAAAAAATATATATAAAAAGAAACTAGCATCTCTCAAAAATGTGTTTTTTTACGTTTTTAACTTTAGTAGCAAAAAAGCTAGCTCGTTGCTTAATCACTATACTGAACTTCAAATTAGCATAACATTTCTCTGTAAATTAAATCAGCCAAAAATGTTAGCATGTTGCTGAAATAAAAGCTAAACTCAAAATTAGCCTAAAACCCCCAGTAGAAAACATATTAGCTAAAAATGTTAGCATATTGCTAAAATTCTAGCTAGACTCCAAATTCGCATAAAAAACTAATTAGAGGCCAAATCTGCCAAAAAAATCTAGCTTGTTGCTTAAATACTAGCTGAACTCCAAAATAACCTAAAATTCCTCAGAAAACTAACTCAAAAACATTAGCATGTGGCTAAAATAGAAGCTAAATTCTAAACTATCCAAAAAAAATGTTGTATATAACAAATTAGCTTAAAACATTAGCATTTTACTAAATTATTAGCTAAACTCTAAAGTAGCATAAAATTTCTCAGAAAACTTAGCCAAAAACGTTAGCATGTTGCTAAAATAGAAGCTAAATTCTAAATTAGCCTAAAAACTCCAGTAGGTAACACATTAGCCAAAAATGTTGGTATGTTGCTAAAATAATAGCTAATCTCCAATTTTTCTTAATATCTTGAAAAAAAAATTTTTTTTAAAAACTTTTCTTTACTTTTGTTGCAAAAAAGCTAGCTTGTTGCTTAATTACTTGCTGAACGTCAAAATAGCCTAAGTAAACTAACTTAATCAAAAATGTTAGCGTGTTGCTAAAATAGAAGCTAAATTCTGAGTTATCCAAAACAAAATTTCAGTAGACAAATTAGCTGAAAACATCACCATTTTACAAAAATATTAGCTAAACTCCAAATTAGTATAAAATTCTTCAGTAAACTAAATTAGTTAAAAATGTTAGCATGTTGCTAAAATAATAGCTAATCTCCATTTCAGCCATGGAGAGAAAAAAGAGCCACAAGTGCTCTGGAGCCGCAGGTTGCAAACCTGCAGAGTTTCTGCAGAGTTCATCAACAATTTGGTTAATCTGAAGCAAGTCTGCCTTCATTTCCCATCATCCCCTTGCGCACACGCTCTCCTGCTAGCTCACAACACCATTCTAAAGCTGCGTCCAATTTGTGTCTTCCGCCTTTCTTTTGAGATTCGCTGCTCGAGCTAAAGTTTTTAGCCTGATGGCTACATGGAGCTGCACGGTCTGTGCATCAGCATCTCTTTAATGCATATAAGGAGATTTACAGATTATTTATTTTCTAAATAAAAGCAGGAGCATCAGCAATCAGGTCTCCATGTCTGGGTTTGTGAGATCATTCAGAAATTCTCCCCCTACAGCGAGCCTAACTTCTGGTCTGAACGATGACCTCTTTCTGCAGATACTTCCATGTTTCTATAACCCAGTTTGATGACTGTCTGTCTTACATTAGTTCAAGAGGGGACTAATAAAAGTAAGAATCTCTTGTATCAATGAGAAGAATGTAAAAAATCACAAGGTTTCGGAGGCCCGAGTAGGTTACGGGCTTTGCCATTGGGGTAAATCGCTTCAGCTACATGTGCTACCTGCTTGGCGGCTAAAAGAAGGCTTCTTTTCTAATCAAATCAAATCAAACTTTATTTATAAAAACCGGCAAGCAGCCATCCAGCAGCGGGACAAATCAGATCCTTCGCCCAACAGTAGGCGGGACAGCCTTCGGCAACCCTGTGGCCCAAACCCTCGCATTGATAGTAGATTTGTTTAGCTGATCGAGTCACTGAAAAAGTCAGGTGTCCAACGCTGAGTCTCTGATTGGTTCACGCAGAAACTTCTTCACCAAACATCAGATTTTTTAATTTAAATATATCTGATGCTAAAATCCCAGATCGCGTCTATGTGTCGACTTAACATTGAAATTCAACGTCCAATGTGAATGCAGCTTAACAATAACGGTGCAACAAAAATGGCGAGCAATTTCAGAGCCATCCAGCGGTACGGTTTTGACCCAGATACCAGCTCAGACAAAGGACAATGCAGACGTACTAAAAATCTAATCGTCTGCAATTAAAATACGCAAATATTCAGTTTTAATCTTAATTTTCTTTATAAATGTCCTCTATCACAAAAATTGCTACAAGAAGCACCAAAAAAACATTTTTTTTTTGGTATTTTAGAGGAACTATGTATTTTATAGAAGTCTAATTTCCTTACTTCTCTTTTCAAGTCAGTAAAATCCTTATTTTTGCGTCATGCTTCACACTTCATATTGACAAATTATCCCACAAACGTTGTTTAAAAAAGCTGTTTTAGTCTTGAATCACTTCAAGAACGTTCGGGCTGTGAGGACAAAGCGAAACAGACAAACCCCTTCAAGTCACCACGGGGGTCATCCATGTCATTCGGATTAGAAAACCATTTTCTCTCCGTGCTGCAATCAAACATAACTCTCCACTTGAGAAAATTCCAGCGTTTGTCAGGGGAAGCTTTGTCTTCCGTTATCTCCTCACCGATCTAATGTGTCAAATACCTCAGTGAGCTGATGGAGGTCTAGTTCCAGGGCCGACTGAAGGGGAGATTAGCTCACTTCCTGTCGCTTTTGACCCGCCGCTGTCAGCAGGTCGGCAGCAACGTAATGAGGCGAAGAGAAGAGCTAAAGATTTCCAGGTTTCTCCGGTCTTGATGGAGCCGGTTTGTGTTTAGAGTTCTGGTCTCGGTGGAGTCGTCGTACGTCAGACTTTTCACTTCATGTTTCCTTTCTATCGGGTTTGATTCCTTTAATGAATATGCATACATTTTACCAGCTGGATGCCGTTTATGTCAGGGTGGTAAGCACACAGATCTCTTTTGAATGCTGATGAGTAATGTCAGTGATGACAGGAAGACGCTGGGGAGGAAACCGAATCCCGGGACGACCGAGTCTTTGTTAGATGACTTCAGAAGTCAGCATGTATTCTGGTACCGGGACTGATATTTAGAACTCACTATAGGCAGCTGAACACATAAATAAATGCTTTGGTGCACTTCTTTCTTTATGAATAATGATTTTTGATGGTTTGGAGACATCTTTGCTGTAGTGATTTCCGATTAATTTGTAAATGCTTCAGGCTGACAAAGATTGAATTGATATTTTTACACAGCTAGCCTCATTTTTTTAAGGAAAAGTGGGAAAGATATTAAAAGGTTAAAAACTGAATAAATAACTCACTTTTGGTTCAAAAATTGTATATATATATATATATATATATATATGTATATATATATAATTGTATATATATATATACATGTGTGTGTATATATGTATGTATGTATATGTATATATGTGTATATATGTGTGTATATTTATATGTATGTGTGTATTTATATATATATATATGTGTATATATGTATATATATATATATATAATATATGTGTACTTATATGTATGTGTGTATATATATATGTATATGTGTGTATATATATATGTATATATATATATATATATACGCATATACATACATATATATATATATATATATATATGTATATATATATATATATATATATATATATATAGATATATAAGTATATATGTGTATTTATATGTATGTGTGTATATATATATGTATATGTGATATATATATTAGTATATATATATTACACAATATACATACATACATATATATAATAATACTATAGCGTAATATATATGTACACTCAAATTTGTTTGTTTTTTGTGTGTTTATTTGCATCTCTACCAATTTTCTTAGATGAAAAACTATGATTGTATTTGTCAATCTTAGAATTTGATTGAATAAACTTGGTTCTATTTGAAAATTGACTGGAATTTCCTGTGTGTCTTGGCGTAACTTCCTGCCAGAATTGACGCGGATTGCTCGCGAAAAAAAACAGACATCGAAATGATTGCAAGCCCGACCGCGGAGGACGACGGTATTTTGTATCTGGTGTGATCTACACCATAGGCGGACATGGGATAGAGGTCTCCACTCCGCGTTGCTTTGTGGCGCTTCCGCATGCGGAGTGAAGCAGGCATTAAATTATTTTAAATTAGATTGATACAAAGTAACGTTTAAATGTCTTTCAGCACTATTCCACCTTCTTATTTTTTGGTTTTTCATTTAAGGAAGTTGCAAAATAATCGCATCTTTTTTTTCATTACGTTTTTTTTCTTTGAAGGAAGATTTTTCTTCTCCTTCTGCGGGATTTTGTATCATTTATAGGAGCTCATCCGTCATTTATTCACTTAAAAAAAATTTTTTTTCCCAAAATTCTTTCAAAGATCTATTTATTTATCTCAAAGTGTCGTCAAGTCATGAAAAGCAAACTTTGGACCAACTTTTCTTGTTGAGTTTATTACAGTAATACAAAATAAAATCTCCTTAAAGAGAAAGGAGAAACCTTTGTCCCGTCCTAAGAACTCTGTGGCCGGCAGGTGAACTCTGCTCGGCACCAAATGTGCTGCAGAATTTGCCAGAATTTGACAGCACAGCTAGGTAAAGTTGTTCCATGTTTGTGTCCAGTTGGAATTATTTTTTGAGCCAATTTCTGTTTTTCTTTCTATGAAGAGGAAGTCTTGAGTCTGGGCGGTTGGTGGAGAGCTTTCAAGCCCTTTTGCTTTGAACATCAAACCGCTTGTCTTAAGATTTGCTCAGAGAGAGGAGTGAGGAGCACAAAGTGAAGGGAAAAAGGGGAGAAACTGACTTGAGGAGAACCAGGCAAGGTGTCAGGTGAGGATTTTTTTTTTCTTTTTTTAAAGTTCTCCTGAAGGGCTGCACTGCAGCTGCAGATAAGGACAAATTCAAAATGTCATGACAGCTTGGGAAAGAAATTAAATTTTACTCAGAAAAGGACATTTCTGACACTCTGAATGAGAGATTTATATTCTGCTTTAATGAGTCTTTGAGTTTCCAGGTCGTCCACAGGAACAGAGGTTGTTCGGTGTTATCAGTCCAGCCGTTACGTTCCCTCTGTGCGTGACCTTGTGGCATCGTCTTGTGGAAAACATGTTCACAACTTTGTTGAAGAACAGAATTAACCTTCTGCTCAAATTGTGTTTGAATTAAAGAAAAAGAAGACCTATTTCAACTGGAGGTAGTGCTGGGAAATTACATGGAATAACGGGTCAACTTTGTGAATCTAAAGTGTGTGAAACCTGTTCTGTGAAGAAAGAAGAACAAAAGATTCGACTTCAGGCTGGAAACACATTTGAAAACAAAAGAAACTTGAACCAGGTTAAAAGAAAACCCCACAGAAGAAGTAGTCCTTGATTAAACGTTACATGTTCTTGTAGCATTTTTCTCATAATGGAAAAATAATTGCATGTTGGATCAGGAGCAAAGCCCAGACTTATGATGACGCCACGAGCCAAAGTCCCAAATCTAAATCCCCCCCTTACGGACGAATAGATCCATCAACGTCTTCACTTTCCTCGTCTGGGCTGCCATCTGTCTCGAAACTGTACGGCTGGTTAGCTTAGGCTTGTGTGGTGTAAACAAAGGCGTGCTTGGAACTTAGCATGGCTAAATTCTGCGCCGAGAGTTTTAGCAAAAAAACTAGGGCTGTGGATTGTTGCTCAGGTGGCGATCCGATTCGATTCACGAATCGAACCAGGATTCTTACTTTATAACATAATGTTTATTGCTATGTGTATGTCTACTTACTGGATGGATGAAAATTGATTTTATTTATATTTAATCATTATTTATACCTTTATTTAAATCAGGAGATCAGAATCAACAACACTGATTTAAAAACACAAAGATTCAGATCGAAAGAAATGCTGTTTGTCATTTTAAACTTTTTTTTCTTTTGTCAATCTTCTATTTAAGTTCACAGTAACATAAAAAGGAAACAAATCACTGATATTTTGGATCATTTAAAAGCAAAACCTGAAAATGATCTCCACAGTTTTCTAGTCACAAAGTTCTTCAACATTTTACATTCTAAGCTTTTCATATTGATGCAGAGACCATATATAAAGAGTATTTTTTCCGCAGCAGAATCATCTGATTCACGTTGATTACATCCGCCTTTCAGCAGTGGATGCGTTTCTTCAGAATAAGATGCAGTTTCGTTAAATGCATCAACTGTTGAAGAGTTACCATAACCAAAAGAGTGTAAACACTGAAGCTAAAGCTCCGGTGTTAAAGCTAATTATTTTTTTCAAAAATTATGTCAGTGACCAGGACTTCCGTCTCAGTTTCTGAACGGGAAAAAGTTCTCTCTAGTTTTACTTTGAAAACCGGAAGTTCGTAGTCACGAAGTTGTTTACTTCCGGTGGCGGCATTGCTGCTTTTTCGGCTTTGTTTTAGTTCGTAAGCTTAAAAAACAACATTCATCTGTATTTCAGAGCAAAATACATCGTCCCCAGATCATATTTTGATAATATTTTACCACAATTTGTTATATTTATAAAGATTGTGAATCAGCGATCTTGGATGTCGCGAATATTCGTACTCGAAATTTCGGGAGCAGATCGCGAGCATTCGAGCACCCGGATACTCGTTACAGCCCTGCTAAAAACTGCATAATTGTGATTCAACAACCATTGGCGAAGATTTTATAATAGAAACAAATGTAGTTGAGGTGGCACATTGAGTTTTGACTTTTGCGTCTTTGGTTCAGTCACCTTTATCCATAAGAATCCGTGGTGACATCACAGGAAAAAAGCAGAAATGTGTTCTGTAGTCCGCTTGCTCTTATTTTACAAAATTTTAGGGAAAATGTTTCTGGGTTCTTATGGGTTGGTGAGTTTCCTATGGATCATGAAAATGGAGCATACCATTGTCTTGCATCATAAATCATTTGTAAGGATACAGTAGGTTGCATGCGCTCGTGACGCGCCGGTCGTGATGACACATTCTTGTGGTTATCAGCTACTATCATCTTACGAATATTGCAAGGATTCAAGATTTCATCTTTACTTTAACAGTGTTTTACAGGACTACCAATAAATAAATAAATAAACGTATTCAGCTTATTCAGAACTTCTCACGAAAAAAGTAGAACAAATCAGTCCAGTTCTTGGGTCTTTATACCGGCTGTCTGTCTGTCAGAGGACGGACTTTAAAGCTTTGAATGGTTTAGCACCAAAGTACATGTCCCAGTTTGTATCAACCAGACCTCTACGATCATCTGGATCTGGTTTTCTGTCGGTACTGGAGCTAAAAGTAAACATGGACAAGTTACATTCAGCTTCTATGCCCTACAGATCTGGAACCGACTCCCAGAAACAACTGCAACAGTTTATGGTTAAAACTATCTGTTCTGTTTCTGTTTGATTCGTTTTTTATTTAAGTTTACATCCACACTGTCACTTTGAGCTTTAATTATTTCTTTTTTTCTTCGCTTCAATTTATATTTTCTTTATTTTGAATCTTAAAACTTGTCACCAATGGGCCTCAAGTCCTTCAACTGACAGATAAATGTTTAAAAAAAATTCCTAAAACCTATTTCTATTGCCAGACCTTTGAGACAGTTTGAGACTCTGCTGGTGTGTTTTACTGCTTTCATCTTGTGTTTTTATGTCACTTTTTCATACCTGTACTGGTAATTGTTTCAACATTTTAGTTTTTATTTGGTTCTTTGACTTTTTAATGTACTTTTAACGCCTTGTTTGTTTTAATGTGCCATATGAGTCAATTAAACTTAAACTTATAACAGTGAAAATCCTCAACTAGTCTGAGAATGTTAGATTCCTTTTTCAAATTCCATTTTTTTCTTCTTTGTTTTCTGTAAAGCCAAAGTCTAGTATAAAACAACTAAATGAGTTGGTTACGTGATCATACTTTTGGTTAAACATAAGAAATGTATTAATTATGCGTTTAAATATTTTTTAGGAAATGGATCAAGTTGTTGGTTTTAAAACCTCAAGATTATCAGCTTAAAGAAGTGTTGGGTAAATATCTAACTACCCCAACAAAAGAGCCTGTTTTGATTCAATTGAGAGTGTTCCATCATGGATATCAAACATCTCAGCTTCTCGAGGTGAAAAATATCGACGTTTACGACCCGTCACTCCTCCTCGCACTCCAAAGCCGAATCTCGCTTCTGTGATAATGGCCATCTGGTCAGACTGGATCTTGGGAACGTGTTCAACACCCAAAACGCATGTCGCCATCAAAAGCCTCTCCTCCACACTCGCTATTCTTGCCGTTTTTGTTGTCAGTTTTGCTTTTTCTCAGAGAGTCGTGGCTTTTATTAGCGAGGTTAATCAAAGCGCGGCTTTGTAGCGGCTGGAGTCCTTTTGGTGCCAAAAGCCGCTTCTGTGGCAGAATCTTCCAAAGTGGGTCAGACTGAAATTTATATTTAATGTTCCCTGTGGGACCGACGCTTTGGACCATGAATAATTCTTTATTGGCAACAGGAGTAACACGCTCCGGAACGTGTGACCCATCGTACTTGTTGATTACATTTACGCGGGTTAAGCACACGCGTGATCTCTCTTTTGGACGGGATTCTGTTCCCTCTGTTGTTTTGGTGACGCGATGTGTGGGCTTGCCTTTGTTATCCCACGTGAGAGCATGAAATGTGAGCTCGCTGGTATCTTGTTAGGGCGTTTTATACCAACGCCAATTGTGTGGTGGGCATTTACTGCACAGTTGGTGTGGATTCACTGGCTTGCGTCGGCGTGTGAAAGTGGCACCACTTTGTGAGCCTGGTGCATGAAAGTGGCCTTGCTTCACCAGTCAATAGCATGAATTATGTATGGCAGGAGAAGGTGAAAGCCATGTTCTGCATCATCTGCAGGCTGTTCAGCAAATTAACATTTGGACAGCCATTTGCTGGGTTTAGGAGGGGTTTGGGCCTTGTTTAATGGATTGCTTACAGTCCAGAAATGAATTCCCCAGTCATATTTTTTTTTTCTAGCAGGTTTCCTCTCATGGAAATCATCTTTGACTAAAGCAGCTCCAGCCTGCAGGAGCAGACTGTGAGGCGTGAGCAGTGGAAAGGGCACGCAGAAGTGATCTTTAATTGGCAAGCTTCCTGTCAGGTCTAATCAGGACTGGTGTTCTGTCACCCGCTTCCTCCACAGGCCGCTTCTTTGAAAGACAAGCTCTCAGGCTGACATGTTCATTTTTCCCCCTGAAAGCAATATCATTGAAGGGTTTGCATAAAGCCTGATTTGACATGTAGTTCCTGGGCTCCAGCCGTGATCTTGTCTTGTAAGTCACATTGTGTCTAATAGGTTTCAAGAAACATAAAATGTTCCTAATTAGGATTAGCAGTGTGTGGAGTGAATAGAGTGACTCCTAAGTTGTGTGTTTTAATTCTAGAAAGTATTCAATGCAATATTTATTCAATATATGTGTCTGTATGTTATATTCTCATGCGTCTCTGCTTTAATTACTCTGATTACAATTGGAAACATTTTCATAAAACTAAAAATTAAATCATCATTTTGTTCACAATGCTCCATAAATACAAAAATGGCCTTTAAAGGTTCTATATCACCCGAAATCAACTATTTTGAGCTTTTAGGTTTATTATGTTAATTTCTTACTTTAAATTACCCCAAAGTGGTATTTTGTTTTACATTTCTGAACATTCCTCTAAAATCCTGCTACTTGAGCACCAGCCCCTTCCAATCCCTAAAAACGAGACACTCATCCATCCGTCCATCCACCCATCCGTCCATTCACGCATACGTCCATTCGTTCGTCCGTCTGTCCATCCATCCATCTATCCATTCATCCATCCATCCATCCATCCTTTCACCCATCCGTCCATTTGTCCGTCCATTCACCCATACTTCCATTAATTCGTCCATCTGTCCATCCATCCATCCATCCATTCACCCATCCATCCATCCATCCTTTCACCCATCCGTCTGTCCATCCATTCACCCATCCATCCATCCATCCATTCACCCATCCATCCATCCATCCATCCATTCATCCATCCATTCACTCAACTGTCCGTCCATTTGTCCATCCATCCATCCTTTCACCCATCCGTCTGTCCATCCATCCAACCATCCATCCATCCATCCATCCATTCACCCATCCATCCATCCATCCATTCACTCACCTGTCTGTCCATTCGTCTGTCCATCCATTCGCTCCAATTTGATCAACTGAATGAACAACTTCCCTCAAACACATTGATCTGATTGTATTGTAGAAATATAAATCAATTAATCAATTAAGTGACCCCTAATCCCAGCCCCTTTGTCACGGGGTGCGGACAGATCCCACAGCAGAGCCAGATGGGTATGAGTGAAGGATTTTAATAGTCCAGGACAACAAAACAAACTAAAGGAAGCAGACTGGTGGCGGAGGCAGGGAGCTAGGCTGGAGGGAGCTTCACTGGAACCTGGAGGCATTCGTTTGGGGTAAACAATAATCTGGCAGAGTGGAAGAGCCAGGGAGAGGCCTTTCAAGGCTCATGGATTAAGATGGGAAGCACAAAACAGATAGAAACATAAGCACCAAAAAACAACCCCACCAAAACCATTAAAGGAAAACCCCAAACCACAACACTCTTTAAGTTTTACTGAACTTTTTATTTTTGCCTTTTTTAATTTAAAAAGTTACATGAATCTGGTTTTATAATTTGTAATTAGTTATTTACACCAGTCCAAGTGTAGATCATTTATCAATATCCTAAAATTCTATTATATTTAATCCTTAAATCATGGTTTCTGGATTCCTCCCACAACAGTCTTCAGTGTTTCTCTCTTTCAGTCAAGTGTCGCCTTCCTTCCATCAGTCTTTATTCTGCAGAAATATCTAAAGCCTTCAGAATAAATGAACCCAAGTAATACCAGCTATACATCCACTGATTGACTAAAATATCTGAACCCCTATTCCCATCGCTTTCCTTATTAGTGAGCCACTTGGGTAATTCCAGCTGTCTCTCTTTATTACTCCCATGTATGCGCCGTGTTTTTATTGTTAAATTAAAACTGACTAAACCCAATGAAAAAGGTTTGGTAATGGGTAAAGTTAAAAAAAGTATATTTAGAATGAGGTTTGCGTGGATGTTTAGCTATTTCCATACCTTAATTAACGCCTTTTCAACCTTCCGAGCCAACTGGACTGAAGAACGTCTCCTCTGAAGACGTTCCGCTGCTCATCCGAGTGGCTTCCTCCACTCTCATGAAACCACTCGGAGTGAAAGTGGAGGAATAATGAAACATCTTCAGAAGATTGTTTCTTTAGTCCAGCTGCCCTGGAGGAGAGGAATTGCATGAATCATGAGCCGGGTGAATGAGAGCCTTTGAAGACATATTTCTGAGCATCCTGGCAGGGATTGCAGATGGTGCGACCGGATGAGGGAATTACACCAAACTTGCTGTTTATAAAAACTATGTGCTCATCATTTTTGGATGCAGATGTAGAAAAAAACCAAAAAACTTCTTGAACTAACCTGTTTATGCATTCAGAACTGATGAATCCAACTAAAAGGAATAGCAGCACATCATCTGTAAACAAGTAAACTGGAAGAATGGAAACTTGAGAAAAAAAATGTTATTGAGAGACATTCTAACAGATAAGAAACCAAAGTCTCTGTGCTAAAATGTGACTCTTCAACTGAGGAGTTTGATTGGTCATTGCGTGTTGTGCTAGCAGATAATTACTTGGGTGATAATCTGATTTGATTCCCGAATTAAGATCAATTCAAAGATCAAACTACCATTCTGACGTTATATATTATGCTTGAATGGTTGTATCTCTTTTCACTTCAAATGTGAAAATTAAAATAATATTAATCCAGGGAATCGGTAAAAGAAATTAACTGATCGCCAACTGGGAAAAATTCATTGAAATTAATCATGATTAATTAATCGCAGTGCTATTTTAAAGTGTCCCCAGTGGTCTTTTAATTCATATCAAATCAATCACATTGTTCCAGAGGATATTTGTCTTGGAGTCACAGTACCAGTGGGTGCATAACTACATTTGTGCGTGCACACAACTCTGTACAACAGGAAACAACACACATAAGTGCATAAAACTGAACTTAAAACTTACAGGGTATTTGATGTGCTGTGCTGGAATTTAGTACATCTGAGAACAAGTTGTTTGCACAGTAACTCAATTTCAGACAAAGTTAAAATCGCAAAAGAGATAAATTATCTACAATACGTAAAAGCCAAAAACACAATTTAAGAACAGCCTTTAAGATTAAAACTTTAAAACAAATTATTGTTGATGCCATTTAGGGCAAAATGAAATAAAAAAAAAAAGCTTTACATAGTTTCTGTAGAGTAGCAGTGTTGTGTTAGAAATTTACTTTTGACTTGTGGGGTGGACTAGGCCCGCCCCCATTTCCCAGCATTCAGCTAACAACCCCTCACAACCCCACCCTAACATTACCGGTGTAACAAAATTGTCGAGCGATATTGGAGCTATAAAGTTGTACAATTTTGAGTCAGATTCCCGCTCGGACGAGGCGAGTTGTAGACCGCTAGCGTGTCATTGCGTCATTGTCGTGCGACGACTGCAGAAGCAACAACAATGGAGATCATCTGGCCGCCCGTCTTTGTCTTTCTTTACATTTTGTACATCCTGTATAACATGGATTTAATGCTGTTTGAAAGAAGATTGCGGGCAGCTGCGAAAAATACAGCCGTAAAGAGGAAAACGGAAACGTTAGCTTAGCGCTATATTGGCGTTTTGTGATGTTGTCACTTCCTGTGGCTACTGCGGCTCTGCCCAAACGGTCCTGTTCTATCTTTCTATGGACCTACAATGGATGGGGGGCCTCAAGAGGTACAGGTCAGACCTGTTTAATACAGGGGTGTCAAACTCGTTTTGGTTCAGGGGGCCGCATTCAACCCGTCTGATCTCAAGTGGGCCGGACCAGTAACATGATAGCTAACTAAAATTTGGTCAATTTATCTGGGAAAAATGCCTCAACCAACCTAGTAGCCTAATCACTTCTAACTATTTTTTTATCTCTTGTTATACCAGGCTTGTGTTTCCTTTGCTCCCCCTAGTGACAGAATCGTGCATTGCGGTCATTTCTTTAAATAACCATAACTCGCCACAGGAACGGACTAGAAACTTGCTTTTTCCCCCCAACATCCTTATATGTTTTTCTCTTCATGACTGGGCCAGATGGAACCATCTGGTGGGCCGGAATGTTTTACCCCGCTGGTTTAATGGGTCCATTTTAAAATAGAAACACTCAAAATACGGGATTGAACCGAACTGTACCGTCCCGCTCAGTGGAAACAAGGCTAAAGAGGTACATGGATCTATTTGTCTACGAGTGGACGGAACGGAGCTGTAGTATTTCTTCCGTCTGCATCTAATTCACTAAGATATGAATAAAGAAATACTTGGAAATACTATTTTGAGCTGAATTTTCTTTATATATGTTTTACAAATACCAAAAAAACAATTTAATTGGAGTGGATCTTTAAAGATCAGAGCTGAAAACTTATCAGAGCATTATTGACCAATCAGGGGGTTGCTCAGTCAGCTGAACCACCTGATTCAAAATCAATGAGGGGGCAGGAAGACTATCAGGATGGTAGATCTGGTTGAAGATCACTGCTGTAGGAATTCAGCACAACTTTGGAAGGTGAGATCTTTTGTTGAAATAGTTTGTAGCTTTTAGAGGCTCTTAGCTGTAATGTGGAAGGCCTGACAAGCGTATCCCAGTTTCATCTGTTTGTTTACATCACCTCTTCTGTTCTGGTGAGGGCGTGTTCGGATTGTTTTTACGGTTTAGCATAATGCTTTGCCTCTGGACTGTTTTCCTTATGAATATCAAAAGCATCCAAAACTCACATGCATATTCACCTCCTTTTGCAGTGAGACTGCACCTGAGGATGCGGCGCATCCTAATTCTGCGAGCCATTTAGGAAAATGTTTCAGCAACTTGAGCAGAGTCCAACTGGGCCAATCTGAATTCATTGAGAATAATTAGAGAAGGCATGCACCTGTGTGAATAAAGTCTCCCGACAGCCGATACGCCGCCGCCTGAAAACCGAGTCAGGGCGTCAAGAGACGGGAAGATTTTAGAGAGCATGATGGGAGAAAAACATACTGTTGGAGAGAATCTGCTTTCTTCAAAGTGGTCTTTTATTTTGAAAATCTCAACAAGCTGCAGCAACAAAGTTATCAGAGATTTTCCTTTAGCATCACCCAATTCTGTCGATGTGTTGGGATGAGATACATTACAAACACCGAAGCAGTTCTAAATTAAAATGTAGAAAAACTACCAACTAAACATTAATTTTCACTGAGAATTTTACAGAAAAAAATAGCAAAGGTTTTAAAATGTGTTTTCAAGTAGCTGATCTCAGAATTTCAAATCAGATCTATTGCCCTGATCAGTGATCAAATATATACATTTTTTATTATTTTGACTTATGCTGTATATTTCAAATGAAATCCTTCGTACAGGGGTCTGCAACCTTTAACAGTAAAAGAGCCATTTGTGCTTGTTTTCTACTGATCAAAACCTAGAAGGAGCCGCATTGACTTACGTTAGCCTTAAAGAAATTTGGATTTGCATTCATAACCTTCTTTTTGTGTTTGTTTTTTTTCTAAATAAATATGAATAATGTATTTTATTGGCACAAAACAAAGCAAAAACATATGTAAAAAGAAACTAGCATCTCTCAAAAAGGGATTTTTTTTTCAGTTTGTAACTTTATTAGTAAAAAAGCTAGCTTGTTTCTTAATTACTAGCTGAACTTCAAATTAGCATAACATTTCTCTGTAAATTTAATCAGCCAAAAATTTTTGCATGTTGCTGAAATAAAAGCTAAACTCAAAATTAGCCTAAAACCCCCAGTAGATAACAAATGAGCTAAAAATGTTAGCATATTGCTAAAATTCTAGCGAGACTCCAAATTCGCATAAAAAACTAATTAGAGGCCAAATCTGCCAAAAAAAAGCTAGCTTGTTGCTTAATTACTAGCTGAACTCCAAAATAGCCTAAAATTCCTCAGTAAACTAACTTAGTCAGAAATATTAGCATGTTGCTAAAATAGAAGCTAAAACTCTAAATTAGCCTAAAAACTCCACTAGAAAACAAATTAGCCCAAAAACATTAGCCTGTTGCTGAAATGAAAGCTAACCTCAAAAGTAGCCTAAAACCCCAGTAGATAACAAATTAGCTAAAAATGTTAGCATATTGCTAAAATATCAACTAAATTCCAAATTAGCATAAAAAGCTAATTAGAGGCCAAATCCGCCAAAAAAAAAGCTAGCTTGTTGCTTAATTACTAGCTGAACTCCAACATAACCTAAAAACCTGCAAATTAGCTCCTGCTATAAGCATGGTGATATGGGCATGGGACTGCTGCTCTGCTGTATGTCTATGTTTTTATATCCGTCCCTACTAAATAAATAAATACAAATACAAATTCCTCAGTAAACTAACTTAGTCAAAAATGTTAGCATGTTGCTAAAATAGAAGCTAAAACTCTAAATTAGCCTAAAAACCCCACTAGAAAACAAATTAGCCCAAAAACATTTGTATGTTGCTAAAATAATAGCTTATCTCCATTTTTTTTTTTTTTTTAATTACTATTATTTTATCTTTCTTCAGCCAGAGAGCCAGAGAGAAAAAAGAGGCAGAAGTGGGTCTGGAGCCGCAGGTTGCAGACCCCTGCCCTCGTACAAGCTCATCATGAACCGATCGGAACGTTTTATTGCAGCAGAATCCGTCACTAGTTTGAGCAGGAGGCTCTCAGTAACATACATTTAGCCTGAAAGTTCCAGATTATAACTTCTGGCCTCAACAAATTGTTAAATAATATTTCAAATTGACAGCAAGTGTTTATATTGGTTGGTTTTAAAACAAGCAACGGCTTACAAAATAATTTTCTAAAATATAATTAAAAAAATTATTTTTAGAAAAACGGCTGCCAAGGGACCGTCTACAAAGTACAAGCTTTGGGGAAAAATGATTTAAAAAAACAAGTAATAAATGCTTATATTTATATTATTTACTCATAAATACTTATAATTAAATTCATGTAAACCTGCTAACATTCAGTCACTTTAAATATATCATTAATTTTTTTTTAAATTAGAGTTTTATAACAACCAGCGCAATTTAAGTTTAAAGTTTATGTAAATTTGTGAAACTTTTAATCTCTTTTTACCTGTTTATATATATACTCTATTCTTATTCTAGTCATCTGTAATGCTGCAACATTGGAGTTTCTCCATTGTGGGACGAATAAAGGATTTTTTGTCTTATCTTATCTTATGCTACTACAGTTATTTTGGAAGAAAATCATTTATGGATTTATGAATCTTACATGATCAAAAATGTTGAATAGCTCGGAGCCTCCATTCACCAGAGTTTCTCACATAACTAATTATTCCATATTTATACTAGTTTAAAACATGTTTTATTTGATAGTTGCTCTATTTTTGCTTGATTGTTCAAGCTTCTTCACAGAAATCCTTTTTTTAAAGACCGTATTTGATGAAATTTGTGTTTTTTACCATGTTTTTTTCTGATGATGGAGTCCATACATGAAGAAAATTAAGATTAAAACCACATTTCTTTGTATTTTTATATTAAAATAATTGTGAATCTAGAGTAGATGAAAAAAAGTCATTTGAAAAAGATCATATTTGTTATGTACAAACTACGGTGGGGGGCTCTGTTCAATTCTGATGCATCCATTTGGAGATGAAAGGATCCCCAACATTCTCACATGACTAAATTTTTCTTCTTAGTGCTAATTATTTTAGTTAACAGTTTTGTTAATAACAACAATTTTCTATTATTTTAATTTTCCTCATCTGAGCTGAAATTTCTCTCAAAACGGCTGGATAGATCTGATATTTATCACCATTTTTGTTGCACTGGTAGTATTGTGGTAGGGGCTGTAAGCTAGTGGGAGAGCATGTAAACAGATGGGTAATGGGAAATGGGGATGGGCTTTACTCCGCACACAACTAAAGGTGAATATTGGAGTGGGACTTTAAGTGTTAAATAATAAGTTAAAGTTGTTAAAATGGATCTGTTTTTTTTTTTTTTTATTTGTACATTTTTAAAGATGAACTACAAAACTATTTAACCATGAATTGAAATTGACCTAAAAACAAAACAACAACAAATCTGGAGATTCTTAGTTCTAAGTGTAAAAAAAAAAGACTTTTTTTCTGAAAATAATGTTGGATATTTGTCATATTTTTGCCGAAATGTCTGTCCAGATACTAAAGTGACTGAAAATCCCCATTTAGTGCTGAGGTGGCATTGTTTGGGGGGCCGTCTTCGCTCTGGACACACTTCACATTTCAGAAAAACCCAACGCAAACGCCTGAGTCTGCTGATTGAAAGTTGCCGTAATGCTATTTGACTAACCCTGATTACCTCTGTCCTCCTCTCTTTCTCTTTCCTCTTAGGTAAGCACTTTCTTTGATCTGTGTTGCTGGTGGTGATGGAGGGGGGGGTCGGCCGAGCGCGCATCCTGTTGCTGTCAGCCCCGAGGAAGGTTTCACGCTGCTGAAATGCGAGGCCCGGGTGATTAAGGTGATGCATTGAGCCTGTGTGTCCATAACAGAGACGCTCTCAGGTCGGGTTCTGGTGAAGTCAGCAGCACAAACACAAAGGAGTAAATTCTCATCACACACTCCGTCCAGCAGCCCATCAGCGGACACGGAGACGGACACTGTGGGATGCTTCTGAGCCAAAACGCTGTTAAAAACAGACTCCCATCATTGTATGAATACCTCAAAGCATTCTCACTCAATCACACTTTCAGGGATTTCAGCAATCTTGATATCAAAACGTTCAGCTCATTCAGGACATTACTGCGTGTACTCTCAGTATTCATCAACTTTATCATTTTTGAAACATTTAGGAAAATAAGTTGGAAGTGAATAAGTATTTTTTTCAAATTCTATTAAAATGTGTGTACTTTGAAACAGCTGTTTGCAGTAATTTTTTTAATGATTTGGCAATGAGCTGTTTTGTTAGCATTATGCTAGCTCATTTAGGTGATTTGGCATCAAATTAGGTTTTTAAGCTAATTTTATCTAATATTTTAGCAACATGCTAATGTTTTTTTGGCCAATTTGTCATCTATTAATGTTAGGATATTTTTGAGTTTAACGTTTTTGGCTAATTTGTTACCTGTTGAGTTTTGTTATTCTATTGTTGAGTTTAGCTTATATTTTAGCAACAGACTGACTCTTTTGGCTAATTTGTTATCAGCTGAGTTTTGCTAGGCTAATTTTGAGTTTAGCTTATATATTAACAAAAAAGCTGACGTTTTTGGCTAACTTGGCTAATTGACGTTTTTGGGGAATTTTTTTAGTTTAGCTAATATTTTAGCAACGCGTTAACGTTTATGGCTAATTTGTTATGTACTCAATTTTGTTAGGCTAAATTAGAGTTTTGCTTATATTTTAGCAATAGGCTAACATTTTTGGGTAATTTTTTACCTCTTGAGTTTTGTTTATCTAGTTTTGAGTTTAGCTTATATTTTAGCAACAGACTGATCTTTTGGCTAATTTGTTATCTACTGAGTTTTGTTAGGCTAATTTTGAGTTTAGCTTATATATTAGCAAAAATCTGACGTTTTTGGCTAATTTGTTAGCTACTAAGATTGTTGGGGAACAGGCTAATGTTTTTGGCTAATTTGGCTAACTGAGGTTTTTAGGCAATTTTTTAAGCTTAGCTAATATTTTAGCTAAACATTAATGTTTTTGGCTAATTTGTTATGTGCTAAATTTCGTTAGGCTAAATTAGAGTTTTGCTTATATTTTAGCAATAGGCTAACATTTTTGGGTAATTTTTTACCTCTTGAGTTTTGTTGCTCTAGTTTTGAGTTTAGCTTATATTTTAGCAACAGACTGATCTTTTGCCTAATTTGTTATGTGCTGAATTTTGTTAGGCTAATTTTGAGTTTAGCTTATATATTAGCAAACATCTGACGTTTTTCTCTAATTTATTAACTACTAAGATTGTTGGGGAACAGGCTAACTTTTTGGCTAATTTGGATAACTGAAGTTTTTAGCCAATTTTTTTAGCTTAGCTAATATTTTAGCAACACTCTAACGTTTTTGGCTAATTGTTATGTGCTAAATTTTGTTAGGCTAAATCAGAGTTTTGCTTATAATTTGGCAATAGGCTAACGTTTTTGGGTAGTCTGTTATCTACTGAGTTTTATTAGGTTAAATTTGAGTCTAGCTAATATTTTAGTAACACACTAACACTTTTGGCTAATTTGTTAACTACTGAATTTTGTTAGCCTAATTTTTTTGAGTTTAGCTTATATTTTAACAACAAACTGACTCTTTTGGCTAATTTGTTATCTATTGAGTTTTGTCAGACTACCGTAATTTTGAGTTTAGCTTATATATTAGCAAACATTTGGCTAATTTGGCTAACTGAGGTTTTTGGGCAATTTTTTTTAGCGTAGCTAATATTTTAGCAACACACTAACGTTTTTGGCTAAATTGTTATGTGCTAAATTTTGTTAGGCTAATTTAGATTTTTGCTTATATTTTAGCAATAGGCTAACATTTTTGGCTAATTTGTTAACTGCTGAATTTTGTTAGCCTAATTTTGAGTTTAGCTTATATTTAAACAGGCTAACATTTTTGAATAATTTTACAGAGGATTTTTTTTTCTTCTATTGTGGAGTTGAGCTTGCATTTTAGCAATGTGCTGTTTTAGACTACTTTGGAATTTATTAAAGTTTTTTGGCCTAATTTAGAGTTTAGCTCAAAATTGGCCCGTATTAAAGATTTTTAAGCAAACTTGCAAACAATTTTTCAGAAATTCAGGCCAATTTCAGCGATCTGTCATAGTGTTTTTTTATTTATTTTTAGCAAATTTTGGAAATATCTTACGTTTTGAACAAATCAGCGATTAAAGTAAAATTGCTTCAGCATTTAGCTGAATGAGTAACCAGATTTAGCAAAAAGCATTCACACAATCTATTGCTGTAATGATTTTTATTGCTGCTATTTGCAGCTGCATCTTCAGGGGACAATAAGAGAAACTGCATGAAGATTTTCCTCTGTTGATGGGCTTCTGCTGTTTCTTTTCTTTGAAATCTTTGAATCAAGCTGAACTACAATTAGCTGAAAAAAGGACTGTTATTCTCCACCATCATTCTAAAAAAAAATGTGGGGAAAAATGTATGATAAATTAATAAACAGTTTCCAAGGTAACTCTGAATCAAGAAGCACTCCAAAAGATGAATGGGACTTTACAAATAAAGCTGCTTTGCCCTGAATTAGAAATCATTTGAATACATCAAAGAACTAATCTTATTTTCAGTCTTGATGGGGCTTTGCAGTAACAAAAATGCTTTTTAGATACATTTTAAATACATTTTCACCAACTCAGTTACTGGATTTTACCTCAGTGAGGCAGTGAACTCTCATACATTTACTGCTTTAATTCGTCTATACGCTGATGATACGCTGAGTATAATCAGTCACTGTTTGACAGAAAAAATACAAAACTAGATTTAGTCTTAGTATTATATTACATTATATTAATTCCAGCAGATTTTGATGGAGAAAAACGTCTGAAACACTTACTTTCATTTGACAACAACTCAACTGTTTTCTTTATCTTTACTGAAAAAGGTATTCAACAATATGTTTTCCTTACTGTACCAAAAAGGCAGAATTGAAATATTTCTGATCATGAATTTCACTTTTACAAGCTTTGGTTTAGCAAGAACTGTGTCCACTTCTTTGAAATGTAAAAGTGAGTAAATATGCATTTAATGTTGGAACTGGAAACCAGATTTGAAGCCAGGTCAGAGTGATGGCAAATCTCCCCCAGAGAGACGTTTTAGTTGGATCACTGGAGCAAAGCTCAGCCTGTGAGGGAGACTGCGCTCTTTGCTGGCTGTGGTGTCTGAGCGGGAGGTTTTTTTTTTTTTTTTAAGTAACTCAAAGTCTGTTCCAATTCTTTCATGGTACTTAAGACTGTACTGCCTCACTTTATAGCCGTTAAATGTACGCGTTTACTTTGACCTTCTGGACTTTAAGTGAAAAGCTTCATGTATTGTAGATCAGGACTCTTATAACTTCTGCAGTTTGGTTGGTTTAGTTATATGATTACATACAGTTCACATAGTTCCATAAAACTTAAAAAAAAGACGGTATATGGATTTATTCTCTTAAATGTATTTATTTGTTTCATTTATTTTTAAAATTTGTATAAAAAGTTGGTTTTGAATGAGGATTTACCAGTTAAGATAACAATAAGTTTAACTGAACATACCTCATTGCAAATGAGTTTGCAATGTGTGTTTTTGTTATTGGTAAATGTGCAATACTCTATTCCCTTTATATTTGTTTTTGCGGTTTACTTCACACATCTTTTTTTCTTTTAAAATACTTTTACTCTTTTTGGTGAATATACTTCTTGATCCTGTTATTTAAGCGTGTACATCTATTTGTTTCTTTAATCTAAACTGTGATTCTTAATGTAAGTTGATGCTAACATGAAAAATGAGAGAGAGATAAAGAAATCTGAGTTTTGTGGTGTTATGTCGTCTGTCATCTCTCGACTGTAGATGTTCACGTCGTACAGCCGAGCGTCACGGCTCCAACGGAAACTTCTGAGTTTATAATGTGGTCCACCCCATTTCTTTGCCAAATTGTGTTGTTAATGAAGAACCAACAGCAAACTGGATTGATGGCTCCTGTTATTATTTCCTAAGCTGCAAACTGGCACAAACAAAGAAAAGGCAAATTATGGCAAACTGCACTGACACATCATTTAGGTTTTTATGTTGGCTGCAGAAGCTGTAATTTGATGTGTTTTGACATCCGGCTCTCCCAAAATCTCTAATCTCCAGAGCTGACAGGCTGTCAGGATACAAACAAATGAGCCACTGTGGAAGCCACTTGTTCACACTCCGTACTTTGACTGTAATTAGGCAGAGTTGTAGCTACTTACTGTGTCGTAAAGGCGCAAGCAAGCTCTGCTGTTTTACAACCCGACTACCGTCCGGATGGTAAAAGTCACAAACAATTCTAGTGATAACTGCTGACTTCCTGACACGGGAATTGGAAATCATTCAGTAAAAAGCGACAAACTGGATTTTGTTGGACCACTTTAGCTTTGATTACAGCATGAATTAGCATAATTTTAATAGGAAATGTTGCCTAATTGATTTTTGTGAAGCTCTGCCTTCCTTTTTCATTTATTATTTTAACAAAACAAGAATAAAAAAATGTTGAAAACACAAACTGCAACTAAAACTAGATGTGTATCATTACCTGTGATAGTGTGGCCACTAAAGATGCCAGAACTTATAGATACATAAAATGCTTAAGCTGATAGCTAAAAGAACTGAAACTGAAAGCTTGCCATATTATTACTGACTAAAATAATATTTATAACTCCAAATTTCCCTAAAGAAGTTTTAAAAATTATATTTTTGACAAAACAGCTAAAATAATACTAAAGTATTAGCTAAACTCCAATTTTGCCTAAAGAACTTTTAAAACTCAAATTTTACAAAACAGCTAGTATAAAGCTAAAATATTAGCTAAAGTTTAAATTTGCCGAAAGAACTTTAAAAAAAGTCAAATTTGACAAAAAAGCTAGCATAAAGCTAAAATATTAGCTAAACTTAAAAATTTCCTGAATAGATTTTAAACAGTCTAATTTTGACAAAACAGCTAGCATAATGTCAGTGCTAAAGTATTAGCTTGATTTCAAATTTGCCAGAAGATCTTTAAAAAATTCTAATTTTGACAATACAGCTAGCATAAAGCTAACATATTGGCTAAACTCCAAATTTCCCTAAAAAACTTTAGAAAATTCTAATTTTGACAAAACAGCTAAAATAATACTAAACTATTAGCTAAACTCTAATTTTGCCTGAAGAACTTTTAAAAAAGTCAAGTTTTTGCAAAACAGCTAGTATAAAGCTAAAATATTAGCTAAAGTTTAAATTTGCCGAAAATTTTTTAAAAAAAGTCAAATTTGACAAAAGAGCTAGCATAAAGCTAAAATATTAGCTAAACTCAAAATGTTCCTGAATAGTTTTTAAACAGTCTAATTTCGATAAAACAGCTAGCATAATTGTAATGCTAAAATATTAGCTTAAGTTCAAATTTGCCAAAAGAACTTTAAAAAAGTTTAATTTTGACAGAACAGCTAGCATAATTTTAACGGTAAAATATTAGCTTGATTTCAAATTTGCCAGAAGAACTTTAAAAATTTCTATTTTTGACAAAATAGCTAGCATAATTTTAATGCTAAAATATTAGCTAAACTCAAAATTTGCCTAAACTGAAAAAAATTTTAAATTTATAAACAGATAGCATAATGCTAAAGTAAAAGCTAAATTCTAAATTACCCTAAAAACCCAGTAATTTCTGAACATGTTAAAGTTTGAATGGTGTCTCTAGCTGAAAGTATACGCAGAAGTTTATAAGTTTTAAAAGGGTTTGAGCAATTTTTCATTCATTCATGAAACATATTTTGCTCAATATTTAAAAAATGATCAGAACTCCAACATGCTTTTTTTTTACAGTATCATATTTCGAAATTACGTACATTTTTGCAGGAATTAGGGGATACATTTTGGTCATATGACGTATTTGTGGTGTGTTCAAGGGTTCCATTGGTTTGCCAGATTGTTTTACATTTTGACAATATGGCCCCACTTACTAGGACCAAACATATTGCTGCACCGAGGGTTTAATATAGTCCTTAAGTTGTGGATTTCAACATTCATTCTGTGCAATCCATAAAAGTAAGCTGTACATCTGCCTCCAAGTTCAATCAACATGCCCATGCTTGGCTGCATGTCATTTCTTTTCACAACTGCTCTATGCACAGTCACACTTCATGCATCTTTGAGGTAGATTTTCAAAGGAGCGTGATTATCATAAGTGCTCGGCATCATTGTGCAGCTGAAACGGCATCGCTCCATTTCAAGCCTCGCACTCTTCTTTTTAACAGCCGTGCCGGTTGCATTTCAGATGCCAGGCAGGATGTGCAAAACGCTGCTGTGCTGAGTCTTAGCGCATCTGTTGTCAGAGGCGGCGCCGCTGACATCAGAAGGGGTTCAAGCGCTGAGGAGGTATTGTTATTCAGAGCTGTTTACCATTAATGTCACATTGTGATGGTTGTACAACGCAAAGTGCTGCCAGTGTTTTTAAAAAAAAGAGGAAATTGAAATTGTTTGGGACTTGAATCGGAGAGATGCGTGGGCCAAACATGACAGTGCAGAAACATTTTGTCACTTTTTTTGCTTTGATATTGCGAAATGTTAACAAATTGAGAATCGGAAAACGAACAATAAATTCATTAAGTTGCGACTTTGACTTTTTGCTTAAAAAAAATGTTGGCGTTCATTTACCGTTATGTCTCAAAATGTTGGTTTTGTTTTACTGTTCAAAGCTCAATAACAAAACTACAACAACTGAGCATCATAATCAGAAGATCAGTGGCCTCGTGGTATAGTGTCCGCCCCGAGAATGGAAGGTCGTGTGTTCAAATCCTGGCTAAATCATACTCTAAAAATGGGATTCTGTAATGCCTCTAGTGCCCCAAAAAGGCTCCATCTCAGTCTGATTCCTTGGATTTACCTCCAGAGCATCTACCATAACCTGTTCCTCTGATGCAGGGGTGGGCAAACTACGGCCCGGGGGCCACATGCGGCCCCTTAAGCTACATAATGTGGCCCTCCAAATTAAAATACATTGAATCAAAAATCCTAATTATTGTTTTATTTTCATTGTATTTCTGGTTTCTTCTCATGAATGGTGTTGTTTCTCTGGCGTTCGTGTGTTTTTTTCTGAGTCAGAAGGTGATTTTTCTGATTTCTTTGAGTTCGCATTTTCCTCTGAAGAACATCAACCCAAAAAGAGAATAAAAATCAAAATTTAGAAATTAAAACTCCCAAATTTTCAGTTTTTAAATTAATATATGTGAATTTGAATCCAAATTAAAGCATGTTTTTCTCTAAATTCCATATTATTTTTTTTAGTTTATGAGGTTGATTACCCAATCTCTCCTTCCATCTGCTCCTTGTGCCAAATTTTAGAACCCTTTCTGGCCCACGAGTCAAAACAATTGCCCACCCCTGATCTGATGGATTTATTCCTGATCTCATCCATCATGGTCACTCCCAAGGAGAACTTCAACATCTTGGTCTCTTGTCTCTTCCTCCAATCGTCTCTTCCCGTCTCCCCATACTCCGGACAGTTGACCCTATGTTTCAGGTTTTAGGCTTTGGGGGCCAGTCTCCAACTTCAGGCTTATTATTGGCCATATACACCTGATCCAGGTAATCAGCAGCAGATAAGGCAGGGTTTATAGAAAACCAACAGGAGGCCGGCCCTCGAGGACTGACTTTGGACACCCCTGGTCTAAATACATCAAAGTCCTCCACCTTCTTCGTCTCTCACCATTCTACCTGATTTTCTCTTATTTATACGTCAGTACTCTCTGTCTGAACTTCACACGTCTCCTTTTCAGAGCAAATCTCCACCTCTACATCAGAGTCCCCCTTCTCCGGTCCTCAGGGAGCTCTATCCTGCATGTTTCCATGTTTCCCTACTCAAGCATATCAGATTCAGCTCAGCATCAGACGCTTTATAATGGTGGTTACCAACGCCAGGTGTGTTTGAGCAGGAGGGGGGAAAAAAATGTGGGGCAGCGTTCCCTGAGGGGCAGGGTTGGGGAAACACCGCTCTAGATGTTCCTCCACCTGCTCCCGGCTCTTAGTACAGATCACGGTGTCATCTGCAAACATCCTGACCTCATCTGTCAGTCTGTCCATCACCAGAGATGCTTCAAAGCTGATCGTTGGTGCAGTCCAACCCTCCTTAAAATAGAAGCATCCTACCAAATTAAAATGTTCACGCCACACGAAAACAATATCCTCACAGCTTGAATAAAATGGCTGGACAGATTGAATTGTGTTTACCCTCCGACTTCCTATAAAAACTTTCCTCCTAATGGAGTTCCAAGGAGCCTTGAGCCATGTAACCCCAATGAAACACACTTTCATTAAGGTTTTATTTAGCGCTCAGACTCCAATGCAGCAGCTCGTAAATCTCCCAGCTTAGCATCAGTGCATCATGTAGCAATAATATCCAATGCTCAGTTTTAATTACAGTTATAAATGCTTTTAATTCAGCTAATGGGATAATATGCAACCTCTGGTTATCTGAACAGCCAATACACACAAATAATTACACGCTAGTTTAATAAACAAACTGGAAGTGGTTTTTGAAGATGAGAAATTGAGCTCTTAAAGTGTAAAAGCTTTATCAAAGTGATTTCTTTTAGTTTTTTAACATCAAAATGTGGACCTTTAAGAAATATCTGGTAACTGATAAAATGATCTGAAGGTTTCTGAATTTCTTTGACGGTTTTGTCATAAATATCAGGCCAAAAAATAGAGAATATTTTTTGTTTACTACAAGCTAAGACTACATTTTAAATGGAAAATTTTAGTCCTTCAGGCAATTTTATTCAAATGTAGCCTTTTTTATGTGAAATTAAGGACATTTTTGAATTTTTATATATTTGGTAATGTATAATAATATATATAATATAATATAATAATATAATAATAGAGTTTGTTAAACCGGTTTGATAGTTTCTACCAGTAAACTGTTCCCTCGTTTATCGCTGAAGCTTGAATAACCAGCAATAGGTGAATTAGGGTTAGATTCTAGACGTTTTAAGGCTGTAAAACGTCTCGCTTTTCTCAGACAGACATGTACATTTAGTCTCTTTTGTCTCTTGTTCAAACTCTGAACGTTTTCTGAACAGCAAACAGCACAAAGGAGATTGACTGATAGGATTAACAGCTAATCAAGACAGAGACTGATCTGCATTTTCAAACATGTTTACACATCCACGGCTGTAGCAACAGCTACACAGACACTTTGTTGGTGATTATTTAAAAACACTTTCTCTATTTTTGTAAGACTAGACGGTCAGAGTTAAAGAGGAAGCCTCAGATCGGGGGGTCTGCAACCGTCAACACTTAAAGAGCCGTTTGAGTCGGTTTCTCACCGACTTGAACAAACTCCTTAGAAAAATAAGACACCTCTATGCGTTAACATTTAATTGTTGCTTTTATATCGATACATTATTTTTTAAAATAAACACTGAAAATATAGCTTTCTTTCAAAATATTAACTGGTTAATCATTTTTTACAAAGGTTCACATGAAGTCCTTTCAAAATAAGACATGCTTTACCTCAATGCAGAAAAGTGCAGTGATGTGATGTCAGCACTGATTTACAGAAAATAAAGTTAATTTGACCTTTTGTGGAGCATCTCAGCCAGAAAATCGTAAATTAATTAGAAATTAAGTGATTTAACTGTGTTTTTACAACTATTTGGTGCATTTAAAATCATTGAATTTGTTCAAAAATATGAATTCCGGTTGTACTTCCTAACCACCACTTTATTTAAAAAAAATTCTGCCAAAAAGTTTCAATCCGACTTTAAAGTCAAACTTCTTGTTAGAGCATTACAGCTGCCACAGTCAGAGTGACAGATTACTTTCCTTTTTTGTGTACTGTACTACTTACTTTTTACTTTATAGTTACTTTTTATAGCAAAAATATTTTTGTCTAACCAGAGAGCCACAATGGAGGGCTAAATGGAGGCACACGTGGTTTTTGGAGATGGGACACAATTGGAAGATATACAGATTATGCGTTTAAAATAAAAGCGTTTTGTTGATCGCCGCTAGCTCCACGGTGAAAGTGTGTTTGGTTGGGGCCAGTACGGGCAGCCTCTTCTTGGAAGGGGCTGTTCTCACTTGTCCACGTCACAATGTGATTGGAAGGGGCTGTTCTCACTTGTCTACGTCACAATGTGATTGGAAGGGGCTGGTGCTCAGAGCACAGGTTGTAAGAGGAATGTGTGAAGGGATCAAAATGCCGCTTTGTGGTTATTTATAGTGAGAAATCAACATTTTAGTACGCTTAAAAGCTCAAAAAGATCATTTTGCATGATATAGGCCTAAAGTTATGTAGAAAAATTATCTGAAAGGAAGATTGTGATCAGTTTTTACTTGGATAACAACATCAATTTATCAAATCCATATTGTTTCTTTTTTTAATTCTAATATTTCTTGTTAGTTTTTAAAACAAAAATATATCTTTGAATATTTAAGGCACTTTTTAATAACTAAACAAAAAAAATGGAATAAATTGACATAAGAACATGAAATCAAACTGAATTGTGCATTTTTTTAATAGAAATATGGCAGAAATACTGAGTCTTAATTACCATAATGACCTTTTTACGTCATTCTGCTCTGTTACAAAAACATACATTTGTTATTTTAACTTTTTAACCCACTTGTCTTGAAGAACCAAATCTCATTTTAGGTGACAGAAATTCACAACCAGCAAAGTCTTTCGCCAAACCTCGACTGAACCGTGGTCGAATCCCTTCCTGAGAAACCTTTCTGTTGGGGTTTTTACCGCGCGGCGCGCCGGTCGACCCCGCAGAGACGCCGGGGGACGCGAACACCTGCAGACCTTTGTTTAACTTCCACTTCATCAAAGTCGGAGGGAGGTTGAAAACTTTTCCGCCACCTGACCTCTGCGATTCTGTGCAAACTGCAGCCCTCCACACTTTTCTCTTTTTAATATCTCCAGCAAGTGTGAGCGCAAACAGTTTAGCTCTAAATATACCTAGAAAGAAAAAGAGGAATTTCCCGTCCGTCCAACTTTAGAGCCGCGGTATGTGTTTGATCCGGGGAATCGCTTTGAGTCGGGAGGGATTACTTGTTAATCTGAATAATTACACCCGATTTAAAAGCATTAGAAGATACCATCAGACTCTTGCTTTCATATAAAAAAAGATTATGGTACAGCTTTTAGTGTTGTTGTTGAGGATGGTTTGTGGCATCAATTCAACACTAAAAGAAGTAAAACAGTCATAAAATCTGCCACTTTTTTAGAATTAAATATTTAAAACTGCAAATGAAGACCTCAGTCACAGCAAACGGTATAAATGCTTAAAAAAAAATAAATCTGTCAGTTTGAGCCCCACAAAATGTGACAAAATTATGTCTAAATTCCTGACAATTTTAAATGAAAATATGTTTTGATTTTTTTTTTTGAGGGGAAAAAAGTGAACCTTCCCAACACCTGGAATTTATTCTGAAATAAAAAATGCGGTGAAGCTTTCCTGCTCGTGTTTTTCTCTTCAGATTGAATTTTAAAGGTTTAGTAGGAGCGAATTTGTTTTTTCCAACTCATACCAACATCTCGTGTGTCTAATCCATTCTCTTTTCTCCTGAAAGTTTATTATTTAGGTTTATGGATTTGTGTTTATTTTGTCCATAAAAAAATCACTATTCTTAGTTCTGTTCTACATCTTTGCTGCATTTGTTCTACTTATCTTTGGTCCAGAGCCAAACCAAAGTGGAAAATGTCATTTTTTCTTCATCTTTTCTTTTCTTTTAACTGGTATAAATGTAAGGAATTACGCCCAAGCGGGTTTCCAAGAACAGAATGGACAACATGGAGACGTCAACTGTCTGATGCGAAGGCGGTTGCTTTTGCAAAGTCCATTAGCCGTTTAACACCGGAGCTCCAGGGTTTATGTTCTTTGATTTATTGTAACTTTTGAAGCATTAACTCGATAATTCCAGTAGATTCTGAAGAATAAAATAAGTTTTTTTTTATTTCTTGTGACTTTTCGAGTGTTAACGTGATAATTCCAGTAGATTCTGAAGGAGAAAATAAGTTTTTCTTTGATTTTTGACACAAAAAAGACATCATTATGATTAAAAGTTCACTGGGAACGCTTTGGGAATACATCAAAACATGACATTTAAGCTTAAAAATGTAAACTTTAAATCGACTAATAGGAAAATAAATGCAGAAAAAAATCCAAATTTCATTTGGTACATGTCTCTTTTCATAGTAGTTTACAAAGACGATGCTTCAAGTTTGAATCAGGTGCTTCTCTAAGATAGAGCAAACCCCTTTGATTCAAAGGAAACAAAGCCCAGCATTTATTATTGATTCCCTCTGACTGTTTTGCAGCAATCGCTGCTGCAGCTGCACTGCAAGCGCCTGTCATCTGTTCTTAGAAAGTTACCAGCTAAGCATGAAAAATACAGCGCAACCGTTTAAAGGCAGAGAGGGCCTTAAAAAATGCAGAGGCGCTCGTTGCCGGTGCGCCGGCACCAGCGGGTTCTCTCTTTAAGTCGCTCATTATTCCCGTTCGACCCATCAGGAAATTTAACACATTTCCCCCGGGACGGAGCCACTCGGAGAAACGCGATCCAAAAAAGCAGGTGCACGCCAGCACCCTGGAGAGCGCCGCTGCAGCGTTTCATCCTGCATGACCCCCTCCCCGCATCAGAGAGAGAGGGGGGGGGCTGGATTTTCTAAATAGGCTTGTTTGATTGATTAAAATAATTTAAGCGGAGAGATGAGAGCCGACGTATGAAAGTAGCGAGGGGCCGTAACGAGGATCCAGGCAGAGGCGCAATTGTTTTTTAATCTGGCGGTGATGAGCGAGGTCACCGGTGATGATTAAGGTTTAGAGGGCCATCACGGCTGCGCAGGTGCCGGGATTTTCGGTTTGCGCCTTGATGAGATGAAGGGCCGGGAGCATGAAGAATGGAGTGCCGTGCCGCACCTTAATCCGTGATTTACTGCCTTTGGCACTCAATGATTGAAAAGAGCAGCACATCGTGGCTGATCTGCCTAACAAGGAGCGGGTAAAGGGGAGATTAAAGAGTGGGTGTTTGCATGTGAAGCCTGTGAAGTGAGCCGCCACCTACACACACCCAAGTCATCTAAAGTTGTGGAGCAGACGGCGTGCTGACGGGACGGAGGAGCGCAAAGTGAACTAGAAAAGTTGCATTAGCTGGGATGATGCTAGTGTGAATGCTTTTTGCTGAATGTGGTAGCTGAATGTGATAAAAAAATGTTTTGCTAAAGATGCTGAATAAATTTCCTGTAATTGCTGAAGGGATTTGCTGAAAATGCTGAAGCTATTTGCATACTGCTAAAGTTGCTAAAGGAAGTTTCAGAAATTGCAGAATGTGCTTAAAGAAGTTAAAGAATTTCTTGAAAAATAAAAAAAAAATTCTAAAAAAATGTAAAATTCATAAAAGGCATGAACTTAGAATTCACTCAAAAGATAGATTCCAAATTAGCCAAAAAGAGCTGATACGGTGCTAAAATACTGGCGTAAATCAGAACTATCCCAAAAAGCAAAAGTTGCTAAAAAAAAAAAAAAAAAAAGAGCTTAAGTCAACACTCCCCCAAGAGGAAAAAAAAAACTCATTGGATGCCAAAGTAGCCAAAAACGACAACATACTAACTTGACTCAGAATTAGCCCAAAACACCTCAGTAGATTCCAAATTAGCCAAAAAAAACCCACTTTTGCTATCTTAAGTCAAAATTAGCCCAAAACTCCTTCGAGTGCCAAATTATCTAAAGCCTAACACACTGTTAAAATACTAGTTTAACTCAGAATTAGCTCAAAAATTACTCAGTAGCTGTCAAATTAGCCAAAAAAGCTAACACCACACTAAAATACTAAATTAACTCAAAATTAGCCCAAAGAACCTCAGTATACACAATATTTTGCAAGAAAAAGCTAACACATTGCTAAGATCCTAGCTTAACTCAGAATTACCCCCCCCAAAAAAACTCAGTAGCTGCCAAATTAGCCAAAAAAGCTAACACGACACTAAAATACTAAATTAACTCAAAATTAGCCCAAAGAACATAAGTATACGCAAAATTTTGCAAAAAAAAAAAAGCTAACACATTGCTAAAATACTAGCTTAACTCAGAAATAGCCCCAGAAACCTCACAGTATGCCAAAATAGCCAAAAAAGCTAGCACATTGCTAAGATATTAGCTCGGGTAAAATTAGCCCAAAGAACTACAGTACAGTAGCCCAAAAAAAGTAACACGATGCAAGAATACTATCGTTACTAAAAATTAGCCCAAAAATCTCAGTGTATGCCAAAATAGCAAAAAGGATAACACATTGCTAAAATATTAGCTTAAGTAAAATTAGCCTGAAAAACCTAATTGGATGCCAAATTAGCCAAAAAATCCAAACACATAAATAAAATAAAGCGATGCTAAGATACTAGCTTGACTCAGATTTACCCCAAAAAATCTCGGTAGATTCCAAATTCTCCAAAAAAGTTAGCATGATGCTAAAATACTACCTTATCTCAGAATTAGCCCAAAATAACATCAGTTGATTGGAAATTAGCCAAAAAAGCTAACACGATGCTAAAATACTAGCATAATTAAGTATTAGCCCCCAAAAAAACGAATTTTATGCCAAAATAATCAAAAAAGTTAACGTATGGAAGAATAAATACGGAATAATCTTAAAGCGAAACAGAATCACTTTTGTGTGAATGCTATAAAACATTTACTAAATAAATATGTTTTGCAGCTTTCCTCCACTGAGCTCCTGTTTACACGTATAATGACTGCGATACGGACATGCACATTTTCAAAGAGGATCGCCCACATACAAAGAAGGCACGCACCAAGACACACACATCCAATTAGGCAGGCGAGCCTGAGATAGGCACGCTTTAAAAGCTCACAATCAGGGAAGACTGACTTAATTAAGACTCCTACATACTGTATCTCTGATGGTATTCGGTTCCCTGGAAGATCCCGCCGGCTGCACGCCGCATCCCAGCTCAGCGGGGAATCTCCAGTAACTTCCTTGATGAAGTCTGGAGCTCCAATGACAGTTCTCTGTTCCCGCTAAAAATGCTAAAAAGATTTTGATACACTTCTGCTCATTTTTTAAATGAGGAAAAAAAAAGACGACGTCCCGCGTGACTAATGCTCAGACTTTCAAATGAACACACCCTGCCAGGCGACGGTGTCACAAATGGGGGGATAACCTGAGACCTGCAGAGACGTGATGAAGCTCAGATGCTAATTGGTATCCTCCGACTGATTATCACCTCGGGATCTGATTAAACGACGGGAATATTCCACTTAATGATGGAACGATTTCCATTCTTCTTGATCTTTTATTATTTCTTTCACACAAACGAGTCAAAAAATGTGTTTTCTTTTTTTTGATAAAAACAACAAATAAAGTCTGGGTGGATACTCAACTCTGATTGGCTGCAGGGTGCCCATGACCCCGGAACAACAGGAAGACAGTAGATATATCTATATGCTAGTTTTTCTAACAAAAATGACCATTAACGGCAACGTTGGCTTTAATTTTAAATAATGTTTTGTCCGTCTAACCAACGCATACTCACTCCCAACTCCTCGTATTTGGACTTATGGTTCAGGCACCATTTTTGACGTTTTGGGTGTCTCCAACTCACCGTATTTTGACTTGATGGCTGTTCCCATTAAATCACAAGTCTCCAACTTCCGGCTATGAACCGTTACCGGTCTGTGGGATGCTTGGTACCGGACCACAAACAGGGAAAAAAAATGCATAATCCTCGAGTTTCGGACTGGTACCCTAACCCTAACTTGATACCACATCCCGAAGATTGGGGACACCTGAAAAAAAGCTGAAAATGTTAACTGAAAATACTGAATAGCTGAAAATACTGAAGTAAATAGCTGAAAATACTGAAGTAAATAGCTGAAAATGCTGAAGCTGATAGCCAGCTACAATATTTAATAAATAAATTCCTCATCTGTTGCCACATCCCGAAGGTTTGAGACTCCTGCAAAAAAGCCTAAAAATGTTAGCTGAAAATGCTGACGTAAATAGCTGAAAATACTGAAGCAAATAGCTAAAAATGCTGAAGCTGATAGCCAGATATAATATTTGATAAATGAGTTCCTCGTCTGTTGCCACATCCCAAAGATTGGGGACACCTGAAAAAAAGCTGAAAATGTTAACTGAAAATACTGAAGTAAATAGCTGAAAATACTGAAGTAAATAGCTGAAAATGCTGAAGCTGATAGCCAGCTACAATATTTAATAAATAAGTTCCTCGTCTGTTGCCACATCCCGAAGGTTTGAGACTCCTAAAAAAAAGCTAAAAATGTTAGCTGAAAATGCTGACGTAAATAGCTGAAAATACTGAAGCAAATAGCTAAAAATGCTGAAGCTGATAGCCAGCTATAATATTTGATAAATGAGTTCCTCGTCTGTTGCCACATCCCGAAGATTGGGGACACCTGAAAAAAAGCTGAAAATGTTAACTGAAAATACTGAAGTAAATAGCTGAAAATACTGAAGCAAATAGCTAAAAATGCTGAAGCTGATAGCCAGCTATAATATTTGATAAATGAGTTCCTCGTCTGTTGCCACATCCCGAAGATTGGGGACACCTGAAAAAAAGCTAGAAAATGTTAACTGAAAATACTGAAGTAAATAGCTGAAAATACTGAAGGCTAAATAGCTAAAAAAGCTGAAGCTGATAGCCAGCTATAATATTTGATAAATGAGTTCCTCATCTGTTGCCACATCCCGAAGATTGGGGACTCCTAAAAAAAAGCTGAAAATATTAGCTGAAAATACTGAAGTAAATAGCTGAAAATACTGAAGAAAATAGCTAAAAATGCTAAAGCTGATAGCCAGCTAAAATATTTGTTAAATGCTAAATTAGGTTAGCTGAAAAATAGCTAAATTTCAAAATATCCTGAAAAACTGAAAAAAGCCAAAAATGGCCAAAACTGCTAACATGTCGCTAAAATGTTTGCTAAACTCCAAAACAGCCTAAGAAACTTTAAAAAAAAAACCAAAACCCTAAATTAGACAAAACAGCTAGCATGTTGCGGAATAAAACCTACACTATAAAATATCCTAAAAAAAATGAAAAAAGCCTAAATCGGTCAAAACAGCTAGCGTGTAGCAAAAATATTACTCCAAAACAGCCCAAATAAGTCTTGATCCTCGTCCAAAAAGTTATCAAAATACCAATTTTTAAAACTTTAAAGTTGTATTTTTTAAGCATCATTATAAATAATTAAAAAGGCAGGAATATTATTCCAGAATAAACGAACTTAAACCTTAAATAACTTTCAATATTTGACTCTATAAAAATATATTTTGTCAAAATTATACAAGTTAGAAAGGAGCATAAGATAACATCGGGCCATTAATAATAATAAAATAAAATGAGTGCCGGATAGAATTACCCAGAGGGCCGGATCCGGCCCCTGGGCCGTGTGCTTTAGGCAGTCAGTGTTCACAGTTGTATCGACATCTTCCAGTGACATTTCTTTTATTCTAAAGGTTTTCTCTGCTGCCGACGATTGTTCCAATAATTGTGTTTGTGGTCATTTGAACACGCCCCTTTTTACTCACCTTTTTGCAGCTTTCTGAGTCTTGATATTCAGTTATAAGTCACCATTTTCACTGACGACTGAGTGATACCAGCAGGTCTGCAGAACCACAATGAACTGACTCACTCTGGAGGGAAAATGTTCCCCGTAAAGAGCCTTTGAGGTGGTGCGCAGCGAAACAGCGCCGCATCAAGCAGTGTTTTAAGCAAACCTCCGGAGACGGTGTTTTAATGGAGGTTCCTGAAGTTCCCGCTACCAGGTCTGAGCTGCGAGGTAGAGGCTCTGGACTGACTTTGGAAAAAAAAAAAACCCGCCGTGGGAGACGAAGCCGAGCAGTACTCCTTTAAAGCCAATAGGATTTATTTGATGTTCTTTGCAAACGGGATTTTGTTAATCCCCAGACAAATCTATTTTTCCTCTCTGGAACCGCAGCTGTCATGCAGAATATCTTATCACAAAAGTGGGTCTGTCGCCTCTGTGTGTGTGTTAACGTGGCTCGTGGTTAAAAGGGCAGCGGGGTAATCACTCTGGCACCTGCTCGGGATCCCATGCGTTGTTAAACGTCCCGCTACTCTCAAAGTCAAACACACGACGAGTCTAATGGCTCCCAGAAGCCGGTCTTCATAAAGGGATGTTAACGGCAACTCTCTTAACACTTAAGCACTTTGTAGATCAAATCTAATGTGTGTTTCTGCGGTTTGTGCCTCTCATTAAAGGTTTCCGCTTTAACCTGCCAGCGGTTGAAATATTTAAAGTCTCTTTTGACTGTTCGTCTACACTTTGATGGAAATAACATGCTGTTGTGGCATTTTTTTTTTGAGGATGGAAGACATGTTTTAAGAAAAGGAAGCTTCAAATGACATTTTGGAGTAGGCTCCCACAATACATCGCAAATTTATCGACATCGCAATATCCGCCTGTACAATATGGCTTCAATTGCAATATATTTTTACACATTCAAAAACAACCTGATGATGTATTTAAAAAAATAAATAATATAGCCCTTTTCACTTTGAACCAGTGGGATTGGCCTCTTTATGTTAGATACTGGCATCATATGTAGACGTTGATCTTTTCAAGTGTAATTTAAAGGGTCACCAAACTCTAAATCAACTTTTTCTGGCTCTCAATCTCTATAAAATACAGTCTCTATGCTGCCCCCTATAGGTAGGATTGATGTATGACAGTTGATTGGTCAGCTGTTGTAAGACATTTAATTAATTTCAGGTCATCATCCTCTGCAGCTTCAGTATAAAAGACCCACCTATTTTTTAATCTGTACCAGTCGGTTGTTAGCATGTTAGCTTTAGCATGACTCGTAGCTGTATTGCCTTTGGTCATAAAAAAAGTTGGAAGTTGGAGGTTTAGTACAATTGGAATTAAATCCAGCGAACTCTGTCTCGGCGATGGATTAGTGATGAACGTTTCACTCTGGATGGTTAGCTCAAAACATCATGCTAGCGTCATTTTAACGCTCTCCCCTTCGGTCCCGCAAACCCTCGTGTTGTGTCAAGATTTGTATCCCCTGGCAGAATTTGTATCCCATCGCTGGCATCGTTGACTTGTTTTGTAAACACTCATACTGGCGCCATCGGGCATTAAATACAAAGAAAACTCCTCGACCTGGCCATATCACTCTATTTTGCATTATACAATCAATGGATGAAACTGGAATCCATTTTTAAAGACGTATTGTAGCCTCCATAAGCCCCGCCCCCTTTTTTCATTTCTCAAATCTGGGCTCCGTTTGTTCTGTTGTGTTACTCTTAAAGTTCTGCTGAATAAAAGGGATGCAGTGAAATGGAAATGATGCTGTTTTGCTACATGGTTTTATTGTCATTGCAGTATCTATCACTAATATGACACATTCTAATTCATGCAGCTCTATGTCTGAGCGTTTTATTGTTCAAACGTGGTTAAATACAGCATCCAAAGCCTTCTCTGCCTGCCTGATGGAAGGTCGTTTTGGTCCATTCCTCGTTTTTTGTTTTCTTTCTGTTTCACACTTTCACCAGGTTGTCAATTATCTACAGCTATCCTGATTTTTCGTTAATGATTCTCAGTGTATTTTACATTTGTGTCCAAATTCCCTCAACACACCATGTATTCCAAAGTCCAGAAATTTCCCAGAAGTCTCTGTGAACAAACTAGTATGCATTGATGCTCACTAGTTTCTGTCATGGCATTTTTCACTCTGCGATCACCTCCAGCGCACCGCTAAAAAAGTTTTTCAGTCCGTGAACGCGGATTGAAAATTAAACCTGTTGAACTTTGACCAATCAGGGACTCCGATTTGGTAGTTTCGTGTGGATTGTGCCAACTCTTTGAAAATTGATCAAATTAAGAAATGAATAATTGTGCGCAGTCAGAATTCTCTGACACCAAATTTTTCATGTATCTGTACAAAGATTTGAAAGTAAAAAGCCTGAAACAAGATTCACCAGATTTGCACCGCTAAGACATTTTACACCAAATCTCTACATGCGCTAGTACCAGGTCACGACAATTCAATGTGAACACAAAATGCTAAACTTGTGTCAATGTTGCTTTAAAGCAGGGGTCTCAAACTGGTGGCCCACTGGCCATTTACGGCCCCCAAGTCGATATTTTGCGGCCCCCGCCTTAATATGAAAGTTTAACAAAGCAACACTTTTTTTAAAGATAGCTTTGTATTTTCTTTGTGATGTTTCAGCTTACTTTATGCTTAAAACTTTGAATTTGCTATTGTGGTTGGATTTCAGGAAAGTTATTAGCAACTGTCGCTAGCGTCGTTAGCTCCTGTTGTTTTACAGGACACGCAGAAGATATTGGTTAGTAGTACATAGACATCAACAAATGTTCAATAAACTTGTTCAGTAGACACAGATAATGGATCAAAGAGATAGTTTTGGCACAAATGGAACCCCATACGGCCCAACCTCGGCCTTCAGTGGCCCCAAGGTAAATTGCGTTTGAGAACCCTGATTTAGAGTTATTGATACCAGATGAGTGATGTCATAGTGGTGTGCTGGTCTAGTGATTGTGGATCTTTGATTCCCTCATTCTTTTGCGCGCCCCCCTCCAGCTTTTAGAAACGAGATGAGGAAGAAGTTAAGCAGCAGTTCCACCTCTGTCTGGAGCCGTTCTTCTCGTTTTGATTGGCAGCGAGCGAGTCCCCGGGGCGGGGACGGGGAGCGAGCAGAATGTGTAATCTGCAGGTTGTTGTTGTCACCGGGTACCTGCGGCCCGTGAAGATCTCCCTCTTATTAGCTTTCAGGAAAATCATGGTAGATGGTTAGCAATAGCTGCGTTTGCGCTCTGGCGGCCTGTGTGTGTTTGAGGATATCTCATTCAGCCAATCCACTGCATTGCTTTTAACAGTGAAACCTCCTCACGGCTGGACGGGAATCTCATTTATTAGGATTCGGTCTACTTCCTGACATGCTGAGAAGGAATAGATAAGAGCAGTGGGAATGTGGTCTGAGCTAAATAAATAAACAGATCATGCACCAAATAATTAACCTCTCAGGGTCTCTGACATGCTCTGGAAATACAGGAGGTGTGTGGGGAAGGGGGGGGGGTGCAGCAGGGCTCCCGTTGAGCTCCTGGTGAACAGCTCCGGGTGTTTTCAAGGTAATCTGGATGTTTCAGCGTTTCTTTGTGCCTTCAGTGTTACTCTGGTCTGTGTAATTACATGTTTGGAGGAATTTGATCCTGATGGATCAGCAACCGGAAGAAAAAGCAGCTTAATACATTTTTAGAAGCTTTAGTTTTTTGTTATATTTTTATCCTCCTGACTACCAGCCCAATGTGAACTCTGTGTGAAAACCTAAATGTCTCCCAACCATTGCCTACTACTAATTTTAATACAAAAATTGAAATTTGTCGTTTTCTTTTTCAACCAGGGAATAGTCTTCTCCCTTCCTTTATAAAGAAATAGTCTGTTCCCTTTTCCTGCAGGGATATGCTCTACTTCCTTTCTCCACCAGGAAATAGTCCTCCCCCTTTCTCCAGGAGGAAATGGTTTGCCCCCTTTCTCCACCAGTATATATTCTGCTCCCTTTTTCCCACATGGAAGTAGTCAGTTACCTTTCTCAACCAGAAAACAGTCTGCTCCCTTTCTCCAAGAGGATATAGTCTGCTTCCCTTTTCCACCAAAAAGTGGTCAGTTCCTTTTCTCTATCAGGACATAGTCTTCTCCTTTCTCAACAAGGAAATAGTCTGCACCCTTTGTTTACTGGGAAAATAGTTTGCTACGTTTTTCCACCAGGAAATAGTCTGCTCCCCTTTTCTATCAGGAAATAGCCATCTCCCTTTTTCCACCAATAAATAGTCTGCTCCATTTTCCATCAATAAATAGTCTGCTCCATTTTCCACCAGAAAATAGTCTGCTCCAGTTTTCCACCAGAAAATAGTCTGCTCCCCCTTTCTATCAGGACAAAGCTGTTTCCCTTTTTCCAGCAGGGAATAGTCCGCCACCTTTTTCCACCAGGAAATAGTCTGCTCCATTTTCCACCAGAAAATAGTCTGCTCCAGTTTTCCACCAGAAAATAGTCTGCTCCCCCTTTCTATCAGGACAAAGCTGTTTCCCTTTTTCCACCAGGAAATAGTCTGCTCCCTTTTTCTATCAGGAAATAGCCGTCTCCGTTTTTCTAGCAGGAAATTGTCTGCTCCCCTTTCCACCAGGAAATAGTCTGCTCCAGTTTTCCACCAGGAAATAGTTGGATCTCCTTTTCTATCAGGACATTTCTGTCTCCCTTTTTCCAGCAGGGAGTAGTCTGCCACCTTTTCCCACCAGGAAATAGTCTGCTCCCTTTCTCTACCGGGAAATACTCTGTTCCTTTTCTCCACCAAGTAATACTCTGCTCCCTTTTTCCACCAGGAAGTAGTCCGTTCCTTTTTTCCATCAGGAAATAGTCTTCTCCCTTTCTCAACCAGTAAAATAGTACATTCCCTTTCTCCAACAGGAAATAGTCTGCTCCCCTTTTCCACCAAGAAGTGGTCAGTTCCTCTTCTCTACCAGGACATAGTCTGCTCCATTTTTCCACCAGTTCAGGACAAAAACCCTCTCATCGAGCGGCCATATTGAATCTCTTTTCCCGCCCTTTGATCTACTCACTGAAAACGTCACATCTCCAAAGCTGAGTCCCTGATTGGTCGACGCCACGTCAGATCACGTCTTTACATTGACTTAACATTAAAACTTGAACTACTGATGGTTTGCAGAAACTATGTCCTAGAAAACAACACTTTTTGATTGATTTATTTTTGTTATTTTGGCGTAATTTGGGCATCATCATAATCACTTTTAACATACCTCAGAAAATGGAACTAGAACGGCTTTAATTTTTCGTTCAGAGCAGAACATGTTTGAAAAGTTTCCTGACTTTAAACTAACCAAACGATAAAAACCCCAGAGTTTTAAGTCTCTCTCTCCTTAGTCTGCCTTCAACTGGCTCCATTTAGAAAAGTAATCAACATTATTGTAATGAAGTTGGCTCAAATGTGTTTCCGTCCCACCACGCTCCGCCTCTCTTCCCTCCTCCTTCTCCCTTTTCATTGTCCGTGTGTTCAACTTTTACCTGAAAAAGAAGAAGCTGAAACTTTCTTTGCGAGATCTTGACTCGGTCGTGTCGCATGAATAGATGATGTCTGAGGGAAAACCTTCTGAGAATATCAAATGTATCGAAAGCCAAGGACTGACAAAAGAAAAAAGTAAACAATACCTTGAAGTAATGATGTAGAAGAAGAGTTTATTTTTAATGTAGCTGCTGAATAAATGCAGCCACAAGAGCTTAATCCTTAGAATGAATTTCAGCTGCGTTTCTTTCAGTCTGAACCTCTCAGTCCTCCTCATCAGGATCTGCAGGTTTAAAGCAGAATCATTATTTTTATACTCAAAAACGTTATGATAGAACAGAGGTCGGCAACCTTTAAGAGTAAAAGAGACATTTGGGCTTGTTTTCCACTGATCCAAACCTAGAAGGAGCCGCATTGACGTACGTTAGCCTTTAAGAAATTTGGATTTGCATTCATAACCTTCATTTTGTTTTTTGAAATAAATGTGAATAATGTCTATTTTTGGTACGAACAAAAACAAAAAATATATATATAAAAAGAAACTAGCATCTCTCAAAAATGTGTTCTTTTACGTTTAAAACTTTAGTAGCAAAAAAGCTAGCTCGTTGCTTAATTACTAGCTGAACTTCAAATTAGCATAACATTTCTCTGTAAATTAAATTAGCCAAAACTTTTAGCATGTTGCTGAAATAAAAGCTAAACTCAAAATTAGCCTAAAACCCCCAGTAGATAACAAATGAGCTAAAAATGTTAGCATATTGCTAAAATTCTAGCTAGACTCCAAATTCGCATAAAAAACGAATTAGAGGTCAAATCTGCCAAAAAAAAAGATAGCTTGTTGCTTAAACACTAGCTGAACTCCAAAATAACCTAAAATTCCTCAGATAACTAACTCAAAAACATTAGCATGTTGCTAAAATAGAAGCTAAATTCTAAACTATCAAAAAAAAATGTTGTAGATAACAAATTAGCTGAAAACATTAGCATTTTACTAAATTATTAGCTGAACTCTAAAGTAGCATAAAATTTCTCAGAAAACTTAGCCAAAAACGTTAGCATGTTGCTAAAATAGAAGCTAAATTCTAAAGTAGCCTAAAAACTCCAGTAGGTAACACATTAGCCAAAAACGTTGCTAAAATAATAGCTAATCTCCATTTTTTTTATTGCTATTATTTTATTTTTCTTCATCCAGAGAGCCACTATGGAGATAAAAGAGCCACATGTGGATCTGGAGCCGCAGGTTGCAGACCCCTGTGATAGACTGATAGATATATCTACACCTACTGCCATGTTTGCTTTCATTTAGATTTATTTGACATACATGCTAAAGCTCTTTTCTCCTCCGTTGTTTTGCGCTCTCATGCCTGAACAATGTTCCCTAATGAATAAAATATACTATTAGACAGTTCCTGCGTATTTTTGCTCATTTAAAATTCACTTAGAAGCATATTGTTGTTGTTTACATACATGTTTTGGCTCAAACAGATCCTCCGCTGAGCTCCATGTCTGTGTTCAGACGTCTTGTAAATATAAAGACAACACAATACTAACTAAAGTAGTTTTAAAGTTGTTTTATTACCAGGAGCTTGAATAAATTCAAAATGTTTCTTATTTTTGTTTATTTATTAGTTCATCAATCCGTCCTGGTTGATAGAAACAGATTATTTGTCTTTAAAAGCAGACATTTTTACCCTTATTTATAATATTTAAACAGAAAAAAATAAGCAAAGACATACAAAAAAATATCTAAAACACAGTAAAAGAAAGTAAATATTCCCAAAAAATTCATATTCCTGAATTATTTTAATTTTATGTGCATTTTAATGATTATTCTGTTCCTAATCGTTACTAAGTAGCACTATTTTACTAACATTGTGTGTTTGAATAAACAAATAAATGTGTTCAAAAGAATATTTGTCTAAAACACACTCCAAAAAAAAAAGCTTGAAATGGAAAATTTAGCCTCTTAAAAGCTCTGAGTGAACTTGAACACTTCAAACTCTGACAAACAAATGAGTTTATAGATCTGACCTTATCCATCATATTTGAGGAGAGAGGATTCTACTTCAAATTAAAAGCACCTTTTGAAACGACTGCTGTGTTGAGCTCTCCTCCTACACACTATTAACCAGATGCCCTTCCACTCCCAGCATCTTTCTTCATCTTCCACAGAAGGCGAGAAAAAAACAAAAGCTCTGAATTTTTTTTTTTTTTTTTGGTATAAAATAAGTAATAGAGCGCAATAACAAATCAGGGAATTGAGACATCATCCCTCTTCCCACTCAGCCAAATTTTCAGAGGAGGCAGGGACCGAGTTAAATCCCTGACCCAGTTTCTGCCACCATCACTCCTTCCTCATCCGAGGATTGCTCTGCACATGTGCTCACACTGAAATATTTATAGTTTCAGTCACTTAATGTGAGCTCTTTGTCGAAATCGTCACAGATGAAAACACACGTCTTACGTTTTCTGTTATTTCTCAATGAAATGTAGAAATTACTACGAATCGAGATCACCGATTCACAACCCAAACTGCAATAATATATTGTTAAACGCTTGCTAGATTTATGTAAACATTAAATAATTTACATGTAATCACTAGTTGTTATGCTTTTATTTAGAAGACATCAGAACCCACATTAGAAATGGGGGCCGGCTTAGTCTGCGCCGAACAATCCCGCCACAAAACTCCAATTTCTACAGAAACTATGTCCAAGAAAACAACTTTGCTTGGTTTTATTTTTATTTTTTCCGATAACTACGACATAATCATAATTAAGACCTTTGGGAATTAAAAAAAAAAAGATAATAAATGATTGGAACGGGAATTTAATGATTGGTTTCAGGCCTCGAGGGCCGCTATGTCTCTATGATCTCCAAGCTCTACTCATGACTGATTACCTGGTTCAGGTATGTTGGAAAGCGGCCCTCGAGGCCTGGAGCTGAGTATCCCTGGTCGACTGGACTAAATCAGGTGTTGACGTCCATCCATCCATCCATCCATCCATCCATCCATCCATCCATCCATCTTCTTCCGCTTCATCCGGGACCGGGTCGCGGGGGCAGCAGTCTAAGCAAAGATGCCCAGACTTCCCTCTCCCCGGCCACTTCCTCCAGCTCCTCTGGAGGGACCCCGAGGCGTTCCCAGGCCAGACGAGAAACATAGTCTGGTGATGTTATTAACATGGGAAGTGAAAGAAAGGGAGCTGTCGAGGATGACACCCAGACTCTTAACCTGGGGGGAGGGCGAAATTGAGGTGTTGTCAAATGGAATGGAAAAGTTATGGATTTTACTTAAATTGGATTTAGTGCCTATTAAAAGAAGCTCAGTTTTATTGCTATTAAGCTTAAGAAGATTTGAAGTGAACCAGGATTTAACCTCAAGAAGGTAGTTGGTGAGGACGGAAAGTGGAAGCGTAGAGTTAGGTTTGGAAGAAATGTAGAGCTGGGTGTCATCCGCGTAACAGTGAAAATGGATTTTATGTTTGTGAAAGATATAACCGAGGGGGAGAAGATAAATAATGAACATGAGTGGTCCCAGGACAGAGCCCTGGGGCACACCTGTTGAAACAGGAAAGGTGGTGGAAGAAAATGATTTTAATTGAATAAACTGCGCACGATCAGAAAGGTATGAACTGAACCAGTTATGAGGTGTATTGACAAGGCCAATGGCAGTACTGGAACAAAGATCGACCGGTAAATCGAGAGCTTTGCTTTCTGGCTCAGCTCTCTTTTCACTACAGCGACCGCAAAATGGCGGGCGCCGCTCCAATCCGCCTGTCGATCTCACGCTCCGATCTTCCCTCACTCGTGAACAAGACCCCAAGATATTTAAACTCCTCCCCCTGAGGACGCCACCCATAGAAAAGGCCTTAAGTTTGTTTCTCGCCAAATGAGGCGAAAGCCCGTCGCCGTGGCTTCCTGATCAAATGCCGCCATTTTGAAACCGTAAGAGTGATCAGTCGGAGTCCCGGTAGCCAATGAGCTCCAAGCCCCGCCCCCAAGTCAAATTAGGATCAGTTTACTCAAAAATCTGAATTTAAACTGAAAACTGAAAGCAAAGGATGAGAAACAAAGGAAGTGAAGTTGAAAGTGCACCAACATTTTTATTTATTCAATTTGGTTTTTATTCAAGTTTCAAATTTAGTTTTTTTAATATTCAATATATCTTTCAAGTTTTAATATTATTTCCTCAAATTTTCAATAATTTCTTTAAGTTTTCAATGTATCATTTTGAGTTTAAAACTGATTACAAATTTTAATTTCTTGTTTTTCTTTCACTTTAATCTGATCCGGATTTGACCCCTCTATTGATACTTTATAGGTTTATTCACATGTTCGACTTGTGTAGTTCTGCATTTTATAGCAATAATGACATTATCTGAATTATATATTCATGATACTCTTTTTTTTTTTTTTTTTTTTTTCTCGGACATGACATACAGCAGGGATAGGGATAGTGTCTCTACTCATGACAGATTACATGGTTCAGGTGTGTCCAGCCAATCAAAACACGTTAGAGCAAGTATGTTGGAAAACATGCAGGAATATGGCCCTCGAGGCCTATTCCTGACATATAGTCGTAAATATCTGGGACAGTCGTTACTAGAAATACAGGTTTTTAAGAATAATTTGACTTTTTTGAATCGTCAGCTCCAATTTTCTCCAAATTAAAAGCAGGAAGTGGTCATGTTTACTGCAAAAGCCGCTTGCCGTCTGACTCCTAGCATTGTTCTATCTCCCTCCACGGTTGGCTTCCGCAGTGCAGCTCAGGGGAACCGCACTGACGGCTCCATTTTCACCGCCTGCTTCTTCTTAAACACTTTGATTAGTAAAGACAACGTTGGTTTCCTCACGGGACCGCCAACCTCCGCTGCAAGGGCATGTTCGTTTTTCTGTACGTTTCCTTCAGTTCACTGTCGAATCAAAGAATCCTTTTTTTCTCTCACCTCACCTCCATTCGATCAACTTATCTGGGAGCCTCGTAAGACTGGAAAACCCAGCGAAACAATATTTTCTGAAGGATGTTTATTAATGCTTGACCCTTCTAAAGTGCAGCATGGGCGAATCTTATCTCCTCCAACAAGTTGCCAGTGCAGATTTGTATCTTCTGCTTATCAAACTCCTGCAGATAACTTCTGGTCTTGCTTGTAGTGGTGTGTGATATGCTAATCACGGCCCCTGCTGGATCGTGGACAGAATGAGTAGAGATCAAACTGAAGCTCGGAACGCTGTAGGCTGCTGTTTTCTGCAGCACAGAGACCGGCTTTCGCAGGTGGTATTAGCATGCATGTCACGGCGCCCGTCTCCTCCCTCCATATTGCAATGTGCATATAGAAAATACCTCACAGATTAAACATGTCCGGTCGGGATGTGAAGACTACATGGTTTTTGTTAGTGGAATCTCTGATTTGTTTTCATGTGATTCAACCTTTTCCCAATTGACTTCATTGGTGATTCAACTGTTTTCCAATGACCAATCAGATTGATCCGTCTGAGGTATGAGTTGTTATCAGAAATGACCTAAAACACACGTGTCAAAGTTGAGGCCCGGGGGCCAGATCCGGCCCTCCAGATCTTTTTGATTGTTATTAATGACCCAATGTTATCTTTTGCTCATTTCTAACTTGTATAACTTTGAGAAAATATTTTTTATGGAGAGAAAAATATTAAAATGTATTTAAGATTTAAGTTAATTAATTCTGGAATAATATTACTGCCTTTTTATTGTTCATAATTATGTTAAAGTTACCGTTTTAAAGTTTTAAAAATTAGCATTCTGAACTATTTTGGCATTTACAAAGATTTTTTAGACTATTTTGGAGGTTAGCCAAGATTTCAGCTACATGCTAGCTGTTTTGGCTAATTTAGCTAATTTTTTTTTAGTTTTTTTTTAGGATATTTTGGAGTTTAGCTAATATTTCGGCTACATGGTAGCTGTTTTGGCTAATTTACGCTTTTTTCATTTTTTTAGGCTATTTTGAAGTTCAGCTATTTTTTCAGATATATGCTAGCTGTTTCAGCTAACCTAAGTTTGTTTTTTTTTGTTTAATTTTTTAGGCCTATTTGGCATTTAGCTAATATTTTAGCTGGTTATCAGTTTTGGTGATTTCAGCTATCAGGTTTTTTGCAATCAATTTCAGCATCTTCAGCTGCTAAATTTAGCTTACAGGATTCACACTAGCATTATCACAGGTTATGCTATATATCTAGTTCATAATTATGTTAAAAAGTTATAACTTTAAATTTTGAAAAATGTAGTTTTTGAGTGATCAATAAATGTTTATCCTGTTTGGCGCGCGACTTAAGGTGTGTTTAGGATTTTGGCCCCTTGTGCGATTCAGTTTGACACCCCTGACCTATAACAATAAATAAATCAATTATGTCCATATTGGAAAAATAAAAGATCTGTTTTTGGAATGCTTTTGGAATTCCAGAAAGACTGGATATGATGTCATGACCAAGCACCGACCCTACAGACAAAAAAAGAAAAGATCAACCATCATTCCAGTCCAATGATTGGATGGAGATAGATAATGGGGGAAAAAGGCTTAGAACAAGAAACATTTGGAAGTCCCCATCCACAGCTGCAGTTTAGCTGAACGAGACGGGGAGGGTCCAAATGCTGAAGTACTGGAAATAAAAATGAGAGTATGAAAAGTGAACAAATTGATGAAAACAATAAATAATAAAACATTAAAATAAGGATTATTGCAAAAAGTCTTAATAATCTAGGGTAAATTCATAAAACCTGATAAAACACAGGGAGAGGAAAAATAAAAGTTTCTTAACACAAACCATTTTTATTCATATAATATGCTCTATTTCCTCTGAACACATTTCCATATGCGTCCTCCACATTTCTAAGAACATCTGGATTTATGGTTATATTAGTGTTTGGGATAATTCTCTTTTTTGGCCGAACCAGCCATCAGGATGATTTCCATGCATTATTTGGGGTATGTAAGATAAAGAAATACATGTTAGAACCACATATGTGTAGAATGTATCATCCCTCCCATGTATGGAGACTTATGGGACACCCTGTAGGTAAATAAATACTAAATAAGATTAATAAAAGTAATCAAATTAGCTAAAAGCTGTTAAAAAATCAATGCTCTCTGGAAGACGCCTCTCCGTAAGTTTTGATTTTCACGATTGGAATGATCAGAAGGCCATTCCAGAAGATCTCCAGGTCGCCAAACATCACCTGCATTGTTCAGTGCCATGGATTTACAGTATCTGAGTCACACTGGTGACAATTTTGGCTAAAGTTGTCCTGGATCGTACGAATTAATATCAAAACTGAAAGCGATCACAAACTATGATATGAATGGAATCGTTGTTAAAGGAAACATACCTAAAACCAATCCACCTATAGAGAGCTGTTGGTATTTGCATAGCTGGACAGAGGACCGTCCGGCTCCTGTGAACATGTTGGATTTTTCTGCTGAAGCTCTTTAACAAACTGGCTTCTGTCTTTCTGTTGTAATCATTTCTCTGACTTATCACTAAAGCGCACCTTGAGATTGTCTGGAGCTCCATCCCTACTACACACTCTATCTCCATGCCAGGTTTTCATATAAAATTAGCTGGCTGAGACTCCAAGGAGAAGTTTTAAGTCCCACTCCAACTATAATTTTTTTTTTTTTTTGGTCTTTGAATTGGGATTTTTGCCTAAATCCAAAAAGGTTTTTTTTTTTTAGGACTCTATTCTGAGACTTTGTCCCGCCCGTGTCAGTTGCTGTTTTAGGAACTTAAGCGTTTTTAAATTGTGGGTTTTTATCAAATCCAATACCCCCTCGGCATCAAAAATCCACGTTTTAGGTGTCCCCAACTTGTTTTTCACGTGTTGGCTCTGCCAATTAAGTACCGGGATGCAGAGCACATCAGTACCCCAACCCAAAACTGGTTCCCTAACCCGATACTGGTTTGTACCCAGTACTTCATCTGGTATCGTTTCGGGCCTGGTATTTTACCTGTCCTGAGGACCAATCTGCGTCTGTTATCGCGGCTCGAGGGTTGTGGATCCTTGACTTTACAAAGACGCCAAAAAACGATTGTTGGGAGAAACCCAAAACATCAAACAGTGACATAACCAAACGTCAATATGTGACGACTTGGGAATAAGAATGTGTTGGTTAAAAACATGATTTTCATTGGAATGGGTCTTTAAACAAGCAAAATTAGGCAAAAAAAAAATGTGTTAATACAAGAGAATTGATCATAAAAATAAATTTTACACAAATGAAATCAATACAATCTTTAAACATGTAATTTTTTCATCTGCTGTGTTTTACATTACACTAGAGAGATTAAAGTCAAACCTATTTTAAGAAAAACAACAAAAAAAAAATCATTCTCAAACTGTTGTAACTACAGCTGGGTACCGATGATAGTTTCCAGATCCACTCAATTCAATTCAATTAAATGCAATTTTGAGTTCCACTCATCTAGACACATTTGTTTAGAAATACAATAATAATCTACTATTTGTGTTAAATATATTTATATTAATCTGATCCAGTTCAAATACTGTAAAATGTATCAGTGAAATAATTTGATTGTTAATATCAAACAGTGATACACGGATTCACAAATGGAGAAGTTCTAAAAAAAAATGTTCAGATTATCAACATTACAAACATTGTTCTGCCTCTCCTGGAGGATGTTTGAGTTTGGCCACTAGGTGGCGATTGGACTACAACATTACACCTCATTCCAGAAGAAGAAAGTATGAGCAAAAAAATATTTTAGCCCACATATGGATACTTTTAAATATATTTCTTTCAAAGAGTTTGGAAAAAATCATTCCTGTTAGTTTATAAATGTTGAGGTCGACCAAGCATTAGCATTAGCCGTCCTATGAGAAATCCATTAAACGTTAGCATCAAGCTAGCAAACTTTAGCTTTATGTGCTAGATCGATCTCTACTTTTATGAATTGATTAATGATCTATGGAGATTAGATTCAAATCGATCTTTTGTTGCTAAGGGGTTGCTGGAGCCTATCCTATCTATTGTCAGACGAAGGGTGAACAGGTCGCCAGTGTGTTGTGCCATCCACTCAATTGAATTTATATGAAACTAGCAAAAATTGTCTGTGACTTCCCAGGTTGTATTACCCAGATGTACAGCAACTTTTGCAAAGTGTCTGGTCCTCCCGCAGCAACACCACGTACATTATGTAATGTATATTGTTTATTATAGTTTATGTTTTGCAGGAATTCCTCACACTTGTGGTTTGGGCTCCTGCGCTCCTGTTGCTCAGCTTTGTGTTTCTTGTTGCTGCATAAATTCAGCTGATGGTGTTTTTTTTTTTTTTTTTTTTTTTTTGTTCCACACGGTGCATCTCAGGGGCAACGAGCCTACCATTCAACTGCTGATGTGTCAAAACTGCTTTTTCAAGCCAAACCCTGACACGATTCCCTTCTGTCCGGCTAAATCCTATACTTTCAACCCAACAAAGTGCAAATGGGAATGTGCTGTAAGAGCTCCAGGCTCAACGGCTTTGTTACCTAGGAAACGTAACTTGAAAGTCTGCTTCCAGCTGTCCGCAGAGACACAGGGCCCGCCTTTACAGCGCTGCCATTGACAGAGCAGCGGCGAGATAGATGGAGAAAACCAACAATGTCCTTTGAACGCCGGCGTCCGGTTCAGAAAGGCCTTTTATGGCGAGCTCGGTATCAGTAAACCATGAGCAATAAATGGTTTCACACAGTCGCCCTATTATCCTGCTTCATGTCATTTACCCATGTGGAGGTTACGCAGCGAGGCGCCAGCAGTTAGGGTTGAATAATGTTACAGTTCAAGGGCGACACTGTGCCATGGCTACCCTTTCAATGCTTGGCATTCATTAAAGAACTGCAATCTGGATGTGATGAATTAATTATTCTTGTTATTTGGAGAGATCCTGATGCTATCTCGGTAATCCCTAATTACATCATCAAGGTCCTCTCTTTTATTCTTAGATAAGAATTTCATTTACGGAGCTCTCCCTTTGAAATAATAACAGAGACGCGTTCATGGGCGGGTCAGGGTTCAGGATTAGGACCCACCGGTTCAGCAGCACCACATTAAATCCGATTCCAAAGAGAATGTTCTTCCTAGTAAACTGGTCTTTTGAACCACCCCGACTCTTGTTTAATCCAACCATCAAATTTTCTCTTCTTCTAGAGACCCTGAAAGTACATACACACCAGGCTTGTGTTGTGGGTTCAAAAATGATCAAGAGTTCTTGAACGCACTTCTAGGACCGTCAGTACCCGATACTTGCACATGGAAGAGGTTTGGGGTCATTCACAGCTCTATTCCAAAATGAGATAGACTTATAATCCAGGCGTGCTACAAACCGCATTTATTAAGTGTTCCGTCATGGTTTATCTTCAAACGGTTGGCACTTTCGAGTTTTGAAGACAACACTACCAGGAAGTGATAGGTCCTTCGATTCTTTCTATTTGACGCCTGGAAAGAATCGGTTCTTTGCAAGCAGTTTTTTTGCGGACCATTATTTTACCATAACTTAACCAAAGATAATGGTTGGTGTGCTAAAAGCCTTTAGAATAGCCTTTTATGAAAGAATTGGCTCCCATCATTTGAGAGTCGACTCTTTTGACTCCCTGCCAGGCAGTGATTCTTCAAATCAATTCATGACCCATCGCCACTACCAAGATGTCACTACTAAATCTGAATCCATTCAACTGGTCAACATTCAACTGGTTTTGTACATAGAGGAGAAAATCAAATTTAAAAACTCGCCTTATAGGTTTTTTGGAAGTGGTCTCTTAATTGCACATTTCCGAGCCAGTTATGATTGTAGTATTAGTAGGATCTGAACCACAGTCCAACCAGAGGGTATTTAGTGTTCCATCTGCAGGTTTAAAGTAAATTAGTTTGCAGGAGTTTGCAGGATTCAGGCTGCCTATTTTGTAGTTCCTAGAAATAAAATCCGGATTGGTCCATCAGTACATTCGTATCAGCAAATCAAACTTCCAAGAAACTGAATATCAGTGTTGCCAAAAAAGTGGAACCAGATCCTTCTCAAGATCTTTTTCTTGCTCGGCAGACTAACTCATTGTTGTACTTAACCCGAGTCACCTCCTCTCAACTGCCCTTTGGGTGTAAATGCAAGTGACCCTCACAAAATTTCAAGGGTTGTAGCCTGTAGAGTAAAAATCTTCATGCACTTCTTTTATTTTTTGGATATGGTGCCTGTGACAGGTTGTAAAATACACTTAAAAAGACTTAAGTGGCCGGGTTATAAGCTAAACTCCAAATGAGCATAAAGATCCTTAGAAACTGCCAAAAACAGTTGAAAAGGTTAGCATGAATATTTCAACCGCTGAACAAGCTAAAGAGACCAAAAAATACGGGGAAGAAAAATACTAATGATAAAGTCAATCACTATTAAACTAAACTATTAAAGGGTGGAATATAAAGTCTAAGTGGGTCTCCATCTGCATTTCTGATAGTGTTTTGGGGGGACGGGCCAAATGTGAAGGTGGCCCGATCCGGGCCGTAGTTTGGGGACCCCTGCTGCATGAACCTTCATGTGTCCGGACAAGCCAAATCTGTTCAGGTCAACCCTGGGAACATCAAACTACGGCTTTGATTCGTTTCTTCTTGAATGCACTTCCCTGCTAGTGATCTTTCAGTTGCCGTGAATATTCTCAGAGAGTGACTGCTATTATGTGCAAACATGTCCGTTTCCACAGTTTGCCGTGACAGCATCATGTGAGCCTTTCGGCTTGCCGTGTTTCTTATTCTGTCACCGAACCGCAGGGATGTTGCTGCTCAAGCCGGCAGAGCGAAAACCTTGCCCCGTCCTTGTGGCAAAGCGGCTCTTTCAGTCTTTTAAACTGACAAAAAGCACATGGAGCTTTTCGTTTTTTTTTATAAATATAATAATAGTTTGGAAACTTTGCAATTTCTTTGCTTTAAAGTTTGTCTTTGTCAAATATTCTTATTTCCGGAGTCGTTTTTCGATACCGTGGCGCACTAAAGTCTCTGTTTGTCATATTTTAGTCACAAACGTCAATTTTCCTCCCCAAATTCACTGTGTTTGTTCCCATTCCGACTGCCTTCCTTCCAAGACCCATAATTGTCAAGAGTGAAATCCGACGTGTGTTCATCACAAACTACCGTGTATAAATAGCATCCTTGCTAAACCTTGCAGCAGCCACGACGGAAAGTTTTTTATTTATTTTTTTTCCTGAGCTCAATTCTTCAACATCTGATGATTGTCTGAGACCTTCATCCTGCGGGTCGGGAGGTGTGGAGTGAAAAGAAATGAATCAGCGCTTTAATGCTGCACCTGTCAAGTATCTCTTCAGTTTTGGTGCATATTTTTCAGCGCATCAAAACTGCTGTTTAAAAGGTTCAAACTGAAAGGTGTTTCTGTAGGATTCTTGCAGACCAGACTCATTTACATGTTTTGTATTTGCATTGTTTCGTGCTTCAGAGCATTCATTTATTTGTCTTTCATACACTTTTAGGACCGTAAAAACAAAATCACACTTTCTGCAATTTCTGCAATCTTGGTATCAAAACGTTTACCTCGTTAAGGACATCATCGCATGTATTTTTAGTTATCCTGAAATGTACGATTTTTAAGATATTACGCAATTTATGCAATTTTTCAGCCCCATTGATTTGAATCAGAATTTTTACCAATTTATGTGATTAAAAACATTCGGCTCCGGAAGTCATGCTTGTACTTTTGGTATTGTTAAATTTCACACAATTATTGAAACTTAACAACATTTTACACATTTTTTATGATTTTACTGACTTTTTTTTCTCACAAAATGTATCAAACTTTTTCCACATTTTAAAACCTTTGCAATATTGGTATCAAAACGTTTAACCTGTTCATATCATTCATGCTACTGAAGTTTACAATGCTAGTTTTGAGCTTATGTATTATTTTAGCAACATGCTAATAGATTTTTATCTTTATTTTTAGTGTTCTCATCTAATGAGGTTTTTTAGATTATTCTTGAGTTTAGTTAATATTTTAGCACCATGCTAACATTTTTGTGTAATGTAGCATCTAATTAGTTTTTTTGTGCTAATTCTAAATTGAGCTAAACCTTTAGCAACATGCTAGCCTTTTTTTGCCTTTTTTTATACTGAGGCTTCAGCCAGTATCTTGGCAATATGCCAGATTTTTTTGGCATATTTTTTTTGGGGGCTAATTCTGAGTTAAGCTAATATTTTAGTAAGATACTAGCTTTTTGGCTAATATTACATATACTAAGAATTTTTGAGCTACTTAGGAGTTAAGCTAGTATTTTAGCAACATTTAAGCTTTTTCTTGGCTTTTTTTTTCATATACTGGGGTTTCTGAGGCTTATTCTAAGTTAAGCTAGTATCTTGACAATGTGTTAGCTTTTTTGGCTAATTTTTCACTTAGATAGGTTTTTTTGTGCTAATTCTAAATTGAGCTAAAACTTTAGCAACATGCTAGCCTTTTTTTGCCTTTTTTTATACTGAGGCTTCAGCCAGTATCTTGGCAATATGCCAGATTTTTTTGGCATATTGTTTTTTTGGGGGGCTAATTCTGAGTTAAGCTAATATTTTAGTAAGATACTAGCTTTTTGGCTAATATTACATATACTAAGAATTTTTGAGCTACTTAGGAGTTAAGCTAGTATTTTAGCAACATTTAAGCTTTTTCTTGGCTATTTTTTCACATACTGGGATTTCTGAGGCTAATTCTAAGTTAAGCTAGTATCTTGACAATATGTTAGCTTTTTTGGCTAATTTTTCGCTTAGAAAGGTTTTTTTGGGGCTAATTCTGAGTTAAGCTAATATTTTACAAACATGCTAGCTTTTTTGGCTAATATTACATATACTAGGAATTTCTTAGCTAATAAGGAGTTAAGATAGTATTTTAGCTACGTGTTAGCTCTGTTTTGTGCTATTTTTTGCTTATACTGAGGTTTCTAAGGCTAATTTTAAGTTAAGATAGTATTTTGGCAATGTGCTAGCTTTTTGGGCTAATTTGGTGCTTAGGTTTTTTAGGCTAATTCTGAGTTAAGCTAATATTTTAATAACATGCTACGTTTTTTTGGCTAAGCTAGTATCTTGGCAATGTGCTATTTTTTTCTTTTTTGGTTAATTTGGCACCTATTAAGGATTTTGGGGCTTTTTTGGAGTTAAGTTAACGTTTTGGCAAATTCATCTGCTTTTTATTTTGTTTTTGCTAATTTGGCATCTACTGAAGTTTAACGCTACTTCTGAATTCATACTTTTTACGCATTTTTAAATATTTTGTAATTTTTTTGGAAACTCTTGAAATTCTTTGTGCACTTTCAGTAACTTTAAATCATTTAGCAACTTTAGCAAATAGCTTCAGTATTTTCAGAAAAAAGTTTCAGGACATTCAGCGACCACATTCAGCAAAGAGCACTCACACGAGTATTATTACAGGTGATGTGACTTTTCTAGTTCTTCTTGGGGTCTGAGAAATCAAAATAACCCCCCTGCATCAAGTTACTCCTTCATGCTTTAGAGATTTCTGGCAGAAGCTAATCATAATCAGGTAAAAGGAGAATTGCAGGAAACCGATGCATACGTTCTGCATTTCTGACCCTTTTATATGTGTTTCTGCAGCTACTGTCAATCCATAAATGTTACCAGACTATTTTACAGCTGAGGGCCTTTTTCCTTCAAGTCCAGAAAGCTTTTATCAGACGGCAAATCCATTTGTGTATTGACATTAACAGCCATAATTAAGATGTTCAGTCCTGCGTGGACCTTACCAGTCATAGCTTTAACTCTACTCCACTATGAATCAGATAAGCTGAGCCGTTAGAAGCATCTCCATCCAGACCTCCTGACTGACGGCGTCTGGTGCCCATAATTCTGACAAGGTTTTAGTATCATTCCATGCGGCGGAGACGGCAGATTGGCGGTAGACGCCTTCCTCTTCCCCGCCTACAATCATTAAGTCTCCTGGAGGCAAAGCGAGATGAAGGCGTGAAACATTATGTCGAGCACTAACCTGTTTAGATGCTATGAACAGATGTTTCCTGATGATTAGTGTGCTCAGGAAGAAAAGGTGACCAAAGTTAGTATTACTTTTAGTTTTTACAAGGACATTTTTTAGTTAGCTACACTAAAATAACATCTTTTTTGTTTTAAATTTATGGAATTTAAAGTTTTTGCTCATTTTGCTTGGTAGATCTCTAGAGCATGTGTCAAAGTCAAGGCTTTGGGTGATTATATGCGCCCCCTAGATCATCTTTTGTCATTAACAGCCCGATGTTATCTTGCGCTAACATTTTGTGACACATTCTCATTTCCAAGTCGTCACACATTGACGTTTGGTTCTCCAACTCTTCATTTTTGGGCGTCCGGACACGGTACCAGATGTGGACCAGGCTAGAGTTAAGAAGGTTCGGTTCGCGTTGAAAAAGTACATTTTTTTAAAGTTTTAAAAATGTAGTTTTAGGCCCGATCCGAATACTCCCCTTCTCACTTCCCCTTAGCCCTTCCCCTTGATTTTAAGTGGCAGTTGAAGTCAAAGTTGTGTCCGGAATTATTATGTTTTACACTACACACTCCAAACAGAGGGGTCCAAAGTCCGCTATCGCGAGAGTAAACCGCGCCGCGCCACGTAGCGCTTTTCTTCACTTTGGTGCTCTCTGAACCACAGATGTTTACATTTAAACGTAAGTAATAACTTTATGTTGCAGTGTGACCTCTTTACATTTATAAAATTGCTGTTGTGATGTATATACGAGCGCTGGAAGCTCCGCGCTAACGCTAGCTTACCGGTGATTTTGTTGATGTCACTGAACGAAACTCACGTCGGAAATATTTTTTACCACCCTCCGTTTGGAGCAAGCACGGAGGGATAAACGAAGGCGGAGGGCTAAGGGGAAGAGAGAAGGGATAGTATTCGGATCGGGCCTTAGTTTGTCCAATAACTGTTTATCCGGTTCGGCCCGTGACTTAATGTGTGTTTTGGATTTGTGCGATTGAGTTCGGCACCTCTGCTCTGGAAGAAGTCTATCTCTAGGAGGAGGTGACACCAAGTCAACCGAGCGGTTTTCATTTTAGAAACCGCAGAGCTGAGTGAATATCGTCAGATTTGATGAATCTCAAAGGATCCGCCTCCAGATTTCTCTCTTTTGAAACAAATAATTACAAATCATGGAGTTATGTGTGGAAAAATAACAACTACTACTATCTTTGCAGCCTGTATGTAATAATTATACAATCTCTTTTGGCATGGAAAATTATTTAAATCTTACTCCTATATTATTCTGATCTGTTGTAAAATATCTTTTAATTAGGATTATGTTGATATAACAAAATTAAAAAAAAAAAAAGTCTCTCTTTCTAAGACAGGTTAAAGACATGCTGTAGGTTATTTCCGGTTACTGGTATTTTTTTAAGAATGTAAAGGCAGGTATAACTGATTAAAATCAGAAATAAAATGTTTTTTTTTTTTTAAAAAGGCAAAGATTTAGTTGAAGATCATTTCGCTGCGTTTGTTACCGTCCATCACCAAAAGCACACAGGTTTGCTACAGCTGTTCAGACCTTCAACAGAATTTTTCCTGCTGTTTGTCTTTCTGTACATCAACTTCTTTGGCTCCGAAACTCTTTTAAATTTTTTAGTCCTTTGGAATAAATAACTCTTGAAACAGGATTTTCTAATCCTTATTTTGCCTCCGATGTTGCTCTCGCCGCTCTGGCTGATGTCAGACTCTGCAGATTCAGCTTGAACAGCTGCTTGTTTTTTTTTTTTTTAATCACAAAATTGCACAGATGGAAATGCAGCTGCATGCATGACACAGCGGTAAAACAGTCCAAAAGCTCATTTCTGCTTGGTTCGTCCTCCCCTTTGGTTCAGATTTTGTGTCGCACTGTTAGGTTGTGTTCCCCTCTGAGCTTCACACCTCATTCCTCCTCAATTCAAAGTTCTTGCTTAAAGTGATGAAGTAACTTCAGTTGCGATAATTTCCTAGAATTATTATTATTATTTTTTTTAATTTTATAACCAGAGTCACTACAATAATTCCATTAGACACAAAGAAAATTAAAGCTGCGAGTGTCGTACGATCTGCAGCCTGATCAAATAAACCACTTTTTTTCAAAATAGCAACTTTTCTTTTCGATTTATCTCCATAGCAACCATTTTATTTTTTGGTCGCCTGGGAGTGACGGACACGTCTATGTCATTTGTAGAAGAATCTGCAAAAGTAATTTTTAAAATTTCCTTGGCAACGGAAGTTTTTGTATATCATGTATTACATTTTAAAATGATTGATGTGTCCAGCAGATACGCACTACTTTTGAAGTTGAAGATTATGTTTTTTTCTTTAAAATCTCTAATTCTTGAAAAAATAATTATGCTAACATGTAACTAAAATGACACGTGAAAAGTTGTTTACAGACATTAGCTTTGTATGACAGGCCTATCTTTAACAAACAACTTGTTAGCGACATTTTATGGTATGGAAAAACGGTTAAACTACATAGAGAAGGTATATTTAAGTCACAAAGACGTGAAAATCCCAACGCTCACTCGCACAGAGCCAACTCAGTACAAAAATGGACGCATTTCCTGTGAAAATGTGCTCGAATAAACTTAAAACTGCACGGCGAGAGCACTCACTCTGACACAAAAATTAAGAAATGTAACAGAAATGACAGATGTCTCACTCTGACAATATATCAAAGTCCAAAATGTTAAGTGTGGTTTTATCTAATAAAATGCTATTTTTTATAACTAAACATAAAGCTATTACACTAGTCCTTTTAGTGTGACTGCTGTGGGTCATAATACAGTCAATACATCTTTTTCTATACTGTAAACATGTTTGTGTGGATGCCGTGATACGACCACCCCATTATATTTCCAACTATGAAAGTTTCCCTCGTTTTTTTTAAATAAACTTCAGCCTAAAAGTCCTTTTTGTTCTTGAACGAGGTTTTTTTTTTTTGATGATTAACTGCTTGCATTTGTTCATTTGAGGATGTAATTGTGCGCTCCCTTTCGGGCTCTGTCAGGGCGCCGCTGTGCACGGCGTGCACGCCTCCTGGCTCCTTTTTTTTCATTTCTGCTGATGCAGCTGCTCACCTTCAGCAGGCGTTCACCTCTTTTTAAGACAGATTCTGGCTGTACATTAGAGCAGCCCCTCCCTTCTCCGATAATGGTTTCTATTTACAGTATAATTACAGTAATATTTCCCCACTGTAATGCGTTCTGCTGTGAGATAAGCCTGCAGATATCAAGCTGTAAAGATGATCACTGACTCACTATTTGAAATCTAATTGCACTCTGTTCTGAGGAGGCTTTAAAGCATTTAAAAGCTAATCAAATCAAGGCTTTGCACAAAAAAGACATCTGGCAAGATGGCTTTTTATGGAAGTCGTTGCACAGTTTGCTCCTAATCTGAAAATGAAATTTCACCTTGAGCTGCATGTGAGCTCCTCTCCGTCTTGAGCATCGCTGGGCTTGCCTTCCCTGTTCCTCCCCAGATGTATCGTCAGTATTTGTGTGTATTTGTCAACAACTAACACAAGACGAGGAAGAGTTTTCCCGGATGGGATCCTGGACTGAATATAGACTCCTCTGACTGATTGGTTTCTGTTTAAAACGCGACCCTTTTTAAGCCGTCTGGTCCGCTCCACTTCAGCGTCCGCTGGCTTTGACCAAAGTTTCAATCAAACAAACCCGCAGACTGAAACAATTCATCAAAAATCCTCAAAGAAGTCAAAAGTAAATCTGGCTTTTGTCTTTCATGTGCAGCGCAGCGACTTCATTTAGATCAAAAATGGTGCAGAAGTCTGAAATGACCAGGGACGGCTGTCACTGTAAAAAACATTGAAATGATTTGATTCAGATTCACTAGTTCCTCATTTAAATTCAACTTGTAATTTGGTCCAATTGGAGTGAATATTATTTATTTTTTCAGATTTCATTCATAGCCGATTGGTTGCGAAGAAAATGTTTACAAAAAATTGATATAAACTGAATAAAAGTGGATTTTTCATGGACAAAATTTAGTTTTCTTGCATTAAACTTGTTGAAAAGTTTGTTTATTTTTTTATTTTATTTTTTTTAAGTAAAGTCGTCCACATCAGACTGGACAGAATTTTTTTTTTTTTTTCAAATATTTTTTAATTTGTTTTAATAAAAAATCTATTTTTTTTAAATTAGATATAGTTCGTATCAAATATGAAACGTTGGGTAATTTGTTGTGTTTTGTACACAACAGTGTATAAAAGTACTGACTTGACTTCTCAGGAAAAAGATCACCTCTTCAATCCACTGTCTCAAATGTGATCCACACCTTTTTGACATTATGTAACTGTATTTAAAAATGAATATTTATTAAGAAAAACTATATTCTTTCAGCAATGAGTCGTATTGAAAAAAAAAAAAAAAAAAACGTTTTTCTCACCATGCAATTTAGAAAAAATGTGCTTAAGTTTCCAAAATGTTTGAGATTTGATGGTAGCAGCCATGAAATTATCACAAAAGGTTCCTCTACTGCTCCTAGTGGAAGGATGATGAACTACAGGGCAGAAAACATAAACCGATGTATTTCCAAGAGGTTTTTAAAGGGCCTATGTCATGAAAATCCACTTTTTGAGCTTTTAAGTGGCGTATTATAATATTAAATCCTCACTTTAAACAACCCTAAAGATGTATTTTGATCTATTTACATTTCTGAGAATTCTTCTACAAACCTGTGTTCTGAGCACCAGCCCTTTCTAATTCGCGAAAACAAGCAGGTTCTCACGTTGTGACGTCACAAACTGAGAACAGCCTCTTTCAGAAGGAGTCTGCGCTACCGGCTCCGCCCCCAGGCTAACACAAACACCTATTTTCTCTGCGAAGCTAAAACTAAGGCAGATACACGGTTCGGACATCCATCTTTTCAAATCTTCAGATGTTGTTTGTTTCCGTGGGAACACACAGACGAGGCTGGCTCGAGGATGATGTCATGAAATGGTCAGCGAAAGGCGGAGCCTCAGAGATCGAGGCACCTAACTTCACAAAACACACAAAAATGACTCACATTTCATAAATAATTAGTTCTTTAGTGTGCCAAAGGATGATCAAATATATAAATAAAGTTGAAAAGGCTGAAAGGCTTAAGAAAAGTATGATAAAGAAATTGGATCAAAAATCGGGTCCTAAAAAATGCCTGAATCAATCAAGGGTTCTATTGGGTTAAAGGAACATCTGATCATGAATTTGATCAATTTTACATTAAATATAAACACTCAAAATTAGTTATCTTGATACTTCCAACATTATTATGTACAGTATGTAAGATTTTTTTTTTATTTGAAAAGTAAATTCTTACTTTTTGCTCTATTTTTATTCACTTACCTACAAAATCTTAGTGAAATTGACTGCAGGCGACATGCAGCAAGTCTTGCTGGGACTTTTTTTTTTTAAATTGACAAAATTATGTTCATATAAGCAAAATATTTGTAAAAACTTGTAGAAGGAAATTTGCTTCCATTCCAAAACTTTGTTCACTTTTTATGGTTGAAGCTCTGCAACAGAAACGGTGGCAGGTTAATTAGCACGCCGCCTGCCTCTTGATTGACAGTTGACGCCATATTTGCATCCAATGGACAGAAGCCAACTTTCTGAGAAGTCTTAACTTTTCAGAAGTAACCCTAATCAACATGCAGGACATCTTCTGTCCAATACATTCAATACCGTTCTTATCTATTTCATTTCCAGCATAATCACTGCCCAGAATTGCTATAAATAACATTTTACTATACAGAAAGGACGCAGGTGGAGGAACAAAATACCTTTTTATCCCAATTTTAATTGCATAATCTGACAGCAAGCTTTTATCAGTAGCTGAAAAGCGTGTCCTTCAACTCGCGCTTCCTGTTGCAAAATGACAGGGTCCGCTGGAGCAAACAGGCTGATGGGAAATGAGTGATTTCTCCTTTTAGCTAGCATATGTCTTAGCATATGTTCATGTTTTTTACTCATATTTATTTATTAAGCTTATTAGACCTCAAGTGCTCAAAGCAGTTTCTTTAAAGATGTTTTTTTAGCCAAAATTAAAACTATTTCTCCACTGAGAGCTCTCTGTTTACACACTAGCTAACAGCGCATGGCGACCAATATTAAAGCTAATCAACCATTTAGTTTGGAAAACAAAGATGTTCATGGATCTATTTGCCAGAAAGGGGCGGAGCTGGGAGCTTGTGGCCCACCCAGCATCCTTCCTACTAGTGATGGGTCGATATTATTTTATCCGGCTGATACTGATCACCGATATTTAAGGGTTAATTTTGGAGTCAATTGATACTTTGTAGAGCGGCTTGGAAAGTGGACAACTGAATAATTAACTCCATAAATCCATATTTCGAGGAAGACTCCTGGTTTTGTCTGTAAACAGCAGCTTCATGTGTTTTCTACAAAGTCGGAGGGTTTTATTCAGTTTCCTCACCCGTTCTTTTCTCCCCAAAAACGTCTTTTTGTTTGGCTTTAATTAGCTTCTAGCTTTGGGCTATAAGCTCGGACCGCCATCAATGTTAGAAACATAGCTAGCTTTTAGCTTTGGGCTAGCTATGTTTTTAACGTAGTTAGCGGTCTACTAGCTTTGATTTCAACGTATTTAGCGGTCCGCCAGCTCAGGTTCTTTTATCCCCAAAGCAGTTTTTCAAATGTCTCATTTTGTTTGGCTTTAATTAGCTGTTAGCTTTGGGCTAAAAGCTGGAACTGCTAGCAATGCTAGAAACATAGCTAGCTTTTAGCTTTGGGTTAGCTATATTTTTAACATACTTAGCAGTCTGCTAGCTTTGTTCTTAACATGGTTAGTGGTCCAATGGCTTTGTTTTTAACATAAATAGCAGTCTGCTAGCTTTGTTTTTAAGTGAGCGGTCCGCTAGCTTTGTTTTTAACATGATTAGTGGTCTGCTAGCCTTGTTATTAACATAGTTAGCAGTCTGTTAGCTTTGTTTTTAACATAGTTAGTAGTCTGTTAGCTTTATTTTTGACATAATTAACGGTTCGCTGGCTTTATTTTTAACATGATTAGTGGTCTGCTAGCCTTGTTATTAACATCGTTAGCAGTCTATTAGCTTTGTTTTTAAATATAGTCAGCGGTCCGCTAGCTTTATTTTTAACATAATTAACAGTCCGCTAGCTTGTTTTTAACATAGCTAGCGGTCTGCTAGCTTAGTTTTTTTTTAAATTTATTTTTTTTTACCTATGTTCGCTTTTCAAATATGTTGTTTTGTTTGGCTTTATTTAGCTTTTAGCTAAAAGCTAGCTTTGTTTTTAACATAATTAGCAGTCCTGTTAGCTTTGTTTTAACATAGTTAAAAAAAGGTTCATGTCACGCAACGCGGCAAGACATGCGGATGTGGTCGAAACCGATTTCGACCATTTATGCATCACGATTTTTTTTAATTGCTTTTTTTCATTTGCTCCTGATTCCCAACAATTTGAGTAAGAAAATACTCAGAAATGCAATTACAATCTTAATTTTCTTTACATATGTCGACCATCATTAGTTGTTAAAAACACAATTTTTACCTCTAACCAAACTGAGACCATGTGAGATCTTCCCCGTCCCAAAGAGGAAAAAGGGGTTCCAGGTATTGAACCGTCAGCATAACATTTTTTTTATTAAAGCTGTTAAAGTCAGGTTCTGCGAGCATGAAAAAAATAATAAATCAGCCTGAAACCCACAAAGGGGAATTCTCTTTTACTCCTCCTGCTGTGAGATTCTGACCTCCAACATGCATTATCCAGCGTTTTTCCACTGCTTTAAAATGCACATCCGCAGCGGTGAATATTGCATTTCCAGCTCACTCAGTGCTCCTGTTTACTCCACTCACTCTGCACTTCTGCCAGTGAAATTCATTCGCTGCACTTGTTTTGTGTAGTTGTTGTACTGATGTGGTTGCCAGGAAAACGCCTGCACAGGATTCTTTTCTGGCTTCCCTTTGTCAGTGCCGAGCCTGACAGTTTCACCTCACAACTCCTGGTTTATACTTTATTTTTTTTGTACTGCAGAATAGACAAACAGCTCTGAAATTTCCCTGCATCTTTTGTTTCTGTCTTGACCCTGAACATCACAGCCTTCGGAGGTGTTGAGGTGGACCAGGTAAACATTTTAGCGGAGAGCAGATGTGTTATTTAATGGTGCGGCGTGAGCGTTCCTCCTGATTAATCGCATCGGCACAAACAGACGGTTTTCTGCTGTTGCTTTCAGCTCCTTAATCCGGCATCTGTTGTGCTTTGCTTTAATCCAATAAGTAGAGCAAGTTTCTTTCTTTGTGTTTAACCTGTTTGTCGCCGCTTTAATTGGAATACGTGGAGATTTGCATCCCAATCCGGACAGGAACAGAGCTGTCAATCAATTGAAATTTAACAGGATTTCATTTCGAGATTATTTGAAAATGACCCTTTTAGCTGAATAAAATGTAACTATGAAAGCCTAGTTTTAAGTTTTTACCCTACAAATTAAGACATATGGGTCAAACGTACATTTATTTTTTACAGTTTTTAAATCAGATTTTAAGAAAGATGCTTAAAATGATAAACTCTGTAATACAACTTGTTAGAATGAAGGCCATTTAAAGTCCACTAGCTAAACTTTAAATTCACTCTTACTTTGTTTAAGAAGGATCCGCGTTGACCTACATATTGATTTGTGACCGCAGCGTCACACCTCCTGTGGTCCGAAAGGATTTGAAGAGCTACTCAGAAAATGGTGTCACATCCCTGAAGAGACTGTTCCAAAAACACTTTCTCCTAAAGTTTCCCATGGCAAAAGTGTGAGGTACACTTTTAAAGTTATTCAAGTAACGTTTATTGGTTTTAAAGTCTTAACACCTGCAGAAAAGGACATGTAGGACATCTGGAGTCAACTAAGTCTTCCAAAAGAATGTTCTGCTCACAGATTGTTTTCTTCAGTTCTATTAAGCATCAAATTGAGCTTTATTAGCATGTTTAATATTATTGTACCATTTGTCGCATCTTTTTTTTTTTTTTTTTGACCTTCTTGTTGCCACAGCAAAGAAGTTTGGCAGAAGTTTTTCTCCTCATGTTCTGAACAGTAGCTGGGTTTCCGTTAAACATATGCCCAAAACTTTATTGACATTCTAGAAATGTCATAAAAAACACAATTACACTGTTTCCATTAAATCATAATAAAAACACAAACAAAGTCGATAACGGATGTGAACAATACTTTGATTTACAGCAGATTCATTCACATTTCTGCGCTCATCATCATCTATCAAAGGAGACGTCGGCGTCTTATTCAGGGCATGGAGAGGGGAGCTGCTATGGACGTGATTTTACAGTTGGATTCAACAATTCCACATGACACGCTCAACTTTAAATGAGCTGTGGGACCTCTTGTGGTGCAGCAGTGCAGTTATTGTTGGTCACATGACTCATTCAATTAGAAAAAAAGTGTTTCTATTGCAGTTTTGCAAAATATTTCAATTTTGATACGTCTCAATAACGACACTCTACAAGCACAAACAAATTATTTTTTTTGATAAATACAAATTTTTTTGAAAATGATGTGATTTCATTAGAAAAACATATTTTTGCAAATCTAATTTATGCAGTTACTCAATTGAAATGTGGATAGCGAAACCCCTTATGTGACCAAATCTGGTCTGAAACTTGAACCTGGATTAGTGGAAGTCCAGTTAGAAATAGGTATCAAAACTCTGAGCTAAATCGATACTAGTACTGATGTACAGTACTAACAGTACTGACGTGGTACTAGTGGTACTGACATATACAGTTGTCTTGTGAACTGACATGTACTGATGAACATGGTAGTACCGTATCTGTCAGTACTTCTCCTGCTGTATACTGGACTGACATATACTATATTGAAATAAACAATACTGGTGTATATGATTCTGATATATACAATATTGATGTATAAGGTACTGATGTATACAGTATACAGTACGGACGTATACGATACTAAAATATACGATAGTGACATATACGATAATGATATATACGATAGTGATATAAATATAATATTGATGTGTACTATACTGATATATATGATAGTGACATAAACAATACTTATATGTACAATAGTGATATATACGAGATTCATATGTACTATAACGATATACGAAACTGATACCAGTACTGGTATGTACAAAATTGATATATAATACTGAAATATAACATACAGATATGGACGATAATGATGTGTACAATATAGGGGAGTAACGAATCACGGATTTTCCGTGGTCCGTACGGATCAGAGGCCACGGTTCGGGACACGTGTGTACCGCGGACCGCTCGAACACTCCACCCCCCATACGCGGACACCTCGCGCTAGCATAATTTAAACCAATTGTCCGTTCGCATCGAATGGAAGCTCCGTTACGGGCTTTCCGGTGGAATCGCGGAACATTTGTATGGCAAGCCAGAGATGTCAAAATTGACCAGGAAAAGCTGACGCAGAAGTGCCACGTTTTACAGAAAATTATGATTTAAAACATTTAAATGTTCCCACAGTTAGTTTCAATAAAGCAGTTCATACCAAAAAAAATAATTGTAACCGTTTTATTTATGATTTAATTTTAAAGGATAATCCAGATAGATTTGGTGTTTTCAACACTATTTTTAAATATTATTTTCTCTTAGTTTTTGTAGATTTGATCTAAAAACATGCAAATGTAATCAGAAACTACAAATTTTAGTATTTTTTTGTGTTCAAAGTATAAATATGTTTTGTTTTAATAAATAGGCTTCAATGAGCAAATGTTTTGTTGTTGCATATGTAAATATTGTGTGTGAAAGGTACTTGAAATGCTTATATGAGTTAAAGCGTTTCCAAAAATTTATTTAGCTTTGATATTGTTGTTTTTTTTTTTTCGTTTTGTTTTTTGCGTTTTTTAATTTTTTTTACTTTTTACTGATCCGAAAAATGATCCAAACCGTGACCCTAAAACCGTGACACGATCCGAACCGTGGGTTTTGTGATCCGTTACACCCCTAGTACAATACTATCAGTACTACATATAAAATCAGATGTTGGTGGTTTGTTTCGAACATGTCAAACTCTACTTGTATTCTCTTCAGTTTTACTTTACAAAAAGTAAATATGCAAATAAATAGAGCATATTAGGCATATGTGATGTTACTATGTCAAGTATATGATATATATTATTTTAAACTGGCATTATTTTAAGCACCATTTTAAAAAATCCAAGCCAATCCCCACAACCAGTGCAGTGGTTTTGGTAACGTCCTGACGGACTCGTAGATGTTGTCATGAAAAATGCTTGAGATTGCAGTTTTACCGCGTGGGACCAGAGGGAAACTGAGTTGAGTGACCGCAGCAGCCTGTAACTGTATGGCCAACATTCGCTGAGTGCTTCCACATCCTGAAAGCCTTCTCAGGGGACAATAAATAAAAGAAATACATTTTACTCTATTAAATCTCAACTTCGTGTCTTTGAGCTTCAAGTTGAGGAACCCTTCACTTGTCGTCATTTTTTCTGGGTGGATAGTTTCATCTGGCAGTTTTAAACTGTATAAAATATCTCAGAACTCATTCATATGAACTGAGTATTTACCTGCAAAATTTTTTTTGTCAAATCTGTATTCCATCAACGTGAAGTCAACAATATGGTATGGGTAGTCAGGAAAAAAAAACAACTCTGGTTCTCCGCACTTCCGCAGTCTCTTCTCCGCGCGGACATTTTGTTCAAGGCTACATTTTCCTGTCTGGACTTTCAAGGTTGGACTGTCCAGAGAGACTCGTCCCACAAAAGTCAATTATCCACCACCACAAAGTCTTTGAGTGAATAATTAAATCACATATGACGTGGGGAGTGCTAATGAATAACCGTCTTCGGAGCTGCTGTTCTCTTTATGGTCTCTTAGAGACCGCAACGCTTCTTGCGAGCGACGCTGATAATTGCGGATCTGAGGATGCATCTGTGTTTGTGTGCAGTCTCACGGCGCTTATCAAGCCGGTGTGGTTAAAAACAAACAACCGGGTTGTAGCACAGTCACATGTAGACAGTCTAATACGAGGCGTCTCGCTGGAATCAGGCGTCAGTCTTGGCCAACATTTCATGGTTATGGTGTTCTGGTGGAGTCCAGCAGAAAAAGACACGAGGAGGACGAAGATGTTTGTGGCTCTCATGTTGACATTTACTGAAGTTTTATTCTTTACAATTTGTCATATGATATACAGCTATGTATGAAAAGAGAGGGACCTGGTTGCAGACAAGATGGCGCCTGACATCATCGACCGGAAGCGAGAATTATACAACATACCATAACCCTAAGCCAAAAGTGTTCAGACTCATTAAAAAATACTAACAGAATAGAATCACCAGTTAACACTTTAACACCAGAGCTCCAGTGTTTATGTACTTTTAATCATTATCAAAATCAATGTAATTCCATCAGTTTGTAAAGGAGAAAAGTGGTGCAACATAGACGATACTGATGTAAACAATACTAATAAAAAAGATACCGATATACGATACTGGTTTACAATACTGATATAAACAATACTGATTTCTGATACTGATATAAACAATACTGATATATGAAACTGATGTACAATACAAACATAAACAATATTGATACACAATACTGAAAAACGATTCTGATATACAATACTGATATATGACACTGATATATGACACTGATATACGATGCTGATGTATGCGATACTGATATAGAATACTGATATATAAGATACTGATATATGCAATAAAAATATATGCGATACTGATATATACAATAATGATATACGCAATACTGATATACAATACTGATATATGCGATACTGATATATACAATACTATTATATACGATACTGATATATACAATAATGATATACGCAAAACTGATATACAATACTGATATATGCTAAACTGATATATACGATACTGATATATGCAACACTGATATATACAATACTGATATACGATACTGATATATGTGATACTGATCTATACGATTATGATATAGGATCTATCTTTTCTACTTTACAATCTGCTGGAATTACGCTGATCGTGTTTAGGATTTAAAAGTTAAAATATGTTAAAAATGTTGTGTTTTTCAGTTTCAGTTCTGGTGCAGGACTTCTGGTTCTGGCTGTTGATGTCTGCAGCCAGGTCCTCTTCTTTACAGTAAAATGGTATATATGGAAGTTTGATAATGTTGGCCTTTACAGTGAACGCTTATGGGCCTGATACCATATTTGGTCAACCTCTGACCTTCGTTTGATTGATTCATTCAACAGAGAAACTTTCTTTGCCTCAAGTAAAAAGCTGTCCTCCGTTTTCCTACAATTCAGCTTCCTGTAAATCTAATACCAAGAATTTTTTCATCTCCAACATCATTTAGCATAATCAAAGTTTTATCATTTTCAAATAACCAAACATAGAGTTTCACTATTAAAATAAAAAAAAAATGTTAGAATAGGGAGCAAAACCCTGAAGGAAATAACGATTTAATATCAATTTTAAAGACTCACTCCAGTGTAATTTGTTTTTTTATTATGAACTTGTGGTCTTTTTCTGCTGATGGACATGTATTTTAGAATATTAAGCTCAAAATTGCATTTCTTAGTATTTCTTTATTCCAAACCATTGTAAATCAAGAGCTGACAAAAAAAAATGTCCTTTGAAAAAGATTGTATATGTTATGTGGAAAACACACCTGGATAACTCCAGTATTGCTCGCTTCTTTTACTGCACCAGTAACATTAGGTTGGGGTGTGAAGGGCTGTAAGCTAGAGGGTAAACAGAGGGCTGTGTCCCGGAACAGTGGACCCCCAACCTTTTTCAGGCCACGGACCGGTTTAATTCTTACTTTTACTCTATATATCATGTTGGAACCATAAAAAATTGCTATACATTTTTAACAGCAATCAACTGTTTGAACAACTTTATTTGCAGCATCCTCATAACATTAAACAAGCCAGTTGATGAATATTAAGTATTATTCAGGGTCTTAAAAAGTCTTACATTTATGATTTTGGAAATAATACCTTAAAAAATCCTTAAAAAAATGTCTTGAATTTTTATGTCTGAGCTTTAAAAAAAAAATTGCTGTTTGCCATTTTACATTTCTTCCTAAATATGTATTTTTTAACCACATTTATTTTGATCAAATAATAGAAATAAACATCAGTAAAACTTATCATTATGCACGCTGAATGCAGACCACTGGTTTAAAAAAATGCACTAACATATCGGCACAGACTACAAATAAGACACAAGAGGTTTAATCATACAATTTGAATAAATTAATAAAATAGGAAATTGGTTGAAAAATAGATCCTAATTTTTTATATGGAAAAAGGTAATGAAAAGTCTAAAAATTAACTTGAAGAAAGCCTATTATATAATCCATATTTGGAGTAAAGATTCTTGGTTTTTGTCTTTGAAATACAGATTTATTTTATTTTGAAGTTGAAAGTTCTTCTTCTGTTTCCTGTGTGGATCTTTTCTATGAAAAGAAACTTTTTCCAAATACAGTGTGTTTGTTTTTTTTTTGCTCAGTTTGCTATTGTGTAGGTTTCAATTCAAGGAGGTAGTGGATGGACTTTTGATACGTAATCGAGCGATTTGACGTGCGTAACAATAAGATAGTTTGTTATGGTTGGGATAATCCAGTTGGTTTCCAAAATAAAACTTCTTTTTAAATATTTTATCTAGTTTTTTCTTTATTCTTTTCAGTACCAACTGTATTATGACCCGGGATTGGATCCAGGATTGGACCATTGCTCTAGAAAACAACTCAGGCTTTATGACTTTGGGTAAAAATTGCATAATAATGACAATAAAAAAATAAAATAAACTCTGGGAGAAGATAATCAGAGTGGATCTTTAAGTGGGAGTGGGTGTTGGACTAAGCCTGAATTCCACTAAATGTTACACTGGAGTTCAAGTCCCCGTTTGCCCATTTTTTAAATGAAGTAAACAAGGCGGCTCTGATTGAAGAAAATGACAGTTTCAGCGATTCGCACAGCATCAACGATTTGCCTCTGAAGAAAATTGACAGTTGCCAAAGTGGCTATTATTCTGAAGCTGTGAGGCTTTAAGAAAGTGCTGACTCCAGGTGGAAAGGCCTTTTTATACTGAGCTGTGGCTGTGCAGCGATGAGGGACATGGTCATTGTCACACAGATAACACTTCATCCATCACGCCAGCATGATTAAAGCACAGATGTGGGCACGAGTTAATGTAGCGTTTTATCAAACTTAATGGTGACATGGTCCCGAATTTCATCAGATAAACCGCAGATGACTGGACCTTTTTTTTCCCCTTGAACAAAACTGTCACAGCAGTCCTTTGTGGCGTGGAAAACTTTTACATCGACTGACTTGGAGCAGCATTAACCCCTTTAGGCGACACATTTTTGTATTCTATTGGCAGCCCAGATGTGAATCACCAAACTGATAAGATGTCAGGTTAAAGAAGATTGTTGGTGGTGGTCTGTATCACCAATAAATGTCATGCCAAACCTAATCAATAGAAAAATAAGTCAATGAAATAGTCTAAAATAACAACTATAATAAAAACGGCTTTAGTCTGCTTTAGACTGCAGCTTTTTACCTTCTTAAAGGGGCACTGCCACTATTTTTTCAAGCCTTTTAGAATATCCATATATACAATTATATTACCTTTGGATCACGAAAAACAAATTATTTATGAAATATTAGTTATTTTTCATGAGTTTATTCCTACTCGATTCCTGAATAAAAATCCAACCGTTTATGCATTTAACGTGATTCTAACGGATTCTGAAGCTAAAAAAAAAATCAGCTTTGCAACGATATGTGACTCTTTACAAGAGGGTTTGACTAAATGGTAATCCAACTGGTTGGGAACCGGATTAAAGCCAAGAGGACCTGGTTACAGATACAATGGTGACTGAAATGTATTGGCGTGTAACTGAATTTCCCAAACATTATTAGCCGGATGTTAGAAATTCCACAAGGTTTCAGATTTGTTTGAAATTGTTATTAAATAAAATTCTACCTTTTGAGGTTTTAAATGCATTTTACTGTTTGTTCATCACTAAAGAACCCCAAAGCGGTATTTTGATCCGTTCATGCGTTTAAGAGTAATCCTCTAAAAACCTCCAGCAGCCCCTCCCATACCCACGAAAACGAGCGGTTGGAAACGTGCTGACGTAAGCACGATGCCATCCGCTCCCTACAGGAAGCTCCGCCCCCAGTCTAACACCAGCACTCAATTTCTCTACAGAGCTAGCGGTGATCAGCAAAAAACTTTACTTTAGACACGGGGCTCCTTTAAGTTACAGTATGACTAAGAGCGTTGTAAGTTTTGACAGCTCAGGTGTTAAAGGTTCAAAGCTAGAGAACATTTCTGTTAAAGTCGCCGGTTATTAGTCTTTTTCTAGTATTTTTCAACCAAATCTGTAGCGCACGGAGGGGGATTGATGTTCCGGTTCTTCACTTCCTTCTGGCTAATAATTTTCAGCCGCCATCTTGTCTGCAACTAGGTCCTCCTCAGAAAAGCGGCTTTGCGTTCAGAATACGGTGATCGGGTAAACAGTCAAAGAGTTCCATTAGCTCAGTAATATTTTGCTTTGAGGAAGTAAAAATGATTCCAATCGTCTTTTCTGAGATGCAAATTGTTTCAATGAGCAAGAAAACGTAGAACTAAAGACTTAAACCTCCTATTAATGTATGGATAGAAAGATACTTTATTAATCCCAAGGGGAATTATACGGCACTCTGTAGCTCACTCACAGATTAAAACAGACATTAAATTAATAAATAAACAACTAATAAATTTGTTAAAAACAAGAAAAAAGTTCAAATTAAGCAATTAGCCCAAACAGTAAAAGAGAATTTTAATCTGACTCTAGAAATTTATAATCCTGCTGCCTGACAAGACTTCTAAATTCTTAAACCTTATTTGGAGTCAATAAAAAAAATAAATAAATAAAAGTAACGGGAAATTAATCAGACTAAATGGTTCTGTCACACATGTTCTGGGGTAGATGGAATCAAATCTGTTAAGATACTACTTGACTGATTCTGTTGTGTAAGTATGGAGAGAAAATAGACTCAGTCTGATTTGTGTGTGCTTAAATCTTGATTTGTGCGTAAATTAGGATCTGTGCATGCATAATTCTTGATTTGTAGCACATTTAATATGTTTTGTACAAAAGTAAAAAAATTACAAAAATTTAGAATATACAAAATACAATTTACACATGCACAAAAATAAAATTCCAACAGCTTGAAACTAATTACACAAAAAAATCTTTTCAAAATGCGCACGAATCACTGGCTGGTCACCAGCCCTTGGGACAGAGCCTCTAAAGTAGCTGATCCAAGCGGGCCGGTGCTGCTTGTAATCGCCGCGTTTGCCAACCAGAACTCTGTGCGTGTACTTTATAAACATCAGCTAAAAGCGGGGGGGTGTCCGTGCGTACTTTAAAAAGATTTTTGTGTGTTATTAGTTTCAAGCTGTTGTAATTTTAATTCATGCATGTGTAAATTGGATTTTGGATTTTTGAAATGTTTGTAATTTTTTTATTTTTGCACAAAACATATTATATAAGTTACAAATCAAGAATTCACAAATCAGAGTGAGTCTATTTTCTCTCCATACTTAAGAAACAGTACAAACATGATTCTCTACAAATAGTAGATATTTATTATTTAGCCTCTTTTTTTGTTTTGTTTTACACTATCTAACCATTAAATGCCCTTTATTGTACAGGAAGGTTTTATTTACGGTAATGGTTGCTTGTTCATCCTCTAGATGTAACTCTAGTGGTGCAGAGCGGCCAGAAAGCCATGAAATGACCGACGTTGTTGACAAGATGTAATGCAAAAAAAATGTCTCTAAGTGGTATTTCATGTCGTTTTGATGCTTTTTGGTCTCTCTCTTTTGAACGATATGATGTGAAACAAGAGAAACTGACATTAATTATTATTTAAAAATATATATTAATACTGTCTTAAACTAAAAAAGATGTTACTTTATATAAAGACTGGAGATGTAGCTCATTTTTAGGCAGGTACACTGATTTATTGCTGATGCATTAATTGGACGTAAGACGTCACGGTCCATTAGCGATGGCGTCATTCACATGACAGCTTTGGTTACATCCGACAGATTGTCGGCTTAACGACTCCTCCCCATCTTGCTGCATTGCCGTATCAATAGTTTTTTTTTTTTTTTCCTCCCTCACATGCTAACAGCTTCTTCCAGTCAAGCATGAGGGCTGCCTGCTCAGCATCACCTTGAGATCATGTTCCAAACAGAGCGGCTCACACGGAAGCTTACGGATTTTTTTGTGGGTCATTTAGTTCCCCGACTGTAATTTTTGATATGCGTCCGCTGCGACATTTCCTGCGGTTTATCAGCGTCGCTCGAGTGGAAATGGTTTTAAAAGTCTCAAATTGGCTGCTTAGGCCGGAGAATCACAGAGTTTGCCAAATTAGTGTGGTCACAGGCAGAAAGTCTCAGCCATTAAAACGCTTTGGTGTGTTTAAATAGTGAGGAAATGAATATCTCCGTGTATAGTAATGAACCACTTTAGATGTCAGGAAAAAGCTACTTTACTTTTATGTAAAAAGTCTAGTTTATTTGTGTTTGTCAGGTGTTAAATATTTAAAGTTGATTCATGGTTAAAGGGGGAGGGGCTGTACACTGGCTTGGTTTTCTCATTTGGGGATTAGACGGATGTGGCTCAGGCACTTCATTATTTCTATCTTTTTTTCTTAACTATGATGGTTTTTGACCATTGTTACTTTTTGAATCGAATCCCAAACATTTGAGTCTCATTACGCCCCATTCACACTGGACGCGAAAGCGCCGCGAAGCGGCGCGGAACGGAGTCCGCTTCCATTCGGCGCCCTTATTATCCTATGGCGTCGTTCACACAAGGCGCGGAGCGGAGCGGCGCGGAGGGCCCGCGCGGTGCAGCGGATCGTTTCCGCGTCTGACCTATTTTGTGCGCGAGCCGCGAGCGTTCCGCGTCAATTCTGGCCGGAAGTTGCTTCAAGATACATGAGAAAATCTGGTTTCTTTTCAAAATATAACCAGTTTTTCACAATAAAATGCCGCGATTGACAAATGTGATCATGTTTTTGTATCTAAATAGATGGTAGACACCGATTTAAACATACAATCACATCACAAACGTGCGCGCGAGAGCACAGAGACACACAAAACAGACAGACACGCACACTTTTTTTTTCTTTTTTCACAGACACGTACACACGCAGATCAACGTGGATAGACTCCGGTGCGGGGTGAGAAGTTTCGGGAGTTAATAAAACAAAAACAGAGAGACAGAGAGCAGCTCATCTTAGCAGAAACAGGGGGTAATATTTATAAAATACACACAACACACACAGACACGAGCGCGCACAGATCAACGCAGTGAGCAGACTCCGGAGCGGGAGAGAAAAAAGAGATGCAGAGAGCTGCTCCTCTTAGCAGAAATATGGGTTAATAATTGTAGTTTATTAATTTACCCACACACAGACACCTGCGAGCGCGTGCGCACAGACACACACAAAACAGAGATGCACACGCGCGCGCACACAGATCAGTACAGTGGGCCGACAGAGCGGGTGGGCGGGGTTTTGAGAGAGCAGTTTTTCTTGGCAGGAACATGGGTTAATGTCTTTAGGCTATGAAATTATCAACCATGATGGCAAAAACAAAAAAAGCTCTAGCAGAAGCGCCTGTGGACCGCCGCGGAAAAATGCCCGTCTGGTGTGAACTACAGAGCGGAGCGGAAGCGGCGCGGACTCCGCTCCGCGGCGCTTCCGCGTCCAGTGTGACCCCGGCGTTAGTCTCATCTATGTAGGATGTGACACACGAGTCAAACGCCATCTTTTCTGATGAATGACTGCCTCCAGGTCAGCTTACTTAGAGTTCTATTTTCAATGTTTATTTTAGTATTCTTACTAAATAATACAGCCAAAAAAATGATGAACCTCCTTTAAACTACCATATTGTCCCAACCGACTGAAGACTTTGTCAACTTGGACCACACACTGTTTATTTTTTTTTTCTTCTTTTGAGAAAATCTCTTTTAAACCCATCTAAACTGGTAAATTTAGGTTCCGTTTTCACTGACTGTTGCCTTTTTGCAGACTTTTACATCTGTGACTCACAAACGCAGCCTTCCCTTCTGACCGACTGCCTCCGGGCCACTTTTCACTTATTTTTCATTGTTTATTCCTCCAAAACAAACAGCTAAAAAATGATTCTCCTCCTTCAAACTTCCATTTTATCCCAACTCCATTTGTATTCAAATATATATTCAAAACTTAAGTTATTTTTTTTACTGGAAAATCAAATTTGATTAGATATTTTGACTTAAAATATTTTCAATAGAAACTTAAGATCCTGAGGAAAACTACCATCTTGAGATAAAATTGTGTTTTTGGTGTTTTAACTTGTTCTTGTGGCATTTCTCCAGAGTTGTAGAGAATACCTGAAAACCATACTTGAGTAAAAGTACATATACCTTACTGTAAAAGTTACTCCATTACAAGTTACAAGTCACCAATTTCAACAAAATTTGAGAAAAAGTTTAAAAAATACAGACTTTACAGAAAGTCCGATTTTAAAAGAACTTAAGTATTTTTACTTGTACTGAATGTAAGCTCAATGAACACCAATAAATCTGAAGATTGTTTATTCATGAGGCTTTATTTCCTGATATAAGAAATGAATGAATGAATAAAAAGGAAATTTAACACCTCAATGTTTCAAAATGACACAACAAAATAGATAAACATAGAACAAAAAGTCAATCTCAGTCATGCTCTAATGTTCATACGAGGCAGAACTGTTTTAACATGAGTCAATAGAGAATTGCCTGCCTCTCTGGTCAGTTGCGGTACTGCAACGTTTTGTTACTTCATTTATCCAATAATGTAATTTTTGTTATTCAATTGTTTATTATTTTTGGGAAATTCCATATTCACAAATGTAAATGGTCAAATTCACAACCATATTTTAATTTATTTTTTCTGGACCTTGAATCACATTATTAAACAAAAGAACACAAAATCTGAAGGCTACAAGAAAATTTCACATTTTAAAAGAACTGTATATTGTTTAACACTTGTATATTATATCCCTCTGGTTTGTTGATGTTTTTGCCCCGGTTGCTCTGTACTTGTAGAGTTTTTTATTACCTATTTAAAAAAAAAAAAAAAAAAAAAGCTAAATGGAATGTGCATATAACCATCTGTAAATTGAAAGAGTGTTCAATAAAGTTTTGGAAAAAAAGAAAAACGTTTTGTTACTTCCACGTCGGCCTCATTCCCCGCCCACTAGAGTTACAACTTGGAGTTAGCTCATGAAGTAGCATGCAGTACCATCAGTATCCTGCAGATGGCAGTATTGTCTTATCTGCCCAACAAACCAGCTATGGTGAAGTAGATAAACATGCGAGTCCTTTGCGGACTATAAAAATGTAGCGAGTAGTGAAGTAAAGAGTACATAAATCAATCAAAGATGTAGTTGAGTAGAGAGTAAAAGTAGCTGATACTCAGTAGAGAGTAGCCAAAAAAGTCAAATTACTCAAGTACTTTATACCACTGCATTTGTCTAATGATGTAGGGTATGTTTATAGAAAATTATGTTAAAAATTTAATGTTTGATTTTTTTTTTTTCTTTATTCAAATTGTCGTGGAGAGAAGCTAGGCTACTACTTCATGCTCCGCTTCATTCTGAGGCAGACAAATAGATCCATGAACGTTTTTGTTTTCCGAGTTGGACTTCAGAAGGGGGTGGGCTTACACTACGACAACAGTCCCGCCCACAAACATGTCTGATGAACTCCTGCTGCTCTGCGGATGTTTGTAGATTTTGGCTAAAAATGACATAAAGATAATTGAAAGCTGTCAGGGAAAGCTTTGAAAATAGATCAAAACACGATTTAAGTGTTTGGGAATATGCCGTTCCATATTCACAACCTCTTTGAGCACAAACGGTCCCGTAAAACCTAGCGCCACCTTCCTACCTTCCTCCCCCAAACACGGTTGTCACCAGCGACTCCCGAGTCACATTGCTGGGTATTTTTAGCGATGTTGACTGAAAGACCGATGCGCTCCATTCCCTGATGTGTCCCCGGAGAGTTTCCGGCTTCTGTTTTCTGCAGCCCCTGCCACGCACCTTTCCGCCAAAGACGAAAACTCGCTGTGTGCGTAGGCTGCAGCTGGATGACAGCGCTCCGGGGACGGACGCCGGGACCGCGCGGCCCAGCGGCTCAGCTAGCCAATTAGCACAGAGTGATTGACCTACTAAACATGCTTGGAGACGGTAGAAAACCTAAGTTGTCCACGGAGGACAGCTGCCGCCTTTAGTAGATATTTTTCATTTAGCACCAAAGGATTGGATAGTAATGGTTTTCTTTATGTTTACTAGTGTGTTTTGAGTATTACTTTCCATCAGGGAGCGGCTTCTTCATTTATCTTCCCATCGATTCGCGTGCGTCCTATTCATCCCCGTGTCTTCGTCTGCTCGTGGCCCCTTGCCTTTCATCTGTTGCCATCTTTTCCCAGTATTTATTTATCTCTGACACGTGTCCTCCTCCTTATAGATTTGATGTCTTCCCTGCGCTCACTCTGTCAGTTCAAGCAGCCCCACTTACTTCTGCCTTCCTGCCCTTAACTCTTTTGTGAGGGGACCGGCCGTCATTAGATCTGCCTGGATAGCACCGGCTTTGGTGATGAGACGCTGTTATTCAATAAAAGTTGGAGATTTTTTGAACTTTCCGACTCGGTCTGACCTCGTACAAACGGTGCTTCCTTGTTGTTCGTGTTTTGGGTCTTGAGAATTAACCAGTCATCACCAAAATCAGCTTAATCTGTTACAGACACAAGATCTCTTGTAGTATCTGGAACCAAAAGTTGGAACGTCTGGATCACAGAACTGGCAGTTTGTTGCACTCCTGAGCAGATCCATGTCCTTTATAGGGCTGTACCGAGTATCCGGGTGCTCGGGTTTTCGTGACCGATTCCCAAAATCACGAGTACAAATATTCGCGACATCAAAGAGCGCTGATTCGCGAGCTTCATAAATATAGTTAATTGTAGTAAAATACTATCAAAATATGATCAGGGGACCATGTATTTGTGATCTGAAATGCAGATTAATGTTGTATTTTAAGATTACGGACTAAAACCATGGAGTATGGGGTCCGGGGAGCCTTAATGAGGCTTGTCCGGTCTCTGTACGACCGGAGCAGGAGCTTGGTTCGCATGGCCGGCAGTAAGTCAGACCTGTTCCCGGTGCATGTTGGACTCCGGCAGGGCTGCCCTTTATCACCGGTTCTGTTCATAGTCTTTATGGACAGAATTTCTAGGCGCAGCCAGGGGCCGGAGGGGATCTGGTTTGGGGACCACAGGATTTTTTCTCTGCATCTCTCTCCATCGAGCCAGGACCTCCAGCATGCATTGGAGCGGTTTGCAGTCGAGTGTGAAGCGGCTGGGATGAGGGTCAGCACCTCTAAGTCTGAGGCCATGGTTCTCGACCGGAGAAAGGTAGTTTGTCCTCTCTCGGTGGGTGGAGTGCTCCTGCCTCAGGTGGAGGAGTTTAAATATCTTGGGGTCTTGTTCACGAGTGAGGGAAGATCGGAGCGTGAGATTGACAGGCGGATTGGAGCGGCGTCCGCCATTTTGCGGTCGCAGAGAGCTGAACCAGAAAGCAAAGCTCTCGATTTACCGGTCGATCTTCGTTCCAGTACTCACCTATGGTCGTGACCGAAAGAACGAGATCCCGACTACAAGCGGCTTAAATGAGTTTTCTCCGGAGGGTGGCTGGGCTCTCCCTTAGAGATAGGGTGAGGAGTTCAGTCACCCGGAGAAAGCTCGGAGTAGAGCCGCTTCTCCTCCGCATCGAGAGGAGCCAGTTGAGGTGGCTTGGGCATCTGATCCGGAGGCCTCCTGGACGCCTCCCTGGAGAGGTGTTCCGGGCATGTCCCACTGGGCGGAGGCTCCGGGAAAGACCCAGGACACGTTGGAGAGACTATGTTTCTCAGCTGGCCTGGGAACGCCTCGGGGTCCCCCCAGAGGAGCTGGAGGAAGTGGCCGGGGAGAGGGAAGACGAAGACGGATGGATGGAAGAAGATGGATGGATGGATGGATGGATGGATGGATGGATGGATGGACTAAAACCAAGCCGAAAGAGCAGCGGTACAGCAGTCGGAAGTAAACATCTTTGTGATGGTGAACATCCGGTTTTCAAAGTAAAACAAGTGAGAGCTTTTTCTCGTTTAGAAACTTAGACTGAAGTTCGGTTCTCTGAAAAAACTAATTATCTTCAACATCAGAGCTTTTGCTCCAGTGTTTACATTCTTTTGGTTCAACAGTCAACGCTATTAACTAAACCCCAGCTTATTCTGAAGCCTCGCGCAGCTTAATGGCGGATGGAATCAACGTGAATCAGATGATTCGTCCGCGGAAAAAACGACTTTTTTCATACGAGCTCTGGACCAATATGTAATGCTCAAAACGTAAAATATTGAAGAACTTAGATAGATAATTTTCAGGTTTTGCTTTTAAATGATCCAAAACATAAATGACTTTTTTTTTATCCTTTTTATGTTACTTAACCAGAAGATTGACAAAAGAAAAAAAAAGTTTAAATTGACAAACAGCTTTTCTTTCTATCTGAATCTTTGTTTTTTTAATCAGTTTTGTTGATTCTGATCTATTGTTCTCAATAAAGACATAAATAATGATTACAAACAAATAATTTCAATTTTCATCCATCCAGTAAATAGACATTGACATAGCCATACACATTATATTAAAAAGTAAAAATCGTGGTTCAATTCGTGGATTGAATTGGATCGTCACCTGAGCAACGATCCACAGCCCGAGTCCTTTAGTTATTCATGTTAGTTTAGTGTCGACGTGTCCTTATCTTAACACTTCATGAGTATCTGGAATCCCACCCCAATCGTCTATTCTCAACATGTTCCAGTTGGTCTTTTTTAATTATGATTCTACTGTTTTTAGACAAAATTTTAAAAACCAGTGTCGTTTTTTAGGACATAGTTTTTGTATTGCAGCAGGAGTTCATTAGAAATGTATCTCTTGAGTTATGTCTCTAGAGATTCAGGGCCGATACGATCCAAAATTATTAGTTGACAAAGATGCATCACTGTTTGGAGCTGATATTTACTTGCAGTAAAACAAACATTAGAATAATACAAACACCAACAGTTACCTTTTGTTAATTAGATTAGAAAGTATTTTGAGCGATTAAAAAGAAAGAAAGGTAAATTTATGTGCAACACAATCAATCATCAGAAGTTTACATCCATAAAAACATGTCAAACACAGGATAATTAGACATTAAGGGATTTATTGAAAGGGAGTGGGAGGAAACGAACTTATATAATCCCACCTGGCTTGACCAAACGATTTCTTTACATGAATCGTCATTATCCGGTTCGTAATTTAAGATCAGATAATTATATCTCTCCAACAACGAACGCCTGTTCTCCTAACCCTTTTACTTACTTTCGGACATCCATCCTTTTTGCTAACCTTAACCAATCTTGGGCTTGGATTGTAGATACCTGTAAGAGGAAAAACAGTTTGATTTAGTCCAGGAACACAACACTACGGAGATCATAAGCAATAGCGCCACCTAGCGGTTGCCTGGTTTCACGAAATTCTCCACTACAAGTGAAGTGAGTCTTTAAGGTCAACAACTATCCGTTAGTTGAAAGTTAAGGTTGACGGAGGATCAAATTCAATGTTGTTTTTCTTTATAGATTTATTGGATGTTTCCAATTATCAGTTTTCTTGAATTTCCTGTCACTTATTCTTGCAGATGTGACATTTTTCTCTCTTTTTTTCATGTTCATTGGCTTTGTCAACACCCCACCCACACAGAACCCCTGTGCCGGCCTTTGCATGCATGCCCACCCACATGGCTTTCCTCATGGATAATTATTATTGAATGGTCCGGTTCATGGCCGCTCAATTGAATACAGGAAAAACTGCATTGGACACATATAATAAGCAACATCCGGCATGCTGCTGTTATATACATACATTCCACCTTGTATGATGTGGCCGATGTAGATGTAGCGCGGACTAAAAGCAGACAAAGCCAAAGCAGAATGTTTCAATCACTCGATACTTGAACAGATTTTTCAATCAGACTAAACTGGAATCTCCACGTGCAATCAAATCCAATCACTGGTATTTTATGGAACCACAAAAAACAAATGGTTCCTTCCACAATTCAAGACGGACACCTATCTAATGCGAGGATCCAGCGCTCCTCATACCATTACTTTGGTGTCAGGCAACTCCCCTGATTAATTGCTAAAGAAAACCGCCTTCTTGCTGTTGAACTAATTACATTGTGCATATACTGACCATCCGATGTAATCCTGGCTCAAGGTATAAGTCAAATCAATTCACCCACTGTTAATTTATCTCCCTCCTGACAACCCAATAGGCTCTCTAGAGTGAGCTGGCTAATGAGGACTTCCCGAAGGTTAAGTAAACACAGCAGCTTTTTTTTTTTTTTTTTGTTTGTTTGTTTTTTGGAGGGTGGTCTCAGCTGTTGATATAAGTAGAGAAACAAAAGTTTTATTGTCCAATTTTGAGCATCATCCCTGCTCAGAAGTTCTAGATTGAATACTCATCCATCACAGCTGACAGTCAAACCCTTTGGTTCACTTTGTTTTTGTACTCAGTCACACTTCAATGCATCATTGTCATTCTATTCCCATGTTTAAAGACCCACTCCGATGAAAACTGCGCTTTTGGTGTCTCCAACAAGTTCTTGTAGCATTTTCTTTTAATGGAGAACATGGTATAAAGAAATGATTCCTAAAATTGCATTTCTAGAAGTTAATTTATTCAAATCGTGAATCAGGAGCTGCTTGAAAAAAAAGCTTATTTGTGACGTAGAAAATATGCTGAGCCTGCACATTCTCACTCCTAACTCTCTCACTCCTACTGTTCCCATTAATCAGGGGTCCCAAACCCTCAGGACCCGGTACTGGACACTGAACCGGTACCCTAACCCGGTATCAGTTCAGTGTCTGTACTAGTCCTGGGATACAGACCGGATAGGTCTGCGTCCTGGTACTGCTATGCTAACTTTGTCCTATTCCGCGTTTTGATACTGGTATGCTAACCCGGTCCAAGTCCGGTTTGCGTCCCAGGACCAGTACAAAAACGTCCACAGCACCAATACCAGGTTAGCGTACAGGTCTGCGTCCTGGTACTGCTTACCGGTCCATGTACTGGTCTGGTCTGCGTCCCAGGACCAGTACAGAACTGGACACAGAACCGATCTCGGGTTAGGGTACCAGTCCGCATTCTGGTACTGGTATCCTAACCCAGTCCCAGTCCTGTTTGCGTCTAAGGACCAATATGGAACTGGACACAGCACCAATACCGGATTAGGGTACCGGTTTGAGTTCTGGTACTGCTGACCAGTCCAGGAACTGGTCTGCTCTATGTCCCAGGACGAGTACAGAAATGGACACATAACCGAGACCATCTTAGGACACCGGTCCATGTACTGGTACTGGTATCCTAAGCCAGCACCAGGCTGGCCTGCCTTCTAGGACCAGCTCAGAACCGGACATGGAATCAGTACTGGGTTAGGCTACCAGTCTGAAGGCTGGTACAGCGGACTGGTTCTGTTGCTGGCTCGGCCTGTGTCCTAGGACAAGTATGAAATTGGACACGGAACCAATATCAGGTTAGGGTACCATTTCACGTCCTCGTACCTGTATCCTAACCCGGACTGGCACCAGGTTGGGAGACTAGTACCAGCACGCAGACCAGTACCCTAACCAGGTATGGGTAACCCAGTCCTGAGCGTCCCTAGCGTATCCTCCTTTTTTCTCTGCATGTGGCCTGATTAAACGCTTTTCTGGTACCGGTCCGTGGCCCAATCTTCGAGTGCATAATCTAGCATGTGCTCGTCAGGGTTCCCAACCCTCAGGGGACCCCTGATTTGATGGAAACAGCCAGCGCTTTAAAAAAACGACGAGTTGGGACACCAAAGTGGCATGGAAGGGGGCCCGAACCATACGCCCATTTATGATGAGTTGGAAGTGAGAGTGCGTTGGCTGAGAGGTCCATGACCCCCCTGCTCCACTCCATTCTGATGCATTCACTCGTAAAGGACTAGATTCGTGTACGTCTTGGTTTTCGTCATCTGGGCGGCATTTGGTGGCTGGATAGGAGACGGCTTACTCCACGCCAACCGTCCCACCCACAACTCGCAGGCAAATTTCAAATGATCAGAAACTGTCTTAAAAACATGACAGTTTTTTTTATTATTATTTTGGCAAAAAACGCCATAATTATGATTAAAAGACGACTGGGAACACTTTGAGAATATATTTCACTTTCACTCACTTTCGATAGGGCGTGAAGTAATTGCTTTGAGATGGCTGTTTGAGGCGTAATGGTGCAATGACTTTAACGTTTGATTGAATGTAATGTGCAGACATTATTTAACTGCTGCTCATCCCGGAGCAGAATGGGTTCCCAATGAAGAAGAGCTTGAACCTCTGGATACATTCGTTATTCCCTCGACCTTCTGGTGTCGTCCTCGCGCTCTCGGAGCTCGTACCGCAGAGTCCCGCGTTCGATTGAAGTTGTGTTTTAAGAGTGAGAGAAAAAGTTTCAGCTGGATTTGTATTCCGGCTTGAAAAGCAGGAGTGACTGAATGATATAAAGTGCATTAGGCAGGGCACCCCTCTTGCTTTCTCATGAATAAATAACAAATGAGCGCGGATTGGTGTATGGAGACATCAGCTCCATTGCCATTCCGGTTGCCGCGTCCAATATGTGAGCAACAGAAATGAGAAGTGAATAGCTGCATTATGCAGCCAATTTTCTTTAAGGCTCCTGGCCTTCTTTCTTCTTGTTTGGAGAATGGATTGTATGGAAATTTGAAAATTTTCCCCCTGTCAAAAAGAAGAAAACACACTCATAGTTTAGAAAATATAAATATGGATCTCGTTTCAGTACGTATCAGTGCTTGTTTGAAATCTGTTGAAACATCCTAAGTCTGGATTTATTTAAGGCTTTGAAAATTCCTTTCTGCTGTCACCTTTTATTACCTCACAACCCTCTGTGGAGTTCAAAAACAACAATGTCATGGTCATGCTGTCTTTTGTCTCCCCTCTTGCTGTTTCTTTCATTGTTTATTTAGTCCTTCGCAGAGAGTTTTCCAGCTAATCCCCATCATTCCCGGCAGGGAATTCACAGGGGCAGCCGGCCTTGCGTCCCAGTCGTGAGCCGCTGCAGCGCCGGAGCCCACGGGGTCACAACGAGGAGCTCTCCTTCCTTGATGTTTGGCTACCCTGCCAGATTTTAGATTCGTTTCTTATCCAAAAAATATTTGGCATTTTTCATGAGAGAAAGATCATAAGTTCGATCAGTCATAGGAGGTTGTCCGTAGCCATGTTTATGGAGGTAGTTGTTGGTGTGGTGCTAGATTGTTTTACTCTTTTACCCTCTTTCATATGTTGATTTATGCTTCTAAATTGTGACTGTGCGGCCCTGCAACAGATCAGGAGTTGTTCAGGATATACTTTTGTCCAAGACAACTTTTTAAAGAGAAATTCACCATCACAAGGAAAGGAGGAAAAATAAAAGAATGTTAAATTGACAATTCCAAAATACAGTGCCAAGGAGTTTGCATTGACACTCACTAGATTGGTGAATAAAGATCACAATGCATTTGTCATTTAAAGTTAATTTTTGTAAATTATTTACTTTTTTGTACATCAAAACACAGCAGATCTTCGTAGAATGTTCATATTTATCAGGTTTTTGTATCATCTTTACTTGCCCCATGTGTCTGAATAGCCTTAAGAGTTACTTTAGGAGTTAAGGAGAGGAAGGTATCTAGGGTAGAATCTGAAAGATTTGGATCTTTTAGCATCTTTTGTTTGCATGTTGTCCAGAGATGTTACTCTCAACTGTGGATTTATTTAGATGTTGACACGAAAACACAATACGGAGCTGTGTTGCCTCAATGAGTCAGTCCAGTATGCAGTGAGTCAGAATGTAGTGTGTGTTTGTGTGTCCAGAGCGCATGCCGTGATGGATGAAGGTACGCTTCATTCTGCACTCCCTGACACCGGCCCATCTGCTCCTGCTTTCTTGCTCCCTTACCATGTTTTTAGCCTCTGTCCCCCAGCTTGCCTCGACAAATAGTGGCTGTCACTTCCCTTCCCCGTAACAAATGCATGATAGCGAAACACAGACATTAATTAGTAAGCGTGGCTTCTATGCTTCTATGCGGAGAAACTGTTGGGTTTGTTTTTCATTATTTCTTTTGGGGCACATGGGAGAAATAAACAAATGGAAAAAAATGGTGGAATTGACCAGACTCCTTCATCAAAGGGTCGGTTGAAAGTTAACTCCACCCAAAAGACTTAACCAAATGTTTATTGGCTCACTTCAGTTTCAGGAAGCAAATACATAAACTAGTAAAAAAGTTACCTGTGACAATACTACTGTGAATGCTTTTTGCTGAAAGTAGTCGCTGAAGATGTTAAAGCTTTTTGCTGAAAACTGTGATGCAATTTACTTTAATTTCTAGAGGGATTTACTGAAAATCCAAAAGCTATTTGCAACATGTTAAATTTGCTAAAAGACTGGAAATTGCATTAAAGAATTATGAAAGAGCGCTGAAGGTGACCTATATTTCTGAAGAATTTGTAGTAAAATTTATTTAAAAATCCCTAACACGTGCCTATTTTGTTGCTTAAATTTCAGCTAACCTCAAAATTAGCCCAAAAAAAATCTTATTGCTTAAATACTAGCTGAACTCCAGAATAGCCTAAAATCCCTCAATAAACTAAATGTCAAAAATGTTAGCCTGTTGCTAAAATAGAAGCTAAACTCAAAATTAGCCAAAAAAAACTTCAGTAGATGATAAACTAACCCAAAGCGTCATCATGCTGCTAAAATATTAACTGAACTCCAAGTTAGCATTAAAAACCTCAATAGATACAAAATTAGCCAAAAAAAAACGCTAGCACATTACTTAAATATTAGCTAAACTCCAAAATAGCCCAAGATTCATCAGTAAACTAAATTAGCCAAAAACGTTAGCCTGTTGCTAAAATATTAGCTAAACTCTAAACTTGCCTGAAAAACCCCAGTAGATAATGAATTAGCTAAAAATATTAGCATGTTGCTAAAATAGAAGCTATACTTCAAATTAGCCTAAAAAACCTGAGTAGATAATGAATTAGCCAAAAACGTTAGCAATTTCTAAAATACATCTATTCTGCTAAACTCCAAATTATCCTATAAAAACCTCAGTAGGTAAAAAAAAAAAAAATAGCCCACTATGTTATCATGTTGCTAAAATATTAGATAAACTCCAAATTAGCATAAAAATTCTCAGTAGATGTCAAATTAGCCAAAAAAAAAAGCTAGCACATTACTTAAATACTAGCTAAACTCCAAAGTAGCCCGAGATTCATCAGTAAACTAAATTAACCAAAAACGTTAACCTGTTGCTAAAATATTAGCTAAACTCCAAATTAGCCTAAAAAACTCCAGTAGACAATGAATTAGCTAAAAATATTAGCATGTCGCTAAAATATTAGCTAAATTCCAAATTTGCCTAAAAATCCCCAGTAGATAATGAATTAGCTAAAAATATTAGCATGTCGCTAAAATAGAAGCTATACTTCAAATTAGCCTAAAAAACCTGAGTAGATAATGAATTAGCCAAAAACGTTAGCAAGTTCTAAAATACATCTATTCTGCTAAACTCCAAATTATCCTATAAAAACCTCAGTAGGTAAAAAAAATAAAAATAGCCCACTATGTTATCATGTTGCTAAACTATTAGCTAAACTCCAAATTAGCATAAAAATCCTCAGTAGATGTCAAATTAGCCAAAAAAAAATTTAGCACATTACTTAAATACTAGCTAAACTCCAAAGTAGCCCAAGATTCATAAGTAAACTAAATTAACCAAAAACGTTAACCTGTTGCTAAAATATTAGCTAAACTCCAAATTAGCATAAAAATCCTCAGTAGATGTCAAATTAGCCAAAAAAAAATTTAGCACATTACTTAAATACTAGCTAAACTCCAAAGTAGCCCAAGATTCATAAGTAAACTAAATTAACCAAAAACGTTAACCTGTTGCTAAAATATTAGCTAAACTCCAAATTATCCTATAAAAACCTCAGTAGGTAAAAAAAAAAATAGCCCACTATGTTATCATATTGCTAAAATATTAGCTAAACTCCAAATTAGCATAAAAATCCTCAGTAGATGTCAAATTAGCCAATAGTTTGCACATTACTTAAATACTAGCTACATTTCAAAATGGCCTAAAATTCCTCAAATAAGTCAAAAACATTAGCATGTTGCTAAAATAGAAGCTAAACTGTAAATTAGCCTTAAAAACACCCCAGTAGATGACAAATTAGCCAAAAATGTTAAAATATTAGCTAAAATATATTTTTTTGAATTACTATGAAACATTAAACCGTTGCTAATTGATATATTTGAAGACTTTTTGCTAATCTACTTAAAATTTTTAAATATAAGGAAGTTCCCATTCATTTCCTACGAGGCATATTTTGTTCAATATTTTAAAAAACTATAAAGTTGATAAATACCAAACATACAAGCAGTAATGTGCAGTAATCTGAAACTGTGATTGAGTTTTTACGTGTCAAAAAGGTTACAGTAAGATAAAAATGTTGTTTAAAAAGCGACGCCTCAGGTGTTTAAGGGTTAAGATGTAACTATAAAGGCAAGAAAATCTTGTTTTCTGCTTCAGTCACTTCGTTTAAGGACTTCTCTTATGTACTGTGAATGACTGGGAGAGTTCAGAGAGCTTTCAGTCCACTGAGCCACCGACGTGTGTTTCCGAAGCCGATCAAAAGCCAAAGGCTGGAATTTTTTTGTGTACATTATCGATTTCACTTAGTTAATGATGACTTCCTGCCAGCAGTTTCCCACTCAGAGGTCCGCGGGGAGCCGCTGTAGGTTTTTTTTTCCCTCCGAGTATCTTCCAGAGACACCATAGGAAGAACATTTGCTCTCATTTTTTGACCATCTGCTGAAAGAAAAATGACAGAGCGTCTCATACCTGCAATATGCAGCATTTTGACTCAATAATTAGAAAAATGGGCGGCGTGTGGGAGTGATTAAGCTCTGAGCAGATTGCAGGAATTAGTTTGACTAGCATTTCTTGAGCTGGAGGAATGCTTGAAAATATGGCACATATAGACTTTTCCACTTTGTCAGCAAAACGCATCGGGGAGTTTGAGTTCAGGATATAAGGGGGAGGTCTTATAGGGACTCAGGGCGTCTGGACAGAACTGATAAATGGTTTATATCCAACACTCCCCCTTCATATCATGCCTTTAAAGTTACACTCAACATTTTAGCTCCCAAAGCTTTATTAATATTTATTGAAATATGTACAGATAATTGAATATTGGACAGTACAAACATTTCCCAATACTGCAGGATAACAGAAAAAACGTTAATAAACTGTGATGAATGTCCAAAAATGACGACAAAGAGACAAAAACAATAAAATTAAGTAAAAAAAACTCTTGACTACATGAAATAAAGTGGAACCAACAATTATTGGTGAAAAAAACTGATGAAATAACTCATAATAGAAACTACAAGACTCACAAAAAAAGGTAAAAACTATTATTTTCTTATTTTCTCTGCTACTTTTAGAAATGTACTACGATGTAGCTGAGAGTGGATTTACCATGATAGCGTTGCCTGTTTTAGATGAGAGCAAATGCAAAAATATGCAGAAATAATTCAAACTTTTGGCACAAATAAGTAAAAAAAAATATCTTTCAAAACTTAAAATTCCCTTAAATGTATTTCAGAAGTTGCATTCTTTTAGTTGGGAAACTTGTTTTATCCTTTCATTAAGAAAACAGACTTAACCTCTTCGTCTGACCTTATTTCCAATTTAAAAAAACATTATTTATTCTTTCTTATGTTTAATTTGATGCTAAATTAAGTGGAGAATCCCTAAAATCAAAAGTACATTTTTAGAGACATATGCGGTGAAAGGGGTAAAAATACTGCTGGTTTATATATTTAATTTGATTTGATTTGGATTGATTTGATTTAGCCTGGTCTGGTTTGATTTAGATTTAGCTTTGCTTGATTTGATTTGGCCTGATCTAGTGGGATTTGGTTTGATTTGACCCGACTTGACTTGATTGATTTGATTTGGCCTGGTCTGGTTTGATTTGATTTAATTTAATTTGACTCAACTTGATTGATTTGCTTGGATTTGATTGGGACTGATTTGATTTGATTTAGACTGGCCTGGTTGGATTTAGATTTGGCTTAGCTTGATTAGATTAAATCCGATTTGATTTTATTTGAGTTTATTTGATTTGACTCGATTTGAGTTTATTTGATTTGGTCTGGTTTGATTTGATCTGATTTGACTCGACTTGACTTGATTGATTTGATTTGGTCGGATTTGATTTGCACTGATTTGATTTGATTTGATTTAGACTGGCCTGGTTGGATTTAGATTTGGCTTAGCTTGAATAAATTAGATTTGATTTGATTTGATTTGATTTGATTTGATTTGATTTGATTTGAGTTGAGTTGAGTTGAGTTGAGTTGAGTTGAGTTGAGTTGAGTTGAGTTGAGTTGAGTTGAGTTGAGTTGAGTTGAGTTGAGTTGAGTTGAGTTGAGTTGTGTTGAGTTGAGTTGAGTTTGTTTGAGTTGACTTGATTTGAGTTTTTTTAGTTTATTTGATTTGGTCTGGTTTGATTTGATTTCATTTGATTTCATTTGATTTGAGTTGAGTTGAGTTGAGTTGAGTTGAGTTGAGTTGAGTTGAGTTTTTTTTTAGTTTATTTGATTTGGTCTGGTTTGATTTGATTTGATTCAATTCCATTTTATTTGATTTGACATGATTTGGTCTGTTCTAGCTTGATTTGATTTAACTTCATTTGATTTGGTCTAGTTTGATTTGATTGTTTTTATTGAATTTGATTTATCTATTTCAAAGGATTCAAAGGATTTATAATGTCAGACCAGTGGACAAATTGGCAGAGATTGGAAAGATAGAGCAGATGTAGTAGAAGATGTAGCAGAAGATGCAGCAGAGATTTCAAGGATCAATTCTAGACAAAACAACAAAATTTTCACCAAGATTCATCAAACCTTTTTAAAATAAAAATTAAGCACTATGATTAGCAAACAGAAAGAAATAGACAGAATTAAGTGGGATAAACAATAAAGGCTTTTGCAGTAATGCAAACAATAAAAACATTAGATCCATTAAATATATTGAGCATTAACTAAAGTCAATTACAGTGGAACACACTAACTGCAAAAGCAGAGTTTTATGATTAAGATATGAAATATCTTATCTAGTCTTCCAATAAAAACAGCAAATTTATCTTTACAGCTTCATTTTCATCATATTGTTTTATTCTTTTATATATTTATCAGAGAAACAACACATTTAAAGTTCACATCAGTGTTTTTGTGGCCAGCTGTGTCTTTTAAAGAAACGTACAGGTATTTTCTACTGTTTAATAAAGCTACAAACTTGAATGAAAAGATTCTCCAGCATCAGCAGTGAGACTCTGTGAAAGTCCCAGCTGAGCCAGAAGAGCGCCCCCCACCCCACCCCTCGCATGCTTGGCTGCTTCAGGTAAGAAAAGTGCAATGGAAACCTCATTCAGAGCCGAGGCTCCGCTCACTCCTGAAAAACTAGCAGCACTTCCCGGCCTCCAACCTCCTGGCCTCCCTTCCCTTCTCCTTCCTCTCGTCTTTTCTCTGAAGCTTTTTTCTTTTTTTTTTTTTTTTTTCCCTCCCGCCCCGCTGTGGGCTGTTCCACCTTCATTATTGGCCAGGCGGTGGGAGGACAGGGGCTTGCCCACTGGCCCATGTCAGGTTGTTCTCAAACACGGCTAAAACAAAAGCAGCTCAGTGTAGCATGAGCGGAGGCTGGGAGCAGTCGAGGAAAAGGTGAAGTCTGCCAGAGAATGCTCTGGAACCGTGTTTTCCTCACTCGGTCTTTGTTCTTTTACATATTTAAAACCTTTGTCACATACCCCCGTATGGGTGCTGAGAGGAGGTCTCGAGACTCATTTGACCAACCCGTGAAAATGGAACGTACCATTGTCATGTGTGAGGTAAATGTGTTGTGAAGTATTCGTAATGCTAATATAAGTTAGGTGATGCTGTCGTACGGCCCCCTTAAACCACACTCTAGTCATCAGTGAGTACTGGCACCTTACTGGGGTATGGACATGAGTCTCAGAACTACGCCCACACAAAGTAAACTCTGATTGTCTAGTTTTTGTCATTCTATCAGTATTCATGACTTATCACATGAACATAACTTGTGGGTTCCTTGCAAAGTCTGGGGGTAGAGGAGAAAAAGGAAAAATCTGTATGACACGCCTGAGTCTCACCTACTTCACCTATACTCAAGCTGAATCTAAATTCTTCCCCTACCTCTACCCCTCCAATTGTAGGGGTATTTGAAGGGGGTAGGGGTTGGTATAGTTTTTTTTAAGGGCTAACTCTGGCGGCAGAGGGAGTTCCATGTCCCGGTGTGTCGTGGAGGAAAAATGTTGTAAATGGTAAATGGTGTATACTTGTATAGCGCTTTCTACCCTCCTTCGAGGGCCCAAAGCGCTTCACAGTCACAGACCCATTCACCCATACATTCACACACACATTCACACACTGGTGGTGGCTCCGCTGCCGAACACTGGCGCCAACCTCCCACCAGAGGCAATTTAGGGTTCAGTGTCTTGCACAAGGACACTTCGACACATGGGCGGGCAGGGAATCAAATCCACTATCCTCCGATCATGAGACGACTGCCCTACCACTGCACCACGGCCGCCCTAAACCGATGTTGTTAAGTATTTCCGAGCGCTAGCAGCTTTGCGCTAATGTAGCCGACCGGCGACTATTCATGACGTCATCGACTGGGTGTGGCGTCCAAATTTAAAGACACTATTTTTACATTTGGACGGCTAAATGTAGGGGAAAAATTCTGTCCTACTTTTTTATGTTGTGTACATATTTGCCACAACTTGTTGCCCGCAGCATGCCCATAGAAAAAATATGTATTAACATTTTTGCTCTATAGGCTCACCAACTGGTCTACCACCTGGTCAGATATTCTGTATCCTACTGAAAAGGAAATCGTGATTTAGGCTTAAAGCTCCTCTTATCGTTCAGGTTGGGCACCGAAGTTCGGATCCAGTTAGGAACCGTTATAATTTACGGCAGAACTTCTATGGAAATTCACCTTTGGGTTGCTAGCTTATAGCCTTTTACATCCTCTAACTGACATTAGTGGTAGGGATGGGTATCGGTTAGAATTTCCAGAAACGATTTGATTCACAAGAGCCTGAATCGATTTGATTTTTTTCAATTTTTCAATTCAGTTCAATTTTAAGTTTACACATTTATACTCATCTGTTTAGAAATACATTAAAAATCTACTATGTAATTTGAATACATTTATATTCATCTGATATAGTTCACATATTGTAAAATGTATTAGTGAAATAATGAGATTATTAATATCATACAGTGTTACATGGATTCTCAAAAGGAAAAGCTCGAACGAAAATGTTCAGATCATTAACATTTTAAACATTGTTCTGCTTCTCCTGGAGGAAGTTTCAGTTTGGCCACTAGGTGGCGATTGCGCTATAAAAGTGCACCTAATTCAAGAAAAAGACAACAGTATGAGGAAAAATAGTTAGACAACAAATAGTAACAACTTCCCTAAAAGATTTTAGGAAATTAATGCCTGTGAGTTAATAAAGATGTTCATGTATTCTTTTTTTTTGGTCAGCCAAATGTTAGCATTAGCCATCCAATGGGAAATTGTATTGAACGTTAGCATCAAGCTAGCTGACATTAGCTTTCTGTGCTAAATGATCTTTTGTGAATCGATTATTGATCTATTAAGCTTAAATCGATTAAAATAATTTTTTTTTCAATTCAGCCCTATTTAGTGGTGCAACAAAAGTGGCGATTAACATCGAGTTCCTAAACTAAACTTCCGTATATGAGTAAGAATGCGTAGATTTGTCTGCAAGCGAATGTATCTGGATGGGGCAAAGGGAGCTTGTGACCTGCCAATTGTAGTGTTTCCGTAGCAACTATAAGCTTTTTCCAACAGCATTGTTTTTAATTCTCCTGATTTGCACTAATTTGAAAAAAAAAAAAAATCTGAGAAATCTTAATTTTCTATAAATAATTCCTCCATCACGAGGAAAATACTAATACTATATGTTAAAGAAAACACAACTTCCACAGTCACAGAACTTCAGATTTAGTCTAAATTTCTATTTAAATTTGTTTATTTTGCCTTTTCCTTCATGCCAAAGCACATCCTCTGGTTTTAGCGCTGCGATGTAGCGTTACCTGTAGAACAGAAATCACTGATGCCTTCAACTCCGTTATCACACGTCGACAAAAGGATAATAAAAAAACAATATTAATAAACTATTCACGTCTGGAAGTGACAGCCATCACGTCAGACACATGCCGTGCAAGAAGGAGTGCATTCTTTTTAGCTTTAGCAGGAATCCATCTCATTTAATGCTTCTCTGGCTGTTTTTGTGTTTAAGGGTGTGCGCAAATGCATCTCGGTGGGCGTATGAAAAGCACCCGGAGACAATGCACTCACTCAGGCGGACAAAAAAAAGGGGAAACAAAAACAAGAAGAAAGCTGCGTTTGAGTGAAAAACACTTCCATCCTGCTGGTAGAGACGGGGAGAGTTTCTTGGATGTGAGGCGGAGAGAGAAAAACATATTTAACAAATGATTTCATAAGAGAAATAAAGAAACCGGCGCAGGCAGGAAACGGATGACACAGATGTTCTACCCGGATTTTTCATCACCGTGCCAGCATCCCGTGTATCTCAGGCACTCGACACGGTCATTAGTTATTTAGTATCGCTGCACACTAACAAACTAAGTGTGGGGAAAGGGGAGCTGCTGCCAGCGCCGTCACCGTGCAACCACTCATTTTTGCTGAAATGTAAAACAGCCGTACCCCTTAAAGAGTAGTGCAGGCTGAAGTCCTGAGGGCGACAGCAGAAACCCAGTTATCTTCGACTAAATGAGTGAAAAAAACCATTTAAAAGCAGCTGTGAAACTTCAAAAAAGTTACAGATCTCGTTAAAAAACGATCTTGTCAAATACAATCGTTTGCCTCCATCACTGGATCCTTATTTTCCTGATTGTTGGCAACTTTAGGATTGCATTTTTCAGAGCAAAGTGAGGCTGATAACTTTTTAAAGATACAAAAAAAACTTCACTTTACCACAAACTAATGTGAAATTTATGATGGCTTTAACTCAGGTGTCAAACTCCAGGCCTCAAGTTGTCTTTTTTTTTAATTTACAAATTTATTTTTTATTGAAATTGTACAGGTTGTACACAAAGTAAAGGAAGCCCACATACGGAAAAAAGATCATAGATCACAACAGCAACAACAGACCGTAGCAGTTGAAATACAGCCCTCACAACATAAAGTACGTGTTAAACATTCAGATCTGTCCAGCATGTGTTAATTCAGTTTTGACTTAATCATTTTCAAACATAAAATCAAAGTTTAACGCTTCTCACTGCTGAAACAGATCTGATATGTGTAAGCATCAACAAGTAGAGGAATACAATCTGAGAAATCAGCAAAATTATGGTGTTCTAGTTTTTGTCATTCTATCAGTATTCATGACTGATCACATGAACATAACTTGTGGGTTCCTTGCAAAGTCTGGGGGTAGAAGAGAAAAGGAAAAATCTGTACGACACGCCTGGGTCTCACCTGCTTCACCTATACTCAAGCCGAATCTAAATTCTTCCCCTACCTCTACCCCTCCAAATGTAGGGGTATTTGAAGGGGGTAGGGGTTGTTCAAAATAGTTTTTTTAAGGGCTAACTCTGGCGGCAGAGGGAGTTCCGCATCCCGGTGTGTCGTGGAGGAAAAATGTTGTAAACCAATATTGTTAAGTATTTTCGAGCGCTAGCAGCTTTGCGCTAATGTAGCTAACCAGCAACTATTCATGACATCATCGACTGGGTGTGGCGTCCAAATTTAAAGACACTATTTTTACATTTGGACGGCTAAATGTAGGGGAACAATTCAGTCCTACTTTTTTATGTTGTGTACATATTTGCTACAACTTGTTGCCCGCAGCATGCCCATAGAAAAAATATGTATTAACATTTTTGCTCTATAGGCTCACCAACTGGTCTGCCACCTGCAGAGTTGAGATCTGGTCAGATATTCTGTATCCTACCGAAAAGACAATCGTGATTTAGGCTTAAAGCTCCACTTATCGTTCGGGTTGGGCACCGAAGTTTGTTCTAGATCGACTTCTCATAGTAGTATTTAGTCATGTAGCACTTAATAGCACTTGGCCATGAGAGCCAAGACCTCCCAGAACCACAGAAAGATACAAAAAGATCCACAAAGAAGTCCCACTCTGACAGAAATATGGTACACAGAACAAAAGAAAACACAAAACCAAATATGGCCACAGCTCTAACACTTTCCCTCTCAAAATAAAACTATCTGTGAATAAAACTAACACACAAAATATCAAAAGCTAGCAACACAAAATACAAATAGCTAGCCACACAAAACACAGAGCGTTAGCCACGCAAAATACAGAGCGCTAGCCGCACAAAATCCGGAGCGTTAGCCACACAAAATCCGGAGCGTTAGCCACGCAAAATGCAGAGCATGAGCTACACAGAATATAGAGCATTAGCTACACAAAATATCAAACGCTACCCACACAGAATACACAGCGTTAGCCACACAAAATACAGAGTACTAGCCACACAAGACACAGAGCACTTGCCACACAGAATACAGAGCGCTAGCCACACACCACACAAAATACAGAGCGTTAGCCACACAAAATACGGAGTGCTAGCCACACAAAATACAGAGCGTTAGCCACAGAATACACAGCGTTAGCCACACAAAATACAGAGCGTTAGCCACACAAAATCCAGAGCGTTAGCCACACAAAATCCAGAGCGCTAGCCACACAAAATACAGATTGTTAGCCACACAAAATCCAGAGCGTTAGCCACACAAAATACGGATCGTTAGCCACACAAAATATGGAGCGTTAGCCACACAAAATATGGAGCGTTAGCCACACAAAATACGGAGCGTTAGCCACAGAAATTACAGAGCATTAGCTACACAGAATATAGAGCATTAGCTACACAAAATACCAAACGCTAGCCACACAAAATACAGAGTGTTAGCCACCCAAACTACCAAATGCCAACAGCTCCCATATTTATTTTAGACCTATAAACTGTGTATTTTCCAATGTAAATTTCTTTGTTCTGTTCCAAATTTCCAACCGTTTTTCCTCAATAATGTAATAAATTTTAATTTGGTATAAATTCCTTAATCAAAAATTAAACTTGAGTTGAACTAAAGTGAAATACTTCATGTAAAACAATAATGAGGTGTTCCTGTGGATGCATCAGTAGCCGTCCTGCATCGAGTGTTGCTCTGCAGCAAACCGTGGCCCCGCCGTCGCCTCCACGGCGCCCGGCCGAGCCGGCTCTCAGGGGCCCGCGCATAAAAGATTCCAGCAGCTGCTCCACCATTTTGCAGCTTAGCAGCTCAGTGTTCTCCATCACACTCTGCCTCTCTCCCACTTTCTCATCCCCCGATCTCACCTGGGGGTGTGATTAGCAGAGTCAATTAGTGTGCACTAATCAGGCTAAAACACAGACTGACAGATGTAGAATGCTGAAAATGACTTTTTTGTCACTAACTTTTTCCTTTCCTCAAGTGATTTCTTTAAATTAGTCGAAGGAGTCTCGCTGCAATTCATCATCGGAGTAATTGTTGGTGTGTGTTTGTGTGTTGTTGGGTGCCTGACTGCAAGTTTGATCTTTTTGGTTTTTCCGATAAAGTGCAAAAAATGTGATGAGTTTTCTTTAGTATTTGGGCTACTGATAGATTTATTATCCTGAGCATTGAAAAGGTTTTTGTCATTGTTTTAAAAGCAGTATCATGGGGTCAACTCAGGATCTGCTTAAAGTGAACAAAAAACAGATTGAAAACTTGAGAAATAGACATTATAACTGAAAAAAAACTATTGAAAAATTGAAACCAAGACGTTGAAAGTATGAAGAAAACTGAAAATAAATCTAGAAAATTTGATTTTTTTTTAAATTAACAAAATAAAAACTGAACAATCAAATAAATCTTGAAAATAAAAAAACTTCAATTTAAAAAAAGCTTTGAATGTAAAAATGACCAATTAAAATATAATTTATCTATTCAAAACGGCTGTTTTGAATTTTCAATCTTTTTTTTTTTCTTTTTCTGAATCTTCCCTTTCAGTACTCAGTTCACAGTTTCAATTCTGATTTTCAAGTTTTCATGCCGAGCTGCGTTTAGTTTTACACGAGGGCCTTGAGCTCAGTCTTCATTTTTTTTTTATTAATTCTGGGGTTTTCTTTCCAAATTTTCAATATATATATTTTTTTCTAATTTTGAATATCTATTTCAAATTTTCAATTTTTTTTAATTTTCCAAAACATTTTTCTTCAAATTTCCTTTTTTTTTTTCAAACTTAAAATGATCCTGTTTTCAAATTTCAATTTTTTTCAGTTATATTATCTATTTTTCAAGTTTCTAATCTTTTTTGTTGTTCACTTTAGGATGATCCCCACACAGTATTTCCATTTCCTATTCGCAGCACTTCAACTTCAGTCGACTGCAAACCCTTCGCAGCATCAGTAGCATGTATTAAACGCTCATATTTAAGTTGCGTGTTGGCAGAGAAAGATAGAAACGTTTGGCAGCACTACAAACGATCTGTCTTACAAATGCTCATCTTTGGCCAAAAACAGTCTCGGCTTTAACAAATACTAAAAACCAAAGACAATAAGTTGTTTTTTTTGTATTTTTTTCCAACACAGTGGAGCACAAACATCAGTGATTGTGACCTGCCTTTATTGTTATCCATCCTGGCACCGTTTCAACACAACTGCCTATTACTGTGCCGCCAGCTGGAGCTCAGGAAAATCAAAAAATCTGTTGTTACAAAAAAAAGAAAACAAACCAAAAAATAAAAAAGTCATGCACTTTAACAATATTTAATTGTAAAAAAATCTTGTTTTTCTTATGAGGCTGAACTGAAAGGCGCCACAAATCCTGTTTTCAGTGAGAGAACGTCACTTTAAAAACTGCACTAGCAGTCCATGATTGGTCATCATCTGTAGTTACATTACCCACGTTCATATGGAGCTAAATCGGGTCCAATATTATTTGAAACCGAAATAAAATATTTTGAAAAAAATATTAATGTTTGACCAAAAAAATAGGTTTCCAAAACTCAAAATTTCCATTTCAGAACTATTTTTTCAGTTTCGAATCTTTTTTTCAGTTTCAAAACTTTTATTTCAGTTTCAAAACTTTTTTTTTCAGTTTCAAACCTTTTTCTTCGTTTACAAACCTCCGAGTTTCAGCTTCAAAACTTTTGGCCCCGTTGTGGCGCGTTGGGGCGGGGCTAACACGAGGACCAATCAAAATCGATGAGGATGGTATTCTCAGTTCTGATGCCTTCACTGAAAAAAAGATTTGAAACTGAAAAAATAGTTTTGAAATTGAAATTTTTAGCTCTGTTTTTTATTTTTTTAAAATTTTTATTTTAAAATATTTTTCAAAATATTTTATTTCGGTTTCAAATAATATTGGCCCCGATTTAGCTCCATACATTCATAGGTCTGCTTATTGATGTCTTTGGTGGGTGACCAAGCTGGTAACGCAACTCCAATCATTCATCAAATGTTTTACTTCAAGAAAATAAAATAAAATAATTAAATTCACCAAAACTATTTGTTACAATCCTCATTCATATAAGTCAGTTGTGAAGGCAGCCTGCAGTGGTTTTAAGGCTTAAAGTGGCCATTCCATGAAAAGCCAACTCTTTTAGCTTTTAAGTGCATCATACTGTTCATTCCTCACTATAAAGAACCCCAAAGTGTTATTTTTTATCCATTAATGCATTTGAGAGTAATCCTCTAAAAGTAGGCTCTGCCCGCAGCAGCCCCTCCCATACCCAGAAAAACGAGCGGGTTCTCACGTGCTGATGTCACAGAGTGAGACAGGCCCTTTCAGGAAGAGTCTACTCTGACAGCTCCGCCCCCAGTCTAACACCAACACCCAATATCTTCCATATACCACATATCTTCCAACTGTGTCCTTTCTTCAATAAACTCCAGCTCAAAGGGTAACCAAACAGGACAGTTGAGGGCTGGCTCGACTCTCAGATTTAAAAAATGCTAAAAGGGGGTGGGGCTAGGAGAGGTGGACTGAGCAGAGGAGATATGGTCTAGACATGTGATTGACAGTGATAGTGATTTTAGTTCCGGCGTCCCGGGGAGAGCTTCCACCACTTGACCAATCACAAAATTCAACAGTAATACCTCATTTTAACCTGTAGGAGGCAGCACATAGATGGTTTTAGATCAGGGGTGGGCAATTGTTTTGACTCGTGGGCCACAAAGGGTTTTAAAATTTGGCATAAGGGCTGGACAAGGAGCAGATGGAAGGAGAGATTTGGTAATCAACCTCATAAACTAAAAAAATAATATGGCATTTAGAGAAAAACATGCTTTAATGTGGATTAAAATTCACATATATTAATTTAAAAACAGAAAATTTGGGAGTTTTAATTTCTAAATTTTGATTTTTGTTATCTTTTGGGTGATCCAATGGGTTGATGTTCTTCAGAGGAAAATGTGAACTCAAAGAAATGCTGCATTTATGTGGTGTAGGAATAATCCGAAAGATCACCATCTGACTCAGAAAGGAACACACACGAACGTCAGAGAAACAACACCATTCATGGGAAGAAACCAGAAATACAATGAAAATAAAACAATAATTAGGATTTTTGATTCAATGTATTTTAATTTGGAGGGCCACATTAAGTAGCTTAAGGGGCCGCATGTGGCCCCCGGGCCGTAGTTTGCCCACCCCTGGTTTAGATCATAATTTTAAACAAGTTTATTTTAAATTGGAAAAAAAAAATTCCCAGAAAAACAGCCGGAAAAAAGTTGATTTGGTTATCCTACAACTCAAACAAGTGTCTGTTGCTTCAGACGCGGGGCTCCTTTAAGAACTTCCCCCCAGTCGGGTCGTAGACCCCGAGTGTATTAGAGTTGTGAACCGGTGTAGCGATGGCTGGATCTGCTAAGGGCAGATACATGTTGTTTACATCCATCTTTGAAAAGTGTTGATGTTTGTTTTACGGGGGAAATGCGGACACGAAGCTGGTGTTCTATGAATCCTTCCTACCCGTGATTTTGTCGCACCTACCCTTACTGCGCATGAGCAAATCAAAAATACGTCATCTTTTTCAGTCTTAGTGGACTGCCCATAAATCTCAGCTAACCCAACTTCTCATGAACAGGCTATGCTGCCTCGCGGTAAAGCTGTCCGACCCCCTCTGAGGCTGCCCCATAATTCTGCCCTGCCTCACCATCATTTTTTCCTACCCTCCCTGTAATTCTGTCCTTCTTCGCCCTTAATTCTTTCCTACCCTGTCCGTAATTCGTCTCTACCCTGCTGTGTCTATAGCTATCAGTTTGTGCTATGGCTAGGGAAACCTTACGGGGTAGGGCAGATTGTTGGAACACCGGCTCTCGGATGATGTTATAAAGTGGGCGGCACCCACACGCAGCGGCAGGCGGAGCCTCAGGAATCAAGTCTTTTTACTTCCGGGAAGGAAAAAACTCACAAAAATAACAAAACATTTCACAAATAATTTCATTTTTTTAGTGTGCCACAGGTAATATGTGATCATATATATGGATATGGTTCACTGGGAAAGGCTTTAATTGATTATTCTTCATCATATCTCAGTTACAGATCAAAAGTTCTCCACAAAGAGCATAAACTGTTCACATTACAAACCAAAAGTTACAGTCATAGATGTATTTTGTTTGTGAGAATGTTGGAAGTTGATGTTAAAACATTTTCCTTCAAAGCCACATAATCCCTTATATATCACAAAAGCAGGAGGTTTGAGGGCTTTTGGGGGGTGGGAGGGTGGATTTGGTAATCCCCCCCCGAGGTCTAGCTGTGCTCACAAAATGTGAGCCACCGCTTACAGTACGGTCTTTCACACGTGGTTAGATAATGATGTCTCTGCGACGCACCACTCTGCTTTTGCTCATGAATTAATAAACTGATGAACAGAATGTTTTATGCGAAAAGTCAGCATCAGCCAGGGTCCTGAAAAGAGGAAAATGTACAACAAAAGTCAGAGTGAGCACAATTTAAACGGATATTTTTTGTTAAAGCGCCTTAGAAGTCAAGATAAAATCTACATATGTCACTTAATAAGTATGTCACGCTACTTCAAAGAAATGACACCATAAGTAGAAATGTTTATGTTAACTTCTACTATTGTGCGCTATTCTCGTGCTTATTTTAGTCAAGGTTGTGAAAATATACTGTCAGAGGTCACCCTGTGTGTTTTTTCCAAAGAATGTGTTTTATTAATTAACATGTAAGGCTGCCTTGGCTCTATTCATTCTCTTTGAGCCAGCTGTGACACTGACTTCTGGCTTAAAGTTCATTTAAAAGGGAATTTAATTAGCCAGATCAGACGTATACTTAGGTAGCCACACGGGTGCCTTGTGTCGAGTTTATGTACAAAATTAAGTCTTTTTTTAATATTTTTAGATTAGGTTACACCATACATTGAAGGTTCGGTTCACTTTTATACTTAAATACTTACAACTAATGCTTGGAGGAATACATTGGTACATTAACCCACACCTAATAAGTACTTTGTGTGCATTGACATACAAAGCCATACATGGTAGCAGGAGCAGGATTATTGACACTGACCACTCAAAAGTAGGTGAAGATGACCATATAAGGTGTTGAGGCTTTTAGCGTTCTTCTGTCCTCACAAACATTGACCTGAAGCTAAATGAAGCCCCTCTTCAACATATATATATATAGGGGAACCTTATGTGGTTCTCCTGCTCCTTTCTGTATGCTTCGGTAGGTAAAAACTGACATTTTTTTGGCTAATTTGGTTTACTGAGAAATTTTAGGCTATTTTGGAGTTTAGCTCGTATTTAAGCAATGAACTAAATTTCTTTTTGGCTAATTGTATAGGAAAAATCAGAGTTTAGGTTCCATTTTAGCAACAGGCTAACATTTTTTACTAAACTAGTTTACTGGGGAATTTCATGTTCTTTTGGAGTTTAGATCGTATTTAAACAACAAGCTAGCTTTTTTGGCTAATTTGGCATCCACTAAGGTTTTATGCTAATTTGGATTGTAACTTCTATTCTAGCAACATTCTAACATTTGTTATCTATTGGAGGTTTTTTCTTTTTAGGATAATTCAGAGTTCAGCTTCTATTTTAGCAACAAGCTAACATTTTTGGCTAATTTGGTTTACTGAGGAATTTTAGGCTATTTTGGAGTTTAGCTAGTAATTAAGCAATGAACTCAAGTCTTTTGGCTAATTCGTTATCTACTGAGGTTTTTTTTATGCAAATTTGGAATTTAGTTAAAATTTTAGCAACATTCTAAATTTTTTTTAGCTAATTCGTTATCTACTGAAATTGTATAGGAAAATTTAGAGTTGAGGTTCCATTTTAGCAACAGGCTAACATTTTTGACTAAACTAGTTTACTTGGGAATTTCATGTTATTTTGGAGTTTGGATAGTATTTAAGCAACAAGCTAGCTTTTTTGGCTAGTTTGGCATCCACTAAGGTTTTATGCTAACTTGTAGTTTAACTTCTATTTTAGCAACATACTATCATTTGTTATCTACTGGAGGGTTGTTTTAAGGATAATTCAGAGTTCAGCTTCTATTTTAGCAACAAGCTAATGTTTTTGGCTAATTTGGTTTACTGAGGAATTTTAGGCTATTTTGGAGTTTAGCTAGTATTTAAGCAATAAACTAATTTTTTTTGGCTAATTTGTTATCTACTGAGGTTTTTTAATGCAAATTTGGAATTTAGTTAAAATTTTAGCAACATTCTAAATTTTTTTTGGCTAATTCGTTATCTACTGAGATTGTATAGGAAAATTCAGAGTTTAGGTTCCATTTTAGCAACAGGCTAACATTTTTGACTAAACTAGTTTACTGGGAAATTTCATGTTTTTTTGGAGTTAAGATCATATTTAAGCAACAAGCTAGCTTTTTTGGCTAATTTGGCATCCACTAAGGTTTTATGCTAATTTGGAGTTTAACTTCTATTTTAGCAACAAGCTAACATTTGTTACTGGATGTTTTTTTAGAATAATTTAGAGTTTAGCTTCTATTTCAGCATTTTTGATTAATGTAGTTTATTGGGGATTTTAAGGCTATATTGGAGTTTAGCTAGTTTTTGATCAACGAGCTAACTTTTTTGTCAAAGTTAGCACATATTAGAGATTTTTTTAACATTTTTAAACACATCATACCTTGGTAGATTTTGCCTTATTATCCGCGACAATATCTATTCCACTTTTTTCCAGTATATTTGTATTCGTCTTTTAAAACACCAATACAACAAAACACAGCCTCACACACAAAAAAATAGAAACACAATACTGGACCCCTTTCTGCATAAACAAATGACATGTGCAAGAAGTCACAATAAACCCAGACAGAAAATATAAGATCATGAGAGTCTCAGAAAAAACAAAACAAATACAGTCAGTGTTCCGTTTCAAAGCACAAAAGCTCTTCTAGTAACTGTTAGACCAATATATAAGAGAAAAAGCTTTTAGGTCTTAACAAGTGATGGAGTTGATGAGTCAAAGACTTACGGAAGAAATAGTTTGATACAACTTTCTGGCATTAAAGGGAATTTAGTCCGTTTATAAGTAGACGATCCACTTTTGCACCATCACTTAAGCTTTTTTATCGCATTGAAGTTTGGATTTTGGCTCAGAATGGACTTAAAGACGTAAGATTATGTTTAGTCATTTCTGAAGTCACTAAATATGTCTTTGGCCAGGAATAGTTTAAGGAATTCCATCTGCTGATTAAAAGGTATAAAGAGATTTGCATTAGCATGATTGTCTTGTCTGAATTCATCCATATTATACTTCATCAAGTATAGTTGCATATCTGATATTGATTAGTACCATCACAAACTTCTCCCGATTGACCGTCCTGCCGAGCTCCTGGTGCTTCTGTCCCGACGGACACAGACTTTAGTTGTGCCTTATCATCGTATTGCACTGCACCAAAACAATTGGCCTTGGACCGCGGTCTGTAGCTTTTTTTTTTTTCATTTGGTAACGCGGTTGGGGAAGACGGCAGTAGCTGCCTGACGGCGATAGACTTCCTGCCAAGCAGCGTAGCTCCTTTAAGATGAAAGCCCCGCACGCCATTATTCCACTTCCACCGTGGAAACACAAGCAGGGGTTGTGGCTCTGTTCTTGTCTTAAAGTGATGTTGTGTCATTTGATCTCGGCAGATGCCAAGACATCTGAAGCCCGATTGGGTTGAGGAAAAAAAAGACCGTGACAAGCGCAGTTTGACACTGTGCTAAAATATGTGCCACCCGGCTTTGAAGCGACAATTAACATGGGAGCCAATTGCTGTTGTCTTTTTGTCTTTGCCATCCTGTCACTAGAGTGGCCTGACATCTTTTGTAGTGTAGTGCTAAATTAGCATTTCCCTGACTGGAGAATTGGTGTAAAAGATCCACATTTGGTAGAAGTCTGTAGGAAACCGCACAGCAACTGTACATTGAAGGGAGAGGAGATTTTTCGGACAAAACTTTTGTCGTGTTTGTTTTTTTTCTGATTCAAGGTACGCAATTAACCTCACGACTTACTGGGAAGTTGCTTCTAATTTGGTACAAAGCAGAACTCATTTGGCGGAAGCTATTTGTCCCTGAAGCCAGAGGCAGCACTGGTGACATGGAAAAAAAAAAAAAAAGTAGGGTAAAGTTTAGAAAATCAAATTTAAAAAGGAGGACGTCTTCCATTCTCCCCATTAATTAGCTCTTGCCCACGTAGCCACCTTCACCTAAAGTTTCTAAATCTGCAGATTGGCCTCATTAGAAGAGTGGAGCAGTGCAGTCAGGGATGTGTGATCAATAGCCCAAACTCAAAGCAGCACCCATGCTGATCACTTGCTGAATCCCACTTCTGGTAAGAGTTTGTTGTTCAGCACCAGCGGAGCTAGCTCAGTTGATTAAATATCCCCCATCTCTGCAGGCCTGAGCGATTGCCTGAGATTGGCGCCGGGGCTTACGGTGGGTGAGACTAAAACTGATAGAGGAATAAAAGGGATGCCAGAAAAAGGGGGAAAGATCAATTGTGGATTTAGCTGAGAGTACAAGCGAGCACGCAACCCACATGAGATAATATGATTATCCTGGGAGGAGAGACAAAACAGAATAACGCAAAGGAAGATGTAAGGGCGTTCCCGTCTTCCACGACAGCCTTAATTCAGATGTATTTACACTCCGCCTTTCAGTTCGTTGTTTCTTTTAACTTCCTCCCGCTAAGACAAATTCACAAGTGACAAAGATCACAGCGCAGGGTGTGTTAGGTGAAAGGATGCCGTGGCATTTTTCATTATGAGTCAGTATACTGTGAATATGAAAAGCCTTCACATCAATCAAGGACACCACTGGAGCACATCGACTTGCCTGGGTTAGCCACCCACTGAGAGGAATCAGCGAGGGATTCATTCATCCAGGAGTTTTTCTCTTCTGTTATCAATACTCTGTCTTGTGTCCGTGTTGTCACTGTGGGCTACGGAGCAGCGGTCTGATTCTACGTGGTCGTTTTTCCAGTTCAGGCTTAGTACTTGGACTGTTGTCGTGTGTCTCTAATGTGGAGAGTTTGTTGCATGTGATTGTTCCAATGATCAGATCACAGACCAAATGATTTGCTCGCCTACGACAAATGAACATTTTGGGTTTTGTGTAATACTTCACTTCAGCTTTTTGTTATGTGGTACAACTTTGTTTCGGCTCATCCCTTCATCGTATTAGGTCTGCCACAATTAATCGTTTAGCCGTGTGTAGTAAAAGTAAAAGTTACGATGGCATTCTGCTAGCTTTTTGGATTATTTTGGCATTTATCAAGGTTTTTTTTTAGGCTATTATGGAGATTAGATTATATTCCAGCTACATGTTAGCTATTTTGGCTAATTTAGACTTTTTTTTTTTAGGCTGTTTTGGAGTCCAGCTACTATTTCAGCTGCATGCAAGTCATTTTGGCTAATTTAAGCTTTTTTTGTTTTTAGGCTATTTTAGAATTTAGCTACTATTTCAGCTGCATATTAGCTTTTTTTTTTTTGCTAACTTAGGCTTTTTTTCATTTTTTAAGGCTAATTTGGAGTCCAACTACTATTTCAGCTGCATGCTAGCTATTTTGACTAATTTAGACTTTTTTGTTTATTACGCTATTTTGAGATTAGCAAATATTTCAGCTATATACTAGCTACTTTGGCTAATTTAAGGTTTTAAATTATTAAATTATTATTATTAAATTATTTTTGCACCAATATTTCAGCTACATACTAACTATTTTTAGGCTTTTTTTCAGTTTTTTGTTGCCAACTTAGAGTTCAGCTACTATTTTATCTGCATGCTAGCTACTTTGGCTAATTTAGACTTCTTTCAGTTTTTTAAGGCTAATTTGTGATTCTGCTAATATTTCAGCTGCATGCCAAATATTTAGGCTAATGTAGGCTTTTTTTTAAGCTATTTTGGAGTTTATGTAATATTTCAGCTACATGGTAGCTATTTTGGCTATTTTTTTAGGCTATTTTAGAGTGTAGCCAATACTTCAGCTGCATGCTAGCTATTTTGACTAATTTAAACTTTTTTGTTTATTAGGCTATTTTGAGATTAGCAAATATTTCAGCTGTATACTAGCTACTTTGGCTAATTTAGGCTTTTTTCAGTTTTTTAGGCTAATTTAGAGTTATGCCAATATTTTAGCTACATACTAGCTATTTTTAGGATTTTTTTTAAGTTTTTATGCCAATTTAGAGTTCAGCTACTATTTCATCTTCCTGCTAGCTCCTTTAGCTAATTTAGGCTTCTTTCAGTTTTTTAAGGCTAATTTGGGGTCCTGATAATATTTCAGCTGCATGCCAAATATTTAGGCTAATGTAGACTTTTTTAAAGCTATTTTGGAGTTTATGTAATATTTCAGCTAACTAATGGATTTCCCTTTTGGCTATTTTTTTAAGGATTTTAATGGTATCTATTTTGGCTATTTTTTTTAGGCTATTTTAGAGTGTAGCTAATACTTCAGCTGCATGCTATTTTGACTAATTTAAACTTTTTTGTTAATTAGGCTATTTTGAAATTAGCAAATATTTCAGCTGTATACTAGCTACATTGGCTAATTTAGGCTTTTTTCACTATTTCAGGCTAATTTAGAGTTACACTAATATTTTAGCTACATACTAGCTATTTTTTAGCTAATTTTAGGCTTTTTTGCAGTTTTTTATGTCAACTTAGAGTTCAGCTACTATTTCATCTGCATGCTAGCTACTTTGGCTAATTTGGGTTTTTTTTTCAGTTTTTTAAGGCTAATTTGGGGTTCAGCTAATATTTCAGCTGCATGCTAAATATTTAAGCTAATGTAGGCTTTTTAAGCTATTTTGGAGTTTATGTAATATTTCAGCTACATGGTAGCTATTTTGGATAACTTGGGCTTTTTCCGTTTTTTAGGCTAATTTGGCATTTAACTAATATTTTAGCTGAATATCAACCTTAGCTCTCAGCACTAGCATCTTAAGTGGTCAAAATTCAGCTAACAGCATTCACACTAGCATTATCGCGGAATGCTACATATCTAGTTCAGTTAGTTCAAAGCTAATGATGGTTGAGTTGTGTGTTTTACATCCAGTTTGCGCATGACCCAATTAGTCGACTAATCGTAAAATATAATCAGTGATTTGTCGACTACATTTTATTAAGTTAAAAAACAGACTTCCTAAAATCTAACAGGTAGACTTTTAACTGACTGCAATCTGGGATTTCCATCTGTAATTCTGGGAAAAATGAACCCTCCAAAAAGAAATATATATATATATATATATATATATATATATATAAAAAAAAAGAATCAAAGCTTGCTCCAATCTTCACCTGTCCCGGACTCTTATTTTCTTTAAGAGCCCCTTGGTGGTAGAGTAGATATTTAGACCAAATATTACACTTCTGCTGCGGATGAGGAGGTGAGAACAGCATATAGACTTCTGTCTGGACATGTCTGCCAGCTGAGTGTCGGGCCGTCTCTCTTTCTTTCTAGGAAATGGAAGCTGTTTGCTAGAGATAAGGTGCTTCTTGCCTGTGAATTGCAACTGTCACTGTCAATATGCAGCGCTGCTTTGGTATCCATTTCTACGTGTTTTGTCATTGGCAGAAGTGACAGTTAGATTGGATGGAAGGTCTGCAAGCTTGGATGGGTCACCGGTCTGGTATCTGTCGGCTGGTGAGCTGATGTCAACCCCCCCCCCAAATCTTTGCTATTCATGCTCAATGTGCATTGTAAACGAATCTGTGTGGTGAGACGAGGCTCGCGTTGTTTTTCTTCTTAGAGGAGATAGATTTGTCAGAGGATATACAAACAGGCTAAAGGAGAAGATCACTGAGCTTGTTTCCAAACCAGCAGTCCCTTTATAGATGGTGTTTTTTTTCAGTGCAATGTTCTATTATTTAATTATAGTATTGGAGAAATGAATTGATTCCCAATCAGTTTCTAATAGTTTCAAGGTTGGATGAGTAATAAAATGTTCCAAACTCAAGTCAGTTTTCTCCTTTGTCCATACAAGCACTAGAGGGAAGGACACGTCAGCGCAGGTGTCACCCAAGAAAATCTCAATCGACACTTAACCCCTTGAAATAGATCCCGGACGAGCCCCCACTTTTGCCACGTCCCTGGTCTGAAGAAAAAAGGGAGAAAATATGTAGCATAAAGAAATCAACCTGTCTGGAGAGTTCCCTGCCTTCACCCAACAGTGTTCAATCAAATTCATCCCAGTATCACAATACAGTCGTCCCAATGGGCTTCACACCAGTAGTTGTACAAAAACATAAAGTCAGTCATAAAATATAAACAATAGCTGATTGCTAAACTAAACACACAAACTGGGCATCATTGCCCTTAGATTCTACTTCTCGGGAAGGGAAAATTCCTTAAAACAAAACAGATTCCAGGAAAAAAATGATAAACCTCAGGGAGGAAGGAGGGATCCTCTCCCAGGACGGACAGACGATGTACCAGGACCGTTAAAGGAGAATTAATTTATATAACTCCACATGTTTGATCAGTGTTCATCCTGAAGGAACCACCTGGCGGGTTAGGCAGCCTCACAATAAAGGTGCATTCACACCGAACGCCATTCACGCGACAGAGGTGGCCAGCTTCAACTTAAAGTCTGTGGCGCTCTGAGGCAATCTGAAACGCGATTTGAGTGACTGGCGCAGCAACGAGGCGCGAATCGGGCGGTGCCGCCTGCATCACATCTGACAATCAGGGACTCGGCTTTGGGAATGTGACGTTTTCAGTGACCCGATCAGCGGATAAAATTCTTATCCAATACGAGCGTTTTGTTCTGTCGCACTGCGGCGGTTCTCTGGCTGCGGCGGAGCTCGCTAAATACGGCGGGAGAGACACGGCCTGCTCGGGTCTCCTGAACTGTGATATTTTACTTATTTTCTTCAAAACACAGAGCTGGTAGCTCCTCCCACATTTTTTAACAAGCGAATTCGCTGCACGGCAAATGAGGGGCGGGGCATGCAAATGTGTCACTCAAATCACTTTTGGTGTTGAATGCAGCTTAAGAGATAAAACGGGTTTAGAAAATAGTATAGATAAAGAAATCGTGTGAACCCAGAGGTTTAAGTTATCTGATTATTAGAGTGATTGGTGGAAGGAACCACAAACATTAAAAACAAACTACAGGAACTAAACAAAGTGTGCCGTAATGTCTGAACAATTAACACAAATAGGCTTCATATCATTAGAACTAATACCAGAAATAAAATCCCTACAACACAACTACTCTAAATGTAACTAAAGTAACTAATCCACAGGATTACCATAGGTTAACCAAGACAGACAGCAGGGGGCTAGCTGAGGAACAAAATCCTCCCAGGAATTCAGTCACACTCGGGATAGGGGCTCATGGGAGATTTTAAAGGGTAACCAAACCCTAAATCAACTTTTTTTGTCTGTTGACCTCTATAAATGGGGCTTTAAAAGTGCTGTCTGTTGGTCATGCCATATTTTTGACAAATTAAAATTGATTGATTGATTGATTGATTGATTGATTGGTTTATTTCAAGCATAGATTGAAAAATACAGGACAAAACACACAATTATTTCAAACTCATTACAGAAACAATAAGATGCATTGATAAGAAAATTGAAAACAAACAAAAATAAAATACACTTATGTCACATTTGGTTCATTCATTCTTTGTGATTATTTACTAAAGTCCGTAGAGTTTGATTGATTGCTTGAAAAGGAGTGGGAAGAAGCGAACTTATTTGATCCCACCCCTACTTGATTACTTCATTTAACTGTTTTGCATAATTATGTCCTCTGGTTGTTTTTTTTTTTTTTTAAACTTGAAGCTTTAAACTTTAAACTTGAGTAATTTCTTGACGATATTGTCAGAAATCCTTTATGTGCTGCCCCCTACTGGTTGAATTGAAGTGTTACAGTTGAATTTCGTGATTGGTCAACTGGTGTAAGTCTTAAGTCATTTCAGAAGCTCGCTAGCTTGATACAACAGAACTTGCTAGCTTGACAAAGTGGAGCTCGCTGAAGCAGAACTTGCTAGCTCGATACAGCAGAGCCCATTAGCTTGATATAGCGGAGCATGCTAGCTCGATACAGTGGAGCTCACCAAAGTGGAGCCCGCAAGCTGGATACACCAGAGCTTGCCAATGGGTAGCTTTCTACAGCGGACTTTGCTAACTTGCTACAGTGGCGTTTGCTACAGCAGAGCTCACTAGCTCCATACTGCGGAGCTTGCAACAGCAGACCTTGCTAATTTTATTCAGCAGAGCCCGCTAGCTCAATACCAGCTAGCTCGCTACAGTGGAGCTCGCCAAAGTGGAGCTCGCTACAGCAGAGCCCGCAAGCTGGATACACCAGAGCTTGCCAATGCGTAGCTTGCTAGCTTTCTACAGTGGCGCTTGCATCAGGAGATACAGTAGAGCTTGCTAGCATGCTATGCCTTCCACCAGGAGGTTGAGTGCCCACCTAAGCTAGTGTGGGCAAACACAGGTGGGGCCATCACAAACACTGCGGACAAATCTAATTAGGGCTACATTTTCTGCCCACTTTTAAACCATATGGGCCCCACTTGGCCTTGCTGGCTGGGATGTAATTCAACTTTTATTCTAAAGGGAAGCTGAACTTTTCCACGAAGTAGTCTTAACTTCTCATAGATCTTGCTCATACATGAAAAAGAATTCTGGGCAAAGCTGAATGAAATTTTAATGCAGGCTAACATATAGTTAAGTATGTAATTAGACCCTTAAAGATGAATACATCATACAATATAAATGTAAGCCAACGCAGTGATAAATTTGTGGCACAAATGGCTTTGCAGAATATTAACACCCGTCTGCGCACTTTGACTAATGAGGTCCATTTTGTTTAAGCAGCACACCCAGCAGGCAGCAGCCAATTACCCCCGCGGGCCAGAATGCAGGACTTTGGGCCTCGGTGTGTTTTGACAGCGCAGCGCTATATCATAGCAGACACACTCTGCAGCCTCGTATTTGATCCCAAACACAAAGGCTGTCAGCCAGGTCAGGGGCTCAAGAGACCACGGGGTTGTTGACATTGTCTTGTACGCACAGCTCTATATCCGAACAACCGGGGGTGTTTTTTTTTTTTTTTTTGGTGGGAGACGCTCTGTTTCTCTGTTGTGCGGTGGCATTATAAAAGTTAGTGAGGCAGGATGGCAGACTCCACTTTACAAAGGGATGCTGGGAAATAACATGACACAGATAGCTGCTTCAGCCCCTCTGTAAATATTTTTATCATGAGGAAAAAGCTGAAATAGCATTCCCTTCTTTGCCCTCCAGCCTGGAGCTACTTTTGAGTTGCACTCCATATCCACACGCTTTGCTCGTGGGGCCCATCTTTCCCCGTGATTAATGTTCTGTAATGTTACCTGCCTCTGCGTCTTCTCTTTGACTGAATGAGGAGAGCACATCAAACTGATGACTCAGATTTGGCTACGATCATTTTTTTTACATAAAAACGCTGTGTTTGTGGAAGCGGGTGAGCGTTTGTTTGAAAATCCTCTGACATGGTTATCAAACTGCTCCTCGTCATCTAACATTTCTTGTTTCACGTAATGGTCAAGAGTTTTTTCGGGTTTGTACGCTTTGTAAACCTTACCTGCTACCAACCATCTGAATCTAATGGTTACCGGTTCTAATTGAGTTAAAACAACAGATTGAAGGGATTTATATGGGGTCAAATCAGGATCAGCTTAAAGCAGGGGTCTTGTGATGCACATAACTGTTTTCTTCTTTGATATGGGGCCGGTTTGTAGGCTAACAGAAAAAGTGTAAATATAAACATTTACAGGTTTCCAGAAAGCCACACATAGCCAAATTTAAAATAATTCATTTCTATAATATCAATAGAAAAAATGACCTGCAAAAATGTTAGTGTTGCTCAAGATGCTAAAATTGATTACCATAAATTCTGAAGCTAGTAGCTGAAAACGTTGAAGCTGGTGGCTAGCTAAAACATCAGCGAAATGATAATTTAGGCTAAAAACTGGGTGTAGCATGTAGCTGAAATATTAGCTTAATGTCAAATTAGCCTAATTTTGCCGAAACAGTTAGCATAAGGCTCAAATACTCAAAATTAGCCTAAAATTGAAAACAACCTGAATTAGCCAAAACAGCTAGCATAAAGCTGAAATATTAGCTAAGGTACAAATTTGCCTAAAAATCCTTCGTAACTGCCAAAACAGTCGAAAAAGCTAGCATTTTTTTATTTTTTTTAAAAATAAAGCTAATTTGGAGTTTAGCTTTTATTTTAGCAACATGCTAACATTTTTGGCTAATTTTTTATCTACTATGTTTTTTTTAGGCTAATTTCTGTTATAGCAACAGGCTAATGTTTTTGCCAATTTAGCAGCTATTAAGGTTTTTATTGCTAATTTGGAGTTTAGCTTCTATTTTAGCAACATGCTAATTTTTTTGGCTAATTTGTTATCTACTATGTTTTTTTTAGGCTATTTTCTGTTATAGCAACAGGCTAATGTTTTTGCCAATTTAGCAGCTATTAAGGTTTTTAATGCTAATTTGGAGTTTAGCTTCTATTTTAACAACATGCTAAAGTTTTTGGCTAATCTGTTATCTACTAGGGTTTTTTTATGCTAATTTAGAGTTCGGCTTCTATTTTAGCATCAGTCTAATGTTTCTGACTAATTTAGTTTGCTTAGGAATTTTAGACTATCGTAGAGTTTGACTCAGGTAAACTCAAAATTAGCCTAAAATTGAAAACGGCCTGAATTAGCCAAAACAACTAGCATAAAGCTGAAATATTAGCTAAGGTCCAAATTTACCTAAAAATCCTTCGTATCTGCCAAAACAGTCGAAAAAGCTAGCATTAAAAGAGCTGAATATTTAAATAGCTGAAGGAGCTGAAGAGCTGTTGACATCCCAAAAAAAAAAAAAGTATGGAAGAAAAAAAAGATAATAATGAAGAAAAAAGGAAAAAGTTAATATCAAACCAGTAAATATTCTCTCCTCTCCTGTCATAGTTCAGACTGCAGACGTTCTTTGTGGATCCATCAGCGTTTCTGATATTGTGTTAGTGGGCGGGGCTAAATGTGGAGGTGGGCCTGATCCGGCCCGCGGGCCGTAGTTTGGGGACCCCTGGCTAAAAGTGAATGAAAAAAACAGATTGAAAACATGAAAATAGACATTTTAATTAAAAAAAAATGTTTGAAAACTTGAAGAAAAAAAAAAGTTTTTTGAAAATTAAAAAAATGAAAAAAAGAACGGAAAACTTAAAATTAATTTTGAAAATTTGAAAAAAAATCCTGCAGACACCCCATATCCACCTGTAAGGGAAGCTATGATCAAGGCTGAAAACTGTAGAAGATTTTTAACATGAACTTTAATAAGAGTTGGGAAAGTACCTGCAGGTTTCTCATAGACTTTTAGAGAAATCGCCTCAAATATTCCCCAAAATTTTCCTAATTTTTTTTTATTTTATCTGTCCTTCCTATTAACATTTTATTTGGTTTTAAATCTTTAAAATATGATTTCAGTCATGTCATAATCTTGTACCTGTAACGACGCAGTATATCGGCAGATTTTACGGCCCAGCATAAATATTTCATCCCTTAATGATCTCTTTACCCACCCTCCACCCCTCTCCTGTACCTGAGCTCTGCTGGAGCCATAAAGCGCTCTGCTTCATGAGCTAGCTGACGCAAAGTAGCTGTGGCAGTCCAACTTAAGGTCAGCCAAGGAGAGCCGCCGCCTGAGGCGGGAGGAAGGGAACAACTGTTAACGTGGAAGGTGTCAACCCGTGTGTGTTTGTGCACAATCACCTGCAGGGAACTACGACATCATCTGTGTACTCTCAGGCTTGAGCCAAAGCGACAGGTGCATCAGGTGCGGCGTGGACAGAGCGTGTTTCTCTCTTTTCTATGCAAGTGGCCGAGCTGTTGTTTGGGGACGTTTTTTTAAATCTGAAGATGCTGAAAGCTGCCCCGCCAGGTTTTGTCCTCTGAGGGTATTATGAGTGTTTACATAGAATGCTGGAGCAGATTTATGACCACCTCTAAATTCTTCCAAGCTAATAGTATTTTAGCAATGTTTAATGGAAAATATGAATTATTCATGGGCAGTTTTCATATTTTAGAGAAATTTAAAAACATTTTAGAGTTTGGCTTCTATTTTAGCAACAGGCTAATGTTTCTGACTAACTTAGTTTACTGAGGAATTTGAGGCTATTTTGGAGTTTAAGCAACAAGCTAACATTTTTGGCCAAATTAGCAGCTATTAATGTTTTTAATGCTACTTTGGGGTTAAGCTTCAATTTTAGCAACATGCTAACATTTTTTGGCTAATTTGTTATCTACTATGTTTTTTTTTAGGCTGATTCAGAGTTTGGCTTCTAATTTTGCAACAGACTAATGTTTTTGACTAATTTAGTTTACTGAGGAATTTGAGGCTACTTTGGAGTTTAGCTAGTTTTTAAGCAGCAAGTTAACATTTTTTGGCCAATTTAGCAGCTATTAATGTTTTTCTGCTAATTTGAAGTGTAGCTTCTCTTTTAGCAACGTGCTAACATTTTTGGCTAATTTGTTATCTACTATGTTTTTTTAAGGCTAATTTAGAGTTTGACTTCTATTATAGCAACAGGCTAATGTTTCTGACTAACTTAGTTTACTGAGGAATTTTAGGCTATTTTGGAGTTTAGCTAGTTTTAAGCAACAAGCTAACATTTTTGGCCAATTTAGCAGCTAATAAGGTTCTTCTGCTAATTTCGAGTTTTTAGGCTAATTTAGAGTTTGGCTTCTGTTTTAGCAACAGGCTAATGTTTTTGACTAACTTTGTTTACTGAGGAATTTAAGGCTATTTTGGAGTTTAGATTGTTTTTAAGCAACAAGCTAACAATTTTGGCCAATTTAGCGGCTTTTAAGGTTTTTATTCTAATTTGGAGTTCAGCTTCTATTTTAGCAACATGCTAACGTTTTAAGCTAATTTATTATCTACTATGGGTTTTTTTTTAGACTAATTTAGAGTTTGGCTTCTATTTTAGCAAGAGGCTAATGTTTCTGACTAATTTAGTGTACTGAGGATCTGGCTATTGTGGAGTTTGACTTATGTTTCAGTAACAAACTAAATATTTTTGTAAAATTGGCATGTATTAGGAGACTTTTTGGTAATTTTTTATTTAAGTAACAAACTAGCACTTTTGGCCAATTTAGCAACTACTGAGGTTTTTATGCTAATTTGGAGTTTAGCTAATATGTTAGTAACATGTTAACTTGTTTGGCTAATTTGTTATCAATTGTTTTTTTTTTTGGGGGGGTAGTTTAGAGTTTATCTTAAATTCTAGTAACAGGCAAACGTTTTAGATTAATTTAGTTTAATGAGGAATTTGAGGGTATAGTGGAGTTTAGCTTTTATTTAAGCAACACGCTAGCTTTTTGGGCCAATGTAGAGTTTAACTTTTATTTAAGTCACAAACTAAATATTTTTGTAAAATGGGCATGTATTAAGGGACTTTTAAGCAATTTTACTACAAATTTTTTTTTAAATTTTGTTGAATTTCAGCACTCTTTTATAGTTCTTTAATGAAATTTCCCATGTTTTTTTTAGCAAACTGAACATTTTGCAAATAGCTTTTGCATTTTCAGTGAGTTCCTTCAGCATTTTCAGACTATTTTCTGCAAAAAAACATGTTTTTTTTTTTTTAGGACCCAAAAAATATTCACACTAACATTATTGTAGGTATTGCAACTCTTCTAGTTTGTTTCATTGCTGAACTTTTTTTTAGGAAAAATGTATTTACCCATTAAAAAGCTTCAAATTGTTTCGCACTTTAAAAAAAAGTTTCTCATTTGTGATAATTCAGTTACTTTTTATTTAAAGAAGCAAAGTCAGAGAAAAGTTAAGTAATGAAATTTTTTGTATATTTTTGGGGTGTACTATTATATGAAATAATTTATATCATGATATACATTTTTTTTTCCATACAGCCCAGCACTATTTTTATATGTGATTTATTTTTTGGGGGAAAGTTATTTGCAGAGAAAGTAAATATTGTAAGTGATAGTGTCAAATAACAACGAATTGGACTTTGCAGATTTCCTGTGGGCGGTTTTATCTGTGGATTCCACTCAGGCTCCCTCGTGGTGTCCTTGTACCCTGTTATAGAAATGTATTTGTTTACTCTGAGTTTTGGGAGGACTGCGGGCGTGCAACGACCCCGCCCCCTCTTCGCCTCCTCGTTTCCAACCACATTTTTTTATCTTCCCCTAATTCGCAACACTTAGAAATGCCGTTTTAAACTTAATATCCTTTAGATATGCCATCCATCATGAGAAAAATGCCACAAGAACTCGTTAAAAACACAATCATTATCATCTGCATAGATCTTTAACTCTTTCAATTTAAATGAATTACCTTATTTCATTTGTTTACATCCAAACTGATTTTGGTGAATATTCTTCTCTAAATAAAACAACCTAACTCTATATTATATGTTTGTAACATTGCCACAGAGAGATTTATTCCCTTACAAATTTGTAAAGGAAACTAAAACTATTGGCCCTGTTCTGGCACCTGGAGGCGGGGCTAACAGGAAGAGTCAAAGTTGAGGAGGTAGCCTCAGTCCAGCTTCATTTACTGACTCTGTGAACTTGGAAAATCATAGTCGTAAAATGTCTGTACTATGGTGGCAAAGAGATGCTATGCTACAAACACTCATACTAGAACTTCAGTTGAGTCACATGGAATAACTTATATAACATTCTAAATTTAAAGAAAAAAGGAAAAATCCTTAAACTTCTCCAGTTCAGTAATGCATTTTGCAATATTTCCCTCTTATAAAAATAATCCTAAAACGACCAACTAATGTTTTTAAATGCAAATGATTGATCGTTTTGAAAGAGTTCAGGTGTCAGTTTGTTAATTTTCTCAGATAGCTGATTCTGGAGGACTATTTTCTGTTCACTTTCTGCCTCAGTTTGACACTCATTAGCAATTCATGCCTGCAGGTGGAAGATATCAAAGTCAGAAAAATAAAAAATAGGTTAAACAATTAAAAAAAAGAACACAAAAACAGAAAACAAAAGATTGATTTTCCCAAAATAAGGATGTCTCTGCACGAAGGATGATGTTTAATCTGTTTCAGGGTTCAAATGTTGCAGATTATTTTAGTCATTGTTCTTCATCTGATGGTAAATATTTTTTATGAAGATGTTAGATAAAATTAATGATTGTTCAGAAAAAAAGAGGCTTAAAATGACAATAAAATGCACAAATCTCTGTTTCTGATCTGACATGTAAACAGCCCAAACCATCCATTTGTCGACCTTAACCTACACTCTAATAATCTCCAATTTTTCAATTAATACTGCTTTTACCGCTGTATTTGACAGAAATAGTATTCTATAGAGGCTTGAAGTAGAGTTGGGGTGAAAGTGTTTGTATTGATAGTTCATCACACATCTTCAAACCAATATTTATATGAACAAAAGTATTAATTTTCACTCTGGAACCACATGAACTCCTATTCACTCAGGATTAGTTGTATCTGGGGACTTTTTGGTAATTTGTGATAATTACAGATGTCCTCAGTTTCTTTGGTCCTTTGGGAATTTGTCGCGTGTGTAATAAGAATCCTTGATATTTCAGATATTCCAGAGGTACATTTTATTACCAATAACCCAGGTTCCAGGGGGTCGAAAAAATCTTATGACACTCCTTCACCCTTATGTGTTTTCTCAATGGGCTCACCAAGCGGTCCATGACCTATATATTGCATATCTCCTACAGGTTTTCCTACTTCTCACTAATAGACAGCAGTATCCACCCATAAGGGCAATTGTAACTGTTTGCATTATGGAACCCATCAAGCATTTAGGGCATTCAGCGTCCTCAGAAACCTTTTTTTCTCCAGTTTAAAGGGGCCAAACCACGATTTTCTTCATATGTGGAATCATTTTACCTTTGGAACACTAAAAAATGAATTATGTATTAAATACGAGTCATTTTTATGGACCGTTTTAAAACCCGGAAGTAAAACAGCTCAATCTCTGAAGCTCCGCCTTTCACTCCTTGTCGGTCCCGCCCATTTCATGATGTCATCCTTGAGCCTGCCCATAGAACTTCAATGAGCCTCAGTTTCTGACCAAACTTTGTAAACAAAACCACGTGACTCAAGATCTCCTCAGTCATTGGCCAGCATCTATGGGGGCGGGTCCAAACAGAAGAGAAAGATGGACGCGCCGCAGTTTGTAAATGCTTGTCAGGATTTTTAACTTTTTCAAACTTTTTATTTTGCTGCTGGATTTTGAGCGTCTGTATGAAGGCCAGATTCAACACGGTTTGGTACCGCGGAGGAATACTGCATGACGGTTACTGGAGACGCTACCGGTACACACGCTTAAAGACACGTCGGTAGAATTATCGCGCGTGTCGCGTAACGACACAGAAAAGTGAGTTATACGTTTTTCAGTGGTGCTAAAATAAATGTTTTAACAAGTAAACCGATTTTCACATTTTGGCTAACATGATCAATGCCCTACATTTGTCCGCGGCTCCCCGATCACCTCATTTCTACCGTGTTTACATCACATGACTGTCAGGTACGGTGGCCGTTTTGGTTCAGTTGTTTGTCGGTTTGTTTCATATTTAGACTGAAGAATCTCAGAGCGAACCGAAGTTCAGTCCGATTTAAAAGGAACCGAGACTACATTGAAAGATGGGTCAGAGAGCGGTTCCCGGTACAGGAAGGTAGTGGTCTCCTGCCAGGATAAACATTCTGGCGGCACGGGATAACTACCTCAGCACCACAACTCCACGGAGAAAGTGGGTGTGTGTGGGGGCGGAGCTTGCAGCACAGATTTTTCCAAAGCATCATGCTTGCGTCAGCACGTTTCCAACCGCTCGTTTTCGTGGGTATGCTGCGGACTGCGCAGGTTTTTGCAGGATTACTCTTAAATGCATGAACGGATCAAAATGCCGTTTTAGAGTTCCTAATAGTGAGGAATGAACAGTAAAATGCATAAACCTCAAAAGTAGAATTTTCATGGTAGGGCCCCTTTAATGTAATTATAAGTTATGCAGTTCATGTAAAATCTCCAAAACAGTAATCCTTACATTCTTTTCTGTGCACACAGGCCAGAAGTTTTGGATAGAAATGTAAAACGCCGCAGTGGGTTTAAGACTTTGAGTTCTTCCGTTTGAGTCAGCAGAGCTTAAAGTGGAACCCCGCTGCGATAAACTGTTATGAGTTTGTCTGTCATCATCCTGAATGATGAATAATCATCAAATCCAGCAGCTAAGCAAAGATTATAAACACTACCCTAATGATTGTAACGAACGAGTGACGCCGGTTCATGACAGGTTGGAGAAGAGCCTTTTAATTGCAGTAAATGAAGAAGAAACCCGGTTTGCATGGATTAGAGTTCATGTCATCCTAAATCGCTCTGACTCCTGAATCCAATGCATGAAATAAAGCCGTTTTGGGAACATAGAGGGACGGATTTCGCAGCGTTTGTCTCAAAAAGCAGCAGATATCTCCAGAACACCTTGTTTCTCGATGGATCCGAGCGTGGCACGACTCACGCTGCGCTGTAATTGTGCAAATAGATCCGGTGGGTCTCTCGCCGGAACGCCAATATTTGCATTACCCCCATAAATGCAAGCAGATTGGGGGTTTTGGAAAATGTAATCTTCTGTATCTGGTCTTTAATTGGTGCAGCTGCAAATGCTGCAAATTGTTTGTTAGAGTCGGGAAATGAAATCTGAAGAGATCTAAGTTAATGATTTGTGACTGTTAATCAGCATTTGAAAAGCTGAGGAGGATTTCACCTTGTTTAAGGGGAAGACAAATCTCTAATTTAATCCTGGAATTGTTTTGGCATTTCCGTTGCCTCTTTCCTCCTTTTTGCTAATTGTTTGTGCAGTTATGGTGACAATTTTCTCCCATTATTCTAATTAAGCGCTCCGCTGTTGCTGTACGGTGCAATAAAATGAAAGGAATTATCACTAATGAGAAGTTGGCAGAAGTTTGATTCTTGCAAAAGCCGCTTGCTGATGCAGCCGGCGATAAGAGGGTGGGAAGTTGTGCGAGTGAATCTGCAACTTACTAGATGGACTACTTGATCGGTTGGTCACAGGTATTGTGAAGCAGTGGACAGAACAGAAACACGACATCAGATGTTTAAATCTCTTCAGTCAGACTCTCTTCCCCTGCAGCGCTTTGATATCGCCTCCTTTATAGAAAATATATTGGACTGGATAATAGCAATTTTATCAAAAAACAAAGGAAATGCATGTTTTCTGGAAATGTTATCAACCAATTTGTAATATTTTAATGTATTTCCTTTCATACAGTATGTTTGGTATCTATTTTCCCTTACAGATGTAATAAAAAGCTGGAAAAAACAAATGTTGCAGTTCCACCATAAAACTGAAGCTACAGGTTGTAGAAGAGAGTTCTTTGTGTGACAAAGTTCAGTTTCACACCAAAAAGAAACAAGTATCAAGTCTAGGGCTGCCAAAATTAGTCAAATTAGTCGACTAATCAAAGACATGTCGACTATTAAAATAGTTGATGACTAAATTAATAGTCGATTAGTCGTTACTTTGTTATATGGAATCAGAGTGTAGTAAAGTTGAAAGTTACGATGGTATTCTGCTCGTGTTTTGGACTATTTTGGCATTTATTAAGGTTTTTTTGGAGTTTAGCTAATATTTCAGCTACATGATAGCTGTTTTGGCTAATTTAGGCTATATTGGAATTTAGCTAATATTTCAACTACATGCTAGCTGTTTTGGCTAATTTAGGATTTTGTTAAGATTCTTAGGCTATTTTAGAGTTTCGCTAATATTTTAGCTACACACTAGCTGTTTTGGCTAATTTAGGCTTTTTTTGTTTTTTAGGCTATATTAGAATTTTGCTAGTATTTCCGCTACATGCTAGCTGTTTTGGCTAATTTAGGCTATAGAATTTAGCTAATATTTCCGCTACATGCTAGCTGTTTTGACTAATTTAGGATTTTGTTAAGATTTTTAGGCTATTTTGGGGTTTAGCTAATATTTTAGCTACTGTAACCCAGACCAGGGACCGGCCCATCAAGCCAAATAGAAACCACCTGAAAGCACTTATTGTGGCGGGGCCGGAGTCCCTTTATCAACATCCGGGTCACAAAGCCACTTCCTCTTTGTGCTTCCTCCACCGGCTGCTGCTGCTCTCCTGTCGGCTGGCTTGGCAGAAAAACTATTGAGCTACACTCCACCATAAACCACTATCACTTACCGGTAAACAGCCCATAACCCTGCTCTTCGGTGAGTTTGAAAAAATCTTTTGAAAAAGCGAATACGCTACCGCACTATGCCTTCGACACAATAGCCGCTAGCAAATGCTAGGCTAACATTGTTATTATTTTTTATTATTTTGAGGGTTGATAAGCAACACTTTTTGACGTTTCAGCCGAATTAAATCGGATACTAAGAGCTTACCTCTGGTATATCTAGTTTTGTTGGTTTTGTCCGCTTTAGACTGTCTTTGACACTTTTTGTTGGTCTGAGCTAAAACGTTAGGGAGTTTTGTATTTTTTTTCTTGATGCTGCATGTAATGCTCTTCTGTGAAAACATTTGATACATATAGTTTGAACAATTTAAATATGCTTTATTTATTGACATGCTTGATTTATTCACACTTTGATATTTTGAAGACGATGCATATGCTAATCGATCTATAAAGTGCACTTATATTTTTTTATGAATGACTTGAAAATCTTTAGGCCTATTTTGAGAACTTGATTTGAAAGCAATTATTTCTTGGTGTACATAGTATGTATGTATATTGATTAATGATAAGTCTGAATATGTTTCTTTGACCTTTTCTAGGTCAGGTTTTTTTTCCCCCATTTTTGTTCTCTCTTCTGGACTAGCATCCATCACTTGGTGACACGGATGACAAGGCGAGCTACCCACGAACTCTAAAAACACGGATAAGAACTCTGAACCAGAGGGAACACAACAACACGAAAGGCCTCACTCGACACAAAGTCAAAGAACTTTACAACACAGCGGAACTCTGGACGTTCGTCCCCTCTTTTTCTTCCTCTAGGAAGTTTATGAATGTTTGTTGTCCTGTTTATTTTTTTTTCTGTTCAATACAATCGATTGATTATTTTATCCCTGTGTTGCGTTTTTAATCCACACACTCTGGGCTCCGTGAGCCGAAACACCTTCTTCTGTAGGCCAGTGCGCATAGCCTAAAAGAGCGTTACAAGTGGCGAGCTAGCCAGGAGCCCAAGTGTGTGGATAGTTTATTAGTGGATTAGTTTATTTTTGTTCTATTCTCGTTCTGTTATGGATTTTGTTGTGAAATCTGGGTTAGACATAGCCACATCGGTCTTAATCGCAGGTGTCACAAACACGGAAACTGATGAGGAACTGATTGACTACTTGCGTAGCTATGGAAAAATTAAACGCACGGTTTATGTTAAAGATCCAGACAGTTCCTTTGATAAAAACCTGATCGTTGAGTTTATTGATAAAAGCACGTTTTCTGAATTAGAACCTTTATTACCGATTACATATAGATCACCGATTACTGCTAGCTTTGTGTGCCGTATAACCTCCTTGGCCTCAGAGTACACCGCCACAGCAGGCAGCAGCAGCCACCCCCCCAATTACCTGGCTGAGCTGAAGAAACTCGCAGACCAGAGTGGCTGCAATTTCCAAGATGTCCTGAAGACCATCATGACACAGATCGGCCAACACCTAGAGGCAGCAGGAGAAGAGCAAAGGAAAACAGACACCCACGTCAAGGCTGGTGTAGCTGAAGAGGAGTCTGAAGAGGATAAAGAGGAGGAGGAGGATGAAGAGGAGGAGGATGACGAGGAAGAAGACAACGCTTCAGCTGTGCAGTCTGTGCCAGCAGCAGCACCCTCTTTTGCTCTTCCTAGTCAGCATGGACTCAATCCTCATCAAAGCAGACCATCCCGACGCATCACCCTGACAACCGACCAGCTGAACCCATCACAAGTTCAAAAAGTCGTTGTTGAACATGTAGTCCGGGATGTAGACCGCACAGCTTCTTCAATGCGTCTACGTTCCTTCTCTGGAAAAACTCCAAGACCAAGCAGCGAAGTGGACTACGAATCCTGGCGCTCTCAGATATCCATTCTCCTTGCAGATCCCAACCTTTCAGCACTTGGCGTCACAAGACGGATCATAGAGAGCCTGTTGCCACCGGCTGCTGACGTGGTGAAGGGCCTCAACCCAGACACTTTGCCTGCAGTCTTCCTCAGTGTGCTTGACTCAGCCTTTGGAACAGTCCAAGATGGGGAGGAGCTTTTTGCCCAGTTCTTAAACACGCTTCAAAACCCCGGTGAAGAGCCCTCGTCCTATCTCCAGCGACTACAGCACACCATCTGCTCAGTGGTCAAACGGGTGGGATCTCAGCCGCTGATGTGGACAAGCATCTTTGAAGCAGTTTTGCCGTGGTTGTTGGGATAACACCCTGATCACCAAACTGCAACTGGAGCAATTCAGGAACAACCCTCCGCTTTTCCAGAGCTGTTGCTTCAACTCCGGACCGAAGAGAACAGACGTACGGCGAAGGAGTCCTTAATGAAGCAACACATGGGCACATCTAAGCAGCGCGTGAGCATCCAGTCACAAAGCACCTGTTCCTGTGGCCAAAACCCCCACGCCAATGAAGAGCTGAAAGAGATGAAACGACAACTACAGAAACTACAGCAGCAAATGTCCCAACTACTGTCCAGGTCGTCTGCAGCTGAACCCAATGCCACACCACGCCACACCAAACAAAGTCATTTTCCACCTAAGCCAACCAACAGACCCAGACCCTGGTACTGTTTTAACTGTGGCGAGGATAGCCACGTTTCCTCTACCTGCAGTAACCGTGCCAACCCTACCCTGGTCCAGCAGAAGAAAAGAAGTCTGCAACAAAGACGAGAGGCATGGGACCTCAAGAACCAGCAGTCTTTAAACTAGATGCAACTCCTGCGGTGGGACACTCAGGAGCTGTTTCAAGAAAAAGTCCCAAGAATAAGATCTCCAATCTGCCAGTGGGTCTTATTGGAGCAAAAAGCACCAGTCAAGTCAAAATAAATGAACAATTGTACAACTGCCTGCTCGATTCTGGTTCCCAAGTCACCACCATTCCTCACTCCTTCTACATTACTCACCTTTCAGACCTTGACATCCAACCTGTCACGGACCTGTTGGAAATTGAAGGGGCAAATGGACAGGCTGTACCATACTCCGGGTACATTGAACTTAACATGACTTTCCCGCCTGAGCTGTTTCCAGTATCAATATGAGCACCCTGGCATTGGTGGTACCAGACCACAATCAGTCAGCACCCCAGATCCTTATCGGCACCAACACCCTTGATGTTGCCTTTGCCAAGCACATGAAAACAAAGCAGCGACCTACGCAAAATTCACCTGGCTACATCTCAGTTTACAAGATCCTCCAACATCGCTTCAACCAAAGATTCAACACCCACATTGCCTCTGTCACCCTCCAGTCTGATAAACCTTACACAATCAAGGCTGGTCAAACCACTGTCCTGGATGGACACCTAGTCACAAAGGTGCCAGGTGAAAAAACTGTTCTCCTTGAACATCCCCAGTCCAGCTCTTTGCCTGGTGGACTTGTCATCAAAAGCTGCCTTATTGACCTGCCACAACACCAGCCATGCCACCTGCCAGTTGTGGTAAGCAATGAGACAAGCCATTCCATTCAGATCCCTGCACAAGCTATACTAGCAGAGATCAGCAGTTATCAACAAGTCATCTCAAAAAGCCAGAGCATCAAAGGACCAGCCACAGAAACGACATCGTTAGAATACAACTTTAAAGACTCACCCATAAGCCCTGAATGGAAACAACGAATAATAACTAAACTCAACAGCATCCCTGAAGTTTTTTCAAAACACGACCTTGACTTTGGCAAGACTTCGAAAGTCAGGCATAGGATTAAATTGTCTGATCAAACGCCATTCAAGCAAAGGCCTAGACCCATCCACCCACAAGATGTGGATGCAGTCAGAACTCATCTTAAAGACCTCTTAGAAACCGGAATCATCAGAGAGTCTGATTCACCATTTGCATCCCCTATTGTTGTTGTTCGGAAAAAAGATGGTGGTGTTCGTCTTTGCATTGACTACAGAAAACTCAACTTGCAGACAATAAAAGATGCATACGCCCTACCCAAGTTGGAGGACACTTTCACTGCTCTTTCTGGTTCAAAATGGTTTTCCGTACTGGACCTCAAGTCTGGATATTATCAAATTGAAATGGAAGAAGAAGATAAAGAAAAAACTGCTTTTGTGTGCCCCCTCGGGTTCTGGGAATTCAATCGAATGCCCCAAGGCATCACCAACGCCCCTAGCACCTTTCAGCGCCTCATGGAAAAGTGCATGGGAGAACTGAACCTGAGGGAGGTTTTGGTCTTCATAGACGACATCATCGTTTTTGCCCCAACTCTGGAGGAACATGAGGAAAGACTGATGAGAGTGCTCAATAAACTAAAGGATTATGGGCTAAAACTCTCAGTTGATAAATGTGTGTTTTTTCAGACCTCTGTAAAATATCTAGGTCATGTAGTCTCCCAAGAGGGGGTGGGCACAGATCCTGACAAGATTTCAGCACTGACCAGTTGGCCACCACCCAAAACCCTCAAAGAGCTGCGTTCATTCTTAGGGTTTGCGGGGTATTATAGGCGTTTTGTGAAGGGATATTCATCTATCGTCAAACCTCTTCATGATCTCACAGCTGGATACCCACCGTTGCAGAAAAGACAGAAACCATTCATCAAACCGGATAAATACCGTGACCCTAAAGAGCCTTTCGGAGGGCGGTGGACCCCAGAATGTCAACAGGCGTTCAATGCAATCATTGAAAAGCTAACCTCTGCACCAGTTTTGGCATTCGCAGATCCTCAGAGACCTTACATTCTCCACACAGATGCAAGTTCCACCGGTCTGGGTGCCATCCTCTATCAAGAGCATGAAGGGAGGAGTAGAGTTGTGGCTTACGCCAGCAGAGGAGTCACTAGAAGTGAATCAAGGTACTCAGCCCACAAGCTAGAGTTCTTGGTGGGCTGTCACCGAAAAATTCAATGACTACTTGTACGGTGCCCAGTTCACAGTTAGCACCGATAGCAATCCTCTCAACCTCTGTCAACTGCGAAACTTGATGCACCAGCTACAGATGGCTTTCAGCTTTATCCACATTCACCTTTAAGATAATGTACCGAGCTGGAAAGCAAAACATCGATGCTGATGGACTTTCACGGCGACCACACGGTGAACTATCTGAGGATCACGTCTCAAGTAAAGAGAGAGAGCGTATCCAGAAGTTTGCCCAACACCACCTGTACAGTGATTTGTCTAGCATTGACCAAACCACCACTAAAGCCATATGTGACCGTCACATCTACAACATGTTGCCAGATCCTCATGCCCTCATTTTGTCAATCTCTCACAACGTGACAGTCTGCCAGATGGATGACCAATGACTCTCAATTTGCGTCTTCTATACTTCCTCGACTTTCTATGTCCGACCTCGTAGCCAGGCAGCGTGCTGACCCTACAATCCAGCATGTTATTGCCCAGCTGGAACATGGACACACCCCACCTCCAGCTGTCAAAGACCAGCTCCCTGACCTGCCTTTCTTACTGAGAGAAGTAAACAAATTGGAGCTCCTTAACACCTTCTTGTAAGAAGAAGACAGATCAGAGAGGAAGTCACGTATCAGTTGGTGCTGCCAAGGAATTCAGAGCTGTGGTTTTACACCAGCTTCACGACCAGATGGGCCACCTCGGAATCGACAGGACTCTGGATTTGGTCCGTTCCGTTTCTATTGGCCCCGGATGACTGCAGACGTAATAAACAATAAAGACATGGTGAGAGATGTGTAAAACGACAAAAACACTGCCACAACGGAGCCGCACTCTGGTAAATATCAAAACAACGCATCCGCTAGAACTTGTCTGCATGGATTTTCTTTCTGTCGAACCAGATGGAAGAACAAAAGACATATTGGTGATCACTGACCACTTCACAAAGTATGCAGTCGCTGTGCCAACTCCCAACCAAAAGGCCCGCACCGTTGCAAGATGTTTGTGGGATAACTTCTTTGTTCACTATGGAATACCAGAGAAGCTGCACAGCGACCAAGGCACAGACTTTGAAAGCAAGACCATCCGTGAGCTCTGTGTGGTGGCAGGGATCCACAAAATAAGAACAACACCTTACCATCCAAGAGGTAATCCAGTAGAAAGATTCAACCGGACTTTGTTGGACATGCTTGGAACTCTATCCACAAGTGAAAAACAACACTGGAAAGAATTTGTGAAACCACTTGTGCATGCCTACAACTGTACCAAAAACGACACTACAGGATTCTCTCCATATGAACTAATGTTTGGCCGTCGACCCAGGTTGCCTGTGGACCTGGCTTTTGGTCTGCCTCTGAAGGATGACTGGTCATCCTCCTACAGAGAATACGTCCAGGAGCTGAGATCCCACCTGGAGGAAAATAGACTAACAGCTATCAAGAACGCAGAACGGAACATGGATCAAAACAAAAAACGATTTGACCAGCATGTGGTTCCTGTGGACTTAGACATTGGAGAGAGAGTCCTCGTAAAAAACGTACGCCTAAGAGGGAAACATAAATTGGCAGACAAATGGGAGTCGACAGTGTACATTGTGGTGAGGAAAGCAGACGACCTCCCAGTGTACACTGTCCGTCCAGAAAACCAGTCAAAACCCCTTCGCACTTTACACAGAGATCTATTATTGCCTTGTGGCTTCTTAGTTTCATCTCAGAAGACCCCCAAGCAAAAGAAAAAGTCTGTACCTGTTCCCTCAGCCACAACCGAAGCTGAACCTCCAAGTGATGATTATGATGATGATAATGATCTGTTTATCCCTCTCTTACTTGAACCAGTCACTATTGCCACGTCTTTGGACCTACCTACCGCCCAACAACCAGATGTCGAACCTACCGCTCAGCAACCAAAGGACGAACCTGATCTTCCTGCTGTCAACTTACCTGTTGCCAGATCACCTGAAGACCTTCCTCCAACTCCTACACCTGTTTTCCAAACACAACGAGACGAGATGGTGCCAGCTGTAAAAGAAGAACCTGTGGAAGAAGATATCATGATTCCTGCACCAGATCAAATGACGGCTGTTAAAAGTCCGAATGATGTCAACCAAACCACGGATCTCAACACATCAAATCCTGATACTAATACCCCTAAACTGTCATCTCCTGCTGTGTCTGATCTACAGAGTCCTGAACCATTGTTTGTCAGGAGGCCACAACGGACCAGGACTCAGCCAGACCGCCTTCAATACACCCATCCTGGGAGACCCTTATTGAAGAGCATCCAGACATTCCTGCAAGGGCTGAGCTCTACATTCCTGCACGCCCTCCAGGATGATGAAGAGGAATCCGCAGGCCAAGACGCAGCCAGTCAACACATGTACAGGGACGTACATGAGTTCGGGGGGGGAACGTGTAACCCAGACCAGGGACCGGCCCATCAAGCCAAATAGAAACCACCTGAAAGCACTTATTGTGGCGGGGCCGGAGTCCCTTTATCAACATCCGGGTCACAAAGCCACTTCCTCTTTGTGCTTCCTCCACCGGCTGCTGCTGCTCTCCTGTCGGCTGGCTTGGCAGAAAAACTATTGAGCTACACTCCACCATAAACCACTATCACTTACCGGTAAACAGCCCATAACCCTGCTCTTCGGTGAGTTTGAAAAAATCTTTTGAAAAAGCGAATACGCTACCGCACTATGCCTTCGACACAATAGCCGCTAGCAAATGCTAGGCTAACATTGTTATTATTTTTTATTATTTTGAGGGTTGATAAGCAACACTTTTTGACGTTTCAGCCGAATTAAATCGGATACTAAGAGCTTACCTCTGGTATATCTAGTTTTGTTGGTTTTGTCCGCTTTAGACTGTCTTTGACACTTTTTGTTGGTCTGAGCTAAAACGTTAGGGAGTTTTGTATTTTTTTTCTTGATGCTGCATGTAATGCTCTTCTGTGAAAACATTTGATACATATAGTTTGAACAATTTAAATATGCTTTATTTATTGACATGCTTGATTTATTCACACTTTGATATTTTGAAGACGATGCATATGCTAATCGATCTATAAAGTGCACTTATATTTTTGTTATGAATGACTTGAAAATCTTTAGGCCTATTTTGAGAACTTGATTTGAAAGCAATTATTTCTTGGTGTACATAGTATGTATGTATATTGATTAATGATAAGTCTGAATATGTTTCTTTGACCTTTTCTAGGTCAGGTTTTTTTCCCCCCATTTTTGTTCTCTCTTCTGGACTAGCATCCATCACTTGGTGACACGGATGACAAGGCGAGCTACCCACGAACTCTAAAAACACGGATAAGAACTCTGAACCAGAGGGAACACAACAACACGAAAGGCCTCACTCGACACAAAGTCAAAGAACTTTACAACACAGCGGAACTCTGGACGTTCGTCCCCTCTTTTTCTTCCTCTAGGAAGTTTATGAATGTTTGTTGTCCTGTTTATTTTTTTTTTCTGTTCAATACAATCGATTGATTATTTTATCCCTGTGTTGCGTTTTTAATCCACACACTCTGGGCTCCGTGAGCCGAAACACCTTCTTCTGTAGGCCAGTGCGCATAGCCTAAAAGAGCGTTACACTACACGCTAGCTGTTTTGGCTAATTTAGGCTTTTTTTTGTTTTTTAGGCTATATTAGAATTTAGCTAATATTTCCACTACATGCTAGTTGTTTTGGCTAATTTTGGTTATATTAGAATTTAGCTATTTCATCTACATGCTAGCTGTTTTGGCTAATTTAGGATTTTGTTAAGATTTTTAGCTACACGATTAAATGTAGAGACTATTTTGGCCAACAAGTGTGTGTGTAACTATAGAGCGTGTGTGTAGACAGGCCCGGCCCATTCTAGTTTATCACTTAGTCCTGGTTGTTTTATGATGTTGCTTCCCTCTGTTGCCATCTTATCTCCCCCCCCTACCCCTCCCCCACCCTCTTCCCCTTTTCCGTCCGGTCCAACGACAAAGAAAAATAAATAAATAAAATAAAACATAATCAATATAAATAAAGTTTAGCATTAAATACAACAGGAGTTTATACTCAATAAATCCCTGTTGTGACAGTAACATCTGCCCAACACAAGAAGCTCTCAGCCCACATCTGTTGGCTCAGCTGTTGGACAGGACAAGTTAAAAAAAAAAAAAAAAATAATAATAATATTTTAGCTACACGCTAGCTGTTTTGGCTAATTTAGGCTTTTTTTGTTTTTTAGGCTAAATTAGAATTTAGCTAATACTTCCGCTACATGCTAGTTGTTTTGGCTAATTTAGGCTATATTAGAATTGAGCTATTTCATCTACATGCTAGCTGTTTTGGCTAATTTAGGATTTTGTTAAGATTTTTAGGCTATTTTGGAGTTTCACTAATATTTTAGCTACACCCTAGCTGTTTTGGCTAATTTAGGCTATATTAGAATTGAGCTATTTCATCTACATGCTAGCTGTTTTGGCTAATTTAGGATTTTGTTAAGATTTTTAGGCTATTTTGGAGTCTAGCTAATATTTAAGCTACACGCAATCTGTTTTGGCTAATTTAGGCTTTTTTTGTTTTTTAGGCTATATTAGAATTTAGCTAATATTTCCGCTACATGCTAGCTGTTTTGGCTAATTTTGGTTATATTAGAATTTAGCTATTTCATCTACATGCTAGCTGTTTTGGCTAATTTAGGATTTTGTTAAGATTTTTAGGCTATTTTGGAGTTTAGCTAATATTTTAGCTACACACTAGCTGTTTTGGCTAATTTAGGCTTTTTTGGTTTTTTAGGCTAAATTAGAATTTAGCTAATACTTCCGCTACATGCTAGTTGTTTTGGCTAATTTAGGCTATATTAGAATTTAGCTATTTCATCTACATGCTAGCTGTTTTGGCTAATTTAGGATTTTGTTAAGATTTTTAGGCTATTTTGGAGTTTCGCTAATATTTTAGCTACACCCTAGCTGTTTTGGCTAATTTAGGCTATATTAGAATTTAGCTAATATTTCAGCTACATGCTAGCTATTTTTAGTTGATTTGGGATTTTTTTTCATTTTTTTATGCTAATTTGGAGTTTCGCTACTTTTTTAGCTACATGCAAGCTATTTTGGCTAATTTAAGCTTTTTTTTAGGCTATTTTAGAATTTAGCTAACATTTCAGCTGCATGGTAGCTATTTTGGCTAATTTAGAATTTTTTTCCATTTTTAAGGCTAATTTGGAGTTTAGCTAATATTTCAGCGGCATAGCTAGCCTAATTTTGGCTAAATTTATTGCTAATTTTTTCAGGTTAAATTTAGGTCTATTTATTTAGCATCTTTTTATTCTTTTCGTTTTTTAGGTCAATTTGGCATTTAGCTAATGTTTTAGCTATCAGCTTTAGCGTTTTAGCTATCAATTTCAGTATCTACAACTATCAGCACTAGCATCCTTAGCGTCCAATTTCAGCTTACAGCACTCACACTAGCATTATTGCAGGTAATGCTATATATCTAGTTCATAATTATGTTAAAAAGTTACGGTTTTAAAGTTTTAAAAATGTTGTTTTAGAGTGTTCAATAAACCTTTATCCTGTTCGGCCCACGACCTAAGATGTGTTTTGGATTTTGGCCCCTTTAAGGATTGAGTTTGACACCCCTGGCTTAAAGCTTTGTGTGTTGCTGGAATATCAAAACATTAGATGTCTTATCGCCCTTTAACTGACCATCTGTGTTAAACAGAAAGCTCAGTATTTTGTCAAATGTTTGAACCCGTAAGATTCAAGAATTAGAATAATTTTGGAGTCATTTTACAAGTATTACATTTTACCACCTTTTTTTTTTCTCCTGCAAAGTTTGGGTTCAGACACTTGCCAAGACATGGAGTAATCCTATTTTTAGTTGTCTGTGAAAGCTCACATTCAGGAAGTCGGCATATGCAGGCTGGCGCGTGCTGTCAGCTGGAAGGTGTTCATCAGGTTTTGCATCTTTCTGCTATCCTGTCACATAAGTCTCACGGAATAGAGCTCTCTGCAGCTCTTGTCTGTCACCTCCGACATCCCCCCCCACCTCTTAAAATAAAGATACAACAGCAGCCTGGCAAGTGGCGATGGCAATTCGGCAGCTTTGCAAAGGACATGAATCACGTGAGGTTTCCAAGAATGCCTTGAGCTGTCAAACAATGGATGCAGCCGGGCTGCTGAGATCTGCTCTCTCATTCAGTCAGAGCAGCTGGGAGACATTAAACTGTACCGTAACAGTTCGGATGGCAGAGCTGCTTCATCCTTCACTCTTTGAGTCTCCCCTTTGGCTTTGTTTTAATTCTATTTCAGGCTCAGAAATCATATAAATTTAACTCTATATATTTAGAGGTGCCCATCTTGTTCTCTGCTCCAGATAAAAACAGGATCCTTTTTGAGTTAATTGCCTTTTGTAGGTGTAATCTAAGTTTCCGTGGAAGCTTTTTCTGCCACAAGGTTCACTATTAGTGTACCGTGTCAGATTGGAAAATAAATGGAGCCAGCTTGAAGCTTGACACACACCTGTTCCCAGCTGTAACCACTCTTGAGCAATTGTTTGCTTGTCATCTGCAATGAATTTCAAAGCTGTTTTTCCAGCAGCTCTGGGCTCCCGACAGGATGTGATCCGCATCCTTTCTGATTTTTTTCTTTTTTTTTTTTTTGTTTAATAAAAAAAAATTGTTGACACGCGACCCAGTCAGGCAGAAAACATCCTTGCGATCCTCCCACTTCTGTTTTTATTTTTCTAATTTTTCCGAGCCGTGACATTGTTTCACCTCCTTTTGTTTTTGCTGCCCTGTCCAATGCTCTCTCAGTGTGACACTTTTCAAGGGGAAATTGACAAATGTAAGAGCGCGGAGTGGAAGCAGTGGGTGTTAATGTTACTGCTGGATGGAGAAGATTGTTTTAAAAGCCTTCGCCTGTACTTGTTCTTCCTCGCATGTCCTTTTCTTCCACATTTGTTAATGATTGTAAGCTTTGTGCCACTAATGGCCGGCCTGTTTCCACTTAAAGTGAGCAGCTAAATGAACAAACGGCTGCTCTGTATGCGTCAGCTGGTGTGAAAAGACCACATCCAGGACTTTTTCCATGTGTCCTTTCATACCAGCAGACTTGGTTGGACTTGGTTGTTTGGTGCCTGCTGTTGACATGTTCAAGTCAGGTTACTTTCTCTCTTTAGTCCACTGAATTATCAGTTTGTATTCACACTGCTGATGTACAGCAGCATGATTGTTTAGCACAGAAGTCGGCAACCTTTAAGAGTAAAAGAGCCATTTGGGCTCATTTTCTGCTGATCAAAACCTAGAAGGAGTCACATTGACTTACGTTAGCCTTTAAGAAATTTGGATTTGCATTCATAACCTCCTTTTTTTTTTTTTTTTTTAATAAATATGAATAATGTCTATTTTTGGCACGAACAAAAGCAAAGAAATATATAAAAAGAAACTAGCATCTCTTAAAAAGGAATTTTTTAATGTTTTTAACTTTAGTAGCACAAAAGCTAGCTCGTTGCTTAATTACTTCCTAAACTTCAAATTAGCATAACATTTCTCTGTAAATTAAATCAGCCAAAGATTTTAGCATGTTGCTGAAATAAAAGCTAAACTCAAAATTAGCCTTTAAACCCCCAGTAGATAACAAATTAGCTAAAAATGTTAGCATATTGCTAAAATATTAGCTAAACTCCAAGTTAGCATAAAAACTAATTAGAGGCCAAATCTGCCAAAAAAAAAAGCTAGCTTGTTGCTTAATTACTAGCTGAACTCCAAAATAGCCTAAAATTCCTCAGAAAACTAACTTAGTAAAAAATGTTAGCATGTTGCTAAAATAAAAGCTAAATTCTGAATTATCAAAAAAAAATTCAGTAGATAACAAATTAGCTGAAAACATTAGCATTTTACTAAGATATTAGCTAAACTCCAAATTAGCATAACATTTATCAGAAAACTTTGCCAAAAACGTTAGCATGTTGCTAAAATAGAAGCTAAAATTCTAAATTAGCCTAAAAACTCCAGTAGGTAACACATTAGCCAAAAATTTTAGTATGTTGCTAAAATATTAGCTAATCACCAATTTTTTTTTTTAATTTACAATTATTTAATTTTTCTTCAGACAGAGAGCCACCATGGAGAGACAAAAGAGCCACATGTGGCTCTGGAGCCGCAGGTTGCAGATTCCTGGTTTAGCAGCAAACCAACTACAATAACTCACTTGCAACTGAACCCTGATGTGCTTTGCTGCAGTGCAACCATTCATTTAGAATTGTAGAAATCTGAAGTATTGTCATTTTTGCAAAGAAAGAAACTGTTTATTTTAAGAGAAAAAAATGAGAGTGTAAAATCTTAACGTTGAGGCGTTTAAGTTAAGGTCCAGTTAGTTGTCCCTCTGTAGCACTGCGACAGACTGGTGACCGGTCCAGGGTGTATCCTGCCTCAGCCGGTGACCCCAAAAGGGACAAATTAGTTTGGAAAATGTCACTCACCTGGATGTGTGAAGTGTCCACACTTAACCAATCCCCTGGGGGGGGTGTTGCGGTACAACTGTGTGGCACAGGAATGCTTTAGGACCCATTTGTAGAGTATTTGACATGACTCAACTGTGGATTTGAACTCACCACCCTCCATTGTCAGGGTGGACACTCTACCATTAGGCCAGGGGTCGGCAACCTTTAACAGTAAAAGCCCTACAAAGTGTCTATTGTGAACGTAGCGTTAGACTTTTCACCTTAGATGACCTTTTTAAGCAAATAATCATGAAATGTATTAGTGAATTGTTCCTTGACGATGTGATTATTTATATAACAGAATGAATAGAACTATGATGGATTAAAAAGCCTCTTTTGCCTTAAAGATCCTGTTTATTCAAACTAATCTAAAGCTTTGATGCACCTCAAGAACAACTTAAAGCTTGATTTAAAACAGAAAATAGATTTTTTTTAAATGTAATTTAGATGGATGCAGACAAACACGGATGCATGATTCAGAAGGATCACCATCATTTTCTTAAGCACTGACCTTGACAATGACTCACTGCAGTAGAAGGTGACTGGCCCTTTTTTGAATTGGACCAATTTCTTTAATAATAATGCTATCAGTAATAATGTATAAAACCTGCTTCCATTAATCCTGTTAAAATATTCAATTATTGTATCAATTGGCCTTTAACACTTGCAGTAGCAGCTTTTTATTCATGCAGCGGTCGGACTGGGTTATGAGAGACAAAGTTAGAAGGATCGCTGTGAATCAGTGAGTAAGAAAGTCCAGAAATATAAAATACAAGCACTGGCAAATGGTACTAGCTTCACCGCGTTTGAGAGAACCAGCGCCCTTTTTTTTTATCCAGGGAAACCCTGCATCCACAGTCCAATAAGCTAACAGGCATTATGAAGCGCCGGCTTGCTTTTGGCTCTGGTTCATGCATTGATGGGTATTTTTCAAGCAGCAGTTTTGTAAATGTTTGAGTGGGTACCAGTGCCAGCTGAGCTCCGTCAAGTATATGGATCTGTGGTACTTAACCGTGAGCACCTACAAAGGGAACACATGTATCTCCCTGTCACAACCTCTGTAGCTAAAAGATTCGTTTTACTCAACGGGGTTGAGCCAGACGCAGCAATGTGACAAAAACAAGCTCAGTGGTTCGTGCAGAGGCTGAAGGATTCCACTCACCGTGTCTCCGCCTGCAAGTGGCTACACAGGAGGACCAAAAAAAAAAAAAAAAAAAAAAAACATACCTGACGGTGCCAGAAATTCTTTAATTAGCACTTTATCTCTGTGAGTCTTTAAGTATTTTAACTCCTCCTTCAGTTAAAAATTCTATTTCAGACATATAAAAAAACATATGTAGAGAAGTAAAACAAGAAAAGTATATAAACAACAGAAATATGAGGAAAAAAAAATGTTATAAATTCTCCGTAGCTTGTGTCATTAATATTTTTAAGACCGGTTCAGGCCAGGAGTAAATAATGTTACAACTTCATGAGATTCAAGATTCATTTCAACATTTTTACTGTTATTTGGTCTAAAAACAGTTAAAACAAATAAATAAACTAGCTACAGAGACAACGTAGTTGAAGTTTTGTGCTTGTTTGCATCATTTTTCTTCAGGGGGCGCTATGACTTCGACAGCCCTATTTAATGCTCCTGTTCCTTTTTCTCAATGATTGTTTTCGTTAAAGTTCAATTAGCTCCAATTTAAATAGGTTTGTGAAATTCATGCTCATCCCCTAGGGGAGGGGTGACCTGCAGACACAGCCGCGATCAGGTACCATTTGGTGGTTACCAATCCGAGCCTTCAATGCTAAAGAGAAAGAAACATTGGGTCCCAATTTTAGTATCTTTGTTATGACTTGACCATGGGTTTGAACTCACGACCTTACAGCCTCAGGGTGGACACTCCACCACAAGGATACTGTGCAGTATAAAAAGTGTTGGCACATAAAGTACTTTACCTGGATGGGACCAATCTTTTGCTATTTTTGTAGCATTTTTCTGGATCTTGGTAGAAGTCTAGATTCAATAGTTGACGTCCCACAATTCCCTGTGCCCCTTCATCTAAGTCTGTCCTGTTCTTGCTGCAGATAAATACATGGCCCCAAGATGGCGCCACAGCCATTAGACCCAAGTTTAACGAAGTTCACACTGTACGGATATCCTAACTTCGTCCCCTCAGGTTCTGTTGACGGACGCGTATCCACTCATCGTCCATGTTGTTAGTTTGTTTGTTTCTGTTTTCACCTTTATTATTATGATGCGATAAGGTAGTAAGTGAAAATCATATTTTTGTTTGATTTAAAAAAAATTTAAATTTTTAGTCTGTGTTTTATGGTTTTTTATGAAATAATAAAAAATCTGAATTGGAAAAAAAAAGTATTATAAAATTAGTAAAAAAAAGAGAAAAGTTGGACAGATGTTCAATAAATACAAAAATTCATTCTAAAGTTCAACGTTTTTGACTTGTTTTCAGGTCTTCCTCATGCATACAATATACAACACGTTGTAAAGTCTGCCTGGATTTTCTAGAACTTAGATAGAAGTTGTCCCTTTGAAGAGCAGAAGTATAGGTACGTCAAAGGGTTAGGAAGAGGAAAGGGGGCCACTCGACCAAAGAAGAGTGGCAATGCACGATCCATGACCATCCGGGTTATCAGTAGAGTTATGGCTACAGTTAGGATAAGGGTTCTGGTTATGGTTGTAGTTAGGATAAGGGTTGCAAGGGTTGAGGTTTCAGTCAGGGTAAAGGTTACGGTTATGGTTGTAGTTACGATAAGGGTTCCGGTTAGGATAAGGGTTCCGGTTAGGATAAGGGTTACGGTTATGGTTGTAGTTTCAGTTAGTTAGGTAAGGGTAAGAGTTACCGTTACTGTTAGGGTTATGGTTGCGGTTACCGTTAAGGTTAGGAATCTTCTAGTATAAATATGTAAATTCAGCTTCCGCCTACAGTTGCGGCATTTTTTCTTCCAACTAATGATGAGTTTAAAGTTCTGTTGGGGCGCCATCTTGCCTGCCTCCCCCTCCTGTTCTGAGGTGTCATACTGAGACACCGGACACTCCCAGTAGTGGTTCTGTAAAATTTTCTAAAAAGACACTCCAGAACTTGGACCTCTTCTCGAGGGTGAGACTCGTGGTTGTTGGTGTTCCCATGGTGGAGCAGTGGAGCGGTCGACTCTTGATCAGAAGATTGCGCGTTCGATTCCTGATTCCCGTGTTGAAATTGCCTCTGGTGGAAGGTTGGTGGCAGTGTGTGCAGTGTGTGACTGGAAAGAAAGGAAGGTAGAAAAGTGCTATACAAGTATACACAATTTTCCATAAGAGCTACCAGGATGGTGTCGTCTGCAAATGTCCTCAACCTACGTCTAAAACCATGTTTGTTACGGCATGAATATTCATCATGTGACCTGTGAGAAGACAGTTCTCCAACTTCTGGGAGTCTAAGCAGATTGTAGAGGATGAAACAGTCATTTTTAAAGTGTCAGAGCTTGAATCACATCATTATTGTTCCTGCTTAAAAGTACGATAATGAGCTAGCTCCGCTTTTAGCTCCTTCTCCCCACCAGATTACACTGATTAATGAAGCCTAATTTTCTTTAGTGAGCAAAAGCACTCTCACCAAAACACTTGTTCGATACATACTTAGGTATGCTGACTTGTGTGACGTGATCCTGCGCCAACTTAAGTAAATGTCAAGTGGGCATTGGCTGAAGGCGATGGTATGGTAAACAAATAAGGCCGGCATCACTTTGTGCACCATTAAACCGTTGCAGCGTTCCTCACCTGTCAAACCTGCAGTCTCTGTGAAAGACCTGGAATACCAATGCAAAAAGTGTTCTTTAATTACGCCCCTACCTGTCAGAACGTTCCCTTCTTTCTGCTCGCTATGAGTCAAGCTAGCCAGCAGACTGAACAAAAGAAGTCTGGCTTTGTCTCACAGCCCAGCAGAGCCTCTCAACCATTCACAGTAATTACCTTTCCATGATTTTTGCTTTCTGATTCTCGCCTTGTAAATACTGCAGCTGAAATCCATTATTTAACACGCTCTCCCTCTGCTCTTTCTCTCTGCTCTTTCTAGGTGAGTGTCAGTCAACACCGGGGTGGATTATTTCATTCAGCTGTGAACTCCTGCTATGTTCCTCGGCGCTGCCTTTTCCGTGCACATCATTGTATGACTCTACTATCAGGTTTGAAAAGATTGCCCCTTCCCACTGGTGGTTTGCTGTGATTCAGATCAAAGATGAAAGCCAGTGTGTCCGGAGAGACGCGCCTCACGCAGCTGAGTTACACGGTGGTCTCTCCTCAACAGCTCCGGTTCGTGCCGGCTCGGGCCGCACCGAGATAAGAGTCGGCTAGATAAATGTCAGAAGGAGCTGGTCTTTGTCTCGGCCGGACTCCATCTCCGTTGGCGGAGGAAGCCAAACGGCTACTAAATTTAGGCAAGCTTTCTTTGGGCTGCTTGTTATTCAGCGGTGCGCTTTCTGGCGTTTGGAGTTGAAAGCGTGCGGGCTGATTACTGATTGCAGTTGACTGGAAACAGAAAGTAATCACTTGCTGAGAGTGAGACAGTAGCATGATTGCTGCTGATGTTTAGTGTTGATGTTTTGTTGCTTTTACAGCTTTCTGGAGTCTGTTTAAACATGTTGACCTTCATCAAGCTGGTTAACCAAGTGTTGATGTTTTGCTATGAACAAGAAAGAAGAAATTCACTTTGAGGACTAAATCAAACGAAAAAGAACCCAACGATCGTCTGATGAGGGCAAAATCCTCTCCTGTAGAGAAGTCGACCTGGATCTTAATTAGACCAGCATTGTTTTGGCTCAGATGTTCTTTACTTCTATAGGTCTCATTTTTAAACTTGACCTCAGCAGAAACAGACTAATTCATGAAGGTCGTGGCTGTTGTAGAGTTGAATCACCTGTGCCCAAATGTTTGAACAGTTTTCAAAGCTTTTGGTGAAGGTTTTCCAAATCCCCAACTTGGGTTTTTACCAGGCAACACTACCTAGGCAACACTAGCCAGCAGCTTTTACCTTTGTAAACATTTCAATGTGTTGCATAAGATCAGGGATCTGTTTTAATAAATAGAATTGGGCAAGTCTTTGTGGAACCAAACCAGTTCTGGTTATTATTTTAATACACTTAAATAATGAAGCTAAACATTGTGTGAATGAAACTCCTTACTGTTGACAATATGTTGGGTATTTAATTATTATGAATTTCTTTTTTGTATTTATTGTTCTTAAGTTCTGACAAATAGAAACTCTTTTGAATAACTAAATGGCTACAATCATTAGAGAGTGCATACATGTATCTATTCTGTTTTATTTTGCTTAAAATAAAAATAAAAATATTGTCGATTAAAAAAATTACTCTCATTAATCACACTTATGAGTTGTGATTGATCACGATTAATCGCAGTGTTTTATTAAGTATATTTTATAGAACAAAATGCAGCTTTGGTGCAAAAAGAGTCCAGAGAACCTGTTTCCCTTCATTTTTATTGTCATAAATGTTTTCATGTTTTCATTTTAAACGTTTAACTCAGAAGTGTAATTTGTGAGCACCAAGCACATCAACAGATAAGCAGAACTCTAAAGTATTATATGTCTGCAGTATGACTCAGAGAAAACTGACAAACATCGTGTTTCTGCACTTTCAATGGTCCGGGTGAATACTTGATTCTGATTGGTTGCCGGGTGTTGATGCATGCCTAAAAAGGAGTTCCGGTCACAATGTTCTATATGTGCAGATTTCTTCAAAAAGAGGTGAGCTTTCTCTCTGAACCGATGCTTTATTTAATGATCGGCACTCATATCACTTTCTTTTGCCATTTGTCGTGTTACCATGACAACAGTCCGCCTTTTGTGGAAAGGCGATCTAAACCTAAAAAAAAAAAAAAAGAGAATAACGTACTTAAAACTGATTGAATATTTATATAGTTTGTAAGTGATTGTGTTTTCAGTGCGATAATGCCCGACTAAGTGTGCATTATCAGCGCATAAATAATATAAATTTACTAATTTCTTTTTTTTTTTTTTATTGCACACGTTAACTCGATGGCACTAGTTTCTACTTTCGTTTGATTAAACTTTACTTTTATCTGTCAATAAAATCCTATATTTAAAAGTAAACAACCTGGTTGATCTACTTTACTTATTCTCTATTTATTCACGACTCTTTTATTTTGTTTACTGCAATTTTTGGTCTGAATTTTAGATGGAAACTAATTTATTAGTTTAAAAAATTCTTAACTTTTATTTTAGTTTTATTATAAAACCTCCTCTCACTTTCAGAGATGCTTTAACTATCAGATTTCCATTTATTTAATTAATCGTTATTATTATTATTTATTAAGTATAGTCACTTTAAATTCAGTCAGGAATATCTTAATCAATAAATTAAAAATTATACAAGTTTTATCTCTTAATTTTTTAGTTGTAAAAATTAAGAAATGATCTCAAAATGAAACTGAGTTTGTAGATTTTCTAAAAACTTAACTGTTGTATTAATTAAACCAATAAATTATGTATTTTTTTTATATTAAATATCTTTTGAAAAGGTAACTATCCACTCACAATTAACACAGAAGAATATTTTAAAACGGTAAATTAAAAAAATGCACTAAAATCACTGTTTGTTTTGGCTTTGGTTCTAAATTTGAATCAGAAATTTTGACCTTTGAACTCTAAACTGTTACAAAAAGTGTATATAAAATAGTTTTGCACCAAACTTACAAAGGTAAACCAATTAAAGTGGACTATTTTAAAGCTTTATAGCGCGACGTGGAGGCAGATTGATAGAAACGGATCCCTCCCGCTGTCACCCGCTCGGTAAAACGTGAATTCACCCGCTCCCGTTTCTCATTATTCCAACACACTAATAGTAATTAGTAAATAAGCAGGACTGTGTGTTCACACAAGCGGTCTCTGTGTTTAATAAATCAGCTTTGATTACAGTTTGGATCACCTGGCCACAGAAATTAGAAAGTTAATGAGTAAAACGGCTGGACAGCAGCAACTCCCAAAACTCAATTAATATTATTTGTTTTATGGACGGAGTTACAACTCGAATGTCATCGACAGCCGTGAATGTGTTAAACTACAAGCAACATTTTAAACTACTGTCGGAACCTTTTACCAATTCTCCATAAACCGTAATCTAAGATGCTTGACTGAATAAAACGTCTTTGGATGGAAGCTTTCATTAAACCCTTTTGTTAGCAGCAAAGCTAATTATAAAATACTAAAATGTTGTTTTTTTTTTGTTAGTTTATTCTAATGGTTCAGCCCACACTTCCATCCACATGCACACACTCCAGTGGTCATTAAAAGCTCATGTCACCAGGAGCATATCCCTGGCAGCATCTGCCAAAGCCATTATCTACCATCCAGACCTGTGCGAACACTTTGGCATACATCTGAGCAATTAGGCCAGATTATTGGCAACCTTCCTTGGCCTTGCCCCATTATCAAGACCACTAATTACTCGGCGCTCGCGCTCCCTCTGTGAGACGCTGGATGAACGTGAGGGACAGGTGTAAGGTTGTAAGCAGCTCAGTTACACCTTCAGCGTGAAACACCTCCGCATTAAGTGGCCGAGTTTTTCCTGGGATCCCCGTGGGAAATATTTTGTCAGAAGCGGCACTTTGAAGGTGTCATCAGCAGAGTGATTGAAGTCTCTTCGGGGCGTAATGGAAGCTGCAGACGCGTGTTGGGGAGATGCTGGCTCGTGTGTTGTTTTCGACAGAGTGGAAAGTCATGCCTGCTGGGCAATTGCAGCTTTAATGGAGAATGGCACACAAACGAGGCACATATGGGCACTTGTGAGCACGCTCAGATGGACTTCTCCACCCCCATGAACACCCACAGAGACACGCAGTATATAAATGGTTGTGCCTCCTCTTTGGCTAACACTTTTCTTTATCGAGAATTTTTCTCCAAATCCAATTTAAGATTGTTTCTAAAGGCTCCTCATTTTCAAAATATGCTTTAATTTGTTTTTTTTTTTCTCTTAGCTTAACAAAAATCGTCCCTGGAATGAATGCCTTAGACTAGAATAAAAGCAGTGAAATGTTTTCAGCGGCTGGTGTTAACTCAAAAATGCCCTTTTTTAAATAGATTCTTTCAAAAAATTTGCTTTAGGAATTTGTTCTTTTTTCACTCTGGCATTTTGTAATATTTAAGCAAGTTAAATAAAAAATAGAAAGCAATCGAAACCTTATTCAATTTTCTCATACCGCAACAAACTCCCCATTCTCATTGCCAAGCATGGTGGTGGTAGGATGATGATTTGGAGAAATCTGGTTACTTTAAAATGCTGACTCAACTTTGATTTTATTTTTATTTTAGGACAATAAAGCTAGTGTGAAACCTTTTTACTGAAAGTAGTTGCTGAAGAGGCTTTAAGCTTTTTACTGAAGTTACTTTAAGTGCTGAAAAGATTTCCTGAAAATTAAAAGCTGTTTGCTAAATGTAAAATTTGCTAAAAGACTGGAAAATTTGTGAAATAACTTTGAAAGAGTGCTAAAGTTGACCTAAATTTCTAAAAATGTTATAGAGAAATTGTTTAAAAATCCCTAATACATGCCAATTTTGCTAAAATATTTAGTTTGTTGCTTAAATATTAACTAAAATGTTAGCTAAACTCCAAATTAGTCCAAAAGACTCTAGTAGATGTCAAATTAGCCAAATACAGCTAGCACATTGCTTAAATACTAACTGAACTTCAAAATAGCCTAAAATTCTCCAGTAAACTAAATTAGTCAAAAACGTTATCATGTTGTTAAAATATTAGCTAACCTCCTTAGTAGCATAAAAAAACCTCAGTAGATGCCAAATTAGCCAAAAGGCTAACACATTGCTTGATACTAGTTAAACTCTAAAAGCATAAATTTAAAATTCCAAACAAATTACCCAAAAATGTTAGCTTGTTACTAAAATATAAGTTAAAATCTAAATCAGCATAAATAAACTTCAGTAAATAAAAAATTGGCCAAAAATGTTAGCTTGTTACTAAAATAGAAGTTAAACTCTAAATTAGCCTTAAAAACTTCAGTAGATAACAAATTAGCCAAAAACATTAGCATGTTGCTAAAATATTAGCTAAACTCCTTAGTAACATAAGAAACTTCAGTAGATGCCAAATTAGCCAAAAGGCTAACACATTGCTTAAATACTAGTTAAACTCCAAATAATTTAAAATTCCTCGGTAAACTAAATTAGCCAAAAATGTTAGCTTGTAACTCAAATAGAAGTTAAACTCTAAATTAGCCTTAAAAACTTCAGTAGATAACAAATTAGCCAAAAACATTAGCATGTTGCTAAAATATTAGCTAAACTCCTTAGTAGCATAAAAAACCTCAGTAGATGCCAAATTAGCCAAAAGGCTAACACATTGCTTAAAAACTAGTTAAACTCCAAATAATTTAAAATTCCTCTGTAAACAAAATTAGCCAAAAATGTTTGCCTGTTACTAAAATAGAAATTAAACTCTAAATCAGCATAAAAAACTTCAGTAAATAAAAAAATAGCCAAAAATGTTAGCCTGTTGCTAAAATATTAGCTAAACTCTAAATTCGGATAAAAAAAAAATGTTAGATGCCAAATTATCCAAAAAAAATAGCTAGCACGTTGCTTTAATACTAGCTAATTTCCAAAATAGCCAAAGATTGATCAGTAAATTAGCCAAAATCTAAACTTGTTGCTAAAATGAAAGCTAAACTCTTAGTTAGCCCAAAAAACCCCAGTACATAACAAATTAGTCTAAAACGTTAGCATGTTGCTAAAATAATATCTAAACTCTAAATTAGCATAAAAAAATTAGATGCCAAATTAGCCACAAAAAAACTAGCATGTTGCTTAAATACTAGCTACACTCCAATTTAGCCTAAAATTCTTTAGTAAACTACATTAGCCAAAAATGTAAGCCTGTTGTTAAAATAGAAGCTAAACTTAAGTTAGCCTAAAAAATCCTAGTTTATAACAAATTAGTGTCAAATGTTAGTGTGTTGATAAAATATTATTAACTTCAAATTCTTGTAAAATTGATATAAAAGATGAAAACGTGAATATATTTAAGGAGTTGTTGCTAATACTTAAAATGTTGAAGACTTTCTCATTAATTTCCTATTTTGCTCAATATTTTAAAAACTGTTAAATATAACAAATAAAAGAACTTTGTTAGCTGATTAATTGTTTCACTTTTTACAGTGTAAGGTGAGCTGACTTGTTGACCCTTGGTCGCGACTTCCTCTTTTGGTCCGTCTTTGTCAGGATGTGTGCTCACATGAAGCCCCTCTCATTGCTTATTCCCCGGCTTCTGTTGCGAGACAACAGCCCGAAATAATAGCTCAGATGCAGCCCATCTAGAATTCATGTTAACCAGGTGACCTTCAAGCAAGTCATTTTCCAAGCTGCCGCTCCGCTCTGATTGAATCCTGCTTTCATAACGGAGACATCGCCTTACCAAATCACCATCTGCACGAGTTAAAAATAACAGCTGTGCTGGGATTTCTGCCGCATCTTCATGTAAACTGATCACTCAGAGGGAAAGTTAGAAGTGACAGAACGCCTCGTCCGTGTCTGCGCCGGCTGCCCTGCCGTGAACCGCACAACCTCATTGGCTGCTCGTCTCTGTCAGTCAACGAAGGTCGTGGGACGAGGAGGTTTTCTCACATGTCTACAAATGTTTGACTCTTAAACTTAGCGGAACTATTTCATTTTTAAATCCTAAATATGTTATTGACATCCTTTTTTTTTTATTTCTGCCTTTTAAATCACTTCTTTAATCAGCTATACTACAAGATTAAGTTCTTCAAGGGTAACCGAACACTGAATCAACTTTTTTTGGTTGTTGGGCTCGATAAATGGTGCTTCAGAGTTGCCACATTTTTTTTTTTATTTAAAAAAATCTTGTTTAAATTCTAAAATTATGGTCTAAAATAAGAGTACCCCACATACGGCCCAGGGGCCGCATTCGGCCCTCCAGATCGTTCAACCCGGCCCAGTCATAAAAAGAAAAAAAAAAACAAGTTTGTAGCCCATTCTTGTAGCGAGTCATGGGACTTTAAAAAAATGGCTGCAATGCGCAATTCTTCCACCAGGGGGAGCAAAAGGAAGTGAGATAAGCAAGAAATCTTACCCTGGTGCGTACCACGTCTGGGTGAGATGCAGTTAAAGTTCTCTACCAACTTTAAAGTTGCTATAAAATGGATCAGGTCTCACGCCACAATTACCAAAATCTCCTTGTCAAAAAGATAATAATTATAATAATAGCTCTAATATTATTAATTTTTCCAATTGAGTAAAAAACACGGTATAAACAAAGCTACAGATTTCAAGATGACCGTTTGTTGCTTTGTTATTATGGTTCTGGTCCGGCCCACTTGAGATCAGGGTCACTTGTGGTCTAAAACCGTCTGTTTGCTGCCCCCTATAGGTTGGAACGAGGTATTACAGTTTAATTTTGTGATTGGTCAACTGATGTAAGTCATTTCAGAAGTTTTACGTCATCATGTTCTGCCGCCCCAGTGTAAAAGCCCCGCCCATCTTTATGTCTGTACCAGTGGAGCGTTACGTGTTAGCTTTAGCATGTCTCATAGGTGTTTTGTCTTCTAAAATCTACTGGCTTTCACAACTTTCCAGGTGACTCGGGAGTTAGGCCACAGCGGTTTAGTGCAATTGACATTGAATCCAGAGAACTGTGACCTGGTGATGGATTTGTAATGAACCTTTCACTTAGGAATGTTAGCTTAATATGTTAGCCTTTATTAGCTATGATGCTAGCATCATTTTATCACTCACACACGGACCATGAGCCTCAGGAGCCTTAGTCTACTCTCCATATTAAATACTAGGGCTGCTACGAGTAGTCGACGAGTCGACAACAGATCGACCATTAAAATAGTCGACGACTAATTTAATAGTCGATTAGTCGTTGCTTTAGTGAAGATGAAAGTTACAATGGCATTCTGCTAGCTTTTAGGACTATTTTGGCATTTATTGAGGTTTTTTAGGCTATTTTGGAGTCTTGCTAATATTTAAACTACATGCTAGCTGTTTTGGCTATTTTATGATTTTTTTTTTCAGTTTTTTAGGCTAATTTGGAGTTTAGCTAATATTTAAGGTACATGCTAGCTATTTTGGCTAATGTAGGTTTTTTTTGTTGTTGTTTTTTTTAGGCATTTAATTAATATTTTATCTGGCAATCATCTTCAGCATTTTCAGCCATTAGCTTCAGTGTTTTTAGCTATCATTTTCAGCATCTTCAGCAGCCAAATTCAGTTTACAGCATTCACACTAGCATTATCGCAGGTAATGCTATATATCTAGTTTATAGTTTAAAGTTAATAATGGGTAAGGTTTGTGTTTTGCATCCAGTTTGCGCATGACCCGATTAGTCGACTAATCTGAAAAAATAATCAGTGATTTGTCGACTATTAAAATAATTATTTGGGGCAGGACTGTTGGAGAGTATTTCAAGTTAGCATTTCAAGCTAACCTCACTGTTAATCACAGATCCAAACCACACCTGACCCGCTAAACAACTGTCCTGTTATGTTACCGTTTACTTTGATCTTCTTTTGATCTGAATTCAAAGCGTTCCTAATGGTCTTTTAAATATGATGAAACTGTTTTTAGCCTAAATAAAAAAAAGTGTCATTTTTTTAGGATTTTTGCAAAGTAGCAGGAGTTTATAAAAAAATTTATTTGTGGTGCAGTACTATTTCCGCGGAGTGAGCCTGCTCTTATTTCCCATCATCCCTAACAGCTACACACAACATCAAGCTAACATTAGCAGTGCATCAAAAATGGGGTTACAGTTTTGAGCTGATGCTTGCTCAAAGGAGGAAAACCAAGACTTACATGGATCTATTTGTCTACAAGCGAATGCATCCAAATGCATAGGAGCTTGTGGCCTGCCTAGTGTATTTTTTATGTCACAAATAAGTTTTTTTTTTTTTTTTAATGCAGCTCAAAGCTTAATATTCTTTACATATGTTCTCCACTGTGATAAAAATGCCTCAAGAACACGTTAGAAGCTCCATTTTAATTGGACGAGTCTTTAATTAAAATCTGATCTTAATAACGTCTCAGTTATTTAACCATATTTGGCTGTTCGCGCACGTACGCTCAGCTTACTCTGTGAGGAACATGCATGAATCCATGAAAGGTGAAGAACCACAGAGGCTTCCACCTGCCTACTCTCTTAAAGGTCAGGTGTCGAGTTCACTGAAGCTCCAAAACTTAAGACAGCGGAGATACATGGAAGCGTCGGCGTGAGTCGATGTACAAATTTAACTGAAGAACTTATCTCCAGGGGAGGATTACCTTCATAAAAAGTAAAAAAAAAAAACTTTTTATGGATGCTCTCTGCAAATATTTAGTTGAATTCCGCTTTAAACGTGCTGCTGTTTAGAGTTAATTTGCAATAATGACAGTTTTTGTCTTCATGTCAACAGCTGGCAGTCCTTCCTGCAGCTGCAGCTCTGAGCCCAAACTTTTAAAAACAGACGCGCTTTATGCTTATTAAATGTGCAGAGAATTACCAAACGCTAACTCGGACCGTTTGATTTATGAAGTTGTCACCTCCTCGTATTGTTCTGGAGGAGGGAACCTCCACCGCTGTGAGCGCACACGAGAGCGGCAGCCTTTTATGATGCAAACTGCCGTCTTTTTCCATCTCTGGATGGTAAATAGCAGCTGTTTTTCATGCGGATGATAAGAAAATGACTTCAATGTTCCTTTAAGGAGCAATAAGAGGAGAAATGTTTCTGCAAAACCAGCGAGAAGTTGTGTTGAGAAAAACACACTTTTTAATGTTTTTGTGGCCAATAAGTCTTTATGTATCCTTTATTTGCAATATTTGAATCTATTCCCATTATATTACTGTTGATAGCATCTTATATTTCTTTCCAAAATAAAACACAGTGTCCAAATAAGTTCCTGCTGCAGTAAATGTTTACGTTAATGCTTCTAAACAGCAACTAGATCAGCAACCTGCAGCTCCAGACCCACTCTTTTATCTCTTCATGGTGGCTCTCTGGCTAAAGAAAAATAAAATAATAATACATTTAGAAAAAATTGGAGATTAGCTTTTATTTTAGCAACATGCTAAGGTTTTTGGCTAATGTGTTACCTACAGGAGTTTTTAGGCTAATTTAGAATTTTAGCTCCTATTTTAGCAACATGCTAACGTTTTTGGATAAGTTTTCTGAAAAATGTTATGCTAATTTGGAGTTTAGCTAATGTTTTAGCAACATGCTAACGTTTTTGGCTAAGTTTTCTGAGAAATTTTATGCTAATTTGGAGTTTAGCTAATGTTTTAGCAACATGCTAACGTTTTTGGCTAAGTTTTCTGAGAAATTTTATGCTAATTTGAAGTTTAGCTAATGTTTTAGCAACATGCTAACGTTTTTGGCTAATTTGTTATCTACAGAATTTTTTAGGGGATAATTTAGAATTTAGCTTCTATTTTTAGCAACATGCTAACGTTTTTGGCTAAGTTTCCTGAGAAATTTTATGCTAATTTGAAGTTTAGCTAATGTTTTAGCAACATGCTAACGTTTTTGGCTAAGTTTTCTGAGAAATTTTATGCTAATTTGAAGTTTAGCTAATGTTTTAGCAACATGCTAACGTTTTTGGCTAAGTTTCCTGAGACATTTTATGCTAATTTGGAGTTTAGCTAATGTTTTAGCAACATGCTAACGTTTTTGGCTAATTTGTTATCTACAGAATTTTTTAGGGGATAATTTAGAATTTAGCTTCTATTTTTAGCAACATGCTAACGTTTTTGACTAAGTTAGTCTTCTGAGGAATTTTAGGCTATTTAGGAGTTCAGCTAGTAATTAAGCAACAAGCTAGCTTTTTTTGGCAGATTTGGTCTCTAATTAGTTTTTAATGCTAATTTGGAGTTTAGCTAATATTTTAGCAATATGCTAACATTTTTAGCTAATTTGTTATCTACTGGGGGTTTTAGGCTAATTTTGAGTTTAGCTTTTATTTCAGCAACATGCTAATGTTTTTGGCTAATTTAATTTACAGAGAATATTTATGCTAATTTGAAGTTCAGCTAGCATATAAGCAGCGAGCTAGCTTTTTTGCTACTAAAGATAAAAACGTAAAAAAAATACCTTTTTGAGAGATGCTAGATTTTTTTTTTTTTTTTTGCTTTTGTTCGTGCCAAAAACAGACATTATTCACATTTATTTAAAAAACAAAAACAAAAAGAAGGTTATAAATGCAAATCCAAATTTCTTAAAGGCTAACGTGAGTCAATGCGGCTCCTTTCAGCCCAAATAGCTGTTTTACTCTTAAAGTTCGACCTCTGAACTAGACATAATATATTTATATGCATTTAAGTGAGCGCTGTCAATCGATTAAAAAAGAATGAATCCAATTAATCACACTTTTGGATTGTGATTTATCACGGTTAATCACAATGTTTTAAAAGGTCAATTTGATCCGACAATATGTAACTTTTGAACAAAAACAGGCTGTTGTCTAAAATTTTTTAATTTATCAACTCAGACATCCCAGAAGTTGAGCACAGAACACATTTTATTTCTGCAGTTTTACTCCAAGAAAACAAAGAAACTTATTAAATGAACTCGTCGTGCCGCGGAATACTTGATTCTGATTGGCTGCTGAGTGTGGATGCACAATATATATCTATGATTCACACTTAAAAAAAAAGAAAACTCCATGGAAACCCAAACTGTCTGAGTCAAAATAAATATTTAATCGTTAATTTTTTTTTCTTGTTTGTTTACTTGCGTGCTTTTACGTAATTAAACTTGCTTTAATAATAATCCTCTCTGACAATAGATTAAATGATCAAGCTTCCTTTTAATTTACTTTTTTTTAGTCCCCAGTAGTGTTTTAATTATAATTATGACATTTTTATCCAAAATCCCACAACCTAAATGTCATAAAAAGTTTGTTTTTTCATGTTGATCTGAAGCTTCTTTTTCCATAATCTTATCTAAGGGGGTGTGGCTATTAGAGCTCCGCCCCTGTCTGATTATGATAGCTTTGTGGTCAAATGGGACAGTTTGATTGACAGAGATTTAAAAGGAGAAATACTCAGAAATGAAAAATGATTTTTTTATTACATTTGTTCTCTTTCTGAAGTAAAATGTAAAAACTCAAAACCTGATTTTCATTGGAGGGGGACTGTAAGTTCAAACAGTTTTAACATCGGAGCTACAGCTCTGACTGATTGCAGAGTTTTGTTTTTATTTCATCTGGAGTGTCATCAACATTTATTCGACGGAGCCGATTCTCCGTCTCACAGTCGGATGAGCGCCATCCCGCTCTGCGTTCGTCACCTGAGGCGCATCGTAAAACGCGGCCCGCTGCGTTTCAGACTTCAGTCAAAGCCGGCGAGGGTTGAGAAGCCTCCGAGTTCGGGGAACTTTTCATCTGCAAACGACGCCCGAGTGTCCAGTTGGAGCTCCTCCGTGTCTTTAAACGCTTGTCCATCCCAGCAGAGATACGAGACCCAGACGGGCCGCGTCTAACGTCTGGTCTGCATCCGCGGTTCCCTTAAAACTGTCCCCACGGCTCCGTGACGGAAAGGACTTTAAACAGGCCTCAGATGAAATATCTATAACTAAGACTGAATAAATCTTTAAACGCTGTAATGAACTTTAGAGTATGGATTCAAAAAGCCATTTAGCTGATAAATGACCCGTGGAGCGCTCTGATACCAGAATAAATCACAGTGGGGGGGGCTTCACTTTTATTTCCACCAAAGACAAGCTGATTTGAATAATTGACTTCACAGCGCAAGACAAAATCAAGCTTGTCTTATTCAAATCCCTCAAAGATCCGATCAGCCGCATCGTCCTGAATCATGACTCAGCAGTGACCACCCCTCCCCCCCTCTAAATGTTTCTGCACCGTCACCGCTCCCAAAAGTGACTCCGTAAGGTCATGTCGTTGTCCGGCACACGCCGCGTTTAATGGCTCTGCCTATTAATTGCTAGCCTTTTCCCACAATGCCTTTCAACAAGAAAATATGAGCCTCTCACTTTCTGTGTCAGCACTTTTGTGTTTGTGCGCTGGCTTCAGGCAGAGCTCATATTTCAGAGCTGAAAGTGAGATTGTCATTTTTCCTCCATTTTTTTTTTTTGTCCACATATTTTGATTTATGTGCCTTAAAAGTTCCACCGCGATCATCTTTTGATCTATTTTCAAATTGTTCCCAGTGGAAATTTTAACTATGATGATGTCGTTATGAGACAAAATCAATAATGACCGTTGCAGTTGAGCAAGCCTGCCTCCACTTCCCATGATCCCTTCGTTTACACTCATGACCTCAGATAGGATAGGATACCTCAGATACGTTTCTGTTCTCTTTAAAGCATCATCAATGTCCGTTCCAAAAATCTTTTTCACTTTTATATGGATCATTTTCCTGGAGACACTCGCACCTTTCCGTCTTTGCTCAGTAATCCAGGTTCAAACCAGTTCTCACAATACATATCTTCCAGGAAATAGTCTGTTCACTTTAATCCACCAGGACATAGTCTGCTCCCTTCTTCTACCAGGAAATAGTCCGTTCCTATTCTCCACCAGGTAAAACTGCTATCACGTGGTTTTGGAACGACCGTAAACATATCAGTGTGACTCAAAAAGTAGAGGTGTAACGGATCACAAAACTCACGGTTTGGATCGTGTCATGGTTTTAGGTTTGGATCATTTATCGGATCAGTAAAAAGTAAAAAAAAAAAACATGAAAAAACAAGATAAAAGTCTAAAATTACTTATTCGAAAAGCTTTAAAACATCTATTTGGGAAAACATAAATAAAATACTTCAAAGCGGTACACGTGGCTAGTGATCCGTACGGATCGCTGATTATCCGTGATCCGCTGCAACCAATCTTTCAAACGACACACGGATGTAGAATCACTTACCGCATCTAAGAAAACCTAAATGTATTTGCAGACTCAAGAATTACAAGGAAAATAAAACACAAATAAGGATAATAAATATTATCAGTTCCAGGTTGGCAGATTAGAAGGTTTACCGGGCCGCATGTGGCCCCCGGGCCGAAGTTTGCCCACGCCTGTTCTCTTCTGAATGACTGACGCTTTCAGCGGTACTTCAGTGTCTGTAATCCAGTTTGATGACTTGCTGTTCCGCATTTGTCCGATGAAGGAACTAATAAAAACAATAATAATGTCTAAAATCATGAAGTTCAGGAGGAAAACGACCAGAATCTCCTCCATGTTTGTTTTGGATAACATTTCTTTTTATGTGTCGCTGTCTAATGGTTATTAGTGGGAAAACAACTTGTCCTAACAAATATATGAGCCTATTTATGTTTTTAAAAAATCTAAAATAAGATATTCTGGAGGATAAGTCGCACCTTAAATACCAATAATCTTTTGCAGGAAAAAATCCAACATCATTTTAGCCCTTTAACTACACAACCAACCCAAAATTAATTAAAAATAAACTTTTTTCTGCCACTTATTGCCTCAGGAAAGTAAAATGTTTTTTAAAAACATGTTTTCTATTTGTGGAGCAGGTTATTAAAGTATGAAGTGTAATTTTCTTCTTTATCAGGAAAAAAATCCCATAAAAACACCATTTTGACCATTTAGTTGACAAAAGCTGCGTTCCCCGTCTGCTGGAGGCCTGCCGGTCGGCTCCTCCGGCAGGATCAGTCAGCGATCCTGATTTTGCAGAGCTGTAATACACAAGCAAATGAGCCACAAAATGGGAACACAAGTACACGAGTGTTAGCGGCGATGAAGCCAACTGGCCGCCGCACACCATCAGCTGCGCTCGCTTCTGCTCTAATACGTGTTTCAGTCACAGCAGCACAGCCTGGGTCTTGTAATGGGCATGGGTTAGATGGGGTCAGAGCTCTCTGGGACACACATTCTGTCATCGCAGGACGCTTAGCTTCACATATCTGCAGCGATATAAAAACTGCGAGCCCGGCCTCCGCCGTGGAGGAATAAAGAGAACAGGGAGAAGCTGCAGCCTGCTCCCTCTTACCTGCTTTCCCTCTTATCTGCCAGCCCCCATTCTTGCAGGTTAAACTCTGTTCACAGGGTTGGCTGCTCACACGCAGGAGAAAGCAATAAACCTCCAAAATAGAAGCTAATTTCTGTATTTATTCAGTGCATATGCTTTGGAAAGCGCATGAGAACACGTCTACGCCTCTGCTCACCTCCAGCTATCCTCCTTTCTGACCTCAGCTGCAGACACAAGACACAGACAGGCTTTTAGGCAGTGGAAGAACTGACTAAATACTGCAGCCTGTTTGTTTGTTATACATCACAATATAAACTTTAGGTTTGGAGAGGAGTGGGAAGAATAAATAATCAGTAGCATTCAATAAAAATATATTTATGACACTTTTTTTTTAATCTAAAACGTTAAAAAAAAAAGTATTGATGTATATACTGTGTAGTCAGGGTGTTTCACCCCAAAATATGAGTAATGATGACTAATGGGGGTGGAATTTGGTGAAAAAATGTAGACAACACCAGATGAACATTTCTGGATTTGTTCAAATAAAAAGAACAATGCTCTGATTGGTACTGGCTATGAATGTTTCTGTTCTCTTTGAAGCATCATCAATTACCGTATCAAAAATCCTTTTCACTTCAATGCTGATCATTTTCCTGGAGACACTCGCACCTTTCTGTCTTCGCTCGATAATCCATGTTGAAACCAGTTCTCCCAATTAACAGTTTTTCCCCAGGAAAAGTCTTCTCTCTTTCTCCACCAGGAAATAGTTCACTCCCTTTATGCATCAGGAAATAGTCTTCACCCACCTTTCTTCAGCAGGAATTAGTCCATTCCCACTTTCAAGCAGGAAAAAAACTCCCTTTCTCCACCAGGAGATAGTCAGCTCCCCCTCTCTTCACCAGGAAATAGTCAGCTCCATTTAATCTACCAAGAAATTGTCCATTGCTTTCCTTCACCAGGAAATAGTTGTCTCCCTTTAATCTACCAGGAAATAGTCCACTCCCTTTCTCCACCAGGAGATAGTCTTCTCCCCCTCTCTCCACCAGGAAATAGTTCACTCCCTTCATCCACCAGGAAATAGTCCATTCACGTTATCCAACAGAAAATAGTTTTCTCCCTTTCTCCAGCAGGAATTTATTCCATTCCCAGTCTCCACCAGGAAATAGTCCACTCCCTTTCTCCTCCAGGAAATTGTCCATTCTATTCCTTTACCAGGAAATAGTTGTCTCCCTTTAATCTACCAGGAAATAGTCCACTCCCTTTCTCCACCAGGAGATAGTCTTCTCCCCCTCTCTCCACCAGGAAATAGTTCACTCCCTTCATCCACCAGGAAATAGTCCATTCACGTTATCCAACAGAAAATAGTTTTTTCCCTTTCTCCAGCAGGAATTTATTCCATTCCCAGTCTCCACCAGGAGATAGTCCACTCCCTTTATCCACTAGGAAATAGTCTTTTTCCCTCTCTCCAGCAGGAAATAGTCCATTCCCTTTCTTACCAGAAAATAGTCTGCTCCCTCTCTCCATCAGGAAATAGTCCCCCCCCCCCCTTTAATCTACCAGGAAATAGTCTGCTCCCTTCCAACTGTACGGGGTGGACTTATGCTAGTATTGGGTAGCAAGAGTCCAATGTGATCACTTTGGGCCAAATCTGCTAAACCCGTGTTCCTGAATGCTCGTCACATGTCTGTTGTGTACATAGCATCACAGTTTCGTGTAAATCAAAATAACGTTCACAAACATGTTACAAGTTTTCCTGAAGGACTATTGGCTGACTGGAGTGAACATCTTCAGGTACACAATAACTTAACTGACTGAACTAAAACAGTCACCATCCATAATACTGTATATTTATGAGCTGCACGGTCCTCATGTATGGAAGAATATGTGACTCATAATTCAAAACTAAAGTCAAAACTGGAAATGCTTCTTCAATGAGCTTACCGGTAAAGAAGAAAATGAAAAAGTCATTCAGAGAAATGCTTTTTCATTTTTTTAAGAGACAAGTCATGCAGGTTCATTATGAAAATGAAAAAGCATTTCAGTTTATGCATTTTAATCTTTAAATTTGATATTTATAATTGAATTTTGTTACAAATTTACTAAAGAACTTTTGAAAAATGAAACGTCAAATCTCTTTTCTTTACATTTTATTTAAGTTACAGAATGAACAGAGTTGAACAAATAGAAGAAGCCACTTGGAGAATTGCTTTTTCCTTTCATTTAAGAGACAACAATGCAAACATTTTGAAAATGAAAAAGCATTTCCAATATTGACTTTTATTTTGAGTCATGGAACCAACAGGGTCCCAGTTTTCTTTTCTTTTTCCTTCATGACTTTGTCAAATGTTCCTTGTGGCGTTTGCTCACCTGAACCCTTAAAGCAGCGAGCCCCCTCCTCACCCCCCACAACAGATGCAGCTCCCCCCCTCTGCTAATGACACAACACAACAACTGCAGCCCCATTTGTCCCGGCCTGTTTATGTGAAATAGCCTCATTCTTTATTTAATAGCGTCTGAGTATCTGTAAACAAACAACAAAGTGTGAAAAATGAAGGAGGCTTTCAGCAAACTAACATTTCTCATCTCACAATACATCACTTTTCTGGGTTTTTTTTGAATAAAGAAAAACTGATTTTCATTTTTTTTCTGCTTTTCATGAAGGACTGATGCACGGCCCGCCTCCAACCTCATTGAAGCTTTGCCCCGCTGTGCCGTGCTTTAATATGAAATCACAAGGCCTTGAAATGCAACGCTTCAGCAGTTTGGCTTCCTCCCCGGGTGACGCTCACTCTGGCATTTTCTGCCTGTGAGGAATCCAATGTCATTGGCTGTTAGGCTGTTGAAGTTTCACACTTGGATGCGGGACGCTCTGCTAATTTGGAATTTAAAGCTAAAAATCTATTACAATGACATCCAAAATCAAAGAATTCCTCTCAGTATTAATACAGTTGAATTTAATTTGAATTTGAATTGGATTTGAATTGAATTTGAATTTAAATTGGATTTGAATTGAATTTGAATTTAAATTTGAATTTAACTTTAATTTGATTTTGAATTGAATGTGATTTCAATTGAATTTGAATTGGATTTGAATTTGAATTTGAATTTAAATTTAATTTGATTTTGAATTGAATGTGATTTCAATTGAATTTGAATTGGATTTGAATTTAAATTTGAATTTAAATTTAATTTGATTTTGAATTGAATGTGATTTCAATTGAATTTGAATTGGATTTGAATTGAAATTGAATTTGAATCAGATTTGAATTTGAATTGGATTTGAATTCAATTTGAATTAAATGTTAATTGAAATAAATTGAAAAAACAAAACATTTTGGACAGGTGCAAAAATATACTTATATATGTTACATACAGGGGCGGAGCTATGAATGGGGGTGGTGGGGGGTCAAGAAAGGGGACCGACCCCCAATTTTTTAGATAATATTGTTATCATTATAAACAAAGATTAGCAAAATATGAAAAAAAGAATAGCAAGAAAATGCACTTAGAATAAAAATAACATTAAATCAATTAAAAATAAAAGGATTTTATTTGCCACTCCCACCTCTAAAGTAAAATATTCTAGAAAATATGTTTACTTAATCATCATTGGTAAATTTGTCTCACGCTAACCTTTAATGTAAAATGCATTGTAATACTTTAGCTTTATGTTCAAAAATGTATAAAATCTAAACAAAAAAACAAATGTTTAATTAGCCTATAGGTTTATTAACGCAAACATATGTTTACATACAAAAACAGATTTTTTTAGACTTTAAATTTTGTTTTTTATTTTTCTAGGATGGGACAGTAATTGTTTGTCATTTTTATCTAATTGAAAAAAACTTTTCCCACTTTTCCCAAAAAGATTCTCAAAGTGTTTTATAAAAGGGGGATGACATCAAATAAAAGCACAACGAGGTGATAAAATCAAATATTTACAGATAAAAACCGTGCTTGAGAAATAAAGCCGGTAGAGCTGCTCCTGTTGATTTCATAAATAGTTGACGTAAAAATTTCTTAAAATATCTCTGAATGTTATTAATAAAAAGTTTCAAGCGTTATTGGTTCATCTTGACCGAGCTTTTTCCGTTGCCGGCCCTCAGCTCTGGAATAGTAAAACACACCTTTTTAGAATTACTTTTAATGCTCAGTCATTGGTGGCATTTTATTTTTTCTATTTTTATTTGTTTTATTGTATTCTTATTGATCTTTTATGTATTTAACTGCAGACTGCTTTTGTCATTTTATGCTGTTTTTATTTATTTTTGTTCTTAATTTGTCTATTTTTTTAAACTCTCTTCCTTCTTTTATCGTGAAGCACTTCGGCATGCTATAAGCAGATGTAAAGGGCTGTAGAAAGAAAGTTCATTCATTCAAAAACATAGTAAAACGTAGAAAAACTAAGACTGAAATCAACTAGAAGCTCTGATGAATAAAAACGTCTTGACCTGAGATTTAAAACCCTCAATGGAGTCAATCTGATGCAACGACTATGGGATGGATGGATGGATGGATGGATGGAAGGATGGAAGGATGGAAAATGGATGGATGGATGGATGGATGGATGGATGGATGGATGGATGGATGGAAGGATGGAAAAATGGATGGATGGATGGATGGATGGATGGATGGATGGATGGATGAATGAATGAATGAATGAATGAATGAATGAATGGATGAATGAATGAATGAATGAATGAATGAATGAATGAATGAATGAATGAATGGATGGATGGATGGATGGATGGATGGATGATGGATGGATGGATGGATGGATGGATGAAAGGATGGATGGATGGATGGATGGATGGATGGATGGATGGATGGATGATGAATGAATGAATGAATGAATGAATGAATGAATGAATGAATGAATGAATGAATGAATGAATGGATGGATGGATGGATGGATGGATGGATGGATGGATGGATGGATGGATGAATGAATGAATGAATGAATGAATGAATGGATGAATGGATGAATGGATGGATGGATGGATGGATGGATGGATGGAAGAATGGATGGATGGATGGATGGATGGATGGAAGGATGGATGGATGGATGGATGGATGGAAGAATGGATGGATGGATGAATGGAAGGATGGATGAATGGAAGGATGGATGGATGGATGGAAGGATGAATGGATGGATGGAAAGATGGATGGATGGAAGAATGGATGGATGGATGAATGGAAGGATGAATGGATGAATGGAAAAATGGATGGATGGAAGAATGGATGGATGGATGGATGAAAGGATGGATGGAAGGACGGATGGATGAAAGGATGGATGGATGGATAGAAAATCACATAAATTACAAATTCTTTATTAAAATTGTTGAGTTTATGTATTTTAACTGAAACAAATGTTCTCAATTGAATTCTGTGTAAGTTGTTACATCATATTTTCAGGTTAACATTAATGTGTAGTTTTTTTTAATACATATATAGTGTTTGTGAAGCATGAAGTCAATTTTGCGTCTTCCATCTCTGCATCTCGGCTCAGACCCCCATCAGAATTAGAATACGAGGTTCTTGTCTGCATCTGTACTTGTTTAAGCCGCCGCCGCCGCCGCCGCCGCCTGCTTTCAGCCGCGTCGCCATTCATCCTGACGAGGGGCGCATTAGCTATTCAAAGAGCGCTGCTGTTTACTGACAGGGTGCTGCGACCTTCTCTACAGGGGCTGAAAGGTGTTCGGCTTTGACAATTGCCGGGCTCAAAGTGACTGAAAACGACAACTGTAGAGATGAAGCGGAGGCAGCCAGATTCGGTGGGGAGCCCACTAAAAAAGCAGTGCCAATTCCCTTTACTAAGGAGCTGTCATCTCGCCAAATGACGCGCGTCACCGGGTTTCACTTTCCTTTTTTACCCCGCTGTTGCTCTGCAGACTTGTTTGAGCGTCTGAAAGTCTGCTTTGGATCTGAGGAACCCTTGCAAGAATCTGTTTTTTACCGTTTGAGATGCTTCTGACAGCTTGTCCCACACGTGTTTTATCTAGAACGGATAGTGATGGGGGGCGCATCATCAGGTTTGGGCTTATTATGGGAACATGTCATGCAACACGAAGGCTTTCTTTAGAGAAATAAAGCCGGTAGAGCTGCTCCTGTTGATGTTATAAATATAAAAAATGTCTTAAAATATCTCTGAATGTTATTAAAAAAATGTTTCAAAGCGTTAATGGTTCATCTTAAAGTGAAAATGATAAAAATCATCATTATAGATAAAAAATGATCAGAGTGGGAATTCAACGAACAATATCCAGAGATCGGGTTTGTAGATGCATCTTTTAACACCTTTTAGCTTTAATGTTATGTTTAATGTTACTTTATTTTATTTTTATTTCTTGCTTTGGTGAAGCTGGACTGTTTAATGATGATGTACAGAAACAGATGACTAGAGAGTTTGCGCTATTCTATATTTAAATCTTGCGATTAATCGCAATTAAAAAATTAATCGTGATTAATCGAGATTGTTTTATCCAGGTATGACTATACTTGTGCGTGTGTGTATTTGCATATATATTAAGGCCAGAAATAAAAAAAAAAGCCTAATAAATCTGAAAAAACCTGAAAAAACTTTAAAACGATTAATCGCGATTATTTATTTTTTTTGGTTGCAGTATTTGCTAACCACTTATTATTTGCAAATAATCACAAAACACAATCACACACATAATTGTACATTCAGAATTTTTTTTTAATTAGGTAGTGCTGTCAATCAGTAAAAAAAAAAACAAATTAATCAAAACTTTTGAATTAACTGCGATTAATCACGATTATTTTTTCTTGTCACAGTATTTGTCTATTAGTAATTATCTACGAATGTTCACCTTGTAAAATCATACAAAACTGTACATTTAGAATTTTGATTCATAATTAAATATTAATTAATTAATATTTTTGATTAATATTACTGT